>JALJEV010001341.1:562500-1762500 GCA_026586105.1 Hylodesmum podocarpum
ATCTATTGATACATCCGTCTGTCTTGTAATTATCAAAATTAAGATGCTAATACATTTTAATTTAACAGTATTAATACACGAAACAACAAGAAGAAACAATACCAACCTAAGCTCTTAGAGTTATGAATTATCGTATAAACTTAAATTCATATATATATATATGGGGGTGGAGGCACATTCATGTAACAGCCCCGTAGTCTCTCAATTCTTTTCAAATTTCTCTTTTATATATATATATATATATAATAATAATAATAATAATAATAATAATAATAAATAATATATTATATAAATAATAATAATAAATTTTAATTTTTTATGATTTTTCATTTTCAATTTATAATTTTATATATAATTTTTAAAACATACATATTTAAGATTTTTAATTAAAGGATTTTAAATTTTAAAAATTTTAATATTCATCTTTAATTTTAAACTCCCGATTTTTAATTTTAATATTTATTTTTAATTTTAAAATTTTACGCTATATTATATAATATTATATATTTATTTAATAAATTTTTTATCATAAAAATAATTTTTAACCATTAATATATATTCTTTATTACTTTACACAAAAATTTTAATTGAAAAAATTAAAATAAATTTAACATACTTTTTAAAATTACATCATTTCATTTTAAAGAAATTTATAAAAATATAAAAATAATAAATTAAAATGAAAAAAATAAAATTAAAAAAAATTGAAATAAAAAATTAAATAAAAAATATAAAAAATAATAAATTAAAATGAAATGATAAAAAAATGAAATTGAAATAAAAAACATTAAAATGAAAAAAAAAATTAACACTTTTAACCAAGAGCGGCACTATGTTACAGAAAATGGGTCACCGCCACAAACTTTTATATATATATAATAATAATAATAATAATAATAATAATAATAATAATAATAATAATAATAATAATAATAATAATAATAATAATAAATTTTTATCTTTTCTAAATTTTTTTTTTCTCAGCCTAAAAAATATTATCAATAGATTCACGTCTAGTATTTTACCCAATGACAAATCACATGAAATAAACAGTGCAATGATCTTTATTAAAAATAATTTTTTATTTTTTTTCATATTTTATTTAATTTTTCAATAAAAAAATTATTATGTGATTAATTGACTTACGCTTAGTTATCCCTCATCCAAAAAATTGATTTTTTTTATAAAATTAAAATTAAAATAAGAAAATAAAAGAAAAAGAAAATTTCGCTCCTTCCGATCTAGAATCTAGCTGCACCCTACCTCCCAATGCTAAATCCTAATTCCGCCCATATATATATATATAAACACTTTGCAGCTTAAAGAGATTCTATTCAAAATTTGTATGTTTAAAATCACATAAACCTCAGTTTTATATTAGGAATAAATTTGATGATAAAAACAAAACTTCGTTGACGGAGTACTACTCTTTTTGCACACCGTGTCTTTGATATAATGGATAAGATCCACGCATTGGCCAAATGGATACTATACTTTACAATATGGAAGCAATTAGGCAACGTCACCACTTCTTTCAATGCATTCTCGTCCATTGAGCTCTATCCAAATTAAGCCAAACCAAAATGCATTTATTGTCGATATGATGTGGTGGATTAGAGCAATTAAATGTGATAGTTTTTAGCGAATCAGGAAATACTTTAATAAATTATGGAAAAAAGAAGCTATGGTCCAAAACGAGTTTTGGCAGGCTAGGACAAATTTAAGAAACCATTAAATTATTCAGCAATATATAATGGGATTATTAGTTGAAATAAGTGACTAACGCCAAATTCGTAGCTATTTGTTTAAATTGACTTGGGGAGACTAATTAACATTTAGTTGGTAGAAAACTCCCTGTTAGCATCCACGTGCTTTGATATTTGGACAATTCATGATATAGGATTAGCAAAAGAACATGTTTAATAATTAAGCAACAAAGATTACGACGAAATTATGATTTTTTAAGCATATTCCGGAGTAAATTATTTTTTTAATATTGACTAAATGGTTATGGTTGAGTGTGATATGGAAGCGTGACACCTTAGATACTTTAAAAAACTTTATAAGAGAATTTGGATTTGGGAACTCTTTGAACTCTATACTTCCCAGTGAAGCCGCAGTGATTTAGTGCTTGTGACTTTTTTTTATTTTTATTGCTTGTATATTTGGCATGTGCTATTTATCTAATCTTGTTCTTTTACTTAGCGGTCATGGCTAAGAAGGGCTACTTCTTCACCGAGCTTGTGAAGGAATGCTAGGAAGGTCCCAATGCCACGAAGGGTTGGATCAATAGGTCTTCTTCTCCTCGTCCTCCTCCCATTCTCCAATAGGAAAGGCCTCGCAAGAGGCATCTAGCAAGACTCAAGTTGAAGTAGTCCGAGTTGTTGATTCTGCTATCCAAGTAAAGAAGGTGTTGGATGTTGGGATCTCAACCAAAACGTAAAGAGAAGAAAATAAGAGTACATAAAAAAATTAACATGATTCGGTGTTTTAAAATCTATCCCACGATCATATTAGTCCAGTGATTATAAAGTTATTTTTGGAAGAGGTCTGTATGGGTCGGACGTGATGAGGAACAAAATGCATTTGGGTGTTACATAGCTCATCTTACATGCGCAAAAGGCCTAAGTAAAATTTGTTACAAGTGGAACGCCTGATGGAACGTTGTTGAGGGTAAATGTTACTGTTATATAACGCGTCTAAGATTGAAGTGCGTATTGTGTGATGACAACACGTGACAATGTAATAGGAACTACAAAATGCAGACCACAGCAAAACGCCTCTTATGTGGGGGCTTACACGTAGAGAACGTGTCTCAGGTTGGAGCACAATTTGTACTACCCGTTACCACCACTTTTACTTTTACTACGTTTCTACTCCCCATTTTCACACCACCGCACCTCCTCCTCCTCCCCTATTCACCCTTCCTCCTCCTCTTATTATTCTTCTTTTCTGCTTCTTTAAATTTTGAAGTGGTCCAAAGACAGATTTGTTAGTCCCCATTTCAAAAGAAAGGTACAATTGTAATTTAATTTAAAATAATTTATTTATTGTTGTATTGTGAAGTAAGATTTCTTTTCTATGTTCTGTTATTTAAATGTTAGAAAACGTTGTAATTTTTATTTGGGAAAATGAAGTTAGGAAAATATAGTAATTTTTTTGTTAAGAAAATATTAGATTTAATATAATGAAAATGAAATACTTTTCAGTTAGGAAAATGGTACATTTTAAAGATGTAGTAATTTTTAGTTAGGAAATTGTTGGAATTATTTTTGTTAGGAAAATGCTAGATTAAATATAATGTAGTAATTTTCAGTTAGGAAAATGTAGAAAATATAGACAATGTAGGAAAATATTAGTTAAAAAAAATTAAATTATAATAATTTTTTTTAATATTTTCGTAATTAGAAATTTTGGTTATAATGTATGCCATTTTTTTTGACATTGTAGGAAAAGAATATAATTTGAATTAAAAATATTTGTTGAATGTTTAGTTTTTAGATATTATTTTTGTGATTGAAATTTCATGGATTTAAAAGAAACTTTTAGTATAGTAAATTGTTGTTAATTTAGTATTTGAAAATTATATTAATATATGAAATTTCTTGATAATTTTTTTTCATAGTGTATAAATTAATTTTTATTAAATTTAAATTAGAAGAATGAGATAAGTAGAATTATCATAAATTTAGGAGCTTAAAATTACACGAGTGTATGAGATGAATAAAATTATATATATTTTAATATATTGAAATTACGTATGAAATTTGTTAATTTGTAGTTTTTAAAAAAATGAGATTAGTAATAAAGATTTTATTTGACTACTTTTAAGTTATGTTCTGTATGTTTTTTTTTTAAGTTTAAAAATAATTATTTGAGTCATATTGCTCATAAATTTAGAATGTTAAAATTACTTTAGTTTATGCAAAAAAAATTATGTTGAATTTGAACACGTTTAATTCACATGATTAAATTTGTTAAGACTTGAGTACGTTGAAGTTTATCATTTATTTAGATTTTGAAGTTAAAAAAATAAATTATGCCAGAGCGCAGTTTTTTTATTATGCATTATATGATTGGACAAAAAATTAAGAACGTTTTGATTATATTGAATTAAAAAGAATTATATCATTATTTAATATTTTAATATTCAGTATGTTGATTTTGTATTTATGTTGCATTATCTTTTTAGGCTAAAAGTGACGTCTTCATCTTTCTCTTATGGTGTTAGAATTGACTCAAAACAGATATTTTATGCATGTAACAACATCATATCTATGAGTATGTTTAGAACACCGGCGATAACAAGAAATTAAAATTAAGACTAGTTGTTCCTATTTATCACGAGCACCCAAGGTTTCTGGATGAAATTTCCCCATATTTGCATGAGGCTGATTTTTTCTGGGTTCGCCAGCTTGGCTATCTAGAACTTGATGCGGGGTTGCTGCATGCTTTCATTAAGAGATGGAGGTCTGAGACTCACACATTCCACATGCGGTGTGGGGAATGTACCATTACACTAGAAGATGTAGCGGTATTGGTCGGATTACCAGTTGATGGGAGACTAGTTATTAGACTGAAACATGGGGATTGGGTTGACTAGGTAGAGGCCTTACTGGGTGTAAAGCCAACACCTGGAGATTTAAAAGGTTTCTATGTGAAATTAAGTTGGTTGGGTGAACACTTTAGTGATGCAACACCGTTTCTGGATGACCCTGAGGTGCTGCGCCGCTACACACTGTTGGGATTCAATCAAAGTCTCACATTTTATAGAGTCTGGAGGAGAAGAAGGGCAATACAAAAGATCCTGCTACAAGGAAGGATCGCTCCAAAAGATTTTATAATAATGTAGAACTTTGAATTAAGGTAGGATTTATTGTGTATTTTGTTAATTCAAAGTCTCTCGTCGACATGTTTTATAAAGACAGAGGAGCAAGACACCTATATAAGAGAGAGTGATGTGTTTTATTTACTCGCACCACATCCTAAATCTATATAAATAGTTGTATTTAGATTTTAGGTAGTGTGTGTCAAACACCGGTGTGTTTTCCACGTATGGTCCTGAGTAGAGCGTTTCTGTGAGTTCATTTGTAAAAGCTCTTTTACTGTACTCTTTGACATAGTGGAGTTTTCTGGATTAGATCCCATGGTTTTTGTCCCTCTTATCGGGGGTTTCCACATTATAATTATTTGTGTTCTTTTTCCTCCTATATTTTGTTTTCCCTACTCCTTGGGTTTTTATATTGTCGCATATTACATTCCTCTTATTTTCAATCAGGTGGA
The DNA here is from genome assembly GCA_026586105.1 of Hylodesmum podocarpum. Taxonomy (NCBI): domain Eukaryota; kingdom Viridiplantae; phylum Streptophyta; class Magnoliopsida; order Fabales; family Fabaceae; genus Hylodesmum; species Hylodesmum podocarpum. Next base: position 567,784 of record JALJEV010001341.1, read on the forward strand.
AATGTTTTATTTTTCATGCATCCAGATCTGTGTAATTTTTCCGTTGCGTACTCACGCCTTTCCCAACACACAGGTGCTTGAATATTGCGATTCATTGGTGGCGTAATGTTTGTGAAAAAGAAATAGCTTTAGAGTCTCATTACGATATTTGTAATTTTTGGAGGATCTTACTGAAACAAGGAAATATGCACGAGGTAGCATGTTATTAGGATATCTATACCGAGAGTTGTGCCATGCAATTAATATTGACGCACTCTCTATTGGAGAGATGTTAGTTTTGGTACAATTACAGAATTGGGAAAGATTTACTTGCTTAGCCCCACATGTCACAGTGGCTCGTGATTAGGACACACCATTTGACCACAAGTAATATAATATTTTATTATTTTCATTCAAAAATTTATTGTTTGTTTAGAAATTAATATTCTAGATTTATTTATGTTTTTTAGGTGGCTTCTTGTCCAAAAATGTCTGACGCAAATTAGATGTATTACAATCACATCAGGTAAAATTTCAATTAATTTTTTTTAATTAAATTCATTAATTGTTTATCGTTCTTTTATTAAGATTTTTTTTTATAATTATCTGTTGTTTGTGCAGTTTGTGTGGCAGCCATACTCTGGAGCAGTTTTTAATCTGTTCCCACAAATTTCCTTGGTTGGCCATGAGATGTGGAGAGTTATGGTTCCTTTGATAAGTTTTCAGATTGTAAAGTGGCAACAACCTGACAGGGTGATTCGACTATTAGGACTACAACAATTTATTCCTTCTATGCAATCTCAGCCACAAAGTTTACATCAACTAACATTGAGAGACAAAGATGACACTAATTGGTCGCAAATTTTTCAACCTGTACTACAAATTTGGGAAAATCGATTACAATTTGTCGTCAGGGATACCACAGTCAGAGTCGATGAGTTACAACAATGAATATATGGTATAGTATTGAAAAAAGACAAAGTTGTATGTCGATAGGAAGAATGCAAAAGATGGATGTCTGGTTTGATTTTCCCTTACCCTAACATTGTTGTTATTAATTTATTGTTAAGTCAAAATGACTTAGCATCTTAATTTTGATAATTACAAGACAGACAAATGTATCAACAGACGCAGAGGGAAGAATGATCAGACAGATCATTATCAGCATAGATGAAAGATGCACCCTCAAAACAGAAGATGCAATAGAAGAAAGGTTCAAATCATCATGCTTCAAGGCAACCTCATCAGACGAAGAACCTTCATAGACCAGACAGAGAGCTTGTTCCAATTTCAAGCCATGTGCTCAAGTGTGAAGATATGAAGGCTGAAGTTGAAGACGAAGAGAAAAGACAGACGAATGAATTCAACACACAACTCATCTATTTGTTCATCCGTCTATCTATTTAATGAAGTTTAAGACGCTGAGTAACACGTGCACTGATAAGTGTTAGATTATACATGTTTTCCTAGGTGTTTTAAGCTCATTTCCATTCATTTTCACTAGGTTTAGCTACAGTTTAGATAAGAAAACAATAAAAATACCATATTTGCTTAATGTTAGTTCTTGAGTGAAATGTTTTGTGAGTTTTATAAGTTTTTCTTGAATTTTAAGTCATTTTAATTCCTCTTTTGTGATCTTTAGGTTCATTGAAGGATTGAAGAAGAGATAAGCAGCAAGGAGTGGATCCAATACTTGAATGAAAGCTCAAACCAAGAGAGTAAAGCAAGCCAAACCTCAAGTTAAGCATCCAAGGCTGTTAAAACGCGCCAGGGCGTGCTGCACTGGCCAACCAAGGGCGCACACGCGCCAGGGCGTGCTCAAGGGGCGCGCTCATGTCTAGCTTGCGGCAAGAAACGCGCCAGGGCGTGCTGCATTGGCCAACCAAGGGCGCACACGCGCCAGGGCGCGCTCATGCCTAGCTTGCGGCAGAAACGCGCCAGGGCGCGCACAGGGGCGCGCTCATGCCATCCTCAATGATTCAATCGCGCCAGGGCGCGATTTCACTTAATGAAGGGCGCGTTTCACCATCTATAAAAGCTACAGGGCGCGAAAAATGCAGGGAACTGTTCATAATTCAGTTTTTAGTTGGCTTCTCGTGCACACTTTTCACTTTCTCTCTTTTCTCCACCTTTGGTTTCATCTTCCTCCATCAAAGCCTTGAAGATTCTTGAAGTTTTGGATCTTGTGGAAGCAAGATCTAAGTATTCATGGAGTTTCTCTCGGTTTTGATTTCCTTTTCTGTTCTTTCTTTTCTCATTTCCATGTTAGGCTAGGTTTTAGGTTAGGGAAGGGGATTTCAATTTCAGAATGCTTGTAATGAATTCCTATGTTAATTCAATTGTAATTTCAGTTAATTGATTGATCTCTTCCTACTTAATGCAATTTCTTGAGGTTTAATTCATGAAGTTCAAATAGTGATAGGAATGTTAATGTTTGAGTTGGACTGAACTATGCCTTGAGTTTTTGTTTCTCATTTCAATTATGCAATTGGAAGATTGATAGTTGAATTAGGAGAGGAATTGCATCATTATAACAGTGCATGAGTCTAGGAATAGAACTTGCATGTTATGAGACATTGTGAATTTATCTGTTTCGCTTCTTGAATGCATTTCTATTTTCACCTAAGGGATTAGAGATTATAGAAGTCATTCAAAGTGACTAATGACCTAGGAATATGATTAGTCTAAGGTATCACAAATTCTAGTCTCCAATTGATTGATACTTATTGAATTGATATAGAAAATAGTTACTTGAGAGAAGAAATTGAATGAACCTATTCCCTAACTCATTTCATCATATTTGAAACTTAAACATTTACAGTTTTCCTTACTTTACTGTGCATTGTTTAATTTTACATAATAGTTTAGTTTTACATACATGATTCATTCACTGATTCGTTCTAATAGCAACACACGTTGAGCATTCGATACTTCACAATTAGTCTCTGTGGTTCGACATCCCTTTCTCACTATTTCTAAACTTGTGACGACCGGTACACTTGCCGAAAGATTGACACACGTATATTTTAAAAGTTCAACAAGTTTATGGCGCTGTTGCTTGGGGATCAAACCCGGTCACCCGTTTCAAATCAAGTCGTTACTCAAAAGCTTCTAAAGGTGGAAAGAGATTTCAAAATAAATCTCTGCAACACGAAAAACAGTTGTACATTTTAGTGAAATCTCTCAGCATATGAAGTCAAAGCCTGATCTCATACAGACATCCGCTGACTTTACATTAAATGTTCTGATTGCTCACTCTGCCAGATGTCAAAGTACCCAAGACAAGGACTAACGTTCACTTCTACAGTCTAACAGATACTTCACAAGAACACTTATAAAAGGACTTTATCTCTGCGAGTTCAAGTTGGAGAACTACTCTAATCAAGACTATATTCATCTACTCACTCAAGCTCTCAAAATACAAGTTCGCTCGCCACGAACTTAGAATAGATTTCATTGTCAAATCCCTCTCTGCGAAGAGGATAATTTTAATTTGGTCTTAATTGTAAACCAATGTTGTGGTAATTTGTAGCCTGAGGAGGCTAAGTGTTTAAAGAATACCTTGATTTTAGCCTGAGGAGACTGAGATCCAAAGAATACCTGTTTTAGCCTGAGGAGGCTAAGTGTTGAAAGAATACCTTGGTTAGCCTGTGGAGGTTGTGTTCAAAGAATACATGGGTTTAGCCTGCAGAGGCTGGGGTCAAAGAATACCAGTTTAGCTTGAGCAAGCTGCGTCTAAAGAATATCTGTATTTTAGCTAGGAGTGGATGGGTTCAAAGAATACTCTTAGTGGAACCTCAGCAAGTTGCTGAGTAACTGGATGTAGTCTTGAATAGACGAACCAATATAAAAATATTATTGCTTTCATTATTTTTATATGCTTACTCACTCGAGATAACAACTTAAATTGTATTCTTAATTAAAATCAATCTTTGAAAGATAAGTTTAAGTTTGCGTCTAATCAAACATTTCAATACAGACACAAAACGCATCGTCTGAAAAAGCTTTAATTAATAAACACAATTCAACCCCCTTCTTGTGTATCTGTATTTTACATTTTTATTTACCCACAACTAACAACCAAGTTATTTTGAAAATTTTGATTATTTAATAGGGTGACATAGCAAAGTCCCTTCTTTATATAGGATCCCTAGACGGGTGGTTGGCACACACCGAAGATGACTTGTTGGAACTTGGAAAGAAGATGACAGTTCTTTTGTTGTGATCTAGACCGTGTCACATAGTCGGCTACCAGTGCAACACCAGTTAGTGACAAATTAACAGTTGAGGATCCTAATATTCTACCTCACAGTCGAGAGACGTGTGGACTAGCACACAATAGCCCTTCTGTGAGTCATGAGCCATATATTATTCCACCTATGCCACAAAGAGGAGTTGGGATGTACCATACACCGACTCAGTTTACACAGTTGCCATCTCAGATGCCTCCTTTGTACCAGTATCCACCTACCAGTGATCCACCACGTCACACGCATATCGGTGAAGCATCAGCTTCAGGGACTTATGCATTTGAGCAGCTTTTTGGTTCGTCTCCTCTACAAGGAGAGGGATTCGATGCACACACATCGAGCCTACACATTTGTCTATCGTGGGATATTCTTGACAATATTCCACAGTTTGATGATTTAGTTGGGATAGATCTCCAACTGGAATTTGATGTGGCAGCAATCAGTAGACAACCAAGGCTAAGACGGAATCTGATAGACATGTGTGTGAATGGGATAGACCATGCAGAACTGGTGGGCACCATAGTTGCCATTGATTTTTGCCTGTATTTTATATTTGATTAGCTTTGCTTTGGATTTCATACATAGTTTGTGTGTAAATTAGACTTTGATTATAATGTTTCCTTTTATCATATTAAATTTGCAATTTAGTTTTATTGTTAATTTCATTAGTACTACATATATATTTAATTGACAATAATGAATTAAGAAATAAATTCAAAATTGAGAAAAAGTTGGAAAAAGAGGAGAACTTAGGTGCCAAACACCCCTTAACCATGATCGTGGCTTTGGTGCATTTCCCCAAGGTGGAAGAGCAAGGCAAGGTGACTTGAACACCAAGATCAAGCTTCCACCATTCCTTGGAGAGGGAGGAGCCGAAACCTACCTTGATTGGGTGATGAAGGTGGATCAAGTTTATTCATGCCATACACACTTGAGAGAAGAAGGGAAGTTGAATCTTGCCATCCTTCAATTTGAAGGTTATGCCTTGGTATGGTGGAGCCAAGTGTTAGTAGATGCTTTTGCAAGAAGGAGGTCTCAAGTCACCTCATGGACTCAACTCAAAGATGTCATGAGGGAAAGGTTTGTTCCTCACTCTTACACTAGAGATTTACATGTTAAATTGCAAAGACTAACACAAGGGTCAAAGAGTGTTCAAGAATACTACAAGGACCTTGAATTGACTATGCTTAGGGCAGACTACCAAGAGGCAAGGGAGGCCACCATTGCTAGATTCATCCATGGTTTGAACCATGGCATTCAAGACATCCTAGAGCTCCAACACTGTGTCACTCTTGGAGATGCTTTGCATAAGGCCATGAAGATTGAGGGTTAATTGAAGAGGAAAGCAACTTTCAAGAGGTCTTCCACACCATATAAATCATCTTGGAAGGACAAGGGAAAGAAGGAGTACACTTCTTCATCCAAGGGCAAGCATGACCGAGACACTTCAAATGGTAAGGAGGTAAAGAATTCTACTTCTAAACCAAGTTCAATTAAATGTTTTAAATGTTTGGGTCATGGCCATATTGATTCTCAATGTCCTAACAAGAAAGCTATGATTGTGAGAGTTGATGGTGCAATTACTAGTAAGGATTCCCAATCTTCTTCAAGTGAAAGTGGAGCATCAAGGGAGAGTACTAGTGGAGATGATGAGCAACCCGAGGATGGAGATCTCCTTATTGTGAGGAAGATGCTTGGAAATGCTCTCAAAGAGTTGGATGATTCACAAAGGGAGAATATCTTTTACTCTAGATGTTTAGTAGAAGGCAAGGTATGCTCTCTTATAATAGATAGTGGTAGTTTTACTAATGTAGTTAGATATAGGTTAGTAGATAAATTAGGTCTTCAATTGTCTTCACATCCTAAACCTTATAAGTTACAATGGTTGAGTGATAAGGGTGAGTTGGTTGTGAATAAACAAGTTCTTATTAATTTCTCCATAGGAAGGTATAAAGATGATGTGTTGTGTGATGTAGTTCCTATGGAGGCCACTCATCTTTTGTTAGGTAGACCTTGGCAATATGATAAACATGCCATTCATGATGGTGTTTCCAACACCTATATCTTTTCTCATATGAGCAAGAAGGTCACCCTCAAACCTTTGTGATGAGTCGTTATTTTGATCATTTTCTCTGCATTTATTATATCCTAATACAGCACGATTAAGAATCAATTAGTATGATTTAATGTATTTATGAGTTTAGACTCATTTTGGCTTTAATTGATAAATTTGGTCTAATTCGTTATTGTTATTCAGATTTGACAAGGTTTACAAAACTGAGCATAACTTTCACCACAGACCTCTGATTGAGCTGAATTTTATATCAAATTAAAGAGGACTCAAAGATCTACAACATTTATGAAGACATAAAGTTCCCAGTCGGAGTGTATCTGGTGTAAAAATGTCTTTGAATGCAGCATATGAACTGTTATGAAAATTCCAGCATTTAAGGATTTGACAAGTCTCGGTAAAATAGGCATAACTCCCTCTACAGATCTCCGTTTGAGCTCCACTTTATATCGAATTAAAAAGGATTGACAGAGCTACAAAAGTCATGAAGACATGAAGAGCCAATTCGGATTGGATCTTGGGTGAATTTGGCCTTGAAGTTGGACCACGAAGTCTGGACGGAAATTTCAGCAATTAGGCTATGTAAATCATGCAATTAATTCTTTTTCTTGTTTTGCTGTATGTGGGAATCGAACATGAGACCCTTTTTCACTTAATTTTGGCATGTGCAAGGCATGAGGGACCACCAAATTGAATTGAAAAAAAATGCACTTTGGAGACAGCCAGGAAACATGCCAGAAAACATGCACTCCCTCATTTCACGTTTTGGGTCCTTAGTTTAGGGGTCTTTGTTTTTTTTGTTTCTTTTCTCTTTTTCTTCTCCATAAAAACCATTCCAGCCATGAAGGAGGGGGCTATTCTTCGTATTGTGTTTTTCTTTTTCTGTTTTTCTTCTTCTTTGGTTGGATGGTCCAGACTTGCTTTTCAATCAATACAATTATATTTCGGTTTGATTTCTTTATCTCTTCTACTGCAATTCCATTTTACTACACTTTCAATTTCATTACATTTTTAATTTTACTGCACTACAATTTCGAATTCAAGTTGTGAAAGTCCAGTTCTGCCATTAATTTCTTCAATTCGTTTTGAAATTTAAGTGTACTGCAATTTAGTTTATATGCACTTTCAATTCAATTAGTTTGCTGGAATTAGATTTAAATGGAAGGCTAAGTTTAAGGATTAATCTCTTGAATTAGATTACAATGATACTTTGAGATTATGTTCATGATTGCTTGTTCAATTTGCTATAGACTCTCACCATTCATTCTAGCTCTTAATGACTATGTGTTTGCTTAATTCACATAAAGAGAACCAAGATTAATTTTCGCTTAGTCAATTGATCTTGCTATCAATAATATTAACTTATATCTTGTTCTCATGCTTAATGGAATGAAGTATAAGTTGCTAGAATTAGAATGAATGATGTATGTGTTTTTGCTTAATTCACATAAGGAAAACTAAGATTAATTATCGCTTAGTTAATTGATTGAAGTTGGATTAAGAGTTGAGTAAATTGAACATTTGATGTGATTGATTTTCACTTAGTTAATTAATCTGGTTATCAAGGATAAGTGAGTTGCAATCTAATCAAGAGGTTAATCTATTTTAGTTTATTATTTCATCTTGTTTAGAAATTCTGTTTTTACAATTCTGTTTTCAAAAATCAAACAAACAACCCCCCCCCTTTATGTGTATTGTGTTTGTGTCTTGTGGCTTGTGTTTGATAGAAACTTGAGTGATGGTCCTTGAGAGACGACCTAGGAGTCACTTCCTAGTACTACATATTTAATTGTATTAATTTGTGCGAGTGCGACCTCGTATCACTTTGTCACCTAAGGAAGTGTGTGAGGATCAAATAAAGATGAAATTAAAGAGGGTAAAATGGATTTGTAGGTAATAACCTAAGGCCACTTGAGGACAAGTTGACCACAAGAAGGAGGGATTGATGGAGGACCATCTCCCAAGCATGAGAATTACAAGAGAAATGCAAAGTTAAATAGAAGCTCAAGTTGAAGAAGAGTTGACCAAGTCAAAGTCAACAAGTCAAAGTTAAAGTCAAATGTCAACTCTTGGAAATCAACAAATTGGGCAAATGAAGCCTTGTAATTTTCTAAGTATTTTGTAATTAGTTTAGCTTTAATTTGTGTAAAGCTGAGACCTATGTTTGTTTGTGAATTTCGGCCAAGCTCCTTTTATGGACATGTTGACTTCTATTTGTGTTGGTCAAAGCCTCTTAAGATGGGCTTAAGTGTCTTATGACCCAACTAAGCAAGTGTAATACACTCTCTTAAAAGAAAGTGGATGGATTAGGAGAGATAATTAGTGGAATTGTCACTAACTTCATTTAAATTTCCACCACTTCTTGATTATCCCATAATCAAAGGTGTAAATTTAAGTCAAGTTCTAAATTGTTGACTCTCATCTAAGAAGGGATTCTAACCTTAGGATTTACTTCTAATCTAAGACATAGAATTTCATCTTAATTAATCCATGATCATCACAAACTTAGATGAGTTATGAGCCTCTTGATCTCATTAACTCTAGATCCTTCTTGAATTGATCAAGTGAGGGGTGTTTAGCATCACTTGATCAATCCATCAAGGATCAAGTGGCTAGGATGACTCAAGGCCAACCACACACAAGTGGTCTTATAACTTAGGCAATTTCCATTTTGTAATCACTTTGGTCATTTATGAAAATAGAATTTCTAAGACTAAAGTCTTGAGAAAAGAAGAGAGCTCTCCTAGGGTTTCTTCCAAGAACCTTGAATCTTATCATAGATCCATGATCCAAGTGGCGATTCTCCAACCAAGCTTATTGGGTGCTTCATCCATGGCGCTTTCCACACTTCTTCCTTCTTCCATTTTTGATTTCTTTCTTCCCCCTTTTGTGTTGACCATGAGCTATCATTGCTATATATTGAGTTATTCCGCTGTTTAAGAGTGATTGAACATTGGTGAATGAAGATTGGGGCACCCCTTTGCTTATTCATGAAGATCCCTTACAAGTTCCTCATGGATTTGCATCACCTCAAGAAAATAACAAAATAATAACTACAATTTAATATGATTAATTACGTTTGAGAGTTAGAGGGACATAGTCGTCTATTATGGCCCTCTTGACCACATTTACTACATTTTCGCTTCCTCTGTGAAGGTTCAAATTAATCCATCTCATTTCAAATTCTAATTGATTTTGGTCTTCCTTTAACACAAATTGTTGATGAATTTAGATCTAATTTCCATGTGTTAGATCAAGATGATTAACACATCTAAGATTTTGATTTTTACAAGACAGACGAAACTTTCTCAGACCGAACATCAGCAAGCAAGTCAGACGGAACAAGTACAGACGAAATACGACTCCTCAGACTGAAGTCATTCGTCTGTCTCAAGTCAAGTCATCAGACGATAGGATAAGACGAAACCTTTCAAAGACTGAAGAAGTATATCGTCTGTCCAAGAAGTGAAGCAAAGTTTGAGTCACTCGCGCCAAGATTTCAAATTTAAAGAAGTACTCATTAGAAGCATCCAAGATCAGTATAGGGATTCGTGCTTACACATGCAACTCAAAAAGGTCTTCACCTTTTTGTCAAAGTCTCTGTACGAGTCAGAAAAGGTACTGCGCACGCAATCTAAATCCGCTGCACACGCCATCAATCAATCAAGTACTATCTGACACCTTTTGGAAAGCTCTCAAGAAAATATTCAACGGCATTCTCATGTGTCTAACGGTTATCTGAAGATGGTGCCTATTTAAAGACTTCACTTCATCAGAATTCAGTTGGCGAAAACGCTTCTATCATTCTATCTTCTGTGATTTCGCTCATACATCTGATTGTACTTCATTGTAAAACCCTCTCTGCTAGAGGAATCTTTCTGATTTTAAAACATATTTTTAAAATCCATTTGTGTGGTATTTTAGCCTGAGGAGGCTGGTTGTTCAAAGAATACCTCTGTTGTTTAGCCTGCGAAGGCTGTGTTCAAAGAATATCTTGTTATAGCCAGAAGTGGTTGGGTGCAAATAATACTTGTAAACCATTTCACGGTTGGTAGTGAAAACTCAGTGGTTGCTGGGTAACTGGACGTAGTCTTGTATAGACGAACCAGTATAAAAATAGTTGTGTACTTGTCTTCTTATTTTTTTGACTAACGGGGATAATCAAGCTATATCGTATCTTACTTAAAAATAATCCTTGAAGATTAAGTAATACTTCGTCTGAACATATTTAAAACCCATAGACGAAAGAATTTTTTTTTTATATATAACACAATTCAACCCCCCTTCTTGTGTTCTATCTTTTACAGTTTGGTATCAGATTTCAGCCTCTAAGGGTTGAGCGCTTTACAGCTGTTAGAGGAAAAGATCCTGGATGGAGTCTCAAGGACCTTGGTTCTTATCTGGAGGGTCATCCATGAACAAGCCACCGGCGTTCTCTAGTGATGACTACCCTTACTGCGCGGATCGGATGGAGATGTACATCAAATCCACACAGTACAGACTGTGGAACATCATAACTCAAGGAAACATCCCTATTGTCAAACCTGAGGTTGAATGGGGAAATGAAGAATTCTCACTCATGGAACTCAACAAAAAAGCTAGTTATGCCATCATGAGTGCATTATCTAGGACGGATTACAATAGATTTTGTGCATATAAAACAGCTAAAGAACTCTGGGATGCCCTCAAAATTTCCTATGAAGGAACTGAGGATGTACGAATGAGGAAAGCTGCTACTTTTCAAAGAGAATATGAGATGTTCTCTATGAAGAAAGGAGAATCTATCGATATGATGTTTGGTAGATTCCAAACAATATTGAATGGACTCACTGCGCTGGATATTACCTTCACCAAAGCTCAAAACAACATGAAGATATTGGATAGTTTTCCTCCTCCATGGGAAGCTATGTCCACTGCCATCTCAGTCGGGCGTGATATGAAGACATTAACTCTTGACGAGTTAATAGGAGCTTTGAGAGTACATGAGGTACTCTTGTGCAAAAGAGACAAGATCAAGGTTCAAGAACCAATAGCTCTTCCGTCTGTCAATAACACAACAAAGGAGGAAACTCCAAAGAAAGAAAGAAAGAAGAAGCACAAAGTTTTGAAAGCTGACACCATTGAATCTGATTCGTCTGATGATGAGATTTCTCTCATGGGCAGACGCTTTAAGAAGATGATGATGAAAAAGGGGAGAGGTCAATGCTTCTTCAAGAAGAATGAGCGAAAGCTCCCTGAAAAATCATCAAGCAAGGAGGAGAGCTCATAAGTTATCTGCTATGAATGCAGAAAACCTGGACACATGAGATCAGAGTGTCCAAGACTAAAGAAAAGATGGAATCCTCGCAAAGACAAGGGTAAGAAAAGTCTTGTGACTTGGGAAGACCTTGATAGCGAAAGTTCAGAGGAATCCACTAAAGAAGAAGAAACTGCGAATATCTGCCTCATGGCTGGAGACACCGTTTCATCAGAGGTAACTGAATCTGAAACTTCTTCATCCTCCTCATCTGAGTCTGAGTCATAATCAGAAGAAATTTCATACGATACACTTTTGGCAAACTCACATTTTATTGTTAAGCAATACAAAGTATTCAAAGCCAAGTTAAAACAAACTTTGGAAGAAAATGCTACTTTGAGAACTGAAAATGAGTTACTGCAAAAAGAGGTATTAGATGAAAAATCATCTGAGTCTGAAAAGGATAAGTTTATTTCTGAAATTGAAAGATTGAAGAAAGAAAATGAATCCTTACTCAAAGACTTAACAAAGTTCACTAAGGGATCCTCCATGCTAGAAAATATTTTAAAATATGGGAGATCTCTGTCTGACAAAAGTGGACTTGGTTATGTTGAAGAGTCAGACAAAATTAAAAACAATTTTGTTCCGTCTGCTCATAAAAAGAAGATCAAAAATTATAATAAGGTTCTAAGTAATTATAGAAAAGATAAAAGGACCTTAAACAAGAAGAAATCTTCTTTCACTAACAAAGAAGGACCCAAAAAGATTTGGGTACCAAAGTCACTCATTATTCCTGTTGCAGATATCCTTAATAGGAAAAAAGAGGACTTCAAGCTGGTACCTGGATAGTGGGTGCTCATGACACATGACGGGAGACCTGTCTATGTTCCAAGATCTCAGACCAAGTAAAGGATCTGTATCATATGGTTCAGGGAAAGGTAAAATCTTAGGCATTGGGACTGTTGGTAAGACACCCAATCCTCTTATCCAAAATGTGTCTTATGTTAAAGGTCTTAACTTCAATCTACTTAGCATAAGTCAATTTTGTGACAGTGGATATGAAGTAGCTTTTAACTCAGATGAATGTATAGTCAAAAATAAAGACAAATCCATTCTATTTATTGGGAAAAGAAAGAATAACCTTTATGAGGTTTTCCTTTCTGACCTTAGTGATCAGAATGTGACATGATTGATTTCAGCAGATGATGAACGAGATATTTGGCACAAAAAGCTTGAACATTTAAGTGCCAAGTATATTTCAAAAATTTCTAAAAAGGATCTTGTAAAAGGTTTGCCGAAAATATCTTGGAAATCCAATCGTCTGTGTGAATCTTGTTAGCATGGGAAACAACTCAAAACGTCTTTTAAATAAAAAAATGTTGTTTCCACGACAAGACCGCTAGAATTGTTACATATTGATCTCTTTGGACCTACTCAGACTGAAAGTCTTGGAGGAAAGAGATATGGATTTGTAATTATAGATGATTATACTAGATTCACATGGGTATACTTCCTAGCACATAAACACGAGTCATTCAGTGTCTTTGAAATATTCTGCAAACGTGTTCAAAAAGAAAAAGGAATATGTATTGCGTCTGTTAGGAGTCATCATGGAACAGAATTTGAAAATTCTGAGTTCAATGCCTTTTGTTTTGAAAATGGTATCTTTCACAATTTTTCATCTCCAAAGACTCCTCAGCATAATGGAGTTGTGGAAAGGAAAAATCGTACCTGATGAAGCCACACTTGGAAGAGATTCCATGGAAGCTCCAAATTGCCCACACTTGCCTTCAACCACGCATCAATCCAAAGAAGCAAAGAAGAAATGGTTCGGTTTAGGTGTTTTTGGTTTTAGGTTCAAGAAATCAAAGTAGAAAATGGATTAGAAAGGAATGAAGATGGCGCCAAGGAGAAGAACTCCTATAAGCCTAGGAGGAACCGCCACAATGGTTGAAGAAGCCATTGATAAGATTCAAGGTCTTCCCTAAGGGAACAAGAGAAAATTCTCTCAAAAGCTAGAAGCTATTTTCATTCATCAAAAGTTCTTTACAAAGGAGAAGCTTAGGGTATTTATAGGTTGCAAAAGCTTGGGCTCCAAGTAATCTTAGCTTGCCTTGCAAGCTAAGTAGCCTTTAACCACGGTTGGGAGCCACTAATCACGGTTAGGGCTCAACCAATCCGTGGAGCTTCCTTGTAAGCCAAGTAACCCAAGTGGTTAGTTGGTTGTTAGGAAGCACATGGCCTTCACATGGTCTTGTCCCCTCCTTGTCTCCTTCTTGTCTCCTCCTTAAGACCATGTGATGTGCCATGTCATCAATCCTCTACCTTTCTTAATCAAGGGTGGAGATCTTTGATTAAGCTTAGGCATGGATCCAAAGCTTAATTAAAGGCTCCTCCTTGTTTAAGAAGGTTTTCAAGCTCACACAAGTTTTTAGAACAAAAAATGATTTTATTCAATTTTTAAATTCTTGTGTGGCTTGACTTAGGAGTGTGGCATGCGTAGGATTAGATGGAGCCTTAGGCCTTGGGCCTATGAAAACCCACGGGCTTAAGCCCAAGTATTCCCTAAAGCTATTACAACATAGGACTTAGTTATGTTTCAAAAGAATTTACAAGTAAACTACAAGTACTAGGTCCTATACTATCTTCTTGTGCTTGGAGTCTTCCCACCTCCTCTTCTAGCTTCCTTTGCATGCTTCTAGTAACTCTTCTAGATGTTCCTACATCAAACCCTCCTTCTTGGCTTGAACTTGTCCCCAAGTTGAGGTCATCATTTGTACCTACATCACATAAAGAAAGATCAGTTATATTGAAAGAGTTACTACCACCATACTTACTTGGTAAGTCGAGCTTGTATGCATTTGCCCCCAATTTTTCTATGATCTTGAAGGGTCCATCTCCTCTTGGAAGTAGCTTGGAACTCCTTAAGGTAGGAAACCGTTCCTTTCTCAAATGAAGCCAAACCATATCCCCTACTTTGAACTCAATGTCTTTGTGATGTTTGTTGTAGGTTCTTGCTATTTGCTCATTCTTTTTCTCTATTTTCTCCTTTACTTGAGCGTGTAGCTCTTGGATCTTTCTAGCCCTCTCTTGACCGCTCCTATTACAAGAAAACTCAATAGGCAAAGCCACTAGATCAAGTGGGGTGAGTGGGTTAAATCCATAAACAATTTGAAAAGGAGAAAATTTAGTAGTGGAATGTTCAACCCTATTATAAGCAAACTCAATATGAGGTAGCCAATCTTCCCAACTCTTTATTTTGTCACCAACAAAAGTTCTCAATAGTTGACCCAAGGTTCTATTGACAACTTCGGTTTGCCCATCCGTTTGGGGGTGGCAAGTTGTAGAGAAAAGAAGTTTGGTTCCAAGACAACTCCAAAGGGTCCTCCAAAAGTGTCCAAGAAATTTTGAATCTCTATCACTCACAATGGTCTTGGGTACTCCATGGAGCCTCACTACTTCCTTAAAGAATAGTCTTGCAATATGAGAAGCGTCATCAACTTTCTTGCAAGCTATGAAATGAGCCATTTTTGAGAAACGACATACAACAACAAAGATACTATCCATCCTCTTTTGGATTTGGGAAGGCCAAGGATGAAATCCATGGATATATCCATCCAAGGGGAGGAAGCAATCGGAAGGGGTTGGTAGAGACCATTAGGGAGACTTTAGATTTGGCCTTGTTACAAGTGATGCATTTAGAGATGTGCTTGACGACTTGAACTCTCATATGAGGCCAATAGAAGTTCTCTTGTAACATGGCCAAAGTCTTATCTCTTCCAAAATGACCCATCAATCCTCCTCATGAGTTTCAACCACCAACAAGTCCTCAAAGAAGATTTAGGTACACACAATGCTTGGCCTTTAAAGAGATATCCATTGTGCCTAAAATAGTCTTTGAATGCACCTTTGGTACTTGATTCCCATGCAAGACCGAAATCCTTATCCAAGGCATACATAGGTTTAATATGGTCAAAACCATACATCTTACACTCAAGCATGTTTATCAAAGTGTGCCTTCTACTTAGAGCGTCGGCAACTATGTTACTAGACCCCTTTTTATACTTGATGATGTAAGGAAATTGTTCTATGTATTCTACCCATTTGGCATGCCTCTTATTCAATTTTCCTTGCCCTCTCAAATGCTTTAGGGCTTCATGGTCCGTATGGACTATAAACTCTTTAGGTAGCAAGTAGTGTTGCCACACATGTAAAGCCCTTACTAAAGCATATAATTCTTTATCATAGGTAGAGTAGTTAAGGTGCCCCCCTTTAGTTTTTCACTAAAATAAGCTATGGGATGCCCTCCTTGCATGAGAACCGCACCTATGCCTACATTTGACGCATCACATTCAAGTTCAAATGATAAAGAGAAATTTGGTAAAGCAAGCAAGTATGGGTGCGTGTGTGAGTTTGTGTTTGAGCACCTTGAAGGCTTCTTCTTGAGAAGGCCCCCATGAAAACTTAATGTCCTTTTTTACAAGTTCATTCAATGGACTAGCTATGGTGCTAAAGTCCTTTACAAATCTTCTATAGAAACTAGCTAAGCCATGAAAACTCCTTACCTCCTTTACACATGTTGGTGTGGGCCATTCCTTGATAGCTTGTATCTTGGCTTCATCTACTTCCACTCCCTTTGAGCTTACAACGAATCCAAGGAATACAACTTTTTCGGCCCCAAAGATACATTTATCCTTATTTGCATACAATTTTTCTTTCCTAAGTACTTCTAAAACACTTTTCAAATTATTTACATGCTCTTGAAAACTTCTACTATATACTAAAATATCATCAAAATATACTACTACAAATTTACCTAGGAACTCCCTTAGCACATGATTCATGAGTCTCATGAATGTACTAGGAGCATTAGACAATCCAAATGGCATTACTAGCCACTCATATAATCCAAATTTAGTCTTAAAGGCGGTTTTCCATTCATCTCCATCTTTCATTCTAATTTGATGGTAACCGCTTTTGAGATCTATTTTGGAAAATAGAGTAGATCCATGTAATTCATCTAATAGATCATCTAATCTAGGAATTGGATGTCTATATCTAATAGTGATATTATTTATTGCTCTACAATCGGTACACATTCGCCACGTACCCTCCTTCTTAGGAACCAAGATGATAGGTGATGCACAAGGAGAGAGGCTTTCTTTGACCCATCCTTTCTTCAAGAGGTCTTGGACTTGCTTCTCAATCTCCTTGGTTTCACTTGGTGAGCTCCTATAGGCGGGTTTGTTGGGCAATTGGGAACCCGGAATGAGATCTATTTGATGTTCTATACCCCTAAGAGGTGGCAATCCATGGGGAAGATCCAAAGGAAAGACATCTTGGAATTCCTCAAGTAATTCATCTATGGACTTGTCATCACCTACACAAGCATTGCTCAATGTTAAAGGAGTAGGCATACACAAAAACATAGATTTCCTAGCTAAGTATTCCCTTTTTATTTCATTGCATGTAACAAGTAATGTCTCTTTACATTTACTATGACTAATATTATTATTACAACTTGAATCATTTTTCAAAACAATTTTCTTTTTGCTTTGCTTCTCGGCCAAGGCTTTGGGTGCTTTGGAATTCTCGGCCTCTTCACTCTTTGGCTCTTGGGACCTCCTAAGTCTTAACTTGACTTGGTCCTCACATACCTCCTTTGGTGACAAAGGTTTTAGTAAAACTTTTCTACCTTCAAAAGAAAACAAGAAAGTGTTAGCAAGACCATCATGAATCACATTTCTATCATATTGCCATGGTCTACCTAGGAGTAAATGAGTAGCTTCCATTGGAACTACATCACACAAAACACTATCAACATATTTTCCTATAGAAAAGTCTATCATGCATTGTCTATTAACCTTTATTTCACCATTTTCACTAAGCCATTGTAATTTATAAGGTCTAACATGAGTAATAGTAGGCAATTCAAGTTTAGCTACAAGACCCTCACTTACAACATTTGTACAAGAACCTCCATCAATGATTAAGGAACATACATTACCCTTTACCTTGCACCTTGTATGGAAAATGTTTTCCCTTTGTGTGTCATCAATTGCAAGGTTCAATTTAAGGAGTCTCCTTACCATAAGCAAGTCACCCTCTTCGCTTCTTCACTATGGATGGATGCTTCCTTTTCTTCTTCCTTTTCACTTGAAGATCCTTGTGAAGATTCACTTATAGTTTCTCCTCCTCTTGTGACCATTGTCCTTTTGTTAGGACATTGAGATGCAATGTGGCCCTTCCCTAAACACTTGAAACATTTTATGTTACTTGATCTCAAGGGATTAGGTTGAGAAACTACCTCTTTAGGCTTGGTGGAGTCTCGGCTATCTCTCCCTTTAGGCTTGGAAGATGGTTCCTTGTTTTCCTTTCCTTTCCAAGAAGAAGTGTTTGGCGTGGACACCCTTTTTGCTTGCCTTCTCTTAAGTTGTGACTCAATTCTCTCGGCTAGGTGTATGGCCTCTTCAATGTGGGAGTACCTTTGCAACTCCAACACATCTTGGATTTCTCGGTTCAACCCATTCACAAACCTTGCCAAAGTAGACTCCAAACTCTCCTCTATGTGTGCTCTTAGCATGGTGATTTCAAGGTCCTTGAAGTATTCTTGAACACTTCTATTCCCTTGATACAATCTTTGTAATTTGTTGTGTAGATCCCTTAGGTATGTGGGTGGTACAAAACGCTCTCTCAAGGCATGCTTCAAGGCTTCCCATGTGGTCACTCTTGGTCTAATGCAACCGTAGCCCCTATCTTGTTGATTCCACCAAATCATGGCATAGTCTTCAAATTCTAGGGTCACTAGGTGTAGCTTTTTCTCTTCACTCAACAAGGGATAGCTTGAGAAAATTTGGTCCACTTTCATGGCCCAATCTAAGTATGCTTCGGGTCCTCCACTACCATTGAACTTAGGTATGGTGATCTTCACAAACCTCTCATCAAATCTATCTTCCTCCTCCCAATGGGTCCTCCTTCCTTCTCGGTTTTCTCTTGCCTCTTCTCGGCCATACCTTCCCCCATTCCTCCTAGTATGGTAAAAAGGTTCATTCCTAGGAAAAGGTTTCTAAAAGGAATTCCTTCATCACTTCCAATGGAGGTTTTAGGTTCCCTTTCCCTACTACTTCTCCTTTCTCCTTCATCGTCATGTCTTCTCCTATTTCCACTCATCCTTTCTCTCCTATCCCCCTCATTATTCAAAGATCTTTCTCCCCTCGGTTCTCCCTCCTCATTCTTTCCTCACTCTCCCTCAATTTAGCATCCATTTTCTCCATCACCAAGTTCAAAATATTTAGTGTCCTAGGTGACAAGTCTTGTCCAACACTAGATGGACTTGCCATGGCTGCAAGAAAGAGTTAGTATACAAGAAAATAAGGAAAGCAATAAACCTTTCAACACTCTCTAAGTGTATCCACTCACACTCGTGTATCACTCAAATCAAGGCTCTTTTTATGAGGATGCTCTCTTGCCTTTTACCACTCTTTCTCTATGTTCTAGTAGGGATTATCCTCTAATCAATTATCAAGGTTCTTAGCATACCATTATGAAAGAGGAACAGCACCTAACTAGGCTTAAGAGGTCAAGAAAGACAAGAGACTCTAAGACAAAACCACAGAATCCAAAGGAGACAAGCAATAAAAGCTCAAAATGAAATGAATGGCTACTCAAATTGTGGAGAAAATTTAATGAGACAATGGCACATAATAGGGCAGCAAAATATCATATAAAAGCCCAAGGAAACATGTCAAAACAGAGGCATATCATTAGGTAATCAAAACTGGACAGCAAGCACTTCAAACCACTTAGAAACCGAAATTAGAAACCGATTTCAGAAAAATCAGCAAAATATTAGAGACCGATTTTGCCTAGTTTCTATACTTTGCTAGCTCTCATGCTTCTCATGCAAAATTCAATTAAATGCCTTTATGTTCAGTACAATAATATGTCCAGCAAAGTGCAGTGCAGTGGAGAAAAAGAAAATTACATGTAAAGAACCAAAAGATACACAATTCACTAGGAAGCTCAAAACTAGAATTTCAACTAGAATGTGTAGGCTCTTTCCTAGGTCCAATGGTGTTTCTTTTGTGTAACTCTTTTTCTTTTTCACTTTCTTTTGCTCTTATGTTGCAGTACTCTCTCTTTTCTTTTCACTTTCTATGGCTCTCTAATTGTGCTTTTTGTTTTATAGCCACTACTCTTCACTACTTGTTTTTCTTTTCACTTGTTTTTCTTTCTCTTCTCTTTTCTTTCTTTTGATTTTGATTCTTTTCTTTTGTAATTGTATGGCTGGACCGAAACCTCTAAGGAACTAAAAGCCTCTTCTAGGTTCAAATCCTAGCTTATCATAGCAATTACAAAGTCTACTCAAAATTTCAAAACAAATAGCAATCTAAAATTACTAAAAATTCAAAATCATGCAAGCATATACTAGTAGATGTTCCTAGCACTTAGAAATCATGTACTATGCGTGTGGAAGATTAAAGTGCAGTACAAAACCAGTAATTATGCCTCACAATACAGTGGAAAACACGGCTAAACAAAATCCTAATGACATACATGAATTAAAAACTTGCAAGAGCAAAATTCATGAAAGATTATGGAGTCAAAATTTGCAAGCTATTCAATCATGTATTCAAAGAAAATGATGGAACATATCAAGATGACGCTACGGCCTAATGCAGTAACTATAAGAAGAAAATATGCTCCAAACTCAAAACTACTAATGAGACAACTCAAGGAACTCAAATAAGCTACTCAAAGAAGAAGACACAAGATTCAATCGGTGGAAGAACTCAAAAGAAAAACAAGACTCAACTAACCGGTGTGAAGATTCAAAGTTGAAGGTAACCTTGCTCTAGATACCACTTGATGAAGCCACACTTGGAAGAGATTCCATGGAAGCTCCAAATTGCCCACACTTGCCTTCAACCACGCATCAATCCAAAGAAGCAAAGAAGAAATGGTTCGGTTTAGGTGTTTTTGGTTTTAGGTTCAAGAAATCAAAGTAGAAAATGGATTAGAAAGGAATGAAGATGGCGCCAAGGAGAAGAACTCCTATAAGCCTAGGAGGAACCGCCACAATGGTTGAAGAAGCCATTGATAAGATTCAAGGTCTTCCCTAAGGGAACAAGAGAAAATTCTCTCAAAAGCTAGAAGCTATTTTCATTCATCAAAAGTTCTTTACAAAGGAGAAGCTTAGGGTATTTATAGGTTGCAAAAGCTTGGGCTCCAAAGTAATCTTAGCTTGCCTTGCAAGCTAAGTAGCTTTTTAACCACGGTTGGGAGCCACTAATCACGGTTAGGGCTCAACCAATCCGTGGAGCTTCCTTGTAAGCCAAGTAACCCAAGTGGTTAGTTGGTTGTTAGGAAGCACATGGCCTTCACATGGTCTTGTCCCCTCCTTGTCTCCTTCTTGTCTCCTCCTTAAGACCATGTGATGTGCCATGTCATCAATCCTCTACCTTTCTTAATCAAGGGTGGAGATCTTTGATTAAGCTTAGGCATGGATCCAAAGCTTAATTAAAGGCTCCCTCCTTGTTTAAGAAGGTTTTCAAGCTCACACAAGTTTTTAGAACAAAAAATGATTTTATTTAATTTTTAAATTCTTGTGTGGCTTGACTTAGGAGTGTGGCATGCGTAGGATTAGATGGAGCCTTAGGCCTTGGGCCTATGAAAACCCACGGGCTTAAGCCCAAGTATTCCCTAAAGCTATTACAACATAGGACTTAGTTATGTTTCAAAAGAATTTACAAGTAAACTACAAGTACTAGGTCCTATACTATCTTCTTGTGCTTGGAGTCTTCCCACCTCCTCTTCTAGCTTCCTTTGCATGCTTCTAGTAACTCTTCTAGATGTTCCTACATCAGTACCTTACAAGAAATGGCTAGAACTTTGGTGCATGAAAGCTCTCTTCCAAAATATTATTGGGCAGAAGCAATTAATACTTCCTGTTATATTCAAAACAGAATATTGATAAGACCAATATTGAATAAGACTCCATATGAACTATGGAAAGGAAGAAGACCCAACATTTTTTACTTCCATCCTTTTGGATGTGAATGTTTCATCTTAAACACCAAAGATCAACTTGGCAAATTTGATTCAAAAGTGGTGAAGGGATTCTTACTTGGATATTCCAATACGTCTAAGGCCTATAGAGTATTTAACTCTAAGACGCAAGTTGTAGAGGAATCAATTCATGTAAATTCCAAGATAACTCAAAGGCTGATAAGGAAATATCAGACCTAGAAAATTTATTTGATAATTTGCAGATTAACCCTTCTGGTCAAAGTTCAAGTCAAAATGATAAACCTGAGTCAGACGAAAGAACAGACACAAGAGCAGACGATACTCATCAACATGAAGATCAAGCCCCTGTGAGAACATGGAAGTTTGCATCAAACCACACAGAAAATCTTATCATTGGAGATAGACATCAAGGTGTTCAAACTAGATCCAAACTAAAAGAATCGTCTGGATATGCTCTCGTGTCACATATAGAGCCCAAGAATATTGAGGAAGCCCTACAAGATAATGACTGGATTTTAGCTATGGAAGAAGAGCTAAACCAGTTTACCAGAAATGATGTTTGGACTTTGGAAGAGAAACCAAGAAACAAAAGTATCATTGGAACCAAATGGGTATTCAGAAATAAACTTGATGAAGACGGAAAAGTGGTAAGAAACAAAACAAGATTAGTAGCTCAAGGCTATAATCAACAAGAAGGTATAGATTTCATCGAAACTTTGCTTTCGTAGCTAGATTGGAAGCAATTAGAATTTTACTTGCCTTTGCTGCTCATAAGAATATCATCCTATATCAAATGGACGTAAAAAGTGCTTTTCTAAATGGTTTTATTGAAGAGGAAGTATATGTAAGACAACCTCCTAGATTTGAGAGTTCATCTCAACCAGATCATGTTTTTAAACTAAAAAGGCACTATACGGTCTTAAACAGGTTCCTCGAGCTTGGTATGAAAGACTGAGTTCCTTTCTTCTTCAAAATGGTTTTTCAAGAGGGAAGGTTGATACTACTTTCTTCAAGAAAAGCGTTTCAAAAGACTTTATTATTGTTCAAATATATGTAGATGATATAGTCTTTGGAGCAACTAACGAATCCTTGTGCAAGGATTTCTCTAAGTTAATGCAGGAAGAATTCGAGATGAGCATGATGGGAGAACTGAAGTTTTTCTTAGGACTTCAAATCAAACAGACTAAACAAGGCATATATATTCATTAACAGAAGTACACTAAGGAACTTCTAAAGAAATTCAAAATGGAAAATGCCAAACCAATGAAAACTCCCATGCATTCGTCTAGAGCCAGTCTCAACAATGATGAATCAGATAAGATCGTTGATCAGACGGTATATAGAGGTATGATTGGATCTCTTCTCTATCTTACCGCTAGTAGACCTGACATTATGTTTAGTGTCTGTCTATGTGCACGTTTTCAATCTGATCCTAAAGAATCACATTTACAAGCTGTTAAACGCATTTTAAGATATCTTATTGGAACCACTAATCTCTCTCTTTTATAAGAAAAATAGTGATTTCGATTTAAGTGGTTATTGTGATGCTAATTATGCTGGAGATAAAGTGGAGAGAAAAGGCACAAGTGGTGGATGCCAATTTCTTGGGTCATCACTAATCTCTTGGTCAAGCAAGAAGCAAAACTCCATTGCACTCTCAACCACTGAAGCAGAATATATTGCTGCGGTAGGGTGTTGTTCATAACTACTTTGGGTAAAACATCAACTTGAGGATTACTCCAGGTTTGAAACTCATATACCAGTATTTTGTGATAACACAAGTGTAATAAATCTCAGCAAAAACCCTATTCAACATTCAAAAGCCAAGCATATTGAAATCAAATTTCATTTTATAAGAGATTATGTTCAAAAAGGTATTTTCGATGTACAATTTGTTCAAACTAATTTTCAATAGGCAGATATCTTTACAAAAGCTTTAGAAGAAACTCGCTTTAATTTCATTAAAGAAAATTTGAGAATTATTTCTTTAATTGATTAAGTTTTCTCTTTCGTCTGAGCATTTCATTTCGTCTGTACCTTTGTATATCTTTTCGTGTTAAGACGAAAAATTGCGTCTGATCAAGTTGAATCAGTCTGAAGAAATTTGGCAGACGCAAGGATATTATTTACTTATTTTAAAGATAAGTGTGCAGGGACAAATTAAAAGTAGCAATAAATGTGTCTGTCATTTATTGCACTATTCTAGGACTTTGAGAAGCACGCGTTGTGAATTGCAGAAGTCAAATCAATCATTAAAAGGGCAATGATGGGGACACGTCAAATCAGGGGCGGTTTAAAATTCTTTCGTCTGATGAATCACAACCGTTTTAGCTTTGACTATAAATACTCTTAAAGTTCGCATTTTTATTCTTTACTGCATTCACACTTTCTCTGAATATTCTACTCACACAACTTAACTCTCTCTTTTTCAAACCTAACAATGGCCGCCAAGAACATCAAGGCAATCAAAGCAACTTTCTTCGCGCAAGATCTCTTCTTGCCCAGCAAGTGGATATCGAGAGACACTGTTGAGAGTATCTCCGAAAGAGTAGCAAAGATGCTGGTACACAATGGATGGATGGAGTTTGCAGAGATGAGAGGGCCATGGCTGATGGAGGCCTATGCTGAGTTCTGGAGTGACGCAAAGGAGTTTGATGATGGTATTGTTGGTACCATTGACAACAAGGAGTATATTATCACAATAGACTTCATTGCTGAAGCTGGGAACTGCAAGGCAGAAGGGCGCTTTTACAGTGCTGACTGGATGAAACTTGAGTCTGAAGAGCACGTGGACAAGATTATCTACGGGAAGATCCACAACTTTGAAGATTCCAAGTTTTTGAGATCAGGGAATCTTTGTCCCACTGCAAGAATCATCCACAACCTTCTTTACAACATCTTCACGCCCAGAACTGGCTCACGAGACAATGTGAGTACTCGAGACAGGTTTTGCATCTTCTACTGTCTGAGGAAATCAAGGATGAGTCTTCCTCACATCATTCTTGACCACTGGATAAGTGCGTTAAGAAACAGGAACATTCGTAGGAAGAGCAGTATTCCCTACGCCACTCTCTTCACCAAAATCATCATCAACCAAGGCTTTGATGTCACTAGCGTCGTTTGGCACAAAGAATGCAAGGAAGTCAAAGGAAGCACCTTTGCCAAGATGAATTTGAACCCTGGCTTCCTTCATCACACCGCGAGTGAAGAACACGTTCCCCTTTCACCAATCACTAAAGACCCCCACACCAGAGCTCGCATCAAACACGCCAGAACCCAAACACAAACACAAACACAAGCCCAAACACGAGACCAAACACAAACCCAAACACCCTTACCTCTTCCACCCGTGGTTATTTCTGAAGTTCCCTTCGAAGATGCTCTAGAAGAGCCTCTTAAGAAGAAGAAGAGGACTATCAGAATAAAGCACGTTGCGGCCAAGACGCAAGAAAAGACGATATCCCCAAGTGAAGATGAAGGGGCTAGGTTATCATCTGAAGGTGTTTCGTCTGGTTAGAATCCTTTCGACGAAGAAAAGAAGAAGAAAGCAGCCGAAGAAAAGGCAAAAGCCAGAGAGATCACTCTTCAAAAGGCTGCCAAAGGCAAAGAAAAAATGAAGCAGAAGCTTGCGTCTGTGATTGTTGGAGAAACAGACGAAGCAAAACAACTAAAAGAGGCTATGAGGGTCTCTACATCTTTGCCGAAAGAGAAAGAATTTTTCTTGAAAGCGTTAAGGGCATTGGATCGTTCGAAGGTGCGTCTCGCTCTCCAAAGAACTTCGAGAGGGCATGAACAGTGAGGAAACCGCCCAGATCCAGAAGGATAATGCCTAGTTGGCAGAGGAATTGGAGACCATGCTTAATGATGAGGTCTCTATTACGGAGGTTTCTACATCAACACTCCAAGACGAACATAGGACAACTATGTTTGATCCTATTGTTGCGTCTCCTCTCAACGCTGCCTTTGATCAAACGATACCTGCTGCGTCTGAAGAAGCATCCCACCAACAGACGATGAAGATTTTGTCTGAAGAAATTCTTATTGAAGACATAAGTTCTTCGTCTGATGAAGAACACATGGATGTAATAAAGGTGGATGCATCATGGGTGAGATCTCACGCCGAAGTCATCAATCCTGAAGATCTACCACCCAAGCACAAGACGGACTATTCGTTCCTCAACGAATTAGTCATGAGACGCTTTGTTGAAAGCTCTTGTGCTGAAAGACCAGTTAAGCCTGACTGGATTCTTGGAGAGAAGATTGAAGATATCTCCAACGATGGTGAACCGTCTGAGTCTGCTGAAGATGGTCACTTGGCAGACGATAAAGACTGCTTTATAAAGGACACTCCCTACATTGATTTGAGAAACCCCTATCGGTACAGAGGCAAAAAGGGATTTCAACTTGGGAGACTTGTCAATCCCATCGTCTATCACAAACCCCTGAAGCCAGTAGATTTCAAAGAAGATTTCATCTACACTCCCGAAGAGCAACGCGAATGGCTGAAGCGTCTGCCTTGGGATATACTGGACTCCTTAGACATCAAGGGTTTAGAAGGAATAAATAGGTACAAGGATCATCTAGCTGAGTCGGTGATTGAAGGACCAGCTCTTGGCTATGAACCCCACATCCCTTTCAGAGAAAACATCAAGTGGAAGGTTCAACATGAAATCAACGCACCTACATTTCATCACTACAAATATAGAGATCCTAGCTCCACCATCTATGAGCCAAAAGATTGCTCACACTGGCATCTGGATGCCATTGATCGCCATGATCCTGTACCTTTCACAATTCCCCTGAATCAAACAGAGTATGTAGGTCTAGGACATACTCTTGGAATTGTTCTGCCCTGGACAAGACCTCATTGTTCAGGCATCTGCCCTCGCTACTCCATCCTCCTCGACGAATTCGAAGACCCCGAAGACTTTGCTCACGCTCTTCCTGAAGACTACAACATGGCTTTCAAACTGATGGCTGGTGCTTATAGAAGGGAAGCAAAAGCTAGATCAACTTCCTTCTATCACATTAAAAGAAGAGCAAAGAAGGAGAGAAAAGATTGTCCGTTCATGGTAGGATCCCATTATGGTTTCAGACGAAACAAAGTTTTCAATCGTCTTAGACCGAAAACGACCTTGCTTGGTCAAGTTTTTGGCTAAAGGAAAAGAGAAGAAGACTCCGTCTGTCTCCAGATCCTTCAAGTTTGCAGGGCACATCCCCCGGAGACTTCCGTCTGCTGCATACTCGCATCTCAAATCTCTTTAAACCCATGCCTCAAGACCTATCAATCTGAAGATTCAAAGGATGATAGAAGATCATGAAGCCACCTCTACATTCTGTTCTGGAACTTCATTTGATGAAGATTCCACAATCTGTGGCAGGGTGTATCCTGGAGAAGCCTTTGCTTATACACATCCATCATAGGAGCATCCAGATCTTGAGCTCTCTATTCCCTCTAAGATATACTCTTGGCAATGGGAAAGAGACTTCACTACATACCTCACACTTCCACTCTTCACTCTGCGTCTGAAGAGGACTCCAACAGTGTTCATCATAAATGACTCTATACCTATAGTGGAAGAGCCTCAAACACCGCTAGTGGAGATTGATGATAGGGTGGAGGTTACTGAGGATGACGCGAAAGTCGCTGATGAGTATAATACTCTAAAGCGTAAATATGATGCCTTAGAAGAGAACTGCGAGCATCTGAAGCTAAAGAACAAAGAGCTTGAGGACAATCAAGCCTTTCTCACATCTGAGGTGCAGCAGCTAAAAGAGATTGTCATGAGCCTTCTTCAAAAGAAGCCTAAGCCTTCTTCTTGATCATGCTTTTGATGATTCTCAGCCCAAGGGGGAGAGTATCTTAGAAGAAGTTGCTATGCTAAGGGGGAACCTACATCGTCTGAGGGGGAGCCTACATCGTCTGAGGGGGAGCAAAATTTTTCTCTGTATTTTATTGTATTGATTCTTTATTGTTTTGTAAAGCACATACATGTATTTTATTTAGAACGTTGGTTTTCTGTATACCTTTGTAACATTGTATAAGGTTTACATCACATTGATGTAACAATTCTTTTTATAAAGAGGTATTATTTCAGAAAACATCGTCTTGATGTAAATCTGACTTGCATTTTATCTGTGATCAATAACCTTATCTTATGCAGATGTCTTCTTGAGAAAAGTTATCATTATGGTCTGTAATCATCAAAAAGGGGGAGATTGTTAGATCAAGATGATTAACACATCTAAGATTTTGATTTTTACAAGACAGTTTTTAAACTTTCTCGTATTTAACATCGACGAAGCAAGTCGACGGAACAAGCATGCATTTAAATATGACTCCGATCAAGTCATTCGTCTGTCTCAAGTCAAGTCATCAGACGATAGGATAAGACAAAACCTTTCAAAGACTGAAGAAGTATATCGTCTGTCCAAGAAGTGAAACAAAGTTTGAGTCACTCGCGCCAAGATTTCAAATCTAAATAAGTACTCATTAGAAGCATCCAAGATCAGTATAGGGATTCGTGCTTACACATGCAACTCAAAAAGGTCTTCACCTTTTTGTCAAAGTCTCTGTACAAGTCAGAAAAGGTACTGCACACGCAATCTAAATCCGCTGCACACGCCATCAATCAATCAAGTACTATCTGACACCTTTTGGAAAGCTCTCAAGAAAATATTCAACGACATTCTCATGTGTCTAACGGTTATCTGAAGATGGTGCCTATTTAAATACTTCACTTCATCAGAATTCAGTTGGCGAAAACGCTTCTATCATTCTATCTTCTGTGATTTCGCTCATACATCTGATTGTATTTCATTGTAAAACCCTATTTGCGTAGAGGAATCTTTCTGATTTTAAAACATCTTTCTAAAATTCACTTGTGTGGTATTTTACCCTGAGGAGGCTGGTTGTTCAAAGAATACCTTTGTTGTTTAGCCTGCGAAGGCTGTGTTCAAAGAATATCTTATTATAGTCAGAAGTGGCTGGGTGCAAATCATACTTGTAAACCATTTCACGGTTGGTAGTGAAAACTCAGTGGTTGCTGGATAACTGGACGTAGTCTTGTATAGACGAATCAGTATAAAAATAGTTGTGTACTTGTCTTCTTATTTGTTTGACTAACGGGGATAATCAAGCTATAACGTATCTTACTTAAAAACAATCCTTGAAGATTAAGTAATACTTCGTCTGAACATATTTAAAACCCACAGACGAAAGAAATTTTTGTTTATATATAACACAATTCAACCCCCCTTCTTGTGTTCTATCTTTTACACCATGGTTGTTCAACACCCTCGAATGCATCTTCATTCGTTAAAGGCCACTAATCTGCTGAATATGCCTTCAAGATGTATTCGTTTTTATAAAAATCACCAATGTACTGGAAGAAGTCTATACTAACATGTACATAGACAACAATTATATGTGAACATGGATAATGGAAAGTTGTAAACTGACCACACGGACAATAGCGATCAGTCAGATTTACTGTCCAGTTACTCCTACCTCGTTGTGTCAATGGATTGAATGTCTCTTCAACCTCAAATTATGTTTCATGAATGTCATACACACGGACTATGTGGGAACATACTTCTACTTGATG
The DNA here is from genome assembly GCA_026586105.1 of Hylodesmum podocarpum. Lineage (NCBI taxonomy): Eukaryota > Viridiplantae > Streptophyta > Magnoliopsida > Fabales > Fabaceae > Hylodesmum > Hylodesmum podocarpum. The sequence continues at coordinate 596,956 of JALJEV010001341.1, forward strand.
TCTTTGAATAGCTTGATTTCTCATTCATCTTAGGTAAGGATTGGTACAATTTAGTGCTTGAGAATTGTCACCTCAATGTTATTTGGGTTATGTTAAATTAAATTGTTGACGTGATAAAAATTTCATTTTTGTTTGAGGACAAACAAAGTTCAAGTTGGGGGTATTTGATAACTCACAAATGTGAGCTATTTTTATACTTTTTTATATAAAGAAAAATTATCCTTTTTATACTCTTAAGCCACCTAAAATAACTCTAAATCGCTCTTAGAGCTTGTTGATGGTGTGTTAAGTGTTTTAGGGTGAAAAATAGCCAAAAACAGGTAAAAAAACGTGTCCACAAAGGCATCTGTCGCGAGTTGGAACACAACTCGCATGAATTGGAGCTCCAGTAAAGAAGAAAAGCTCTCTGGAACCTCATCTCGCGCGAGGACCCCTTTCTTCAAGAGCAAGTTAACTCTCTAGCACCTTATCTCGCGCCCAACTATCTCATCTCGCGCGAAGTGAGTTGGATTGCAGCACACGTTTCCTCTCTGGAACATGAACTCGCGCGAGTTGTACTTGCAGTAGGCCCAAGTCCAAAGTTTTAAAGGCTATAAATACAAATTGTTTCACAGTCAGCGAAGAGTTCGAATTTTAGACCTAATTCTCAGTCTTCTGATGGCTTGACCTAGACGACAGCTACACTTCGACTAAGAACTCTTCCAGTTCATAGGTGGCAACGGGATTCAACCACAAGCAAGAAGAGAAGGAGACTCTGGGAATCAATTTCACTATGTATTCTCTTTCAATTATTATTTGTGTTATTTTCTATTCCATCATGCACTAACCCCCCTCCCCCCTCTTTGATTGGGAGAACGATGTTATTCAGTTTATGTTTGGATGTTTGTTCTTTGTGCTTAATGCTATTTATTAATTGACGACTAATAAATTGATAAGTAAATCTAGGGTAACTCTGACAAAATATGTCTCCTAGTACTAAAGAATTAAACCATTGTTACACTATAGTCCTAGAGATAGGAGTAGGTAGTAATGCAGACTACACCTAAGTTTGCCCTTGGATTCATAAATTTAAATCCCTAATTAACTTAGGTAATGATTTGGGACGTTGGACATAATCTAATTAATTAGGCGGCGTGGATGATCCTGAGAGGGACGTTCACGAGGGTAGGAATTTGGTCCGACCATGATTATACATAAATAACATAAGAGAAAAGTATAGGGGGGAATTAGTGGTGAAATCGAGATCCCAATCGGTTTTAATTCTTGCTCATTACTCTCTGTTTTTTAATTTAAAATGATCTTTAAATCAAGACCTGATATGTCATGCCCTTTTGGTAAATTAATAAAGTAAATAAAAATACAGTTTCTGAATTGCTTGTCCTCGTGGGATCGACAACCCCGTTTATAAATACTTATTACTTGACGACTATGATATACTTGTCATAGCAAGCGCAACAGTGTACTAAGAAAATGCCAAGGAAGTCCTTGGAGGCATTTTTGGTGTCATCGACAACAAAGAGTACCTTATTTCAACCGAGACGATTGTTGTTATGTGTAGTTGCAAAGATGAGAGAGTCAAGTTCTCCCATGGCTAGGAAAGAGACATTGGGGAGAAAGTAGTTAATGTCGTTCTCTACCATTCCCCTTGACCCAAGGAATCTAGCAAGTTCCTGAGAGCTAGAACTATGTTTTCTTTCTATATGTTTTTCACAACTTAGTATGATGGTCCCTACGGCTGAATCTAGAGGGGGGTGAATAGATTCTAGTTCCTAGGTAGCCCAATTTCGGGCGTTTCTACTTTCTTTTTAAATCAACCAATCACTAGTCTTGAATAACTATCTATCCTTAAGACAGAAAAACAAGATAGATCAAAGATGCACAACGAAAAGTACAAAAGAAAGATCAAGAAACATGTTAGTAATCAATATACTTGAGTAATCAATAGCAGTATCTAATTGTACCAGATTTTAGTTGATTACCTAGTCAATTACCAAACGTAAAATAGTGTTTAATCAAAGTTAAAGATCAACATAAGGTAAAAGATAAAGAGTATAAGGGAAAAGAAGATTGCACGGTGATTTATACTGGTTCGGTCGACTACCTACATCTAGTCCCAACCTAACAACTGTTGCAATTGGTTTTCCACTATGATCTCTTTTTGCGTTCTTTACATTCACTCTGCACAAGCAACACAAAAACAAAATCAAAACACCCAATACAACCACTTCTTTAACCCAAAGAACCGTTCTCCTTGACCTTGGTACCTTCAAGATCAAACCTTTAAGAAAACCGTTCTCAAAGAACCTTAACCTATCTAGAGAGACCTCTCTCCTAGAGTAATCAACCCAATTCCAAAATGGAAACATAAAGATCAGTTAGAAAACACCTTAGAGTATAGATTTTGATCACATGTAAGAACTATGAATGTCAACCAATCACAACATTCAATCAAGATTGCCTTTTAAAACCAAATTCTTTGAAGAACTTTGAAGTTCTTTATGAATTTCTTGGAGAAAAGATAGAAAAAATATGAAATTGTTAGAGTTATTCCAAAACGTGTATTTCCAAGAGTTATGAAAAGAATTTTGAAAGAGGGGTATTTATATTTGAAAACAAAAACCAATTTTAGGCAATCAATTGACTTTTTGATAGTGGTAATCGATTACAGTAGGCTGGTAATCGATTACACCAGAGAACAAAGTCAATCCTGGTGAATTTAACACATGGTAATCGATTAACCTGAGGGGTAATCGATTACCTCAAAAACAAATGAGTATTCTCACTCTGTTACCCACTTTTGGTAGTTGATTACCACTTCCAGGTAATCTATTACCTCAGTTAGTTATCAGAAAACAGTTTTAATCTATTACCTTGGTTGGTAATTGATTACTTCATGTAAATTTTGAAAACAAAGCTTAGAGGGAAATTCAACCATTTGAATCATGAGAAATCACACAAGATCAACTTAGTTTTCCATGACATATCAACCAAGAACAAACACACAAGCAAGCCTAAACTAAACAACCAATACATAGGAAACTCCTAATTACAATTCATCTAAGAAAACTAAAATTACATAACATCAAAATCAAAATAACAAGAGACACACTCCAAGCATCTTAAGCTTTAAATCCAACAATCTCCCCCTTTTTGGTTTTGATGTACCAAATCCAATGCATGGTTTTCCTTAGAGTTTTGGATGTGTGTTGATCTTCTAAGAATCTGCCAGTTGTTAAAACTTCCAAGTACAAAGTATATGTATTACAGATTAACAACTCAATCCACTATATTTTAGAGCATCATCAAATCATTCATACAAGAATGTGAGTCATGATTCAAAATATAAGAAATAGTTATGTAGACAAAATATAAGAAATAAAAAGGTTCAAGGATTAAAAAATATTACAACCCAAATCAAATGTTCAAATTGTTCACTGCAGCAGAAAATAAATGCAATTAATATAAACTATTCACTCCAAAACTAACAATCTAACCAACCAAACCTCCCTTATCATAGATATCCTACTCTAAACACTTCTCCCCTATTTGGTATATCAATCAGCAAAAAGAGAGATGTGAAAGAAAGGAAACACTAGAGGTCATCTAAACGAGTATTCTGAACTGACTCCACCTCATCCAAGCGTTTGGTGATAGTTGTCTCGAATCTCATCCAACCGATCAATAACAATCAACTCAAAGCGAGACTTAGGGATATAGTCCCCAACTGTCGAATCAGAATCGTCATTGGAAGGAGGATGCACTAGAGCTTCTTGTGGTGGAGGGGCTTCCTCCTTTGGGACCCAACTAGCTTCAGTCTTGGTCAAACACATCATCTTCAATGCTTTGTCGCCAAAGATATGTATGTCCTTGACTAAGTCCCTGTTCTCTTTATGAGTGTCAACCTGAAAATGCTCAATTAAACGTGAGATAAACAAATAGTATGGGCATTTGTGTTCAAACAACCTTCTTGTCTTGAGCATGTTGTCCATGACAACATGAACCCAATTGATTTGAATGTCGTTCTTCAATGCCGCCATCATTACCATATCCTCCTCACTAATTTGAGCATGGTTTGCTCCCCTTGCAACAAGGATCCAGCAGATAGTGTAATGGAGAAGTCGATCGTCGGCGTTCAACCTGCCGGTATTGTACGTGATTTTCTTTCCTCTTTCCTTCCGTGACGCCTTTTCCGTCTCCCACGATTCGGGGTTCTTGAGCAGGCTCATGAAGAAAGATTCCTTTTGAACGGAATTGATCCACCATTGGACGGATCCCTTCTTGTTTAGATCCAGCAAAACGAAAGAAAATATCATGAGTCAGAATCATAGTTTTCCCTTTTACCTCAGAAATCATCGTTCCTGTGGCATGATCTGATTGCAGATTGGAGTAGAAAACTCTCACTAAGTCCGCGTGTATGAAAACCTTCAGACCAACAAACTTTTCTAGGTTTTGTTCCTTCAGCAGTGAGTGGAACGTGAAACCCTGATCGTCTAGCCATCGGAAGTCAAGAATCTTCGCCGGAACGAGTTCCTTGTTTGCAAAATTGCCATAGAAACGAGACTCTTGAGTAGCTAAGGTGAATCAAGGATTGATTGGACATTCCTCCTCTGCCGAAGTAGATGGGTTCTTCCTTTTCGAGAATTCACCCTTTTTAGATCGGGGGAAGTCCTAGTCTTTACCTTCTGAGCACGATGCTTAATCTGTTTGCCTCTCCCTTGTTCTTCCATGGATGGTGTTGGAGAAGATGAAGAAAAGATGTTTAGGGTTTTGAGAGAGAAGAGAGCTTTTGGGGGTTTTTGATTGTGTTTGAATGAGGCCCAATTCCTGAAATTAGCTATAAGAACTCCAAAACAGAAATTAGTTTCAAGAACAAAGTAATGGACTCACTTAAAAATGGTAATCGATTAAGCCCAAATCCATTAAAATACATGTAACTCGTTGCAGTTGCAGGGGTAATCAATTAACCAAAATTGGTAATCGATTACTCAAGTGAGTAATCAAGTGAAATGGTTTTCAAAAACACGTGGTAATCGATTACCCAAACCTGGTAATCGATTACTCCAGAGAGTAATCTTTGTTTGAAAATGTTGGAACACATGGTAATCGATTACCCATTCGTGGTAATCGATTAAAACGATGTGGTAATTGATTATCTATACCAGAAAAACTTAAAACACTTGATTTTTCATGTTTTGAAAGAGTTTTGGTCAATGTTCATGCAATGTTATGAATACATACCTCATTGGAGCATCATAAATGATCATTTTACCATATATAAAGAGTTTAAGAGAGATGTTCCTCACTGAGAATACCAAGGTTGGTCCTTAGTTTGAAGAATTTCTCCTTTGGTAGAGGTTTTGTGAAGATATCTGCGAGTTGGTTCTCCGTTTCAACAAACTCCATGTCACAATCACCCTTTTCGACGTGATCTCTTATAAAATGATGGTGCACTTCAATATTCTTAGTTCTTGAGCGTAAAACTAGGTTCTTCGTGATGTTGATGGCACTTGTATTATCATGATTGATAGGAATGTGGTCAAGCTTTAATCCAAAATATTCAAGTTGTTGCTTCAACCATATGGTTTGAGCATAATAGCTACCAGCAGTGACATATTCTGCCTCCGTCGTTGACAAAGCAACACATGCTTGCTTCTTGCTGTGCCACAAAATGAGACACTCCCCAAACAAGTGATAGATATCACTCGTGCTTTTCCTGTCCGTCTTGCAACCTGCAAAATCGGAATCAGGAAAACCAACTAGGGTAGGAGACGTACCTTTGGGATACCACAAACCACAGTTGCTGTCACCTTTCAGATACTTCAGAATTTTCTTCACAACAGTCATGTGAGATTGTTTTGGCGCTTGATATCGAACACAAACAATGAACATGATTTACGGTCTACTAGTTGTGAGATATAAGAGTGATCCAATGATCCCTCTATATTTCGTTTGATCCACACCCTGTCATGTAGCATCATTATCCAAATAGAGATTAGTAGACATTGGAATGTTAGAAACCTTACAACTCTCCATTTCGAATTTCTTCAGAAGTTCTCTTGTATATTTTGCTTGGTGCAAGAAAATTCCTTCTTTCAGCTCAAGTTTGTATCTGGACCCATTCCATCATTAGTTGCAATTCTGGTGATGCAACAAAGTCCGCTCAAGTTTTAAAAGATAATGAAATTCTAATTGAGCAACTCTCTATCACGCTCAATAAGGACTCTTGTTTGCATGATGTCCATGTTGCATCAAGTGTGGATGCCTTGCCTAAGTCTAATAGGCAAGATGCCTTGCAAAGAGTGCAAAATGCTTGATGTCCATTACAAGATGCCCCATCTTCATCTACATCTACTACAACTTCTCTTGGGGATGAATATGTACCTTATATATCATATGTTCATAAAGTTTCCCATCCGTACTCTTAACTTGTAGAGCTTGTATATCCCACTCCTTCTCCTCCTTTTTCTCAGGCTATCGTGGTCGCAACTTGTGCTTGAGAAACCAGTTAACTCAATTGGCTAATTGATGATCTTCTAGTTATTGAAGACTCTTACCCCTCTATTGATAACAAAGTTCCTTACAACTTCAGACGCTCCCTTGGGTTTAAGGTTCAACAAATTCCTCATCCCATGCACCTTCATCGCATCTAGAGTCGGAAAGTGTCCAATTATGAAGGAGTCCACAACACTAAAAAGCAATTATATTGGCTGATCTCAAATGAACCTACCAGGATTAGATGACATCACTTCATACTCAAGCAAAATCGTTAATTCAGATCTAAAGGTTCCTACCTTGAGTTATGAACCTCATATTCCTATGTTTATCCCAAGACCCAAGGTCGCTGCACAAAAAGAAAATCCCACGGTGTTCCCCTACCAGATAAAGGTAATTGAAGTCTAGAGATAACAATTTACAAAAAGAACTACTTTGTGGTTATTGGATGCCCAGGATGAGCATGATCAGATCCTATTCACAATTCCCCTCATTGAGTATATAGCTATGTGTTATACATTTAGGGTTGTTTTTCCATGGATCAAAACTCATTGATAAAGAGTTTACCCTTTTCAACACTCAGGTCTGGACAAGTATGAGTGTCCTCGAGATTTTCTCCATGCATCTCCCATTGACTATGATCTCGCTTTTGATAATGTTGCTAATACCAATAGAAGGGATATTAGAGAATGTCAAATCTCTTGACTATAGGAAGGTCCCAAAGTTTATTGGTTCTCAATTCACTTGCGTTGCCCACTCCAACACACAATTCTACATTTATGTTGGCCAAATGCAAGGAATAGCTGGAAGAAAATGATACTTCTCTCAATCCAGAATTCAAGACACTTTAAGTGAATGGACCTCACACTGAAGTCTAATGGCCATTTACAAAACCCTTTCTGTGTAGAGGTTGATTTTGCTATACAGACAATCTTAATAAATCTTTTCTTTACCCTTAGTGGTAAGCGTTAGCCTGAAGAAACTGTAAACAAAAAATATTTGTATAACCAGAAATAATTGGGGTCAAATAATACTTGTATCTCAATAGCAGTTACTAAAAAAAATGGACGTAGTCTTTGTAATTTTTTTTTTTTTTTTTTTTGCTTTACATTAACTTTTTTTTCACACAATAATGATTCTAACTTGGTGAATATAAAACATTTTTTTTTTGAAAGATAACAATTTTAAATTATAGATATGTTTTTAATTGAGAACAGAACGCATCCAACAATTAAATTATATATAGAAAATAATTTTTTAGTTGTTTTATTAAATTCAAATGATTTAATTGATCAATATTCAAATGAGATATGACTAGATTAATTGAAGCTAATATATTTAAAAATTTCAACGTTAGTACCAATATTAAATTTAGTATATTGATGCAAAAGAATAATATGAGATATGGTAATATATCCTAAGAAATAATGAAAAATTAAGGAAATTGATCCTAGAGAATAATATATGATATGGTAAGATATTTCTAAATAATTTAAGTTTTGACCGGTACAAACCAACGAAGGAGATTACTAGAATAAAAAACATGATTGAGGAATGTTATGCGGAGGATACAACCAGAATCACAAAAACAACCAAAAGAAAGCTAAATTTGCTAAAAGGAACAATAAGATGTCTAGTGTTGATGTGACATAGAAGACAATTAGTTTAAAGGATGAATCATGAATTTACATTAAGATATAAAGAAACATTTCAAGTAGGATTAAGATATAAAGAAAGAATAGAAATAAGAGAATGAAACACAGGATTAATATAAATTGAAATGAATTAGGATATATTCATGTGTTTAGTATGTTCACAAAACTTAGTTAGAGCACTAATCATAATCTTAACTAATTAAAAAATAAATTAATTATAAAATATGAAAACTAAGTCTAAGAGACAGTGAAGAAATAAGGAAATTAATCCTCTTCTATTGTTACCATGTATACGAGAAACATGTCAATATTGCATTGCATTTGTAATCTCTTTTTATGTCTTGCTTTCTAAATAATAATAATAATAATAATAATAATAATAATAATAATAATAATAATAATAATAATAATAATAATAGAAGATTGAAGTATAAAAAAAATTAAGAGCATGGTTATTTTTATATTTTAAAACAATGATATATAATTATTGAATATAAAATTATAAATTAACTTATATTATTTTATGTTAAATTATTAAAATAATTTGAACTATATTTATAATATATAAAATTATTCTCTTATATAATCTAACGTAACAACTTCTTTTTTTTTTTTACTGTCGTAGAGACAAATATTATATTAGACTTAAAATATTAACGTGGACATCAAACATTTGAATAAACCTTAGTTGATATTGCTTTAAGAAACAGCGATACTAGAATAAAATGAGTTAAGTGAACAGTTATCCTAGATTATACTATTTTAACACAACAACACCGATTTAAATAATTAAGTCATATATATATATATATATATATATATATATATATATACTTTGCTTAAAGATATTCTATTTAGAAAATTTAATTTTAATTTTATGAAGATCTATAAATTTATAGGTTTAAAATCACATAAACCTCAATTTTATATTAGGAATAAATTTGATGATAAAAACCAAAACTTCGTTGACGGTGAACTCATTTTCCACGCCGTGTCTTTAATATAATGGATAAGATCCACATATTGGCCAAATGGATACTATACTTTACAATATGGAAGCAATTAGGCAACGTCACCACTTCTTTCAATACATTTTCGTCCATTGAGCTCTATCCAAATAAGCCAAACCAAAATGCATTTACTGTTGATATGATGTGGATTGTATTGGAGCAATGTGATAGTTTTAAGCGAATCAGTTTGGCAGACTAGGACACATTTAAAAAACCATTAACTTATTCAGCAATATATAATGGGATTATTAGGTAAAATAAGTGACTAACGCCAAATTCATAGCTATTTGTTTAAATTGACTTGGGGAGACTAATTAACATTTAATTGGTAGAAAACTCCCTGTTAGCATCCACGTGCTTTGATATTTGGACAATCATGACATAGGATTAGCAAAAGAACATGTTTAATAATTAAGCAACAAAGATTACGACGAAATTATGATTTTTTAAGCATATTCCGGAGTAAATTATTTTTTAATATTGACTAAATGATTATGGTTGAGTGTGATATGGAAGCGTGACACCTTATATACTTTGCAAAAACTTTATAAGAGAATTTGGATTTGGGACCTCTTTGAACTCTATACTTCCCAGTGAAGTCGAAGTGATTTAGTACTTGTGACATTTTTTATTTTTATTGCTTGTATATTTGGCATGTGCTATTTATCTTATCTTGTTCTATTACTTTAAGGTCATGGCTAAGAAGGGCTACTTCTTCACCGAGCCTGTGAAGGAATGCTGGGAAGGTCCCGATGCCAGGAAGGGTTGGATTAATAGGTGTTCTTCTCCTTCTCTTTCTCCCATTTTCCAACAGGAAAGGTCTCGCAAGAGGCATCTAGCGAGACTCAAATTGAAGTGGTCTGAGTTATTGATTCTCCTATCCAAGTAGGAAAGGTGTTGGATGTTGGGATCTCAACCAAAATGTAAAGGGAAGAAAATAACAGTATATAAGAAAATTAACATGATTTAGTGTCTTAAAATCTATCTCACGAATTTATTAGGTCTACTGGTTGTCTATTTAAGATTATGTCCAGTTAACCAGCAATTTATTGAGGTTCCACTAAGAGTATTCTTTGAACCCAGCCACTCCTGACTAATAATATAGATATTCTTTGAACATAGCCTTCTTAGGCTAAACCGGTATTCTTTGACCCCAGCCTTCGTAGGTTAAACTCAGGTATTCTTTGAACCCAGTCTGCTCATGCTAACCAAAGGTATTTTTTCAACACTTAGCCTCCTCAGGCTAAAGCAAATATTCTTTGGACCTCAGTCTCCTCAAGTTAAACACAAGGTATTCTTTAAACAACTAGCCTCCTCAGGCTACAGATTACCACAACAATGGTTTACAATTAAGACCAAATAAAAATTAACCTCTTCATAGAGAGAGATTTTACAATGAGTACTATTTTAAGTTCAGGGCGAGTGTTGAATATGATCTTAGTCAGAGTAGTTCGCCAACTTCAATTCGTTGTGATGAGGTCCTTTTATAGACGACTCCGTGAAGTATCCGTTAGACTGTAAATTTGAATGTAAGTTTTTTGTCTTGGGTACTTCCACATCTCGCACAGTGAGCAATCAAAACATTTAATGCAAAGTCAGCGGATGTCAGTGTGAGATCGGACTTTGACTGATTTGCTTAGAGATTTCACAGAAACGTGCAACTGCTTTTCGTGTTGCGGAGGTTTATTTTGAAATCTCTTTCCACCTTTAGAAGCTTCTAAGTAACGACTTGATTTGAAACGAATGCACGTGTTACTCAGCGTCGAACTTCATTTAACCAGATAGACGAATGAACAAATAGATGAGTTGTGTGTTGAATTCATTCGTCTGTCTTCTTTCTTCGTCTTCAACTTCAGTCTTCATATCTTCATCCTTGAGCACATGACTTGAAGTTGAGGAGAGCTCTCAGTCTTAATCTTTGAAGGTTCTTCATCTGATGAGGTTGCTTTGCAGCATGATGACTTGAACCCTTCGTCTGATGCTTCTTCTGTTTGAGGGTGCATCTTTCGTCTATGCTAATAATGATCTGTCTGATCATTCTTCCCTCTACGTCAGTTGATACATCCATCTGTCTTGTAAATATCAAAATTAAGATGCAAAGTCATTTTGACTTAACAACTTTTGGACGTAAAATTACAAACTTTTTCTCATATTTGACACACATTACCAGGAAATCTAATACACTCCTTTTATAGATTTGAGGATGTGGTCTGTCTTATATAGGTTTTTCACTCCTCTCTCCTTTTAATGTCCAACGATGTGGGACTTTGAATTAACACAGCATAACAAATCATCACTTAATTCAAAGTCCTATTCTTCTATAGCGATCCTCCCTTACAGTAGAATCTTCTAACTGGAAATCCACTCATCTTTATTAGATGTCATCTCCATAAGTGACCACATTTGATGAACCCTATTTGAATCTGTCATTCTTCTCCTTCAGGCTCTGCAGTCCTCCTTGAATTCTAGGCATTTGATTTGCATGTGACCAACTGTCCACAATAGTGACACTCAACAGAGCTAATATCTCTTAGTTGAGTTCTTTTATCTAGTTAGGCATCATTCTTCTTTCCTCTATCAACAGCTCCTACTACTACAAGATGACTGTCTACAAAGATTCTTCACCACCCATCATTCGTTGACTTTCCTTCAAGGTATTCATCACATAATCCAGTTGTAGTGTACTCTTTCCTGCTAGCATTGACTACACTAGTGGCTTGAAGGATTTTGGCAGTGAAGCAAGTAGAAGCAACGCTTGCTCTTCATCCTTCATAGTGTCCCCTGCATTCAATCTAGATAACATCTCATTAAATTTATTTATGTGGTCAACTATATTATCTCCCTCTTCCATCTTTCATGAGTATAATTCCATTTTCATCATCAATTGGCTAGTAAGTTTTTCCGATGCAAACTTGCTCTCCAACGTGTCCCATAACTTTTTCGGTTACATCTCTTTCAACACCATCACTTTGATCTGTGTGGTTAGAGCCAACCGAATTATGCTAATAACCTTTTTCTGGATTATACTCCACTATGACTCTTTCACATCACTCAGATTTTCATCTTACAATGTTAATTCAAAACCTTCCTAGACCAAATAATCCTTAATTGTGGCTTGCCACAATGTAAATTTTTTTCTTCTTTCAAATAACGGGACTTCAAACTTCAAGGTGGTCGTAAATTGTCTTGTTTTACTGCTGACGTGACGCACATAGACCTACCACTGCTAACTAAGATGTCACTCACCTCGGCTGAGGTGGCACCTCCTCCTCTTGCTCCTAGGTCAGAACCACGGCTCTAATACCACTGTTAGGATCTCAACCAAAATGTTTAAGGGAGAAAATAAGAGCACACAAGAATATTAATGTGATTCGACGCCTTAAAACCTACTTCACAGTCTTATTGGGACAAAATTCTTTACTTCTAATTTTTGCACAGAAAAATTACAAATTCTCCCACATATAAATTTTGCAAGAAAATTATAAAACTTCTCCAGTGTTTGACACGCACTACCTAAAATTTAATATACTCATTTTATAGATTTACAGATGTGGTGCAAGTGTAGAAAACCTATCACTCTATCTTATATAGAGGTCTTTCACCCATCTCTCCTTTTAATGTCCACCGGTGTGAGACTTTGAATTAACATAACATTAGAATCTCATATGGCTCATCACATTATCGGGATGAATTCAGAGTCTACAGGGTCTTGGTGGGCTAAAGATTCAATCCTTTGGTCTTGGTAGCTTCCTCTAATTCTATCGAAATTGATTGAGACCTTCTTGAGGAATGTCAAAATAGTTATGAACCACACTAAGAAAGGGGATTGAACTGGTACGTTAAAATATTTTGCAAATATCATAGTTTTGATCGGATCGAATCAATATTTCAGAAATTCTTTTATTTACTTCCCTGATCGGTAAAGAGTATTAAGGCCAAGATCCTTTTGAAATTGAAATTTCACAATCTTAAAGTGCACGGTTGATAAGACACACTTAAACAAACTTGTAGCAACAATTGAATCAATAGTAAACCAATAACAAGTAAGAGAGATTGAGAGTTCACAAAATTTATAGTGGTTTACCTTTCAACAAAGGCTACATCCATCTTTTCAAATACCCAACTAGGTTTTGGAGCTAACACTATAGATGCAATAGTTTTACAAACAAATTTTCACCACTCATTTCAAACCTTGAAAGAAAAGAAAACTTCTAACCCTTATAGAATCTTCAAATGGCCTAGGTTACAAAGAATCAACAATCCCTTTAACCCTCTAGATTTGGAACATTTATCCTTGTTTTGTTTGAATAAAACTAAGCTATGAAACTATAGAACCATAAAATCCAACCCAATATGATGCATGTCACTCACAATTCACTCTCATGTGGTACCATCAAAACAATTGAACGATGTCTACGAGTACATGTCACATCTGACACTCTCACTAGAGATACTAGGCAATTACAGCCAGGGTAACCAGTGTTGTAACAAGAGTTCTTTTCCACTCAGGGTGATTGACCATAGTGAAAGCTTTTCCCACAGCGAATACCCTCTAAGTCTTAGGTCATTACATTGATCCATCACGGACCAACTGTCTTAGTTCCATTCATCCTAACTTTTCAAAAACTTTTTCAATTCACTTAAGGATTCATGATAATCCTCATCATTTTTCAAATATCATGCTTCACAAGCATATCCACTAGGGGTAACCTCATTACTCTTCCAAAAAGCAGGCATTCATCTTTATCCTTTAAAACATAATTTGTTATCATGAACTTTAGTGACTCATTGATGTAACATGCCCCATCGAATCAACCTCTTGATTCACCCTAATCATTTCATTGTAGCAAAATATTTAATACGACAACATGAATTAAGTCGAAGTACAAAAATAAACATGAGCACAATAAAGATAAGTAAAACAACATAAGAATACATATGGGAGAAAATTGAAACGACACTAACACTTGTAACTAAAGGAAAATAACTAAATTCAAGATTTTATCAAGAAAGTATAATATAATTAAAAAAATAATCACCAATAAAATTAAACAATTATGACAATATAATCACTAATGAGATAATCTGTTCAACAAATAAGCAAATAATTATAATAGAAATATTTAGATAAAAAATTAAGATATAAAGAAAAGAATATCTATCAATAAATAGCACAATTTAGAATTAATATAAAACATGTAACCTAATGAATAAAGGAAAGAACAAATCATTAAATACTAATTACGAGCTAAATAAATAACTTTCAAATAATTAATCCTAATCTCTAAATTAAAATTATAAAAAAAATAATTTCTATTTAATAAATTTTAATTTTCAGATTTAACTTGAATCATCATCATATTGGAGAAACATGGTGCAACAAAGCTGAAGACCATTATATTTCACTCCACACCGCACACAACACTAATACATAGTGTCTGTTGTAATTAATTACTTTGTTGACACCAAACCATCATGAAACCCAGACACCAATTCACAACTAATCAAAATATTTCTACCTAAATAGTAAAGACACTGAAGCCCAACAATAATCTTATTCATTCAAGCAAGCATGATGAAGCACATAGAGGCACGACATTACTTCATCCAACAACGTTTGTAAATAATTAGATATTGCAAATGAAAAAAAAAAATAGAACCTAAACTATGTAAGTTCCGCCAAATTAATGTCATTAATTGGTCCCAAAACATTCACGAAAAGCAATAACAAGAGATAACTATCCAGTGTTGAATCAAGTCTGATGCGAGTAATTGGATAATTATGAACTATAAAAAGGGTCTAAAATTTGTTTCCCCTCATTTTTTATGTAACATATAAGGGTCAAGCAAACAAATTAATTTACAAATTTAAGGAAAATTTAATGAGAACGCAACCAAATCATAACGGAACAGTGACAAGAATACAAAAATACATCATTAACATCAATAAGGATAAAATTTATCTTTATTATAGTAAAAATACCTAACGTGAATCTGAGGCAATCTCGTGTGGGAAACTGAATTGTGAGGATACCGATCTCCACTCTAGTCAGAAATTTCAGTCTCCTTTTTCTTAAAAAAAATAAAATAAAATTGTCAATACAAAGAATGTGAGAGGGATACGAGAGTGAAAGGAAAAAGAAGAATGGGAAAGGAATAAATAAATCTTCTAGTACGTGATGCAGAGAAGGTACACAAGATTATAGTTTTGTAACTGGGGACTCACACCCCACTCACATGGACACATGACCCACTCCTATGAGTCGTTACCACACCTTTAAATTATTTTATTTATATTTTGTTTTAACTAATTAGTTAATTTATTATTCATCATTTTTTTTTTAAATTTGAAGCATTACACCTTGACTTAATGGAATTTTGTCTTCATTGTTTACATTTTGGGGAAGGGCATACACCCTCGCGTGTGTTCTTCGCATCAGAATTAGTTGCTTTTCCATGTTGACATTGTCATTGCACATAGTTGTTTTTATGTGTTCTACTTATTAAGGACATACTCAGTTCCCATAATTGACATCATCTTTTCTAGATTTGGACGCTTTTGCGTGTTCTTCGCATTGAGGATGTACGCGATCCCCATGCATATTTTCACTCCAGAGATGTACTTGGTCCTTATATGTGTACTTTCACTCGTATGACGTATTTGGTATGTGTGTTTGCTCCGAGAAGGTACTCAATGCCCATGTGTTTTTTCACTCCAAGGACGTGCTTCATCCTCGTGCGTGTCTTCGCTTATGGATGTGTTTGATCCCCATGCATGTCTTTGCATTAGGGACATGCTCAATTCCCTATGTGTTTTAACTTTATGGATGTGCTCGATACCCATGTGTATTTCTCTGTAAAGACATTCTTGGTCCCTATGTTTGTCTTTGCCTCGAGGACATGCTCGGTGCCTCTATGTGTTTTTCCTTCGTTGACATGCTCGGTTCTCATGTGTGTTCTTGCTCTAGGGATGTGTTCGGTCCCTATGCATTTTATGCTCTAGGAATGTGCTCGGGTACCTATATATTTTTTTGTGTAGGGATATGCTTGGTCCTTCTGTGTGTTTTCACTCTAGGGGTGTGCTTGATCCCCATGTGTGTTATTAACCCGAATGAGCTTTTTGTAACACCCCTTTTTACTAATTAAAAGAAGTGCACGTATTTCGTAAAACAATTCCTTTATTCTTGAAATAAAATGCGGAAATAAAGTTTGAAATCAATTTCAAAATTTGTGTAGTAAATTTTTTCTTTAAAGGCATGGGCGAAAGAGTAAATTGAATAAATTGGGTTCGCAAAATCAATTGGGTAAAACCCGATACTTTCTGTTAGCGACGTTATCAAAACAGCCCATGTGCACAAATATTTCCAATGTAAATTATTTAATAAAAAGTCTTTACTTGACTTACTACAAACATGACAATGACGTTCATCAATTTAAAACTTTATGATCACGATAATAAAATTAAGTTATCATTTAAGAGGTACTAATTAGACTGAAATAATAATCATAGTAATATAAATATTATGAAATAAATGGAGTGATGAGTAGTAATGAAAGCTTTTATTAGTTAAATTTATTTCAGTTGTCTCTGATTAAAACACTATGTACATGATCTAAAAATTATCAAAAGATATACAACATGTATATTAATGAATAATAGATCCAAGTAGAGAGTCAATTACATCTATGTAGAACTCACAAAAGTAGGCTACCCATCCCACAATATACAAACAAATGGAATCAAACCTACATCAGAGCAATTCTAATCACTACCCAACTAGTAGTATATATGTACTACTCTTGAACTCTGCCCCAAACTGGTGAATATCCTCGGGCATATCACTCTACACTGACATATTATTCTCAACATCTGGCATCTATCGAGTCTTCGATGGAAAAACAAGAGCCTCCTCAAAACTTACTGTGGGTTAATGACCCACATCTGAAATGGTCACTAACCTCAACGTTGGATACACCAGCTCGATCAGTGTCTGTCATTTGTCATGAGTATTGGGTGAGTTCCTGCAATAAGAAGCGAATACAAACACCGGGCCTAGAGCCCAACAAACAAGCGTTACTCTAATAGCCACTCAACACTCATCCTATAACTTCCAATCTATCTCTCAAGGTTTCATTTACAGGCCCATACCTCGGATTCACTCCCTCGAGGTCTTTGAACTTCAAATTGTTGGGTGATGTCTGAGGCAACAACATTCCGAGTGGTACAAGACCGGAAGTGTTCCATCAATCTGGCAAATATGGAGCTTTGTCGGGAATGCCGAGCCGGTTACATGAATCCTCCGCCCTGAGAGTATCAAAACTCAGCAAATTTGTTCCCCAAGCGATCTACACGCACTCTCATATTCCATTGCGTACCTACGTAATGTCACCCCTCTTCCATCATAGGCTAGGGTTCATCTCACTACCACTCCTCACTGGGTGGTTCCATCATTAACATTGTTCCGCTGCAGATTTTCATGGTACCGACAAGTGTTTCGAGGGCTTTCATCCCAAGTCCATATGGGATATCAATAATCATAAAAAAACACCTTGGCATAAAATTCCTACCCAGCAAAATGCCAACTGGCATAAATAAACCCATCGGAGCATTGTCATGCCCTTGGGTATCGTTCAAAAAAAATAAAATTTGTGGCGGAACCTCCACATCTTCTCCCTTCATCATATTTTTTATTTTTCATTTATCACATCATAATCATCATCATTCAAATAGGAGAATATGGAGTTTTCATAAATCAAATGATCATGTTTAATACGAACATCATCTTGTCTCGTAACTCCTCATATGCTTCTGGTCCGCGTATCCATGTGTCGAGCGGAACCACACATCTTGCTGACGTTTATTGGTAGGTTTCTACCCATTATCGTTCATTACACAACTTGTAGAAGTCACAACTTCTTATTCAATCACAATTTAGCTCCATGATGGCTGTTTAGGCAACCCCAGAAGTTTTACACACTAATAGAGCAAAGATATATGCATTCAAACATTTCAAACATCCAAAGAAGTAAGGAAAGAAGCAAAAACATGATTCTAGAGGTGACTCGCACGAGATGGGACTTAACTCGCGCGAATTGAGGTTCCAAAGACCACAAAAATGTCTCAGTCACCTTAACTTGTGCAGATTACCCTTAACTCACGCGATTTGGAGCCCCAGAGACCCCAAAAATGTCTCGGCCACCTCAACTCGCGCGGAACTCGCGAGAGTCGGAGCTCCTCTCACACTTCTGTCATTCTATCTTTATATCTCTAGCTAAAAGTGTTATTTCACAAAACCTACCGTTGGATGTTAATATCTATGTGTTATAAAGGTTTTCTAAATATTTGGAAATCATCCAATGGTTAATGAGTTCAAGGGAAGTATTTTAAAAACATTGCTTAGAGTTGCTACTACGACTCGCGCGAGTTGTTCTGTCAACTCACGCGAGTTGACTACTAGGGCATGAATTTTGCTGCATAATTCTCATTTTGACATGTTTAATTAAACCAATTCACTCCTGGATAGCCTCATTCTATTCCTAAATGTCTTATGGTCCTTATTATTCATTATATGATGTTTGATTAGTGGAATTACACATTGCAATGCTTCAATGGTCCAAGATTGCAAGATATGACAAAGAAAACCAAATTAATTGCATTAGACATACAAAGTGTTGCATTAGGGTTAACCAACTATAAGTCATGTAAACATTAGTCTCTTAGTACATAATTGCCTCATACCACAAGTAACACATTTTGAGTTCATTTCATTCATCTCAATTAGAATTCAATCACTATAACTCCCAATTTCATGAAACCAAGTTCTTTGAGTTTAAACATTCTTTAGGCTTTCATTTTAAATCATTTTGACCTTAACATAACCTCTTCTAAACTTAGAAAACATGACATCTTCTTCTCACATGAAAATCATGCTAGAACACTCTCATCATATGATAATGACACCAATACCAATTCAAGACAAAGCTTATATCCATGGTTACATATTCCACTCATGCAATAGGCACTAATATAATTACCATCACATATATTAACAGCATACTTCAACTTGAATACATGGAATCAACCAACAATCCAAAACACATCCACATTACACATTTTCACATAACATCAAGACAATCTCAATTTACATTAATAAACATCAACTTCACAAACTCACATATTCTAGAAGTTCTAGTTTAGCCTTTTAGACCCATAATTAATTTTATTATTAGAGCACTCATATTTTAACTTAAAGCTCATTCCTTTTTACTCAAGTTCATTCTTTTCCAGCATCCAAGTTCAAGTTTCTCTTGCACCAAATCATTCTCTTAGTATTTTAGTTGTTAAACTTGCATTAAGACTGTCTCATGGAGGAATCAAATTTAAAACTCTGGTCGTCACTCTAGGGTTTCGTTTCACAACAAAGCAGAGCAAAGGAAAACAAAATAGCAAAAGAACACACAATAGAATCCACTTTTGAAACAAGAACCCCCCATACTTTGAGTGAAGCTTTGCAAAACGAATTTGTGTGTGCACCTAAGAGCTAACGGTGAAGCTTCCTTTTTCCTCCTTCAAGTGAAGCTCTACGCGTGGAGGAAGAGTGGTGGTGGTGTGGCTGTTACTGGTTGGAGAGGAGAAGAAGAACAAGAAAAGGGAAGGAGGAGAAGAGTTTGTGTGGGTGGCCATGAGGGAGACAAGGGTGGAGAGAAACTGCAAAGTGTTGGAACATTTCCAACAAGTGGTGTTACGGCACAAAGGAGAAAGGGAAAATTGTTCACTCCCTTAAGTGTGTTTGTGTGGGACTTACATGGGGTTGGTGCCCTAAAACCAAGTGGGCCAGCATATCAAGCCCACTACATCCAATGTGTGGTCTTTTGAGCTCCCAAGATATCTGATTTCCTCCGTTTTAGTTTCTCTGAGTTCCTAAGAATTTTGTCTATCTTGCCATGGGTCTATAATTTAATTTTCTACCCATTTTAAATCTCCACTTAATTTCTTTCCAAATAAAGAAAAAATGTGGTATTTACATCTTCGACCTTAATGAGTTTACTTTTGTCTAAAGTTTGACTTTCTCATCTTAATTATCATTAATTTTCCAATCACCTTTAATTAATTCTGAAACATTTTTAGACATTGTGCTTAAAGTTATTGGGTACCTCAGACCCAAGGTTACAGAGTAAGTGGCAAATGACCGTTTTGCCTATACTTTATAAACTGACTGTGCACATCATATTTTACTACTAACATTTTATTCTTTACACTGAATGACTTCTAAGAGCTACTTAGAATAAAATATCATATTTTAAATCAATTTGTAGAGAATATGGCAAATTGATCATTTTGCCCCTACCCCAAAATTGAGGATGTTACAAAGGACGTACTCAGTTCCCACAATTGACATCATCTTTTCTAGATTTGGTCGCTTTTGCGTGTTCTTCGCATCGAGGACGTACGCGATCCCATGCATATTTTCACTCCAGAGATGTATTTGGTCCTTATATGTGCACTTTCGCTCGTAAGACATATTTGGTATGTGTTTGCTCCGAGAAGGTACTCAGTGCCCATGTGTTTTTTCACTCCAAGGACGTGCTTCATCCCCGTGCGTGCCTTCGGTTATGGATGTGTGTGATCCTATGCATGTCTTTGCATTAGGGACATGCTTAGTTCCCTATGTGTTTTCACTTTAGGGATGTGCTCGATACCCATGTGTATTTCTCTGTAAAGACATGCTTGGTCCCTATATTTGTCTTTGCCTCGAGGACGTGCTCGGTGCCTCTATGTGTTTTTGCTTCGTTACATGCTCGGTTCTCATGTGTGTTCTTGCTCTAGAGATATGCTCAGTTCCTATGCGTTTTATGCTCTAGGAATGTGCTCGGGTACCTATATATTTTTTTTGCGCAAGGATATGCTTGGTCCTTCTGTGTGTTTTCACTTTAGGGGCATGCTTGATCCCCATGTGTATTATCAACCTGGCTAAGATTTTTGCACTTTGGCGACAAGCTCAGTCCCCATCTCGTCATATTTAGATTTTCGAAGGACAATGATGCATGGAATTTAAAATAGGAAGACTTTCTTAATTCATTTAGTGATAAGAAATTTGATAATAAGAAAAAAGAAGCTTTATTGAAACTTGGGAGTTAGGCAAGGACAATGTCATCCTATCTAAACTATTTTCGCACTACTCTATGGGGTTTGCTTTTCTTTCCACCCTATTTCTTTTATGGCAAGCCTCCTCGTGCTTTCTGCTGAGATTTAGACATCTCTTCCATCAACTTGTATTTGGATACATGGTCTTGGAGTTCATTAGTGATTATGAAAGGTTTCAAACATAGACAATTTGAGAAACATCTTGTCTTCAAGGTCATAATAATGAAGTATAGTATTTTGATGATTGGATGGTTAACTAATATAGTTGTTAGCTCGTGTGGTGATAATATTACTGGATTCAAATTTAGTGGTAGTTGAAGGAATGTTTACTTTAACATTATAGTGGACACCAATTATATTTAGTGGGAAATACTTATCCACGTGTAGTGGTCCTTCTTAATACAATCTTTCTTTTCTAAATAATGGGTACTTATAAAAATATTCTAACATTTACACAGTTGTATAATATATATATATATATATATATATATATTATAAATAGTTTAAAACTCTAGGTAATGCACATGTAAATTTCTTATTTTAATATTAATTTCACAATATTCTATAATATTGATAAGATAAATTTCTTGTTAAATCGTTCTATTCTACTGCGGAGGGGTATAAGGCATTCAATTAAGAAAAATGTTTAGTAGACAACTGCAATACGCAGACAATCAGACAACCAGTTATAAAATGTAAGGAGAGAGAAATATGTATATGTATAAAGTGTAAAGAAAAAAAAATACGCAGATATTCTGTGAGTGATATAGCTAGTTGGCTGCGTATTACATTTGTTAACATAATAAAGTTGTTCAATTAATACCAAGTAGCGTCCACACATGAACCTTTCTTTTTTCTAGTCCATGTACACGTGTGCTATACACTGACTCGTGATCCTTCAAATATAGACAACGCAAGCCAACATGTCGACCTTTCACAAGCTCAAATATATGTCCGCTTCATATACTGACTATTCGATTGCATTCCTGCGGTTAGTGGAGAGTATAGTCGAATCCACATCCGCATTTAAAGTTAAAAAATAAAAAATAAAAAATAAGGTTGGAATTGTGTGGTAGAATAAAGTTACAACAAAATAAATATTAAGGAAAGCAATAAAATAGTGAGAATTCAATATGAGAAAAATCTCGCCTAAAATCTTATTTGTGTTTTAGTTCTTAGGGTCGATCAATTGATTCAAATATACGGTTTTTTACTTTTCCTTGTAAACAAGTTAGTGATCAATCCCTACTTTTTATTCTAAAATCAAGAGAAGTTCATCAATTATTTTCTTTACCAAGATTAATAACTTCAATAGATAATTATGAAACACTTGTAATTCAACAGAACTTTGCAATACCATCTTTTTTTAAGTTTTTAGTTAATTATCTAGGCATTTTGTCAAATATAGACAAAAGACGTCTTTCACCTAACAATGGAAGTCTATATATTAAAAGAAACATAAAAAATTTCTGAAATAGTTTTCATCCATATCCATGAAGAAATTTTTTATGCATGTTTAAATAATTTAACTATCTACAAAAATAATACCGATATGATTGATAAACAATTTTATTTTTAAAACACGAACAAAGTCGTGGATTTCATTTCTTATATGTATGGTAAAGTTTTTATTTAAAGATATCAACCCTTTAAATAAATTTTAATACCGTGGAGAGTTAGTCTTGGTTGACTCTCCCAACCAAGAGATGATTTCATTCAAAAATAAAATAATTCAACTATCTATAAAAAAAAATTGTTATGAATAATTACTAAATATAAATTAATATTCAATGTAATTTAGAATCCTATTTTTATTGTTAACTATAAATATATCACTCCCTTTAGAAAGAATAAAAAAAATCTAATTATTCTCTAATCTAGTTTCCTCTCTTCTCTTTTCCCTCCTCTAAATCTCTAATATTTAGTGACTCTCTATAGGATTTATCAAAAAAATAATAAATAATAAAAATCTGTAAAACAAGTTAACGAAAGTTCTATATATAGATAGATAGTTAGTTATAATATTACAATGTAAGAAAATCTTAATTCTACTGTTGTCTTAAAAAAAATCTTAAATCACTACCAATATTGACTAAGATAAAATGACAGCAACTTCTTTTTCTTAACAAACTGTTCATAATATAAATCTTAGTCTTAAACATGCAAAAGAAAATATATATATATATATATATATATATATATATATATTCCATAAAAGTTAATGACTATTTATGATAGTGGATATAGTTATCAAATCAAATCTTAACTCTACTTTTCATTCTTATTTAATTAAATAAAGGACAAAATTATATATTATTTTATGTTTTGTTCATATTGCTTTTCTCGATTATGATTCAAGATTTGCTTTAATTATTTGAATCATAAAATTTTATATTAAAAAATTATATACAAATTACTAGAATAAAACTTTAATTTAATAAGAAAATAACACAAACAACTCTTTTTCGTTTTTAATAAATACATGTGGAAAACAAAAACTTGATCCTTGCTTATGAGACGAAAAGGCATATTTGTTAGGTTTTATCAAGAACTAACGAATAGGCATAAGTTTCCTTATTCCGATGCTCATCCCACCTTCAAGAATTCAAAACTCAATCTCATTTGTAAGTTTCAAGTATAGAAATTGGTAACTAACCGTTAATACAAATTAATCAGTGAACTAATATATTTTTTATTAATTTGTTTCTCTTTCATCTTCTTTCTTTTATATTATTGTTAATCACCAAGTATTTCACTTTAAATTTTTCTGCAAGCTATGTCCGTCATTACGTTAATCCTTCTCAAAACTGCATCTGACAACCCTTTCTATTATATCATAGTTGCTCAAGTTGTTATCCAAAAAGATTGAATGATTCGGCGTTAAAATAGACTGAGGAAGCTTCCTTGTAATTTCTATATCTCCAGATGTCTACTTTATCTTTCTTTTAATTCTATCACCAAGGAATCCACTTAAGTAAGTATATCATTTTCCAAATGTATTTGTCTCGTACCTATTCTAGATGAACACTTTTCTCGGCCTAATACATCATCTTCTCCCAATCCTCAGTTTACGTACACCATATGTCCAACCACCTATGACCTTTCCAAGAGTGATAAAGGAGTAGCATTAAGGTGGTTTGATAATTAGACAAGAAAAGTTAAAAGACCGAGGTAGAATGAGAAATGAAAGATCACATGTTTAAACCTTTCCAAAATCCATAAAATTTAATAATTATTAATATTTTTCGATAATAAAAACAAAATAAACCTTCGACATTCCCAAACACTATCTATTCATCTCTTAGAAAATCCTTTAGCCTCACGTATAATTAATCTCTATATATAGAGAGAATAAATTTAATTGGTATGCTGTCAGTATTAATATTTTTTATATCGTTAATTAATTAATCATAAAATGTTACGTCAAACATTTATTCTAACTATTTTAAAAGTTACATACACTATGAATTGTAACTGGGTGTTGTGAAAATTCTTGCAATGACAGAATATAAGAATAAAACTCATAAAATTGCTTTTAGCTATTAAGTAATAGGAAGATGAGAGTAGAATAAGATGAGTGATTGGAGATGGCCCATGGGATATTATTAAGAGAAAGATATGAACTTCCACGTTATATCATCACGCCACAAAAATCCCTAAAACACCACCGTGATTCCGTGAAAGACGCAAGTAACAAATGCTACGGAAGCAACTAAGTACTATTACATTTACCTATACTCAACACAATTGATTGTACATGAAAAACTAACTACTAGTATATTTACCTAAACACAATTGATTGTAAATGAAATTAGAACATGTTTAATTTGTTGTTGGATCTCTCAAACGAACCTTTAATTTTACATTAAACAGACCATTAAATGTTTGGCAAATGTTTTTATTAAATTGAACATGACTTTTATCCAAATCGAAGTTAAACTCAAAATTACTTTCTGTTTTCCTTAAACATGAAAAACTCTAAACATAAATGATATCATGTTAATAATATTTTTAAATAAATTTAATGTATACAAAATTGAATTCAACTCAACTTTACTTTTTTAATTATAATCCCATCATACAGTTAGAAATTCAAAACAAGGGTGTGGACATATTGATTGTATGTGATATGGCTAAAGGTTACATACACAACGGATTGAATCGAGTTCGTAAATTTATTAATCAGATGCAGTCTATCGTCTTTATGTGAAGATATTTAATGTTGAGAGTAGGTCAAGGGATATTATTCTAAAGTTCCACCCTCCAACTAAAAGCATATATGCTAATGCCAATTGGGCCAATTTATTGGACACCACAAAACACACAACTAGCAAGCCATTGGGTGTTGCTATGTGATTCATCACTTGTATCAAGCTGGAAGTCTAATAATATATATAAGTTGAATAAAGTGTTAATTAAGATTACCCGTTCTTTTGATTTTTCTTATGTATCAAATCTATGTATGTCCTGAAAATTTATTAGATAATGCTTAAACTCCCCCAGCTTTAACTTAATATTTGCATGGTGAATAATATGTCTATAGAGAAGAGAGAGCAAAGCGAAAGGAGGACGTGACTTTTTTCTTCACACAGATAACATGCACGTAGTCGTTGTCATCACGTTGATCTTACACTCAAAAATCACCCATCCCTTTATTCACAAGTCATAGATGCTCAAAATCTTATCCAAAGATTAAAGGATTCACCATCAAAATAGATCGAATGAGGAAGCTTCCTTGTAATTTTTCGTCTTGTTGATGATTGAACTAAAGCGTTAAACTGATGGATATGATGGGTGGCCCTAAAAGAAATAGGAAGAAATATTTGTAGGGGTCTTATAACATATAAATTATTATAAAGTAATAATGATTTTTTGACTGATAATATTATTTTTCATTAATTTAAAACTTTGAAAAACAAATTTTTCTACTTTCTTAATATACATGATTTTTTATTAGTTTTTATATCTATGATAATTTGTTTTTAAATCAAAAGATGTTGAGAAATATTTTCTTAACTTTTCTATGAAAATTGAATTTTTTTTATGAAAATATATAAAAATATATAATATCAATAAAAATTTTATGAAAACATAATCACATTTTAATCAAAAGTATATTAAAATAATCATGTTTTTTAAACAATAAATAAATATTACTTTCTTTACTTAGACTTTAAACCCATGCATTTCATGAGTTTGAATAAAATTTATATATATATATATATATATATATATATATAATATAAATAAATTAATATAATTATTATATAGTTTAAATATTTGTATTATGTATGTAAATAAGAAAAAGTTATCATAAAAAGTTGTGTTTTTCAAAATTATTGGGAGAAATATAATGTATAGTAACACAAAGGAAGATTACTATATACTTTATCGTAACTACATTTTTAGTGTAATTTAAAAAAATTTCATTATTGCTCAATGACAAGACTCTTCAATCCTTTTGGGGGACTTTTATAATGCAATATATAGTTGTCCATGATTAAAAACAGGATGTGACAAATTACTAGAACAAAACTTTAATTAAAAACAAGATTTGCTTTAATTATTTGAATCATAAAAGTTTATATTAAAAAATTATATACAAATTACTAGAATAAAACTTTAATTTAATAAGAAAATAACACAAACAACTCTTTTTCGTTTTTAATAAATACATGTGGAAAACAAAAACTTGATCCTTGCTTATGAGACGAAAAGGCATATTTGTTAGGTTTTATCAAGAACTAACGAATAGGCATAAGTTTCCTTATTCCGATGCTCATCCCACCTTCAAGAATTCAAAACTCGTCTCATTTGTAAGTTTCACGTATAGAAATTGGTAACTAACCGTAATACAAATTAATCAGTGAATTAATATTTTTTTTATTAATTTTTTCTCTTTCATCTTCTTTCTTTTATATTATTGTTAATCACCAAGTATTTCACTTTAATTTTTTCTGCAAGCTCTGTCCGTCATTACGTTAATCCTTTTCAAAACTGCATCCGACAACCCTTTCTATTATATCATAGTGCTCAAGTTGTTATCCAAAAAGATTGAATGATTCGGCGTTAAAATAGACTGAGGAAGCTTCCTTGTAATTTCTATGTCTCCAGATGTCTACTTTATCTTTCTTTTAATTCTATCACCAAGGAATCCACTTAAGTAAGTATATCATTTTCCAAATGTATTTGTCTCGTACCTATTTTAGATGAACACTTTTCTCGGCCTAATACATCATCTTCTCCCAATCCTCAGTTTACGTACACCATATGTCCAACCACCTATGACCTTTCCAAGAGTGATAAAGGAGTAGCATTAAGGTGGTTTGATAATTAGACAGGAAAAGTTAAAAGACCGAAGTAGAATGAGAAATGAAAGATCACATGTTTAAACCTTTCCAACACCCATAGAATTTAATAATTATTAATATTTATAGATAATAAAACAAAATAAACCTTCGACATTCCCAAACACTATCTATTCATCTCTTAAAAAATCCTTTAGCCTCACGTATAATTAATCTCTATATATAGAGAATAAATTTAATTGGTATGCTGTCAGTATTAATATTTTTATATTGTTAATTAATTAATCATAAAATGTTACGTCAAATTTTTATTCTAACTATTTTAAAAGTTACATACACTATGAATTGTAACTGGGTGTTGTGAAATTTTTTTGCAATGACAGAATATAAGAATAAAACTCATAAAAATGCTTTTAGTTATGAAGTTATAGGAAGATGAGAGTAGAATAAGAAAAAGGAATAAGATGAGTGATTGGAGATGGCCCATGGGATATTATGAAGAGAAAGATATGAACTTCCACGTTATATCATCACGCCACAAAAATCTCTAAAACACCACCGTGATTCCGTGAAAGATGCAAGTAACAAATGCTACGGAAGCAACTAAGTACTAGTACATTTACCTAAACTCAACACAATTGATTGTAAATGAAAAACTAACTACTAGTATATTTACCTAAACACAATTGATAGTAAATGGAATTGCAACATGTTTAATTTGTCGTTGGATCTCTCAAACGAACCTTTAATTTTATATTAAACAGAGCATTAAATGTTTGGCAATTTTTTTTATTAAATTGAACATGATTTTTATCCAAATCGAAGTTAAACTCAAAATTACTTTCTGTTTTCATTAAACATGAAAAACTATAAATATAAATGATATCATATTAAATATATTTTTAACTAAATTTTAATGTTTACAAAATTGAATTCAACTCAACTTTACTTTTTAAATTCTAATCCAATCATACAGTTAGAAATTCAAAACAAGGGTGTGGACATATTGATTGCATGTGATATGGCTAAAGGTTACATGTACAACGACGGATTGAATTGAGTTCGTAAATTCATTTAGATGCAGTCTTTATGCTAAGATATTTAATGTTGAGCGTAGGTCAAGGTATATTATTCTAAAGTTCCACCCTCCAACTAAAAGCATATATGCTAATGCCAATTGGGCCAATTTATTGGACACCACAAAACACACAACTAGCAAGCCATTGGGTGTTGCTATGTGATTCATCACTTGTATCAAGCTGGAAGTCTAATAATATATATAAGTTGAATAAAGTGTTAATTAAGATTACCCGTTCTTTTAATATTTGCATGGTGAATAATAATGTCTACAGAGAAGAGAGAGCAAAGCAAAAGGTGGACGTGACTTTTTTCTTCCCACAGATAACATGCACGTAGTCGTTGTCATCACGCTGATCTTACACTCAAAATCTTATCTAAAGATTGAAGGATTCACCATCAAAATAGATCTGTGAGGAAGCTTCCTTGTAATTTCTCGTCTTGGTGATGATTGAACTAAAGCGTTAAATTGATGGATATCACGGGTGGCCCTAAAACCTAAATAAATAGGAAGAAACAATTGTAGGGGTCTTATAATATATAAATTATTATATATTAATAATGTTTTTTTGACTGATAATATTATTTTTAATATTAAGTTTTTAATTACTATTTTTATTACACTTAAACATTATTTTTCTTAATTTTAAACTTTGAAAAACAAATTTTCCTACCTACTTAATATACATGATTTTTATTTAATTTATATATATATGATCATTTTTTTTAAATTAAAAAAATATTGAGAAATATTTTCTTAACTTTTCTATGAAATTTAATTTTCTTTATACAAAATAAAATTTGTACAAAAATATGTAAAAAGAATATCAATAAACTTTTTATTAAAACATAATCACATTTTTATCAAAATTATATTAAAATAATCAAGTTTTTAAGCAATAAATAAAAATTACTTTCTTTACTTAGACTTTAAACCCATGCAATTATATACATACATACATACATATATATATATATATATATATATATATAATGTACATATATAAATAAATTAATATAATTATTATATACTTTAAATATTTATATTATGTACGTAAATAAGAAAAGATTATCATTAAAAGTTGTGTTTTTTAAAATTATTGAGAGAATTATAATTGATAGTTATATTGAGAAAAAAATATATTATATACTTTATTGTACCTAAATTTTTAGTGTAATTTAAAAAAATTTCATCATTGCTCATTAACAAGACTCTTCAATCTTTTTGGGACTTTTGATAAAGCAATATATAGTTGCCATGATTAAAAATAGGATGTGACAATCATCAATAATAATTTTTATGCAATTTCAAAACTACAAATTAAGTAAAATATAAATTTTTAAAATATAGTATTTATTGAATTATATTATATAAATCAATAACTATGCTATTCACATTGATGAAATTTATTCAAAAATTTTGGATTTTGACATATTAATAATATTTCTAATGAAAATTAATTAGTATACCTAACCTAATTTTTCTTGTTAAGTGAATGATTAAGTATCATTCCCATAAAAAATAATTTTAATATATACAGTAACTAGCCTTAATTAGGTTAAATGTACCTTTTCAAGATAAAATTTAAAGTTAAATTCACTTTTACGGTTTCTTACGTGATTTGAATCAATAAATTAAGATGTAACAGTTTTCCAATCAAATTAATATAAAATATTTTAATTAATTTTAAGTATAATTTTAAACTAATAACTAATGTTAAATTAGGTAAAGTTCATATTTTTATTAAAAGCTGATGAAACTATTTATTGTGTAATTTAAAAATACAAATTTAATAAAATATATAAATTTAAAATAATAACAGTATTGACGATTATATTACATTAAATTTAATGGACATATTAAATCAATAATATTGTAGTGTAAGTTTTAAAAAATAAAATACATATATTTAAAATAATAACTTTGAATATATCATATATATATATATATATATATATATATATATATATATATATATAAATCAAAGATTCTATTATCCGCATCCGCATTAATGATATTTATAATAAAATTTTGAATATGTTAACAACGTTTGTATGAAAATTAAAATAATATTGAATAATCATTAGAATAATATTTAATACAAAGAAGCAATTTAAATAAATATGTTAAAAATTAAATTTTATTAAAAAATTTAAGAAATTAATGATCGATGTTAAATATAACTTTTAATGTAATGATTGATTAAACTATTTTTTATTATATTAATTTTATTAAATTTTATCAGATTAATCATGTAAAAACGAAATTAATTTATCTCTTCAATAATAATTATTATATAATTTAAACTTACAAATTTAGTAAAATATATAAATTTGAATATAATAACAGTATTGACAATTATATCACATTAAATTTAATAAACGTATCTAATTAATAATATTTATGATGCAATTCCAAAAATAGTAAATATATAAATTTAAAATTAATAAAATTGATTATATCATATGTATAAATGAATATGTCATTCGCATTTATGATATTTATAATAAAATTTTGAATTTTAAATATATTAACAACGTTTCTAATAAAAATTAATTATCAAATGAATGATTATATAGTTTGAAATTAAAATAGTTTTAAATAACCATTAAATTAATATTTAATACAATGCATAATTCCTTTTTAATGTAAGAAGTAATTTAAATAAATATATTTAAAATTAAAATTTATGTATTGTTTTAAAATAATTTAACAAATTCACTCTTTTTGAAATTTTATTATTTATAAAATATATTATTTTTAGAACACGTGACTTATTTACTTGAATCAGTTAAAAATAACAAAAATTTACATTCCACACGCGGCCCAACACGGAAATCCCATTGCTGAAAACAAATAAATATACATATATTTAAAAATGAGAAATTTTAAAAATATATATATAAAATGAAAGAAACACACTTTCTTTTCTTATCGAGTTGAATGTCACATTTCATAACTTAAAAAAATTGCTCGTTATTCCTTGATTCTTCTATTGCTCGTTATTACTTGATTCTTATTCATCTGGTTGTAACCTAAAAAAGTAATAGTAAGATTAAAGATACTATATTAATGATTAAGAAAAGCGCAAAATTTGCCATTTACATCAATCTTTTTCTTTTTTGGGTAAATCAAATTCTTGAACATCTAAAGGCTCATCGGCAAAATTACTTAAAATTTCTACGATGTTTTTCTTTTTTCAAGTAAGTCCTTTCCTTTTTCAACAAAGTTTTCTTCTTCAATCTAAAATTTATAACAAATTATATCACTAAACATATAATATCAAATTTAACTAACTGATTTAAACGTTTTAGTCATTATTTAAATAATTGATTTGATAATTTTGTTAGCTGTAAAACTTTGTCTCTCAGGACTTAGAAAGTTCTCATTTACAAAAATATGTCTAGACCCTCTTATTTTAAAAAATTGAGGAGTTAGATAGATATCATTTTCATCTTAAGGTGAGGTTTGTTTCTTATATCTCTAAGTGATCTAAGATTTCAACACATTCTCGGGATTTTTAACATATTCCTTACGCTGAGAATTGGATTTCTCTAGCATAGAGACTATTCAAATGGACAACAGGTGACTCAGTTAGGTTGATATTAAACTACTCATTTGAATAGTCTCCATGTTCAAGAAATTCAGTCCTCGTGCGTGGGGAGTGTGTTGGAAATCTGATATTAGACCATCTGTTTTAATAGTTTCCACGTTTCCGACTCTCGAAAATCCTGAGGGTGTGTTAAAATTTCACATCGCATACAGATATGGCTTGTTGTTGCATGGACATAAGTGGGAGCAATCCTCATTTTACAAGTCGATTTTGTGAGGTTGAGTTAAACTCATAACCCACATTTCTAACTTGTATTATAATTTATTCTAGGATTAATTTAGATGTTAGGTCACTCGTTACCAGACCGATATTAGACAATCCTGCCAGACCGATATTAGACAACCCATAAATAGTTTCCACGGTTATTGATGGATATCATTTCCATTTTCCTATGAGAAAAATAAATATATTAGTATTAGTATTAGAAGTAATATATATATATATATATATATAGCAATAATTGATTAAATATTACAATTACATTTTCTAAAATAATATATATATATATAGCAATAATTGATTAAATATTACAATTACATTTTCTAAAGTAATATATATATATATATATATATATATATATATATATATCAATAATATATTAAATATTAGAAGTTGAGGTAAGTTATCCAATTTTTACTTCTAATTATTTAACAACTCCATCAATAAAACAAAAATAGTTGAATTAGTAGAGTCTTTAACATCAAGCTCTAGTAGTGTAAGAAAATATTTGTGTTAATTATAACCATATATTTATCGTAAACCATTTTACATATATTTATCTTGTTACCAACTAGTCAACATGTTTTTGACAAAATTCACAGCTGAATTATGTGGAAGTGTTAGAAACCTTCTTTTTACGACGAGGATACGAAACACAATACCAACCATTATTTATCAAATGTCATTTATTGTTACAATACAGTGGTAGACAACATCCTACATTTCATGGAAAAGAATTGTTATTTTTCATATAATAAATTTAAAAAATAATATATCTTTACTATGTTTCTTCCTGAGGTTGTGGTTAAAATTCCAAATATAGTCTTCATTTCATTTTTTCATCTTTAGGATAAAGTATAGACTTAGTGATATTAATATGATCAATTGTTTGTGCATCACTTGAGTCCCCATCAAATATAATAACATTTATATGATTTTTCATTGAAATATAAAATTAAGGTTTATTCTAATTTAATTTTTCAAAATAACTTACTTGAATCTTTAGTATATAAATATTGTCATAAATTCTATTGATCTTAAAGTTGATACATATAGCTCATCTATAACTAAATAAATGATTTTATTTCCTTAACTTACCGTAAATATTGCATATATTTATTTCAAATATTGTCTTTTGACATTTCTTCAAATAATTTAACATATTTATCTCTTATTGAAATTCTGAGTATATTTCCCCCGTGAATATATATATTAAATAATTGTTAATTTTAATTTATCATGGTTTTTAAGAAAACGGTAACTAATATGTTCTTAAAACATGTGACAGAAGGAATCGTATAATAATTTTTATACCTCATGTCTTTGAGTTTTAATGTTAGTATGTCACCTTACCTTGAAAATTTGTCTTCTTCTCAATTGAATTTATTTTCCTAATAACTCCAATTATGTCGATTGAAAGAATAAGAAATTGTTAAAATAAAATTAGAAATTAATAATGTATTTAACAAAATAAAATACTAATGTTTAAAACATCTTTGTCACGGCAATTCTTTAGATTTTCTAAATTGACGAACACAAAAATATAGTGAGGAACAATTTGTTCATCGCATATTTTCTTCGTACTTGTTTGGCATGAAATTGTAATATTGATGGGCATATTTCTTTCATCTCAAATTTTCCTTTTAATTGTCTTTTGTTTTATCCATTGTGAACAGTTAGTATTGAAACATTACCGTGCTGTTCCTTTGATTGTTTCTTAGAAAATGTTTAAGTTTTTTAAATATTAATATTGGACATATAATTTATAATAAATGTGTTAATTTATAAAGATGAAAGCAAATCTTAAAGTAATTATTAAAGAATGATAACATACAAGTGTACATAAAATTTAAAATGTAAGTTTTATTTTCCTATTTGGATTTGAATGAAAATAATTATAATTATACGGCTTGGATAAATTTTAAGTTAAAAGAACACATTTTATATTTTACTTTCATAAAAAATGTTTACTTTTATCTTATAATAATATAAGTTTGTTTTCATTTGAGCATATGGTTATTATTTTATAACAAATGTATTATCTAGAAGATGGAATTCTTTAAATAATAAGTTATAGAAAACTATATTATTATCCATATCAAGAAACATATTGAGTGAAATTTAACAAATATTTTTAGTATAAAAATTAGTATAAAAATTTAATAAGTTAAGTTTTAACAAATATTTTTAGTATAAAAATTATAAATAGAATAGAACGTAGTGTATATCTATTTAACAATAGAGAGAAATATATATTTAACATAATAGATAAGACATTGTAATATTTATATTTACGAGAGATATAGATATTTTTTAATATTAATGTTAGATTAAAATGATTAACATTTATAGTTTTAATTATTTATATAACAGACCATCTAATATCAGACTGAAGCATTGCAAGTCAAAGTCAGACGAAGCAAGTATAGATAAAGAGAGACTCCTCAAAGTTTGCATCTTATGAAGTCATCGTCTGCTCTTGATAGACTCAAGTCATGCCTCAAGACGAAGATCAGAAGATTGAAGACAGACAAAGAAATAAAGACACTTCGTCTATGAAAATCAAGTGAAGTCTAAGTTATCCGTCTGAGTAACTTGTGCCAGATTTCAAATCAAGACTTACTCAAAGAAGCTTCGAAAGTTGGTTAGGAGACGATGCAAAACCTCTGCACTACGAAAAGCAAATCATGTTTTATGTTTATTTCTATGATCAAGTCAGAAAAAGCTCTAAAATTACGCTAACTTCGTTGTACGTCATTAATTATTCTAATTGATCTCTGACATACGATTGAAAGCTTCAAGGAAAAGGACAACAATTTTAAGGATGAGTTTAACGGATCTCTCAAGACCTTGCCTATATAAAGACTTCAACATCTTTAGTTCAAGTTGGCGAACTTACGCTTGAAAAGCTATTTACTTGATTTCATTCTCTATTACTTGAACTCTACACTTCATTTGTAAAACACCTCTCTTCGTAGAGGATTTTTCGTTTCTTAGAAACTCTTTCAAATCCACTTTTGTGATGCTCTGGCCTGAGGAGACTGCGTTCCAAAGAATACCTTTGTATTAGCATGGGGAGGTTGTGTTCCAAAGAATACCTAGTTCTTTAGTCTGAGAAGGTTGGGATCAAAGAATATCTGTATAACCAGAAGTGGTTGGGTGCAAATAATACTTGTAACCTCTTTTCACGGTTTGTAGTGAAAACTTAGTGAGTTGCTATGTAACTGGACGTAGTCTGCTTAAGACGAACTAATATAAAAATATTTCTGTCTTTATCTATTTTTTGATTTTAAGACTAATAGGGATTAATGAACTTGAACATTTCGAACATTAAAATCAATAGTCAAAGAAAGATGAAGTTACGTCTGACCCTTTGAAAACAACAGACGCAAAAAGGCAAAAAATTTAATTAACACAATTCAACTTCCCTTCTTGTGTTTTTGTCTTTTATAGTTTGGTATCAGAGAGCTTAGGTTCTAAGGGTTGAGCACTTAGCAGCTGCTAGAGGAAAGATCCGAGATGGAGTCTCAAGGGCCTATGTTTATCTCTAGTGGATCATCCATGAACAAACCTCCGGCCTTCTCTGGAGATGACTACCCATACTGGGCAAATCGCGTGGAGATGTACATCAAATCCACCCAGTACAGACTATGGAGGATCATCACGCATGGAGACATTCCTATAGTTAAACCTAAACCTGAATGGGGAATGAGGAATACTCTGCCATAGAGCTGAACAGCAAGGCGAGATATGCTCTCACGTGCGCGCTCTCCAGGATAGAATACAACAAATTTTGTGCCTACAAAATTGCAAAAGAGCTCTAAGATGCTCTTAAAATCTCGTATGAAGGAATTAAAGACGTGAGATTGCGGAAAGCTGCCACTCTTCAAAGAGAATATGAGATGTTTTCTATGAATAATGGAGAATCTATTGATACAATGTTTGGAAGATTCCAAACCATTCTTAATGGTCTGACAGCTTTGGGAACTACGTTCACTAAAGCTCAGAAAAACATGAAGATTCTGGACAGCTTGCCTGCTCCGTGGGAAGCTATGTCCACTACTATCTCAGTTGGACGTGACACGAAGACGTTGACTTTAGATAAGTTGATAAGTGCATTGAGAGTGCATGAAGTCCACCTGTGCAAGAGTGATAAAATTAAAGTTCAAGAGCTCATAGCTCTACCATCCATTGACGAGGTCCCTAAAGAAGAATCAAACAAGAAGGAGAAAAAGAAAAACAAGGTTTTAAAAGCTGAAACTACAGAATCAGACGATTCTGACGAATCATCTGATGATGAAATCTCCCTTATAGCGAGAAAATTCAAGAAGATGATGATGAAGAAGGGAAGAAGCCAACGCTTCTTCAAGAAGAAGGACAAAAGGTTTCCTAAGAAACCTTCAACCAAGGAAGAAGGTGTTGATATTGTCTGCTACGAATGCAGAAAGCCTGGGCACATGAGATCAGAGTGCCCCAAGCTTAAGAAGAGATGGAATCCTAGAAGAGAAAAAGGGAAGAAAAGCTTATTGACCTGGGAAGATCTGGACAGTGACAGTTCAGAAGAGTCTAGAGAAGAAGAAACTGCAAACATTTGTCTCGTGGATGGAGACATTATTCCATCTGAGGTAAATGAATCTTCTACCTCATCTTCTTCGTCTGAGTCTGATTCAGAGTCAGAAGACATTTCGTATGAGACTCTCTTAGCAAATTCTCATTTCATTGTTGAACAATACAAAAGATGCAAAGCCAAGCTAAAAAAGGCTTTAAAAGAAATTACCATTTTGAAAACTGAAAATGAGAATCTGTCTAAGAAAGACACATCAGACAAAACCGCGTCTGAATCTAAAAAGAATCAATTTCTTCCAAAAATCAAAAGATTGAAAGAAGAAAATGAGTCTTTGGTTAATGATCTGACCAAGTTCACTAACTGTTCTTCCATGCTAAAAAATCTTTTAAAATATGGAAAATCTCCTTCTGATAAGAGTAGACTAGGTTATGTCAAAAGGACAGACAAAAAAGAAAAACTTGTTTCGTCTGAACATAAAAAGAAGCATGAAAGCTATAATAGGGTTCCTAATGCTTACAAGAGTAAACCAAAAATACTGAATAAAAGGAAAACCTCAACTAACAAAAGAGGACCCACAAAGGTTTGGGTAACAAAGTCACTCATTGTTCCTGTTGCAGATATCCTTAACAGAAGAAGAGAGGACTTCAAGCTAGTACCTAGGCAGTGGTTGCTCGCGACACATGACAAGAAACCTGTCTATGTTCCAAGACCTCAGACCAAGTAAAGGGTTTGTGTCATATGGTGCAGGAAAAGGTGAAATGCTAGAGATTTGGACTGTTGGTAAGACACCCAACCCTCTCATTCACAATGTGTCTTAAGATAAAGGTCTGAACTTCAATCTGCTTAACATAAGTCAATTTAGTGATAGTGGATATGAAGTTGCTTTTAACGCTGATGAATGTATAGTTAAAAGCAAAGATAAATCTATTCTTTTTAAAGGGAAAAGAAAGAATAATCTCTATGAGGTTTGTCTTTTCTACCTTAGTGATCAGAATGTAACATGTTTACTTTCAGCAGACGATGAGAGAGATATTTGGCACAAAAATCTTGGACATCTTAGTCTCAAGTATATTTCAAAAATTTCTAAGAAAAATCTTGTCAAAGGACTGCAAAAAATCTCTTGGAAAACGAATAGTCTGTGTGAATCTTGTCAGCATGTGAAACAACTCAAAGCGTCTTTTAAATCTAAAAATGTTATTTCCACGACAAGGCCTTTAGAACTGTTACATATTGATCTCTTTGGTCCCACTCAGACTGAAAGTCTTGGAGGAAAGAGATATGGATATGTAATTTTAGATGATTATACTAGATTCATATGGGTATGCTTCCTAACCCATAAACATGATCGTTCAGTGTCTTTAAAATATTTTGCAAACGTGTTCAAACTAAAAAAGGAATATGTATTGTGTTTGTTAGGAGCAATCATGGAACTGAGTGTGAAAACTCTGAGTTCAAAGCTTTTTGTTTTGAAAATGGTATATTTCACAATTTTTCTTCTCCAAGAACTCCTCAACAAAATGGAGTTGTGGAAAGGAAAAATAGAACTTTGCAAGAAATGGCTAGAACTATGTTGCATGAAAGATCTCTTCCAAAATATTATTGCGCAGAAGCAATTAATACTTCCTGTTATATTCAAAACAAAATATTGATTAGACCAATATTGAACAAGACTCCATATGAATTGTGGAAAGGAAGAAGACCCAACATTTTCTACCTCCATCCTTTTGGATGTGAATGTTCTATACTAAACATTAAGGATCAACTTGGAAATTTTGACTCGAAAGTTGTGAAAGGCTTTTTGCTTGATATTCTAATACGTCTAAGGCATACAGAGTCTTCAACTCTAAGACCCAAGTAGTAGAAGAATCCATTCATGTCAAATTCCAAGATAACTCAAAGGCTGATAAAGAAATATCAGACCTAGAAAACTCTTTTGATCTTTTGCTGATAAACTCAACAAATCAAGACAATGGTCCATCCGTCCGAACACACACAGACACAAGGGTAGACGAAAGACCAACAACAAGCACAGATGAACTCATCGTCTACTCCTCAACAAGGAAATGCTTAAGCTCCTGTCGGATTTAGAGGTTTGCCTCAAAGCACTTTGAGGATCTAATCATAGGAGATAGGCATCAAGGAGTGCAAACAAGGTCAAGTTTTAAATACCTTTCTGGGTATGCTCTTGTGTCTGATATAGAGCCCAAGAACATAGAAGAAGTTCTAATGGAGAATGACTAGATTTTAGCTATAGAAGAAGAGCTAAACTAGTTCATAGATGTCTGGACCTTGGTAGAGAGACTAAAGAACAAAAGCATCATTGGAACGAGATGGGTATTCAAAAACAAGCTTGACAAAGCTGGTAAAGTCGTAAGAAATAAAGCTAGGTTAGTAGCTCAAGGTTACAACCAACAAGAAGTTATTGACTTCACTGAAACTTTTGCACCAGTAGTTAGATTAGAAGCAATTAGAATTTTACTTGCTTTTGCTACTCATAAAAATATCGTCTTATATCAAATGGACGTAAAATGTGCTTTCTTGAATGGTTTTATTGAAGAAGAAGTTTTTGTCAAGCAACCTCCTAGTTTTGAAAGTCAGTCTTTACCAAACCATGTTTTCAAACTTAAAAAGGCTTTTCATGGTCTTAAACAAGCTCCTAGAGCTTGGTATGACAGACTGAGTTCTTTTCTTCTTAAAAATAGTTTTTCAAGAGGGAAGGTTGACACTACACTCTTCAAGAAAAGCGTCTCAAAAGACTTTACGATATAGTATTTGGTGCTACTAACGTATCATTGTGTAAGGATTTTTCTAAGTTAATGCAAGATGAGTTTAAGATGAGTATGATGGGAGAATTAAAATTCTTCCTAGGACTGCAGATCAAACAGACGAAAGAAGGGATCTTCATCCATCAACAGAAGTACACCAAGGAGCTTCTCAAGAAGTTTAAGATGGAAAACGCAAAATCAATGAAGACTCTCATGCATACGTCTGGTTCAAGTCTTTGTAAAGATGAATCAGGTAAATCTGTTGATCAGATGGTATACAGAGGTATGATTGGCTCTCTACTGTATTTAACTACAAGCAGACCTGACATTATGTTTAGCGTCTGTCTTTGTGCACATTTTTAATGCAAGCTGTTAAACGCATCCTTAAATATCTTATTGGAATCACTAATCTCTCTTTATTTTATAAGAAAAACAATTATTTCAATTTAAGTGGTTATTGCGATGCTGATTATGTTGGAGATAAAGTGGAGAGGAAAGGCACTAGTGGTGGGTGTCATTTCTTAGGCACCTCACTAATTTCTTGGTCAAGTAAGAAGCAAAATTCCATAGCTCTTTCAACAACAGAAGCAGAATATATTGTTGCAGCTGGTTGTTGCTCACAGCTTCTATGGGTAAAACATCAACTTGAGGAATACTCCAGGTTTGAGACTCAAATACCTGTATATTGTGATAATACAAGTGCTATCAATCTCAACAAAAACCCTATTCAGCATTCAAAAGCTAAACATATTGAAATTAGATTTCATTTTATAAGAGATTATGTTCAAAAGGGTATTTTTGACATACAGTTTGTTCAAATTGATTTTCAATGGGCAGATATCTATACAAAAACTTTCGACGAAACAAGATTTAATTTCATTAAAGAAAATTTGGGAATTATTTCTTTAAATGATTAAGTTATTCGTCTTATTCTTTTTCGTCTGATTCATTCATCTGATTTATTCGTGTTAAGACGAAGTGCTGCATCTGAACAAGTTGAATTAGTTCTTTTAAAATTCAACAACATTAAATGTGTCTGGCATTTATTGTATTATTCTAGGACACTTAATAGCACACGCAGTCATAATAGAAGTCAATCAATCATCAGAATGACAATCATAAGATAACGTCAAATCAGGGACGGTTTCAATT
Source organism: Hylodesmum podocarpum (assembly GCA_026586105.1). Taxonomy (NCBI): domain Eukaryota; kingdom Viridiplantae; phylum Streptophyta; class Magnoliopsida; order Fabales; family Fabaceae; genus Hylodesmum; species Hylodesmum podocarpum. The sequence continues at coordinate 637,960 of JALJEV010001341.1, forward strand.
CTTTCGTCTAATACTTTATAACTGTTTCATTTACTTGATTATAAATACTCAAAGTTATCATTTTTCACTCTTTACAGTATTTAAAATCTTAAGAATTTCTCTTTCTCTCAAAAAGAACTTTTACTCTATGTAACTTATCATTTTAAACTAGAAAAATGGTCGCCAAGAAGATGAAGTGAAAGGTTGAGGAATCCTTCTTCGCTGAATACTTGTTTCTTCCAAGCAAGTGGGTGAGCAAAAATATTTTGGAAAATCTTTTTGATAGAGTGCTGAACAGATTGACTCATACGGGTTGGATGGACTTTGCTGAATGGAACTGTCTCTAGATAATGGAGGCCTACACTGAGTTTTGGAGCAATGTTGAGTGCACTGATGAATGTATCGTTGGCACAATCAATGATAAGAAATATCTTATCGATGTTGATGCCATTGCTGGAATTGGGAAGTGTAAGGCAGAAGGATGCGCTTACAACCCCAACTAGACATCTGAGATAGACGAAGGAGTCGTTGACAACTTCCTCCATGGAAAGGTTCATCCTTCAGACGATCCCAAGTTTCTCAAGGCTGGGAACTTGCTTCCTACATGCAGAGTTTTCCACAATCTTCTATTCAATATATTCACTCCTCGCGTTGGCTCAAGGGACAATGTCAGCAGCTGAAATAGATATTGCATCTATTTCTTGATAAGGAAAGGAAGAATCAGTCTTCCTCACATCATCTTGGACCACAGGTCAATGCTTTGAAAGGAAGAAATTTGAAGAGGAGATGCAACATTCCTTACCCTGATGTGTTCTCCCAAATCATTGTTTTCCAAGGGTTTGTTGCCTCCGATGTCAAATGGTTCAATCCAGGTGCAGAAGTGAAGTTGAGCACCTTCTTAAAAATGTGTCTGCCAGCAAACTCATTGCTCTTCAAAAGCAATGAGGAAACTTCTCCTCAACCACTATCTCCCATAACCAAGAAGAATCCCAAACACAAACCCCTCATCAAACATCCTAAATTGAAAGTCATCCAACCACAAACACAAACCCAATCATCAACCTAAATTGAACCTCAAACAGTAGCCCAAACACAAACCCAAACACAACCTCCACCTCAACCACCCATAAAAATAACAGAAGTGCCTTTCGAAAATGCACCAGAAGAGTCTTTGGTAAGACGTAAATCTATAGCGTTTAAGGTTAAACACTCTAAGTCTACCCAAGGTACACTAGACGCAACTCCTAAGGAGAAGGAGTTAGAAAAGAAAGCATCTGATGATGTGATAACTCACAAAAGTGAACTATTTTTATACTCTTTTTATATCATAAATTATCCTTTTTATACTCTTATGCCACCTAAAATAACTCTAAATTGATCTTAATTCATAATAATTCGTGTTAGAGCTTGTTGATGATGTGTTAAGTGTGTCAGGGTGAAAATTAGCCAAAACAGGTGAAAAACGTATCCAGAAAGGCATCTCTTGCAAGTTGGAACACAACTCGTGCGAATTGGAGCTCCAGTAAAGAAGAAAAGCTCTCTGGAACTCCTTTCTTTAAGTGAAAGTTAACTCTCTAGCACCTCATCTCATGCTCACCTCGCCTCAACAACATCATCTCGCACGAGGTGGCGTAACTTCAAGAAGAAGTTAACTCTCTAGCACTTCATCTCGCGTTCATCTATCTCATCTCGCGCGAAGTGACTTGGATTGCAACACACGTTTCCTCTCTGAAACATGAACTCGCGCGACTTGCTTAATATCTCGCGCGAGTTGAACTTGCAGCAGGCCCAAGTTCAAAGTTTTAAAGGTTATAAATACACAATGTTTCACACTCAGCAAAGGTTCGCTCAAAGTTCTGAAGTTCGACTTTTAGACCTAATTCTCAGTCTCTGACGGGTTGAGCTAGATAGCGACTGCACTTCGGCTGAGAACTCTTCCAGTTCATAGGCGGCAACACACAAGCAAGAAGAGCAGGAGACTCTAGATTTCATTATGTATTCTCTTTCAATTACTACTTGTGTTGTTTTCATTTCCATCATGAACTAGCTTCCCATTTGATTGGGAGAACGATGTAACCTTAATTATCCCCTTTATATGATTCTCGATGTTATTCAGTATATGTCTAGGTGTTTGTTCTTTATGCTTAATGTTATTTATTAATTGACGACTAATAAATTGATAAGTAAACCTAGGGTAACTCTGACAAAGTATGCCTAATTGTACTAAAGAATTAAACCATTATTACGCTAGGGTCCTAGAGATGGGAGTAAGTAGTAGTGTAGACTGCACCTAAGTTTACCCCTGGATTCATAAATTTAATTCACTAATTAACTTAGGTAATGATTTGGGACGTTGGACATCATCTAATTAATTAGGCGGCGTGGGTGATCCCGAGAGGGACGGTCACGAGGGTAGAAATTTGATCCAACCATGATTATACATAAATAACAAAAGAGAAAAATATAAGGGAGGATTAGTTGTGAAATCGGGATCTCAATCGCTCTTCTTTCTTGGTCTTAATTCTTACTCATTGCTTTATGCCTGTTTTATATTTTAAATTGATATTTAAATCAAGAATTGATAAGCTCTCACTCCCTTTTGGTAAATTAATAAAATAAATAAAAACACAGTTTGTGAATTGCTTGTCCTCGTGGGATCGTCAACCCCATTTTATAAATACTTATTAGTTGACGAATGTGGTATACTTGTCATAGCAAAATGCAGCGGTGTACTCACCATCTGCGCGCATAAGTTTTTGACGTCGTTATCAGGGACAAGCCAAATTTGAACTTGTTTTTATTTTATTTTATTTTTCCTTTCTTTTTATTTTATTTTATTTTTATTTTTCTATTTTACTAAAATTTTCTCTCTTATTCTTACCCTTTAAATTTTAATTTTTAAAATTCCTTTCTTCTTCTCACAAACTTCTCTTAAAGTGCTCATACTAACCCCTTGCATCAATTGATTTTCAATTTTAATTTTATGGATACCCTCACTTGGTCTAGAAATTTTTTTTATTTTGCAGGAGATTGCGAAAACACGGAGAGCCGGAGTTTGGCCTTGATCCTGAGATCGAGAAAACAACTCGCTCACTCTCAAGAGCAACAAGAGAAGCAAGAGCACAGTTTTCAGCAACCCCTTTACACCTAAACATGGATCCTCCACAAGACGATCAACCGAGGACCATTGCCCAGCGTAGTAGGAGCAACCTGAGAATTGGCTCACCTATAGTGCTACCACCAGGAATCACACATGGTGAGAATGTGCATCTCATTCCGTATTTCAGCCAAAACGTCCAATTTTACGGCCTCCCTCATGAGGATGCAACTGACCATATCAAAAACTTCCTCTACGAGTGCAACCACGTAATTGGAACAGTAGCCCTGGAGGTCACTAGATTGCGATTTTTCCCATACACACTCCATGGGGAAGCCAAAATCTAGCTACAAACGCAGCCTACAGGTAAATTCTCAACTTGGACTGACCTTGAAACATGTTTTTTGAGCGGGTTTACCAATGAAAGTAAGTGAGGCAGCCAATCTCGTGCTATTTATGCCTTCAAGATGGAGAATGATGAAAACTTCGCACAGGCTTGGCATTGATTCAAGACACTCCACATGGATAATATCTTACTAGTAGAATTATTTCTTCAAGGTTTACGACATGAAGACCTTAAGAACCTTGACCTAGCAGCTAGAGGATGCCTAGTAGAGCTAAAAATAATGGAGCAATGCATTGAATTATTCGATGTAATGGCGTTCTTCACAACCCAACAGGAGGGAAACTCCTAACCCTAGAGGTGTGCACGCGATATCATTCGAAATCGCCCTCGTAGCAAAATTAGAGGCACTTACAGTAAGCTACCAACGCTTGGAGAAGTTAATGATAGAAAATGCAGGAAAAACAGCATCGTCTACTATTGAACCTTCACTGCAGCCTCAACCTTCTATGTGTTCTAATTGTGGAGGTAATCCTTACTTTTGTGCTTATTTTTCAGCTAACGAAACTGTCAACTATGTAGGGTAACAGCAGATGTTGGGCTACAATAATTTTGGGAGCTCCAACTATAGAAACCACCCTGGTTTTTCATGGAAGGACAACACTCAAACCCAAAATCCTTCATTCCAGCCGCAACAAGAGAGGAAAAGCGAGATGGAGGCATTGACTAAACAACTTGCGGACAACCACAAGATGATAATGGACTCTCACAAGCTACTCTTTAATTCTCACCAATCATTCAAGGAGGATGTGAAGAATCAATTTGAAGGTGTAGCGGCTGTCCAAAAGAATCAAGAAGCCATTCAAAGGAACCACGAAGCTACCCTACACAATTTGGAACACCAACTAGGTCACATAAACCAGAAACTCTCAAGTCGTGAACAAGGGACTTTGTCTGGAAATACCACTCTGAACCCGAAAGAACAGGTAAAAGCTATAACCTTAAGAGATGGTAAAGAAATTCCTAACCCTTATATAGAAAATGTAGCACCTATCCAAGGAGAAGGGGAAGAAAATCCAGCTGCTGAAAAGACTGGTACATACACGATTCCCTAAAAACGGGGAGATTCAAGCAAGGCCAACCAAGAGGAGACACCAAGTGAGGAACCTCCAACATATGTGCCCTAATTCCATTCTGAATAGCCTAAAGAAAGGCAAGCAAGACACGTAAGAGCAGCAATATGCAAAGTTCTCGAATGTTTTCAGCAAAATTGAGGTAACCATTCCGCTTCTAGAGGCTTTACAGCTAATGTCGTTTTGTGCTAAGTTTAAGCAAGAGATTTGCAACAAAAAGCGAAAGCTACCGAAGAAAGAGGTAGTGGTCTTGAATGAGGAGTGTAGTGCCATCTTGACCAACAAGCTACCACCGAAAAAGAAAGATCTGGGAAGCTTCACAATCCCATGCCACATAGGGGAGACCTACTTCCGAAAATCATTGTTGGATCTTGGTGCAAGCATCAACTTAATGCCCCTATCAACATTTCAAAAGTTGGGGTAGGAGAATTGAAGCCTACAAAGGTTTCACTGTAGTTGACAGACCGATTGCTAGCGTTCCCAAGAGGCGTACTAGAGAATGTGCTAGTACAAGTGAATAAATTGCTCATCCCGACTGATTTCATAGTCCTCGACATGGAAGAACACCAGGAAATACCATTGATTTTGGGAAGGCCATTCTTAGCAACTGCAGGAGCTCTAATCGATGTGGACAAAGGAGAGCTAACGTTGAAAGTTCTTGGACAGCATGTGACCTTCAATGTGTTTGAAGAAGCCAAGCGATCCATGGAACACAACACTTGCAAAGCGGCAAACACCTCGGACCACATCTCACCCGCATGTAAAGACCAAGGTAAAAATCTTAACCCTGCTCCAAATCTGAATTATGATACTAATATTGCAGTTTCAGCCATACTTGACAAGAGGGAGTCACCTACTCATCACCCCTTTTCACCAAAAGACCACAAACCAAAACCGGAGGTAAATCCTAAAAAATCCAATGAACCGGAGAAGGTAATGTGGGATAGAGAGTCCGAACAAGCATTGCACCACTGTTGTGATAAAGGTACACATCCTTCTTCTCTAAACTTTGTAAATTCAGATAAGGATGACCATAATTTGCAAGTGCAGCCAAAAGCAGCTCCTAACTTGGAGCAAGCAACTATTATTGGACAACCACTGAACACAAGTGATGATGGAGATCTTACCGAGTTCAAAGACTCCATCCTAAACCATAGTCAACCATGAAACATAGCTTAGTCCAACTTAGGGACTTGAAACCCAAGTGCTAACGGGAGACAACCCGAGTATTCTAACTTTTTTCTCTTTCATTTTTGAATTATTAATTTTTCTTTTCTTTGTTTTACTTTAACCGAGTCTTAGAGTCACTGCACAAGATACAATCATCAAGAAGAACACAAAATACAAGGTACGCATCATAAAACCTCAAAATCTCTTCAAATTGAGACTCACAGAGAGCTCGCACAGGATTTTGACTACCTCGCGGAAGTTGAACCTTAATTTTCTGAAAAACTGCTCTCTGCGAGTCAATCTCATGCGAGTTACCATTACTTTGCACGAGATCACCTTTCCAGTTCTCTCTGCCACTCCATCTCGCTAGATCTCTCGCGAGATGGATCTCTCGCGAGATGGACTTCCAGAGAAGAATTTTTCTTTTCTGAGTATTCATCTCGCACAAGTTGGGTTATGCCCAAAAAGATCTCACGCGAGATGAGCACGACAGTAAAGAGGGAAATTTGAAAATTATAAATAGTGGGAAGGGGAAGGGACAGTTACTTCAGTTTCATTCTTACAAACCCCTTCCCTGCACTTTTTCTCTCTGAACTCAATATCATTCCCTAAGCACCAAAACTCAGTTTTCTCTTCATCATTCAATCATACAAGGTACGTAACACAACTTTTATGCTTTAATATTCAGATTAGGATCTCTGTTTAGTACCTTGGTATGCTTATTTTTAGTTCTCTAGGAGTTTGAATAGACTTGATATAAAATGACTGCTTAGGATAATTTTGATCGGTTGAAATTGAATGTTGAGTGTTTGTATTGATAGATCTAAGTTGAAAACCATGCTGCATTGTGAGTTGGAGTGCCATTTCGCATTTTTGAGTTTTGTCGAGCCCATCTTGCGCGAATTACAGGTTGCTATCAGCAACTTCGCATGAGATGGATGAAGCTTCATATTTCTCTAACTTCAAAGATGATCTCGCGCGAGACGCAGAACCATCTCAGCAACTTCGCGCGAGATGCACTTTAACCCTTGAAAATCTTTCTTCCTCTGAAGCTAATCTCGCGCGAGTTAGCTTACTTCGCGCGAAATACCGACGTTTTTACAGAAAATGTTGAACTAGATGTTATTTTGACTATTCTTAAAACATATCATGCATCAATAATTTGAGGTTTATTGTTCCATGCTTATTATTCACTACTATGTATCTATTTTTGACTGATTGTATCCAATTATGTTTTGAATCATTGACATGAGCACTCTTTGAGTTGATTGATTAAATGATGCATGTTATTGATTCTTTTTTTTACTGCACCTCTCCCTTTGTTGAATTGGCTTCTCTGTTTTTGTATAATGCAGATGCCCATACCAAAGAGGAGCAAGCGCCCAGATGGTTCAGGTCCTACAACCACACACATTATTGAGGTCAATGAGCGTAGTCTCACTGACGAACAGCGTTTTGCGCACGAAAACGCGAATAAGCGCTACCAGCATACCATTAGCAGGGCAGTCATATTGGAGAGGCCCTTCACATGTGCCACCTCAGAGAGGTGGACTCCTATTGACACTGTCTTGGGGACGAGGTAGTGGAGATCGTCGCTAGCTAAGCCACTTGTACCGGTTCGACCGACACTAGTTCGCGACTTCTACGCGAACTTCCGACATGAGAAGCATGGCACGGTGCTTCTTAGAGGAGTGTAGGTAGACTTCTCTGCCCAGGCTATTCACTCTTACTTTGGCATTCCACAGGTACCGCCCTTCCAACGAGCTAATCCAGGGGAGGCTGAGATTCTAGCCACCATCTGTGTATCGGGAGCCAGATTTGTGCACCAGAGAGCCACACCACCTCGGCTGGCCCAAGGATATCTTGTTTTGACAACCAAGGTGTGGCTAAAATTGATAGAAAACAGGGTGAGCCTGACAGACAGACCTGGACCAGTCCCATATTTAAAAGCATTCTTAATCTGGAAATTGATGACCGGAGCATAGAACCATCTAGGAGATTGATGACCGGAGCATAGACCGGAGCACTCTTCATATTAGCGTCGTCACTTCCAGAGGCTTCGGATTGGCCTTGATGATCCCCGACATGGCCATAGCTGCTGGAGTTCCACACTATGTTGGTGAGGTAGTCTTATCGGATCCTCGCCCATTCACACTCACCGACATAGCTCGACTATATGAGAAGGGGAAGCCACAGACAGCGGCGGCAGCAGGACCAGATTCTGATGAGCCGATGGTCACTCCACCATCATCACCACCACCGACGCCCTCTGCTCCATACACACCAGCACCACCACCTCCTTCCACCGAGTCAACAGCCATTCAGAAGCTGTTGGCCATCACTAGAGCTCATGCGGAGTTTCAGCGCCAACATCTTTATAGTCAGGGCCAGTACTTGACTAGGATTGCCCAATAGCAGCAGGCTCTGTTTGATTCCATCCGACCACCACCATCCGAGCAAAGCACCCTTCCTCCACCTCCGCTTGTGCTCGAGAACTTTGAGGAGTTCTTCAACTCTCAGTGGGGTTTCCCACTAGCCGGTCCTCCTCATTAGGTAGAATAGTCTATTTTCTTCTTTCTACGGTGTCGAGGGCGGCACAGTTTTAAGTTGGGGGTAACTACTCATTCTATCCTTTATTTTTCTTTTATTTATTTTTAATTTTTATGCATAATTTTTTCTTTTTATCATTTTTATGTTTTCTTTTAGAATAGGTTTATATTAAAATAGGTTTTATTATTTTTCTTTTTATCATTTTTCTATTTTCTTAATCATACTGAAGCATCTGCATTATTGTACTAACTCTTTATATATGCATGAGTGTTATTTTCTTGTTACCTTGAGTCTGGATTTTATTATTTATCCCTAGTGATACTAATGCCTCTATGCAAGATTGAGAAAAGTAATGTATGATTGATGACTTATGCAGTGGGAATCTAAATTATTGCACTTTTTAATTTTGTTCCAAGTACTAATAATGTGCTTGTGCTTAAGAAAATAGGAAAAGGGTAAAACTCAATTAACCAAGTTGATCCTAAATAAGTTAAACCAAGTGAAACATGAACTATAAAGTGATTTAGGCCTTCTTTGGCAGCCATAAAAAGCTTTCTCGACCAACCTTAAATTTTTAAATGAATGACCGTAGTCACCCACTTTGAGCCTAAGCGGATTTTTCATAATAAGCAGTCTGTGAGCCAATTAATTTCATATTTTTTATTGACATCACAAGCTTGGAGCACCAATCTTCCATCATTGCACACATGGAGATTTTGTGTTTGAGACTTATGAACCTCAGGGATTTGATCATCGGCACTTGGATGTTATTGATAGCCATGATCCTCTCCTTTTCTCTATACCCCTCAATAAAACTGAGTACATTGGTCTCTGTTATTCTCTTGGCCTAACTCTCCCCTGGACAAGGCCTCATTGCTCTGGAGTGCACATCAAGTATGATCTAAACCTCCAAGAGTATGAATCGCCTGAAGACTTTCCACATGTGTTGCCAGTAGATCATAACATGGCCTATCATCTGATGGCAAGAGCATACAGGCATGAGGAACATGAAATGGTAAAGTCTCTCAATCTTCTATGCCATCGTGATGAAAAGGACGTAAGGAACTTACCTTTCATGGTAGGAACTTAGTTCACTTCTCTGATTTCAGCTAAAACAAAATACATCATTCACATAGATTGTTCTAGACCCTGCAAAGTGAAGTACCTGGACAAAGGTAAAGAGAAGAAGGAACAAGCTATGCCCAAACTCTTCAAGTGGGCAAGATACATCCCCAAGTGTCTCCTTGCGTCTGTCTATGACAGACTGAAGCTGATTCAACAACAAGCAGTCAAGCCCCTCAATCCTAAGATGCTTCAGATGATTAAAAAACATGAAGCAACTCTGGCTCACTGCTTAGGAGCTTCTTCTGATGAAACGGATTCTGCCACTGTTGGAAATTTCTTTCCTAGAGCAGCCTCTGCTTAAATTAGTTATCCTGGTCAGCCCAATCTCCAACTCGCCCCAGTTGTCAGAAGCTATACATGGAGATGACATCAATCCTTCAGCTCTCGAGTAGAGCTTCCTCTGTTTTCTCTGCGTCTGTTGGGTTCTTCAGTAGAACCAATTATTGAAGAGAGACTGATGTTGATGAGACTCAACAGACTATTCCAACAGTCGAAGAGTATAATGCTCTCAAGAGGAAATATGATGCCTTGGAAGATAGCCATGAGCATCTTAAGAAGAAAAATGACTTGCTAGAAGATAGGCATGAAAGCCTTTCATGCTGAGTTTGAGAGGTTTAAAGCTGAAATGTGATTGGCTCTTATGCAAGGAAGACCTCAACCACAATAATTTTCTTTGATGATTGTCAGCCCAAGAGGGAGAAGTATGTGGAAAAAGGCTAAAGAAAGTAAGGAGATCTCAAGCTAAAGAAGACGAAGACAAAGGGGGAGTTATTAGTCTAAGGGGGAGAGACTTTGTAAAAAAAATTCCTTTAAGATTTTATATTTGTAATTTATGTATTCATGCTCTAATATATTTGTTTTCTTAGATTAAACCTTGTAATTGTAATACTCTTATTACATCACATTGATGTAACATCCTATATAAAGAGGTACTTCAAAGAAAAATATCGTCTTGATGTAATTCTAGCATGATAACTGCTTTTGATTAACTTTGTCTTATGCAAATGTTTTCTTCAGAAGAAGTTCAAGTATGGTCTGTAATCATCAAAAAGGGGGAGATTGTTAGATCAAGATGATTAACATCCTTAGTTTTGATTATTTACAGAACAAACGATACAACATCAAACTGAAGCATTGCAAGCCAAAGTCAGACGAAGCAATTACAGACGAAGAAAGACTCCTCAAAGTTTGCATCTTATGAAGTCATCGTCTTCTCGTGATAGACTCAAGTCATGCCTCAAGACGAAGATCAAAAGATTGAAGACAAACGAAGAAATGAAGACCCTTCATCTATGAAAATCAAGTGAAGTCTAAGTTATCCGTCTAAGTAACTCGCGTCATATTTCAAATCAAGACGTTACTCAAAGAAACTTCCAAAGTTGGTTAGGAGACTGTGCAAAACCTCTACAACACGAAAAGCAAATCATGCTTTTTGTTTATCTCTCTGATCAAGTCAGTAAAGGCTCTAAAATCACGCTGACTCCGCTGCACATCATTAATTATTCAGATTGATCTCTGACACACGATTGAAAGCTTCAAGGAAAAGGACAACGGTCTCAAGGATGAGTCTAGCGGATCTCTCAAGACCTTGCCTATATAAATACTTCAACATCTTTAGTTCAAGTTGGCGAACTTACGCTTGAAAAGCTATCTACTTGATTTCGTTCTCTATTACTTGAACTTTGCACTTCATTTGTAAAACACCTTTCTTCGTAGAGGATTTTCGTTTCTTAGAAACTCTTTTCAAATCCACTTTTGTGATGCCCTGGCCTGAGGAGGCTGCGTTCTAAAGAATACCTTTGTATTAGCATGGGGAGGTTGTGTTCCAAAGAATACGTAGTTGTTTAGCCTGAGAAGGCTTAAATCAAAGAATATATGTATAGCTAGAAGTGGTTGGATGCAAAGAATACTTGTAACCTCTTTTCACGGTTTGTGGTCAAAAGTTAGCGAGCTACTAAGTAACTGGACGTAGTCTGCTTAAGACGAACAAGTATAAAAATATCTCTGTCTTTATCTGTTTTTTTATTTTAAGACTAACGGGGATTAATCAAGTAGAATATTTCAAACATTAAATCAACAGTTAAAGAAAGACGAAGTTGTGTCTGACCCTTTGAAAACAACATAAGCAAAAAGGAAAAAATTTAGATTAACACAATCCAACCCCCCTTCTTATGTTTTTGTCTTTTAGAATTAAAAGAAGAGTAAATTATCATAAGCTAAAATCTACCAACTCAAAAGTTTGTTGATCTATAAAATATTTTGAAGAATAAATCAATCTAACTTTCTAAATAGTATAATAACAAGGTTGTACATGGACACATGTTGCTTATGTTTTTAGACGAAGCTTCTCCATTTGTACATTATCATGAACAAAGCAGGAATGCATGGAAAGGTTTTGGGTAAAGCTGTTTTATAAATAAGGTTAGCATTGAAACTCATACATGCATGCTTTATTTTGATAGAAAAATTCATTTTGATCTTTTTTTACTCGAACTCAAGCCTGTCCCAGTTATTTTAGACGGAGATGGGACAAGTATGAGATATTATTATCCACCCTCAAACTCACACTCATATTTGTTCTACTATATAAATATGTGTAAATTAATTATTTTAATAATAAAATAACACATAAAATAATATATTTAATTAAAAAAATTAACTAATTCTTAATTTTTTTATTATATTTTTTATTTATTATTTTTATATATTATTTGATTTAAGATGCAATTAATTAATAATTTAACATATGATATATTTTGAAAATGTATAAATAAATTTTATTTTCAGATGGGCAATGCTAGACGGAAATGGGGTGGATTTCAATTTCCTAAATCCATTTGCAAAAAATCTGAACCCGAACTTCCATAGCCTTTTATAAAGATGGGTGGGAAGAGTTATTCCTCGTTGCAAGCCCTAATTTAAAACTCACACTATGCACTAAAAAGAACATAAAAATTAAGGTGAGTGGTATTAATAATGTTTTTAATAAAATATACTTTTAGTTTCTACATAATATTTCAAGATATTAATTTTGAATTTATTATTATTATTATTATTATTATTATTATATTAATGAAGAAAAATTTGAGATTAAACCCTTCTCTAAAATCATACATAGACACAATATTATAACATGTTATATCGCTAATTTAACTACTGAGTCAACAAGAAGTGTACCTAGGTCGTTCATGATGATCCATTAGAGCTCCTTTTTCCGGTATTTGATTTCTCAGAATGTGAGGATGACCTCTCTATCTTAAAAGTGCTCAAAATATGTTAATAATGATGAACATCAAAAATATTACTTATAAGATAAAGCGTAAGGACGCTCAACGGCTCTTAGTAAATAATTCAACCCATCAAAGGTCATACATCAAAGAAAACTTAATATTTAATTAAATTAAATCAATGCATATAATATTTATAAAATGAACATAATAATTATAATGACAAAATGATTAATAATCTAATCCAATATTAGATTTATGTAAATAAATCCAATCATTGAAACTGTCGTAGTGATTGTTTAATCTATGTAATTCAATCTTGACAAAAAAAAAAATGTCATCAAACATTAATGTGGAGAGTGTACCAATTTTTTTTTTTTAAATATTTGCAGCGGCATGTACCAATTTACTTAAAAAAACACATTAATAACTCAATTTAATATTTAAAAATATTAATTAAAATATGCTTATAATGTAAAAAAAGATATTTTTCATTGAATATTAGAGTGAATTTTTAACATCTAATCACGTGTTTACTCTAAATTGCTTCTTCTACAGAAAATGTTCACAATGCATGGAAAAAAAAGTGTTGAACTGGTGCTACATGTTGACGGAGGACCATCTCCATTAACTCAACAAATCTCTCCAAGAAGAAGTTATAAAAAGAGATCAATTGAAGAATTGTTCAAGTCAAAGTCAAAACCAAAGGAGTAAAAGTAAAAGTCAAAAATTAAGACCTCACTCCTATTTTTAACCTTGTAATTTTCTTATAAATTATACTTTTAAAACATTTTGGTCAACTTTGTATGAGCACATGGTAGCTCACGGCCATTGGGAACCTTTTTTTGTGTTAACTTTTTAAACTTAACCTTTCTTTTTTTTATTAAAAGGAAATAGGGAGATAAGTGAATCTTAGCCACAAGATTAGATGACAATCCAAGGGTTAAGAGTGTATTTTAATTCATTAATCCAAGAGTAAATCAAGACCCTTTATTCTCATCATGATCCAAGGGATGAGATGCACTCTTGTTTAAGTGAATTATCTTAACCCTTGATTGTTCATGCTTGCTTGGCCAACCTTGGATGGATTCATACTCTAATTTAATTTACTTATATGCTTTGGCTGAACACTAATAGGAAGATTTGGAATATATTGAAATTAATTTTTTTTTTCCATTGAGACTTTTTCTCTAGGGTTTCTTGATTGAACCTCAAATCAAATCTTATTAAATGATCATTCCTTTGTGGCGATTTCCCTTGACTTATTGATCCTGATCATGGCGCCTTCCCCCTTCCTCATCTAATTCCATTTTATATTTTTCTTTCTTCCTTTTTTTTTATTATTTTTGTTTGACCTAAATACAAAATTCTCAAAATCCTATGAAGAATTAAAGATTGGGCAACAATTCCAAGTTTATGTGAGACAAACTTGTATCAAGTGGTATGAGAGCCTAGTTTCTTCTTCATAGGTATTTTCTAGCACGCCTAGTGTTTGATAAAATGTGTCTCAATTGTTTCTTTTAAATTTTCTCATCCATTATATGTTTACTCATATGTTATAGTCATCTTAATCCTAAAATTCTTGAGTTTAAATTGATGTGTTGTTAGTTCTTTGAGTTGTCATATCATTTCCTTAATGTTTTCCTTGTTTGTGTGCTCGTTTGTCTGTGTTTCTTGTTAAATTTGTGCAAAAAAGTATATTCTATTTTGTGTCCTGCGTCTATCCCCCTAAATCACGTCACACCTCATGTTTTGATGGTGTGATATTCAATCCAAGTCTAAATTACCACTTATTTGATGTTTCTATTGTTGTTAGCACTAGAATTTTAAGTGCTTTGGTTTGGAATTATTTTTGAGTGTTCTATCCAGCAAAAAAAAAAAAAGAAAAACAATTAAAAAGAAGTAGACCAAAGAAAAAAAACAAGAAAAGTAAGAAAAAAAATCAAAAGAAAAAAACAATTGATCATAAATTCGTCCTTGAGGGTGTTGATTTCATCTCTGTTTGAGTTTTAAGGTGCGTGTCACTTGTTCCGTTTTCTTTTAAAATTAACTCAGGAATTTTACATCAATTAGTTGTTGTAATTTTGGTTTAGCCTTTGTCACAAATACTTGTCCAAATTTGAGTAGCCATTTCCTTCAAATTTTAGCTTTTGTTGTTTGTCTTTTTGGCCTAATTTGTCTTGAGTTTTGTTTTCCTTGGACTTCTTGAGCTCAAGTATGGAATTGTTCCTCTTTCATAAAGGCAAATAGACCTAGATAATTGATTTAAGAGGTTTTATTAAGAAGCCTAAAGTGAGACTAGAGAGGAAAAAAGGCTAGAGAGAAACAATAGAGAAAAAGGCGCAAAGTGTGAAACACAAGAGTACGAGAGTAAACACTTAAAGAGTGTTGTGAGGAATTCTTCTATATTATATCTCTTGTATTCTAACACTTTCTTGTAGCCATGGAAAATTCAACACGTGAAGAGTATCAATTTTCACCTAGAACCATAAAAATAATGGAGTTATGAGCAGAGAAATTGACAAAATGTGTGATATGTGGAGAGAAGAGTTTAGAAAACAAAATAGGGAGGATGAAAGGAGAATTTTAGAGGAAAGAAAAAGACATGACTGTGACATTGATAGAAGAGGAAGAGAAAAGAGAAAAGAATGTGAAAGAAGAGTTAGGAAAGAAAGTGAAGACAGGGCTAGAGATGAAAAAGAAAGAAGAGATAGAATGATAAAAGATGAAAATGAGAGAAGAAACAACATGACAGGAAGAGAAAATGAGAGGGAACTTAGAGAAAATGTTGAGCAAAGAGAAAGACATAAGAGGTACCATCATTCATATCAAGCAAGCAATAGAGATTATTACAATTCTAAGATGGAATGTAGAGAGAGAGAAGATTTGAAAAAGAAAGAGTGTGAAGAACAAGAGTTGAAAGAAAGAATTTTGAGAGATAAACAAGAGAAGGAAACATGTGATGTTTTAATTGTTAACACTAATACTTCCATTGTTTATGTAGATTATTATTTCAAGTGTGGAGTAGGAACATCTCCAAAAGAAGAATGTACAATACAAGAGGACAACTTTGTAAAAGACAAAACATAAGGAGGGGGGGTTGAATTGTGTTAATTAAAAATTTTATCTTTTCGTCTATTAGTTTAAAAACGGTTAAACGAAACTTTGTTCTTCTTTAAAAGTTGATTTTAATGACAGAGTTTAGCTTTGATTATCTCGTTAGTCACAAGTATAATAAAAATAAACATAATTATTTTTATATTAGTTTGTTTATTCAAGACTACGTCCAGTTACCCAGCAACAACTGAGTTTTCACTACCAACCGTGAAAAAGTTACAAGTATTCTTTGAACCCAGCCACTTCTAGCTAATAAAAGATATTCTTTGGTCACAGTCTTCCCAGGCTAAACAACTAGGTATTCTTTGAAACCCAACCTTCCCAGGCTAATACAAAGGTATTCTTTGGAACACGGCTAATGCAAAGGTATTCTTTGGAACACAGCCTCCTCAGGCTAAAGTACCACAAAAGTGGATTTAAATAAAGTTTTTAAGAAACAAAGTCTTCTACGCAGAGAGGGGTATAGAAGTTAAGTACAGAGTGAGCGAAACCTGTAACGACCCGTTATTTTTCATTGCTAAAATATATTCCTTTTATCCATTTATTATTATTATTTGAAAATGTTTCCCTTCATTTAGATTTCTTTAAATATAATTTTAAAATAATTTCCTTCCTAAAAAAAATGTCACCATAAAAATAAAATACATCACATAGATCACATCATAATCATACATCAAAAGTTATTTACAAAATGTCACATAGATACATAATATTGTGACAACTATAATATACATATTTTTCCATTAAATTCTCATGTTAGCTAATATTCCTTGACATCTCCACACATGATTACTGAATCTACCTGTCAATCTGCTCCTCCGAATAAAATTCAGGATCATCACAGGTGTCAAACCACAAACACAAACACGCAAGGGTAAGTTCCAATATCTTAATAAAAATACTTATCATATAAAAATATCAATATAATACATATCATATAAAAGTATCAATATAATACATATCATATTAAAAATACCAATATGATACATATCATAATCAAATAAATAAAGGATGAATTATGACTTAAATGAAATTTCTATATGATGCATGCTCCAACCTTAACTCCAAAAATATGCAATGTGGTACCATCTCAGATAATACGACATCATCATCGTAAAACTTACCGACCAGTTGGGATTTCACAGTGGTGCACAGAATCTCATAAACAATCATGTGATCATCATGAATTAAATGAATTCTCACTATAAAAATCCCCCAAGTCTGGCATCCCACCTAGACGCACGGATTAAGTTATTATCTGCACCTCTAACCGAGGCCACCTCTTTTGAGGCATGCATGAATGAATGAAAACTTATCTCCCTTTCTAAAAATCTCATTTAAAACAACACCAACTTATTGATATTACACATCCATTCCATCATTATATTTTACTTTGTGGATTAATAATTTATAGTATAATAGTCATAGTTTTTATCACAGTCCTCAACGTGCATAGCATAGGTAATTAATCACAATCTCAATCATCAACCAAGTTCAGAGAAAAGGTAAACATACACAATCCAAGTACACATCCAAAGTCATTCAAGTTCAAATCAAAGGTCATCCAAGTTCAAAGTATAGAAAAATTAATCGTTGTAATATTATATAAATAACTAAAATTATGAAATCAGTAAAGGTGGCAGAGCCTCCTAGTTAGATCTCATAATTTTAGGTCGTTGTAATATTATATAAATAACTAAAATTATGAAATCAATAAAGGTGGCAGAGCCTCCTAGTTGGATCTCATAATTTTAGGATCTCAAATTATTATTTCATAAAATTAAATATTATATAAATAACTTAAAATTATGAAATCGTAAAGGTGACAGAGCCTCCTAGTTAGATCTCATAATTTTAAGATCACAAATTATCATATGAAATATAAACAAATGAAAGCGGAAATATTTAAATATAAAGATATAAATATGCGGTATTATAAATGAAACCTGGACTAGTTCGGTTGGTTAAGACATGACTAGAAACACCAAGGTCTTGGGTTTAAGTCATGCTCACTTTATTTTTAGTTATATATATATATATATATATATATATATATATATATATATATATATATATATATATATATATATTTTTTTTTTTTTTTTTATTATATATATATATATATATATATATATTTTTATTTTTATTTTTTTTTTTTTATATTTGAAAATTTAAGTAAATTGCAACTTCTCTTACAATTCTTATTACTTTAAAACTTCAATAATAATTATAAGTTCATAAATTTTAGAACACAAATATTTTGAGATTATTCTAGAATTTTTAGAAAATTGAAAACTTAATTAAATTGAAAACTTAAAATAATTTAGAAACTTCCCTCACCTTAATTTTTCTCCTTCTTGGAAATGCTTTGAAAGATCTTCTAATGGTTGAAAGAAGGTTGATCCTACTTCCCACACAAAGTTAAGTGAAGTGGTTTTGGTAAATTTAGAAAAATTTGGAATTTTAGCAAAATAGGCTTATGGTTTTGGTAAATTGGAAAAACTAAAATTTTGGTGTTTTGGTGCAAATGAATTCATGGCTGAAGTGTTCTCAATTGGTTTCTATTTATAGATGAAATAAAATTTAAAATATTATTAGTACTAAATTTAATATACTTAGTGGTTTTACCATAAATAATTAATTATAATTCTTTTTCTTTTTAATGCTCCACTAATCAAATTGGTGCTAACACCACTAACTTAGTGCATCTTTTCATCATTCATGACATATTGCACTTGTTCAGAATTTTCTAACTTTTATTTTATATATATATATATATATATATATATATATATATATATAAATATATATTATTATTATTATTTTATTATTTTATTATTATTATTTTTTTAATTTTTTTTTAATTCCATTATTCAAATATCATATATGATTATTCCATAATTAATACTAAATTATAAAGAATCTAAAAATTATTTTTCTCTATTTTTCTGGTTCACATATTTCGCTCGTACTTATTATATACCTTATATTTTTAAAAACTATCAAATAAACCTAGTAGCTTAGCTGGTTAAAGTGGTTGCTAATGATATGAAGGTTGCAAGTTCGAATCTTGCATGGGCCATTTTAATTTCTTTTAATTTTTTTTTTATATTAATTCTTAAAATGTTTCTTAAATCAAAATTCTTTTTTTTTTTTATATTAATTCTTAAAATGTTTCTTAAATCAAAATTCAGAAATATAAAATAATGTTCGAAACATTAAATAGTAATAAAATGTCAAACAATGAAATTATTTTTCTACTACATTTTTATTTAGAAATGTAATCGTAATTTTCTCAAATTACGTAATAATATTGTTACCCAATGGTAAATTATTATTGAATTACGTTTTCTGTCTAATTAAATTATAATAGTAAACAGTTAATATGCACATTTTTACAGAATTTTTAGTAAATGTTTTAACTACGTTTTTAACATACGTAGTTATTTATGAAAATTAATTTTGAGGGTGTTACAAAACCACAAATGAATATCAATTGTAGCGTGTTCGCCAACTTCAAAAGTTGCAAGAGAAGTCCTTTATATAGACAAGGATTTGATAGATCCGTTAGACCTATAAATCTTCTTGTTGTCCTTTCCTTCCTTGAAGTCTTCAACTGTGTCAGAGTATAATCATGGATTTGACAAATTGCACAGCGGAATCGTAACCTTTTTCTGACTTAGCAGAGATGACAGCGAAAAGTATATTTACTTTTCGTGTTGCAGAGGTTAAGCGAGAGTCCCTATTCTGACTTCGGAAGCTTATTGAGTAATGTAAACATTTGAGTTTTAGCGCGCGTTACTAAGATAGAAATACTTGGACTTCTTCATTCTTCATAGACGATCCAATCTTCAAGCTTCAGTTTGATACTTCAATCTTATATTGACTTCGAGAGCTTCGTTTGAAGACTTCGTCTAGAGTATATCGTCTTATGCTTTCGTCTATTGACGTGGCTTAGGACAGACGAATGACTTGAACTTAGATGTTCTTTGAAGGGCCATCTTCCGTCTATGCTTGTTAAGTCTGAGTTTGGCTTGCAATGCTTCAGTCTAAGATGTTCCGTCTGTTCTGTAATTAATCAAAACTTGAGACGTTAATCATCTTGATCTAATAAACTTCTTGTGTGAGAATATACAAAAGAAAGAACTCAAAGCTCATGTTGAAGTTGTTTGTAACCTTCCTTACAGAAATCCTTTACCTTGGTACCTAGTGGAAAATTGTGTATAAAGTTTCCATGGAGCACACACCATGAAGAAAATGAAGTATCTTTAAAATTGTAGTAACCACTAGAGAAGATTTCTTTATCACTCAACACTTTTTGTCCTTACTCTTGGAATAACATTACATGTTCAACACTAAACTCTTACGACATTAGGCTTTGGAGGATAATTGAATTTTTTAATTTGGAACTCTTAATTGTGCCTAATGATATTTATTCTCATGATGTTGATTGTCCTTTTAGGTTGTTGGAAGTGTTAAAGAAGGAGGGCATATCACAGATTCCTACACCAAATGGAAGAATGTTGATTAAGAATTTAGGCTATGAAAGTTCAACATTTGGTGATGTATCAATTTCTACACAAATTGGGAAAGAAGTAGAGACTCTTGGTTTTGCCATATTGAATCATCTAAATTTTTCCTTTCATTCTTTAAATGTTGTTAATGATATTAGTAAGCAAAAAAAATTTAAGTTATATGATTGGAAGTAAGATAAGTAAATTTTGCAAAGTAAATAGAAGATGGATTAGAAAGTCTCAATTACTTTTACTTCTAGGTACTCATTGTGGAATGCAAATTTACCTCTACTTTACATCATATTCATTGAATTGTACGAGGAATGACATTATTGATGATGCTTGTTTAATCTTTGATCCGGGTGGACTTATGTTTGTTGGTCAAGATCAAGGCAACTTGGAGACAAGATTGTCGTAAGAATGAGGGTTTGATGGAGGACCATCTTCATTAGCTCAACAAATCTCTCCAAGTAGAAGCTATAAAAAGAGATCAATTGAAGAATTGTTCAAGTCAAAGTCAAAACCAAAGGAGCAAGAATAAAAGTCAAAAATCAAGACCTCACTCCTATTTTTAACCTTGTAATTTTCTTATAAATTATAATTTAAAGACTTTTTGACCAACTTTGTGTGAGCACATGGTAGCTCACGGCCATTGGGAACCTATATTTGTGTTAACTCTTTGAACTTATCTTTCTTTTTTTTATTAAAAGGCAATAGGGAGATGAGTGAATCTTAACCACAAAATTAGATGACAATCCAAGGGTTAAGAGTGCATTTTAATTCATTAATTCAAGAGTAAATCAATACCATTTATTCTCATCATGATCCAAGGGATGAGTTACATTCTTGTTTAAATGAATTATCTTAATCTTTGATTGTTCATGTTTACTTGGCCACCCTTTGATGGATTACATTCTAATTTAGTTTACTTATATACTTTGCTTGAACATTAATAGGAAGATTTGCAATATATTAAAATTAAATTTTTTCCATTGAGACTTTACTCTTTAGGATTTTTTGATTGAACCTCAACTCTTATCAATGGATTCCCTTAGCTTCTTTCCCTTTTTTTTCTTATAGATTGGGTTATATTTCAATATGAGGTCACGTGTGACCTTTCAAATTAACCTAGAGAATCCCTTTTTAAAAAAAAAAAAAAAAAAAAAAAAAAAAAAAAAAAAAAAAAAAAAAAAGACTTTTATATTTTTAAACACAAAATATATTAAATAATTAATTACATTTTAAATTGAATAATATATAAAAATATTAAATAATAAAATTTAATTATAAATTTTTAAGAATATATTATTTCATATGTTACTTCCTTATTGTACGTACGTATGTCCCGATCAGTTATAAAAAAGACCAAAACAAGTTTCGCTATGAATAAATTTGGATACGCTCCTTGCTGGAGACGGACTAGCATGTATTAAATTTCAATTCCCCGTCTTCTTTTGCCATGTCTACGCGAACCTTCATAGAATCTGATTCTAATTGTTTGGATTAGCCGACCCAATTATTTTACCCACCCCTCTTCGTCATAGAAAATTTATTACAGGAAGTGTAAAGAGGAGTGAGGTATCTATGTTTGTTATAATTCAATTCCTCCATTATCAGAAATAATACCACTCTTTTGTTATTATATTTGTTATCTTATCACTGTATTCGGCCGAAACATAACGCATAAAGGACTAAACTCATATTAAAAAAAATATTCTGTGCAAAGAAATAATACGATTATCTTATTGCGTGCATAAAACAAAAAACATTTTTAAAAAATTCAACCACATGACTGCCTTGTGTATACAACCAAAAATATTCAACCACAGGCTTAAATCACTAGTTAGTAATCAAATATCTTTTAATCTATAAAACGAACATGTCCAGCACCTAATAGTCTGAGATCATCTCAAGGAGAGTATGGACAGACCTACTCACAAGACCAGCCCCCTAGGAGGAGCCTCAGAGTAAAAATTTAACTTAGCTGTGACCAGTTAGGTTAACCCAATGATGAAAGATTTTGTTTATTAGGTTCAGTGCCTCTATGGTACATAGAAAAAAGTGTTTTAGACGCGGGAAAATTCACAACGGAGACTAAGGGGGCGTGAAAAAAACCAATGAAATAAACTTTAAAAGCTGAAAAATATCTTTGAATTCAACAAGGAAATACATGTATAATCATTGAATCCACAAGATCCATGCTTCTAGAAGAACGGGGTATCGCCAAGCACCAGGCATATATGACACAAAATTGACCACACCGCAGAAACATGCATATGACCATAATGTAAATATAAGCCTCTACTAAAACAAAAAAGAACTGCTGTGCAGTAAAAGGAAATTTGACTCCGAAACGATCATATGGTCATAATGTTAAATGCAAGCTTCTCATACAACACAATGAACTGATGTGCAGTAAAAAGAAATTTAAAACTGTATAATACACAGTCAAAAATCAATATCTCTACAAGTTCGACTCGTCTTAATTTTGGCTCAGAAACTATAGGTACCTTTTATATTTTGGATTAAAAATTTACACTGTTTTGTTATTAACAATTTTAGCATATAAATGTCACTTCAAATCAATTTTAACAGAAATAAATTTTGCAAATGCTCGCCAAAATACAAACAAAGTCTCACAGACACAAAACATACTGCACTGAAGAAAATCAAACTAAAAAAAACACATATATATGATCCACTACATTTACTGAAACATAAAAGAAAACATCCACCGTAACCAAAGTGTAAGAGAGAAATGCTACAAAAGGTTTACTCCTTAAGTTGGGATAAGAAAGGTTATGGAGTCTTACAATTTAACAAAATTAACATATGATAACCAAAAACCAAAAGCCATTACCGAAACTCTCCAATGACAGAAAATTAGAGGGTCAATACACCACTCAGTCTCCCTTCTTCCTAAAAGAGCATCCCTCAGTTAGCCTTGCTCGCCCGCCTGTCGGCTGGCACAAGACAGTCTGACAGTTTCCACATACAACAACAGTTTGAGAGTGGCTAAATACAGTGGTTCTGCATACAAGAGTTATCCCAAGCATTTAGTCAAAATCATACACTCAACTGTTTCCCAATTAAACCAAAACAAGAAAAAAGAGCAGTCAATCCAACTTACATGTTGAAGCAACCCTGGCACTTAACATCCTGTAAAAGAGGAACACAAGTACACAACACAAATTAGGCAAAAATAAAAAAATCAATAAGGAAAATATAGCCATTTAAAAAACACCGACATAGAATTGAATCAAAATTGTGCTTCTAATGAAAGGAACACTGAAGCGGAGGAAAAACAGCATATATACAGTACCATAAAGAAAGAGTTTGGTGACTGAACAAGACGCTTGAGCTTGTGTTTCCTCTTCTCCAACTCAGCTGGAGGATTTAGCAAATCGATATCATTTTGAAGAACCTAATCACCCCACAAGCACAAAAATCATTGTTATCCACGTAAACATGTACATTCTCTTAATCATTGTTATCAAATAACCACAAACATTATCTTAGATTCATAAGAAAATATAGACAATAAGCTTTAAATAATTGAAATTCAAAACATGAAAATCAAATCTAAACATGGTCATCACAGGGAAAGAAACAACAAAAATTCAATGAAAACAGAAATAGAAGGACGTAGACACACAGCAGAATGAAAGTATAAGAGATAAAGAAAGTTTAGATCTAATAACTCACCATGGTGGCCGAAGACTTCCGAAAAACCCTAAGGCAAAAACTACAGAAAAAAACAGGGTCACGTAGCGGCGGAGAAGAGAAAAAAGAAAGTGACGAAGGGTTTAATACCTAGATGATATGGGATGTGCTCAGAAAATATGGTTGCCAGGCCCGGCCCAAAACTCGGTATTGGACATGTTGCAATAACAAATTTTATTCGTGTGATTTTTTCTGACAAAAAAATATAAGCAAAATGATTTCTAAATTAAAAATGAAATAAAATTCTAACCTTTAAAATATAAACCATATAGAATTTTCAATTTTAGGTTACGGCTTCGTACTAATTTCATAAGTTTCGAAGTTAAGGACAAGAAAAAAGATCAGAAATTCATCATAGTGTGATTCTGATGCTCTCTGCATTCAGTTTTGCACCTTTTTTTTTTTTTTTTATGTTTTATGCATAGTTTTGCTTGATAGAAAAAGTTACCTTAGCTGTACTTTAATTATTAACAACCTGATCAAATATGTTTTTCTTATTTTCATTAAGATAGAAAATAAATATAATAATAATAATAATAATAATAATAATAATAATAATAATAGAGGAACGTCAGCCTTTAAAATGAATTATCACCTAATAATAAAAACTTCAATTCATTAATTTTTAAATAATTAATATGATGTATTTATAGTTTTATTTGCTATACTGTTATATAATTGGTTTATAATAGCGCTTGATTCCACTAAAACAAATTCCTTTAATATGGACAAAACTACTAAGGTGAGGAAAACAAATACATTAATAATTTTAGGTTTCAAAGTGCCGGAAGAATAAGAAAATTTAACATGTATAAGAACCATTTTCTCTCATGAAACATGAAAATGGAATAATATATTAGTTCATTTCAATTTTATTTCTTAATTTTGTTTGCAGATTTTTATATAGTATTTGACGAGTTACTCTTCTGATTAGTTGTTGACATGTAAATATTTTAATATTTCAATTTTAATAATTTTGTAAATACTAATATTTAGATTTTTACTGTTATTATTTTACAGGGTAATTAAAACATTTGGATTATTCTACTTCACACAGTTTAGTTCAGGGTAGCCGTCAAACTATATATGTATCCAAAGTATCATAGTATCATGGGATCTAATCACAACCCTTCCCTGCATAATTGATTTTGCTCATCAATTTTTAAGACTTATAAGGAATATCCTAATCAAATAGAATTAAGGCAACTCCACCAAAATAGTAATTTTTTTCCTAAATCTTCCCGTTGCCTTTTACCGCAATCCCCAGTTCCTGTAAGTGAAGTATAAAATAGAAGTGGATAAAATATTTTTGATCTTTCTTAAATTTTCTAAATTCAATTTTAAATGAAGACGTTTGAGTAATAAATGTGTTACAAAACAACTGTTAGTTTTTACTTGTAAGTTGGTTGAAACCGTTATAACGTTTTGGGGCTACTAGATATAGTAAAGGCATTTAGTCCTTGTATAAATACATGGTTGGTGATTGTAAATAATTCATTCAGAAATATAGTCATTTTTGGAATTCCATTGAGTTCTTAGTTCTTGATCTTGCCCAGTTCAAGCTACGGGGTCATATTGGGTATGCAATGGTTGAAGACCTTGGGAGAAATCAAATGGAACTGGGCGAAACTGACACTGCAGTTTGAGCATCAAGAGAGGTTGGTTCTGTTAGAAGGGAAACAATCTTCCAAGGTACAAGCTGAGACCCGTGGGTACTTGAAGATATCTGTTCCAGAGGCAATGCTGCTTTCAATTTCAGTAATGGCAGATGTAGCTTCAACAGATTCTCATCAGTCAGAATTATCACCTGATCAGCAGCAAGAACTTCAAAGACTGTTACTAACATTTGAAGATCTATTTAACATCCCTACTCAACTTCCACCAAAAAGGAAGCATGATCGCAGATTCAGCTTTGTGATAACACTCCTGTCAGTTCTAAGCCCTATAGATACCCTCGCGCACAAAATGTGAAAATTGATAAGATGATTTATTACAAGCTAGGTTCATTAGAGAAAGTAGCGGTGCTTTTGCTTCCCCAATAGTGTTGATTAAGAAACAAGATGAAGGATGGGGGGCTATGCATTGATTATAGGAAACTTAACTCAGCAACGGTTAAAAATAAATTTCCAATACCTCTAATTGAGGACTTGTTGGATGAATTGCAAGGAGCAATAGCCAAAAATTTGTATCCATTTTTCATGAAATTATGCATGAGTCAAATATATCATGGCGAATTCGTCAGATTCCATTGTGTCTTCTACAATGGAATCTAATAAGTGAGATATGGAATCTGATGTCAGTAAGCTGGACTTGAGGAGTTGGTACAACCAAATCAGAATGTGGGAAGATGATATTGCAAAAACAGCATTTAAGACTCACAATGGGCTTTATGGATGGGTAGTGCTTCCATTCGGTCTTACAAATGCTCCAGTCATGTTTCAAAATCTTATGAATAATGCTTTCAGGCCTTACTTGGGGAATTTCATCTTAGTGTTTTTTTTATGACATCTTAATATATTCTAGAAGTTAGGAGGAGCACATGGAACACATCTACCTAGCCTTAAAGTTGCTGAAAGGAAATTCTATAGTCTTGAACAGGAAAAAGTGCAGCTTTGGAAACACTTCAGTAGAATATTTGGGTCATGTTATCAAGGCAAGAAGTAGCTCCTGATCCTGAGAAAATTGCAGCTGTAAACAAGTGGCCACAACCTAAGATAATCAAACAGCTCAGAGGGTTTCTAGGCCTCTCAGGATATTATAGAAGGTTCATTATGAACTATGGTATGCTTGCTCAACCTCTAACAGTTTACTGAAGAAAGGAATTGCATTTGAGTGGTCTAAGACAGAAGAAGAAGCATTTCAGACACTGAAAACAGCCTTGACTAAAGCTCCTGTATTAGCACTTCCTAACTTCGAGGAGGAGTTCACCATCAAAACAGATGCTTCCGGCACAGCAATTGGAGCTGTCTTATTGCAAAAAGGGATCCAGTTACATACATCAGCAAGGCAATAGGGGTAAGGTATCAAATATTGTCTGCTTATGAAAAAGAATTTTATGGAATTTTGTTTGCCATAAAAAATTGGCTGCATTATTTCATAGGCAATCATTTTGTAATCAAAACAGATCAAAAAGCATTGAAGCACCTATTGGAACAGCCACCTACATCATTGATGCATAACTGGGGGTTAGAGAAATTAACGGGGTTAACTTTCAGTATTGAATACAAAAAAGGAAAAGATAACACAGCAGCTGATGCACTATCCAGAAAAGGTAGAGAAGGCAGTATTCCAGCAGTATATCAAGCAGGTTCCGATCTCATGTAGCTAGTAAATGAGACATGGGGCTCAGATATTAAATTAAGGAAGGTCATAGCAAACTAAGATTAACACAGCAGCCTTACAAGAAATATATGTGGCAGGGGGAGGTGCTTAAGAGGCAAGGCAGGGTAGTGGTTTGTGAAAACATCGAGGTCAGAAGCAAATTACTGAAATACTTCCATGATTCATCCGTGGGAGGCCATTCAGGAACATCTCAGACGTATGCAAAATTGAAACAGATGTTTTATTGGAAAGGGATGCAGCAGGATGTGAAGAATTGGGTAAAGCAATGTGGCATATGTCAGAAATACAAGGCTTAATTAGCACAACCAGTTGGGCTACTACAGCCATTACCAATTCCAACAGAAGCTTCCCAAATCCAGTGGTAAGAGAATAATCCTAGTAGTTATTGATAGATTGACAAAATATGCTCATTTCATGGCATTAAGCCACCCTATCAGTGCTGCAAAAGTTGCTCAGGTGTTCATAGATAATATAATAAAGTTTCATGGTTTGCCTGTTGATCTTGTTTAGATAGAGACCCTATTTTCTTGAGTAGCTTTTGGCAAGAATTGTTCAAGAAACAAGGGGTTCAACTTAAGAACTCTACTGCTTTTCACCCTCAGACAGATGAGCATTCAAAGGCCCTGAATAAAGTGCTGGAAGGCTATTTGAGATGTTTTACAGGTGAGATGCCTTCTAAGTGGACAGAATTTCTGAGTCATGCTGAATTTTGTACAATACCAATTTTCATTCAGTAGCAGGGTTAACACCTTTGAAGCACTCTATGGTTACCCACCAACCAGCAACCATCCTTTACTAGCTGGTGATTCCTTAGGACATGCTGTGGATTATATCATCAAATCCAGGGAAGACATCAGTAGAATTCTGCAATTTAACCTCAGCAAGACACAAGATCAAACGAATTTTTATGCTGACAAAAAGCGAACTGACAAGGAGTTTAACATAGGTGACTGGGTGTATTTGAAGATTCAGCCATTCAAACAACATTCTCTTCCTAATGCAGCATTTCATTAGCTAGCTGCAAGGTACTATCGCCCTTATCAGGTACTAGAACGAATTGGAAAAGTTGCATATAAATTAGACTTACCAGCAGAAACTAGAATACACAATGTGTTTCATGTTTCTCTTTTGAAGAAACATGATAGTGACCATCCAGTTTCTGCGAGTGAGTAAGTGTTACAAGATCATTCTTGGAGAGAGTTCTTAGATTGATCACCTTCAATCTAACAGTTTGATTTTGATTTCTCAAATTTTTTTGTCCTGCTTCGTTTCATTTATTTTTTACATACATCTTCAAAATAATCTAGATAACACTTTATCATTATTAATTATTAAATATAATTTAAACCCTTAAAAAGAATAAAAAAAACTAATACATTTTCAAATTAAATGGATCAAAAAAAAAAAAATTGAACACAAACCAAATTTAAAAAATGTTAGAAGGACTAACTCATTTTTTTCACAAGGAAACTAACGATACAAAATGAACAGTCTGAATAAAATAGTTTCCAATCCATTGTAAGAACTTTTTGTTTTTTGAATCAAATATTCAGCACTCTCCATAAACCCCCCAAGCCGATAGAAGTTTAGAAACAGTAATTAAGAAAATTTGAAATGGCAATAGAGAAAACAGATTTTTTATATGAGGATGGAGAAAAAAGAATCAGAATGACATACAAACTGGGTAGAATTCCTAAAAACTTCTGTGAACTAAGTAATCGAACAAATAAAGGGAGCAAGAACAAATGGAAGTATTAATTTTAAAAGTATGATTATCAATCTGAGCCACTAAATATTACAAATTACAATTACAAAATCGGATCCTAACTGAGTATAGTATGCTTCTCTATCATACAAAAATTCAGCTAATTGACAAGCAGCTTCATATTAGTTTAATGAAGCACCATGAAGGACAAGCCAATTTTGTCCTCCCAAGAATTTTGAAGAATTTTATGCTACTTAAATACGAATGAATTTAGACAATTGTCACAATAATCAATTGTAGGCTTTATTCTTGTCACCAATGTCTTCAATGGAAAACCATTCGCAATATATAGTTTACCAAGGGTCAGCTATGTCAATAAGATTAATTACCCAAGAAGTAAATTTCTTCACTCCAAATCCAACCTTTTCTTCATAGACTCATAAACCAAGTAGGTGATGCTTGCTGATGGTACAACTTTGAGTAAGTTAGGAAATATTCCTTTGTAGAATCCCCTCAAGCCTTCATGTTTCAGGGTTTTCCTGAACACATCAGCCATTCCATTGTAAGAGCGTTGGGCCTGCATTCTGAAATCAACATGTGTTTCATTTTCTAATTTCCATAGAAAGCCAAAATGGTTGAAGTTACAAGATATTAAAGCAACAATTTAAGACACTTTAAAGGCAAAGCTTACCTTGTTCTAATCACCTGCAGTGGGTAAACACATGTTGCTCCAAGAGCTCCAGATACAGTCCCACATCCTAATTGCACTAGAGGGCCAGGTTCTACAGAAAACCACGGAATTTAAATGCATAACTGAAGTCAATATCTAATATGGAACATTACATATGAATAAGCCTTTTACTTTTACCTCCATCCTGAAGAATATACTTCTTGGACATTTCCTTCAAGGTTTCATACGCAGCAAGATCTATGCCAGCATAAGGGATAATCCCCATAAGAGAAGGAATCAATCCCCTATAAAATGCCCGGGGTCCTTCCTGAACCCATATATCTTTTGAAAGAGTTCCAAGATTAGGAACTCTTCCACTTTCACAAGCATAGGTTTGTAATCGTGTTTTAACAAGATCCAAGGGATATATTGCAGTTTGAGCTACAGCACCAGCAATACCACCGGCAAGCAGCCGCCCCGAAGCTCCAATATCAGCCTTTACCTCTCCCCCTTTGGCACTCACAATGAAGGTTTTCATAATCTCGTACATATAAAACCTAATGGCACTCTCTGGGGCCACCTTAACAACATTTAAGCCATTGCCTCGAAAAAATCCTAAGAAACGGCCTTCTTTCCATATATCTTTTATTGCAGGCATTATATGAGCTCGTTTAGTTTGGACTTGCAACATAACTTTTAGACGATCAAGGGGTGCCGTTGCTGTGCGTGATGCTGCACCTGCTACTCCTCCTGCAATCAGATATCTGCTTGCATGAATGTGTTTACCAATGCCTGCTGGAATAACAGTCTGTTCCCCAATATCAACCATACATATCCGCTCCAAATAATGGTAAATGTTCTCAATGGTTGCTTCATGAGGGTAAAGAAGCAGAAAATCCCTCCATTCTTCAAATGTTATAACACCATTATTATCCTTGTCCACACGCTCAACAAAAAGGGCGAGTTCTTCATCATCAATCTTAATCCCTGCAATAGAGAGACTAATGCAACTTATTGAATGAAACAGCCACCAAAGTACACTACAGAATCAAGAAAACCTAAGTCACATTAATACACTAAAATTAGAAACCTGGAATCCAAATTCAACATTTGCAATCAGATAGAAATGAAAGGACTATACTGCGTACGCTTTCCATTGCTTACTTAGGACAGACGAAAAGAAAATGGCAAACATGTGTAATTTGTCAATCAAACAACAAGGGCAGATGGAGCTAGAAATAAAGTTACACAGAAATATTGGTTAATGTTGTATATGTACTTCGAAATTTAACATCAGTTTATGTTACTGTACTCAACTATACCTGCTGATCAGAATAAACCTAAAATCAGGTAAATCAGTTAGTCAATAAGGCTACATTCAAATGGGAGGGTTTTATAATAGGTGGTTTTCACTTTCCTTACTCATTCAACTTTCTATAATGCAACCAGATCCTTTACAGGTAAGAAATCTCATAGTTAAATTGCTTTTATCCGGAAGAAATATGTGAAAAAAGTGCAACATTCTTCTCACCACTACATCAGCATATGTAATCAGGACTTCTCTGAAATTAACAAAAATTTCTAAGAAAATGCACATAGCCTAGTATCATAGTCTGGCAAGGGAATGTACATAACAGAATTCACAGTTTCAACCTCCAATTTTTCCTATGACTTGAGATGAACATTTGATGTCAAATTGTACCACTATTTCCGTTTCAATATAATGAACATTTTCCTATTCATCAAATACCTTACCCTGCTTGACATCTGCCTTCTTTTAATTAAACCTAGAATTCACTATCCTCACCAAACCCAAATTAGATGAAGTTTTAGAATATGAATTTGAGTCCAACTGAACCTCATTTATATACACTATTTTGTCCATATTACTAGTTAATATTAAATCTCCAACAAACTCTTCTCGAGACGAGAATTGGACATCTCACACGTAAAGTCTAGAGTACTGGACATCTGCACACATTCCAATAACAGCCTACTAACAAGTGATCAGATAGGTCCAACAACAACTTGAATGAAAGACTCCAATACCATCTTAGAACTCTGATATGAATATAACTCAATTCTAAAAACTAGTTTCCAAAGTGAGGACTATCCTTCACTTACATATACTATTTCCGCCATATCACTAGTAAGGACCACTCATCAACACGAAGTGGAAATTTGGCAATCCACCTAGAAACATAACTAATCCAAGAAAACTGAAACACAAACACGGACTGAATTAGAAACAAAACAAAAAATTCTATTAAACACAAAAGAAACACGTGCCTGCTCTGACAAGTGCCTCCCAAAGCTCTTCGGGCAAAATGCAGCCATTATGCGCGACATCAATGGCCTGAAATATGCGATAAAGCTCTAACTCTTTATCATCCATGTATCTCCTGAATTCCTGGTAATCCACTCTTCCGTCCTTGTTGGCATCGCACGCATTAAGCAAATCCCTCGCGTACTTATACTCTGCAGGAATCTGAAGCGCGGAGAGACCTTCCTCAATGTTCGCGTACTCCAAAAACCCGCGATTCTCTCTGTCGAAGAAATCGAATAGGCTCCGAAGTCGCACCTCCCTCATCTCCTTAGTCTCCTGCGACGCCAGTAACACGTGATCCATCGTCACAGGCATCGCCTTCTTCATCTTTCTGAAAATCGAAATTAATTAATTGATTTCAAATGTGGGTGTTAAAATAGTGAAATAACGGAATTGGCTTTGATAAGGATGGAATAACAGAATAAGAGCACGCGTGTGCTTGTACTTTGGGTTCGGTTTTTCCGTCAAGTCGGGAAGAGGAGGATTCGATGAAACGCGGGAAACGACGAGCGCGGGAGGACGTAAACGACTGGAAGAGACTTTTGCCGTTTCGGGAATTACGGTTTCATTGGAATTTGGAATCTAACCGGCGGCGATGAGAGAGATCGCCGGCGATGATGTGCGATGATACGTTGGAGAAGGGGCACGTCGTCATCACGGAAAGGACCTCATGCTTCTTCGCGAATCGCCAATAGTTGTTAAACACACAAATAAAATAATAATTTATAAAATAATAAATTAATTAATAGAGTAATAAATAAGGATACGATTGTATTGAATCGGACAGTAGTGTGCGATGTAGAAAACTTTGGACTTTGTAAGGTGCCTTCCTTTCTTCATTTTTTTATTCTGTTTTCGAGCTTCTTCTTTTTCTTTTTTTTTTTTCCTTTAATTTTGCCTTTCAATATTGGTTTTGGCACGTTTGGTGGTTACGCATGTTACACCTGGTTTTTGGGGAATTTTGCAACCTAACAAATTGGTATAATGATATGTTTGGTAGAGAAATTATTTAAAAAAAAAAAGATAATAGTTTATTTTATTAACAAAAGAGGAAGTGAAAGAAAATATTGACCTTTATCACTTTTTCTTGAATTTATTCACAAATTTTTTCCATTATTTTTCTCCTATAGGTGAATGGGGTGTAGGTAGCAATAAATAATGAAAGCCTCCTAAGTAGCACGATATAAACGTGATATTGATGTTAAAGATACGAAGAGAGAAAGTAAATTAGAAACAAAGGATAAGTTAAATTAACATTACAATAACTTTAGCTCGTACACTTGAGTAATTAATTAATATTGTAATTGAAGTATAGCCTTCTGAAGTGCTGTTTTTGCTGCAATTTGTTTTGCTTGTCTCTCTTCCCTAAGTTCCCTTGCCTCCTTTGCTAGCTCAGTTCTGGCCTTCAAGGCTGCATCAGCTTCCAACATATTTCTTCTCAAATCACCAAGTTCCATTTCTATGTCTGATGTTTCCAGCTGATAGGACTTTAACTGGTTTTGTTTCTCAAGAAGCGTGGCCTCAATGTGAGAAATCTCTTTCAAAAGTGATTGTCTACGTTGATCAGTAGCTTTGAACTGAGCTTCGGTATTGGCATAAAGGTTGCGAATGTGGACAGATTTGGCTTCCTCCTCCTCAAGACATTTACTGTGTTCTTCAGGAGAAAGGGAAGTTCCAATGGTTTCATTCATTTGTGCAACTGATGATGTGAGACTAATGAAATCCAAGATATGCTCAGAGAATTGTGTATCATTTGCTCCTAAATTATCTAACAGAGTAAAAGTGTCATCTGCTGCCTCTTTCATGGAATCATGCTCATGAGGCTCCAAGGTTCCTAGATCAATGAGGAGCTGTTGTTGTGCAAAGAAGGCCACTTGTCTTTGCCTTTGTGCCCTTGACATTAGCTTTCTTCCACTACTACTGCTTGGTGATTGGTCAAGGCTAACAGCCTCTCTCGACAACTGTGTGTGGAAATCAATGGAAAGTTGGGCTTGTTGACTGAAACTAATGACATCAAGCCGGTTATTCTCACCACAAGGAACATCAGAAACACTAAATAGTCTTGGATCATCAGAAAAAACACCTGTACCTGTAATGAAGTGAGACAGAATTTGCCTTAATAATGCTAAATGAAAGTGGACAGACACACATGAAACTAAGGAAATCACACTCACGGCAGAAAATTTGCTGAGGTGAGGGAATTTTCAAGCTCTGTAGTGGATTGGAGAATAGAAGGTGACCTAACCAATCCATTGAACAAAAAATAACGAGTAAGAGAAATTCACATGGCTTCTCTTAATTTCATATAAAAAAATATTAAGAGGGAATGCTTAGATTACTGTCTAAGTTTATTTTTAAGGGATCAAGAGGAAAGGTAATATATAAAACTTGATCCAGATACATTTCATATATCCAAATAAAATTGACTGTAACTTGAGATGACCTTTAATGTCAATAGCTGGTCTTAAAGATGTCTTTTTTTATGTGAGTATGGCAACAACAAAACAAAGAAGAGTTAGGGAGAAAATAAACAATACCAAATAATGAACTACCAGCAGATTCAGCACCAGCATAAATGTGTCTTTGAAACAAGTTCTGTTGATCACTGATCCTTGAAGGAATTGATACAGATAGACAAAACAATTGCGACACTTTCTACTCAATAGCATCGCATTACACTGAATTAGTAAAAAGATAACATCTAGATCCAGAAAATCTCCATAAACTCACATTCTGGAAAATTAAAGGATACCATTGGTGATGCATCTTCTCTCGGTGCAAGCTCAGCCCCAGATACAGCCACCAATGTTGAATCCTCAGAACTGTCCATGATTCTCATCTTTTTAGAATGCTTTACTAGCAAATTAATGTCATCCTCACCCAAGCCATTGTCATTTTGATCATTTTGGTCAACTTCTCCATAACCATTAAGAGTTCTTTTACAGTTTTGGTGCAAAATGCTTAGGTTATCTAGTAGCTCATCCTCAGATGCAAGGTCATGGCAAGATCCAAGGTTCTGTTTGATATTTTAAATTAAAACATTAATTATTAATATGAATTACATAGATCACATAGATCATAGAGACTAAAATAAATTCTACAGAACATGAAGTCCATAAAATCCAAGGTAAACAAAAACAATACCAAGTTACTAACTATGGAGAATTCTGCTAAATACACATCCATTATTGACACGGTTCAAATGTTCAAATGCTTAAATACACGAGTCATGGTGCACCAACGTTGGTGTATGCTGAAACTAGAAGTGAAATGGAGAATTTCACAATTACATTCAAACATGTTTAGTTGGGAGGAAAGAAAATAGACAATGTATTTTCTTTTGCTTAGACTAGGAGAAAGTTAAAAAAGAAAATAGATAGTAAAGTTGACTTAAAAAACATAAGTTCAAATTTTGTTTTCTCCTGATTTAAGTTTAAAATTTTTCACTCCCCTCACTTTCTCTCCACCACACCAAACATAAAGGTAGATAAAAGGCATTTCGTGTAAACATTCAAAATTTTCCTTAGAAAACCAATAGCTCACAACACATGTTTGTGTTGATTCCACACCTAATAAGATTCCTCAACCAAGCAAAGCTACCAATATATTCCAACAACATACCATTCCAATGAAACAAAAGCTTAAGTCAAGGAAAGCATTTTAACTTGAAAAACAAAACAAAACAAAACAAAAACAAATACACAACAAAAACAACAAACATCATGCTGTCAACCCCACTAGTTCTTGAAGGAGTTTACACTGATAACTGAGATCATTGCCATGTTTTCTTCTCAATTGCGTCACATTATGCTGAATCAGTAAAAGAGTAAAACTAGATCCACAAAATCATCATAACCTCAAATTTTGGAAAATTAAAGGGGATACCTCTAGTGCTGCATCTTCTCTCTGTGCAAGCTCAGCCTCAGATACAGCCATCAATGTTGGATCCTCAGAACTTTCCAATCTCACCTTTTTGGAATGGTTCACTACCAAATTACCACCCTCATCCATATCATCGTCATTTTGATCATTTTGGTCACCTTCCCCAAAAACGTCAAGTGTTCTTTTACAGCTTTGCCGCTCAATGCTTTCCTTTTCTAGCAACTCATCCTCCCAAACAAGGTAACCGCAAGATCCGTGGCACTGGTGAATACGAAGTATTAATTATCACAAGAATAAGAATTCAGTTAGATACAAGCACAAATATGTGGATCATGAAGAACCAAAATTAATTCTACGGAACCTGAGGTCCACAAATCCAAGATAAACAAAAACAATGGTAAGTTACTAACTTTGGAGAAATCTTCTAAATACTAATCTTTTAGTGACACATTTCCATTAGATAAAAAAATGAGTCATGTTGCGGCCAGCAATGGTATATGCTGAAAGCATAGGATAATTTCAGCACTGCACTTTAACATATATTCGTGTTTTTGTTACAAAACATAAATTTTTTATTGAGAGAAAAAAAAAATAGAGAAGAATAAAAACTCAGATAACGATAATCATTGTTTGGAAAGAAATGGAAGAAATGGATTAAAATTTGACTTCACGGACAAAAGTTCAAATTTTTTCTCTCTACATTCTTTCCATTTGAAATTTCATTTTTTTTCCCGTTCTCTCACTCTCTCTCCACCATTCCAAACATATCAATAAGGTAGTTTAAAGGCATTTGTCATAAAGATTCAAAACTTTGTTAAGAAAAACAGTAACTAAGACACAGAAAGCCGTTACAATCACAAATTAATAAGAAGCAAACACGTTTGTGTTGATTCCTCAACAGAACAATGCTACCAATACCATCCAACAACTCATCATGCCCAAGAAACAAAAGCTATAGTAAGTAAATGCAAGCATTTTAACTTGAAAGACAAAAAAAACATGATAGGATATGATACCTGTTTAATAGGGCAAGTAAAATAGTACTTAACGGCATCATGGGTCTCTGCACCCTTAACCCTTCTGCACACTCCAGCCCTACATTTACACTCAGGATACTTAAACGCCGGACACTGCAAATCACTCTCAACAACGGAATCATCACACCATTTAACAAAATCTTTACATTTCATCCCCTAAAACAAAAACCAAAAACCAAAAGACAGTGTAAAAATGCAAAACAGAGAATCACAAAAGGAATAAACTTTCATCAGTATTAAAACCATTTTTGCATACCATTTTGATGGGGCAAGTATAGTACAATTTGCCTCTATTTCTAACATTTTTAGCGGTTTTCACGAGACAAAGGCCATGTCCACACCGGCACCATATTCTCTCAGCACATTGGGAAACGTTACTGTTGAAGGGTCTGGTGTTAGAGGACTTGAATGGACAATCCCGGTACCAGTGACCTTTCTGCTGGCACGTGTAACACGTGCTGTTTTCCTCTCTTGGAAGGTAGCGTGTATAAATTTGACTAGTGTTGGGATAAAGTTGAGAAGAGAGAGAGGATGAAGGGGGTGTAAGTGAGAGTAGTGGCAGTGTTTGACACAGTTTATTGTGGTGATCCATGAGATTTGTTTGGATGATGAAGCAGAAGAGAGAGTACAAGTTGCAACGAGGGGAAAGTGAGAAGACAGGTTGAGCGTTGAAGGAAGTTTCAGTTGAAACTTGAAAGTATAGACTTGATCGGGAGATGAAAGTAACTAAATGCAGTGAAGAGACATAAAAATATGATGAGTGCTGAAGAAGCTTTTTCAATTTTTTTTTATTTTAATTGAATAAAGTGAAACTTGCATCAGAAGCTAAGCTGGTCGATGCTTTATAAAGGTAAAAAAAAGTCTAAGTATGGTTTGGCGCGTGTTAGGAGGAAGGGACGGATAGAAAAAGAGCGAAAAGAATTTAGAATTTAATAGATTAAAGAAAATAAATGGAATATAAAAGAAATAGAAAGAAATTACAATAATTTAAATATAAAAGAAATATTATTAAAATATTTATATAATAAAATTTAAAATAATTTATCAATTATATTATATTTTTAATACTAATTCAATTAATTAAAGCTTTTACTTAATTGATTAAATTTCTACATAAAAATTAATTAAACAAATTTTGAAACAAACATAATCTATTAATAATATATTATAATATTATAATTATAATATAATCATAGTATATTGTAATCATAGAATATTATTAATAATTTTCATTTTTATTTGTAGATGTAATATAATAATTTTTATGTTATTTATTTAATAACATTTATATTTTAAGAAAATGATATTAACATTGATTAAATGTTTTTACTTTATTTTTAATTAGAGTTAATACAAAATTATAATTAAGAAAAACTTTATTGAGGTTGAATCAAGAAAAATGACGGTGACCAGTAAAATATTAAATTATTTGATATAAATATTTTAAAAAATAATAATCTATTATCGAATGTATAACTTGATTTATTATCCACGATATGTAATTGATTATAAAATTTGAGCTTTCAAGAATATTATAAATTAAATTTTTACCGGGTTAAAACATGTAATTTAATAACAATTTTAAACAAATATCCAAATGTGATTGATGATTTAGCACCGTTAAACTCAACAAACACGTATAATAAGTAGACCATCGTAAACATAACATGTCAATAAATATACACTTAAGACGTAACAAGGCTCAAGCTTTGCTTCAAGAGAGAGAAGGAATAAGATGATGGTTGCAGGAAGAAAAGGACGCAGCTCTGGTGGTGGTTTGAAAAAACGGTGCGCACGGAAAGAAAAGAGAAGAGAATGAGAGTGACGGGGATAGGATGTTGCTTACGGTAAGGAGCAAGAGAGAGTGTGGAGTCGGTGAGGAAAAAAGGGAAGACGCCAGCCAGGACAGAAGAGAAGAAAATAAGAAAAACTAGCACTTAAATATATTTTGGTTAATTTTAAATAAAAATATTTTAAAAATTACTACCTTATTCAAAATTATATTCTAAATCTAAGATATGTGGAGTGAATAAGGTAAAAGAAAAAGAAAAGAGAGAAAAAGAAAAGAAGTGTGAAAATTTTAGCAACATTGTTAAGAAATATTGTTAAAGTATTAACTCTTGTTAACTTAATTTTAAATTATAAAATTTATAAAATGATAGAACTAAATTAAGCTAACAATCTTTTTAATTAAAGAAATTTTACATCAGTTATTTAAGGATTAAAGAAATTTTAAATTAATTATTTAAGGATTAAATTTATGGCCTAACTAAATTATAATTTAATTTTTAAAAGAAATATTTATCATACACTAACTTAGAAAAGCAATTTACTCATAAATTATTTAATTATACAAGGAAAAGAATTTTTAAAGTAATAATAGTAATAAACTCGAGCAACTCAAGTACTTCTTTAACACAAGAATTTCTCTTAAATCATTCCTTCTTAG
The DNA here is from genome assembly GCA_026586105.1 of Hylodesmum podocarpum. NCBI lineage: Eukaryota > Viridiplantae > Streptophyta > Magnoliopsida > Fabales > Fabaceae > Hylodesmum > Hylodesmum podocarpum. The sequence goes on from JALJEV010001341.1 coordinate 677,349, forward strand.
TTAGTTCAACTAGAAGTTTGACCATCTTTCTATAGACCTTGATGAACTTCCTTTGATATAAAGACGTAAGTAATTTTGTTTGAAATTATCTGTGTAAATACGTAAGTTACAAATTATTTATAATTAGGGACAGATACGACGGAAAGTGTTAGCATTCAAATCATCTCTATTATAGGAAATGATGAAAGTGTCACACAACCAAGTGCATGAGGAAGTGGAGGCGCCAAATCCTACAACCACATGTGTATGTAGGGAAAGAGGCAACAAACATTACTAAAAAGAACTTGGTTTTAGAAGAAAATCTTTGTTTAATTGCCATATACACGGAGGAGATCTTTTCATTTTGAACCAAAACCAAACCACCTTGCTAAGAAGAACTTGTTTTTCCCACTTAGAGGCACCCTTTTCCACTTGTTGTGGTGTTAGTGCTGGACTAGGAGATACCTTGTTGTGGTTTTAGTGCTGGACTAGGAGATAGCATTGGTGGTGTAACAAGTTTGACTAGAATAATAGTTGTAGTCATTAAGTTAACAAATGGAACAATCGTAAATTACTTGGAATATTTGTTTTTATCAACTAAAAGAACTTTATTTATCAAGTCACGAGTTTAAAATATGCAAACATAACTAAAAAACCATGATGGGAATATAAGGAAAGAGAATGAAATGCAACCGAAACCTTGGTAGTTTTAGAATTTCTTGTGTCCATGGAATTTATTTTCGAGCTTGACATGACTGACATCTTTGCTTAAACAGTCCTTCCATCATAAATTGTTTTTAATTTGACCCATTTTCATAAAAGATTAACGAAATGGATCTAATTAGATTTTTTACCCACTTACTTTGATATCAAGTTGAGCAAAGAAATTCCTCAACCTTTTACATTTTTTCGTTTAGGTCACCTCCTCACACTCTTCACTTTATTAGGGTCCAGTATTACTCCTTGTTTAGAAATGATATGCCCTAATATTCCACTTCTCCTTGAGCAAGAGACATTTCTTTCGATGATTAGCAACTAGTCGATGTTGTTGTAATATTTCCAATATTTCCCTTATATGTTTTATATGTGCTTTCCAACTTGTACTATATACTAAGATATCATAAAAAAAATGCTAACACTATTTTCCTCATCACTATTTTAAAAATCATTCAAAAATCTCATTCAGTAATGACTAAAATGTAGAAAGGGTATTCATTAATCCAAACAGCATTATTTTCCTCATCATTATTTTAAAAATCTCATTCAGTAATAACTAATATGTAGAAAGGGCATTCATTAATCCAAACAGCATTACCATGTAGTCATTGTGACCTTCATAAGTTTGAAATGTCGGTTTCCGTGGCCTATTTTGTCCCTTGCTCTCAATCCAACTATACGAAACCTAGCCGAACTCCCCTTTATCTCTTGCAACTCCAATTCCACTGCCCTCGCAAGTGGCAGTCCCAACGTACAAGACTACACACATATTTTAATGTCATCAGGAAAATATGCTTCTCCTTTATTGCATGTATATAAATAAGGAGCAATCCACACTTTATAAGCTAATTTTGCAGGGTTAAGTTAGACACATAATCCACATTTCAATATTCTATCAAGTCGGTTCAACAATTCCACCTTCAGTTGTTCCCTTGTCAAATTGATGTGTTCATCGAAAAATAATTTAAAGTGAATCCTTGTTCCATCCATATATAGTTGAGCTAGATTCACCTTCAAATCTGGTTGATTACCCTGTTCCTGGAAAAACACTTCCACACGCACAATCCAACCGGATCATCACCATCCAACTCTTGGGCTTTCCCTCTAATTCCAAGCCCACACTCTCAATCCTATCACACTATCATGGGCTTCCTAGAGAGCATAATACAAATTTTGCAAAAGATATACTTTCCCTGGCTCCGAACAAAAAGAAGAACAACCACAATAATTTTTTCTTCAAAAAAAAGTACAAACAAGGACCAGCGGGGAACAAATTTGTCTGTCAAAGAAGTCTAACTCAATTGATTAAGCATGTCAATTCTTTACCATTGAAAAATCATCAACATATATTATTGGCTAACCCACTATAGTAGAATTCCTTCTTTGTAGTGCAACCAATGTAGTGTTTCTTCCTCAGTACATGATTCAGTCCACAACCCAATAGCGAGGCATTCAACAGAAGAACAGGTCAAGTAGCAATTAACAGATAGTTATAATTTATCAAATAAAGAGTAATTTGGGCTGCAAAGATAAGATATAATACAGAAATGGGGAACAGACACTAAGAATTTAAGGAGTGCAATGTGTAAAAACTTGGCTTTACAATGTCAGAAGATCCTAGGATGAACTAGTTGTTTTTCACATATTTCAAGCTGCCAATTTTAGAAGCAAAAGCCTACCAAACACGAGACTGACCCTACACAGCTTGAAATATACACTTCACCGTTCACAAAAACTAATAACACCTGAAAAGAATATACACTATTCACAAAAACTAATCTACATACACTTCACTAATATCGAGTAATTAATTCTCCAATTCAAGTTTTGCCTTCTGCAGTGCTTCCTTAGCTGCAATTTGCTTTGCTTGTCTCTCTTCACTTTGTTTCCTCGCTGCTTCTGTTTGCTCAGCCCTTTCCTTCAATGTTATCTCAGCTTTCAATAGATTTCTTTTCAAATCACCAATTTGAGTCTCTATCTTCAAGGTCTCCAGCTCACAAATTTTTAACTGATTTTGTTTTTCATTGAGCATGGCCTTAAGATTAGAGACCTGTTCACAAAGCAATTGTTTATGCCGATATGATGCTTCAAGCCAAGCTTCAGTCTTGACATAGTCATCTTGGAGTTGAGCAAATCTCATTTTCTCCTCTTCAAAGAGTTTATTGTGGTCCTCCATTGTAAGGGAATTTTCCATGGACTGGTCTAATTCTGAAATTGATGATACAATATTGATATAGTCCAAGACATGATCAGAAAATTGATTATAATCAACTCCTAAATTATTTAATAAACCAAAAGTGGTCTTTGCTGCCTCTCTCATGGACTTATGCTCATGAGGATCCAAGGTATCTAGATCAATGAGAAGTCTTTGCTGTGTAAACAACCCCACTTCTCTATACCTTTGTGCCTTTGACATTATTGACTTGCTTTTACAATCTTGTGATCTACCGGGACTAACTATACTTCCAGAAGCCTTGGTATACCTACTAGTTGAAACCTCAGTATTGAAACCAGTTGAAAGTTGGGTATGTTGACCAAAACTGTTGATAGCAGCAAGTTGGTTGCATTCATGAGCAACATCAAGAATACTTGTCTGTTTAGGAACAGTTATTGGATTATAGGAAGGAAAATGCCTGTTAAGATGGAAGACAATCCACCTGAATAATTATGAATCAAAGTGAACACAAAAACGACTAATGAAATCATACTCACAGCAGAAAAATGGCTGTGGTGTGGGGAATTTCAAGCTTTGTGATGGATATAAAAAAAGAAGGCGGCCAAGCCAACCCATTGGGCAAGCACCTGCAAAAAGATCAAGAAGATTTCACCCATGATTTCATAGATGAAGTTTTTGAAGTGAATATGCTTAAACTACTGTCAAAGTTTAATTCTGTGATCAAGAGGAAAGGTATTATATTTCAATAATCACTATCAATTTTCTTAATTTGGTTGTAACATGAGTTGATGCAGATGAACGAGAAAGACACGGAGCAAGCCTATTATGAGTGTGGTCCATAGCTAAAAGTATCAGCATTACTTAAGAGAAATAATTGCACTGACCTGTGTGATCTAATTTTTAATGTATCAAGGAAAAATATTCAAAATGATGTAACTTTGCTCCAAAAGTGGAACCAGAAAAATAAAGGAAACATGAAAATAGAGAGAAAGAAATATATTTCTAAAAACTAAAAGAAAGTAGTACCAAATGAAGTAACAGAGAAGATGCGGCTCTGAAACATCATCTGGCGCCAACGGATCCTTGAAGGTGATGATAGTAGGGAGACTAAAACAAAAGCTTCTGCCTCAATAGTATCCCATGATACCGAGTTTGTAAATTCTACATCATGATCTTTAAACTCAACTTCTGGAAAACCATCACCTTTCAAATTGGCAGCATTTAGTGCTGCCCCTGCATCCTCTTCATTAAGCATCTCAGAACACTCTGTGATTTTCAGCCTTTTGACCAATGCATTACCCAGCCCATTATCAATCTCATCATTTTGACATCTCCCAAGAATCAGCATGAGCTCTTTGCCTGCTTTGGTGGATAGGAACATCCCTTTTGCTATTGCTACTGAGCAACTCATCCTCCGACACACGGTACCCACAAGATCCTTGACCCTGCTTGACAATAATTACACTCATGATCCACAAAATTTAAGAACCAAACTAACTGAAAATGACACTTACTAACTGAAAATGACACTTGGTATATATAACCTATCATTATCACATTCAATAAGACATACCATGCAGCTCATAGGCACCAAAATAAATGATCCCTTCTCTGGTACTAAATATAAATCATTCCGAATAACTCAAAAAATAAATAAATTAAAATTAAAAAGAACCATAATAGTGATTAGAAAATGATACCTTTTTAATAGGGCAAATAAAATAGTACTTAAATGCATCATGGCTCTCTGTACCCTTAACCCTTTTACACACTCCAGCAAGACATTTACAGACAGGATACTTGAACGGTGGAGGCTTTAGATCACTCTCATAAATGGGCTCATTGCATCTCTTAATAGGCTCTTCACATCTTTGCCCCTAAACATCAACATCACCATCGATCAAAATAACAATAATCACAAAAGGGAGAAGAAAAAAAAAGGAACTTGAAGGTGTTAGAAGCATACCCTTTTGATGGGGCAGGCATAGAATTTCTGGTCATAGCGTGAGGTTTTGACTATGCAAAAGCCATGGCCACAACGGCACTGTATCATGGTGTTGGAGGAATCTGTAGAATCGTTGTTCTTGGGTGAAGCTGGGGAGGGTCTAGAATTGGAGGATTTGGAAGGACAGAACCAAGACCAATGTCCTATTTGTTCACAAATGCGACACTTATCATTTTGCATTTTTTTGGCTAAGTGCGGAGAACAGGTAGCGGGAATTCGAGTGCTTCTAGGTTGAGGAATATATGATGTTGATGTTGAAGTTGAAGAAGATGAAGGAGGCATTTTCACTTTTGGTTCAAACAATTTCTTGCTCTTTGTGACTCTGAGGAAAAAGGCTTTTGGAGAGTGGGGAGAGTGAAGTGTTGAGTTGTTGCTTACTCTGTTGGAACTGCCTAGGAACCAACAATACAATAACGTTCGTAAAGATTCGTATTTTCATAAGAAGGCATAATTAACCATTTCATTTTTATTTTATTTTTTTGTCATTTCTTACTGTGTAAAATTAATGTTTTAGTCAAAAGTTACCTAAAGTGCTACATTATTTTGTTATTTAACTAATTAATGAAAAATAAATTAATGTAGTAAAGTATGTCACATTTTAAACCATTAATTACTTATAATTCACATAACATGATATTTTTTAATTATAATAATAAATTATATTTAAATTGTATAAAATTTAATTTATGATTAGATAGTGATATTTTACACTATGAATATATAATTTTTAAACACTTCAATAAATCATGTGTTAATGATTATTTAATATATTATTTGAATTTTGATAATAAATTTAAAAAAATTAAAATATAAATTATAAAGGTTAAAATAAATATTTTTATACGGTAAAGTCTGGAAGATTATAAAGATTAAATAACTAAGCAAGTCTTTTATGAATTTATTAAATGCTGCTGTGAATATTCATTATCATCAAACGGCTTATGTTATATGCTGTAAATCAAATTTAAAACGAGTATTTAAAATTGAATAAAATGGTGTTTAGTTAGGGTGTTTTTATTTTTTTAATATAGAAAATAGAGGTGAAAATGCATTTGATTAATTTTTTAAAAATATTTTTAGAAGTATGAAAATAAATAAAAAAGAATATTATAGTTCCCTTATCATAATTATCTTTTCACGTTATATGAGGCTTTATTTTTTATTTTATTGCATTCTTTTTCTATTAATTTTATTTTATTTTGTGTAAGATTAAGTACATTAATAAATAAAATAAACTAAATTTAAAAAAATATAATGAAATAAAAAAAAATAAGTACATAATTCAACATGTAAAATGACAGTATTCAACGTTATCCAAATTAATAAAATTACATAAAAAATATCATTTTAAACATTTTCCTTATAACTAGATAACTACCGAGATTTAAAATGTGAGTCATTTGATCAAATAATTTGAGTCGGGTAACGGTAAGAGGGGGTGAAGAATCCGAGTGAGGTCTCATCCAACAGTCGAAGAGACAAAACAGAGAGCAACCGGTGGGGACATTTTTCACTGCTGATTCGTCTCTCTCATCCATTCTTTCATTCATTTTTCATAGCTATGAATATTTTATGAAAATTTTGTACCCATGTCTTTTTTTCCTTTCTACTTCTCTTCCTTAGTTATGAAACCTTTTTTTTTTTTTTAAGTTACAGAATTATTTTACGAGAAAAAAAACCATTTATTGATGTTTAAAATATTTTATAAAATCAATCAATTACAATTTTTTATATAATAAATTTATTAATTTTAATAACAAAATTTTTATACATTATATGAAATCTAATTTATAATTAAATCATAATGTTAAATTTTACTATGATTATATAGAGTGACTTGACTTACAGTTTCATTTGTTGTTTGCTAAAATTGTTCGCCACTATAATTGAGCAAACTGTGTTAAATTAATGTATTTGGTAATAAATAAAGTTATTAAAAACATTGTTCCATTCTAACAATTTTTTTTTTTTTTCTCTTGCAATTAGGATATGGCTTTTGATGTTGTCGGATGACACTTCAGATCCCACTCACCGGCCTTTCAAAATTAACGAGATTTAATTTGTTTATTAAAATTGGTTTTCAGGATGTACGGGCTACTACAGTAATATTTAAATTAATGTTAATAAGATACTGTTGTTTGATTTTAAAATCACTCAGTATTTTAATTTATTAATGCAAGAATTAGTAACATATTAGCTATTCGTAGAACTCATACTTAATACATTTATACTAAATAGTATTATTCACATGTATTTTCTTTTTATGGGTGAATAAATGCATCCGTGAAATAGATTTTTTATTATTAATAGACTTCAAAAATTAATGAGGGATAAAAAAATTCAACAATAAATTTACTTAAAAGCAGTCATATATTTTTTATAATTAGATAATGTTTTCTTTTGTATTTATATATAATTTCTTATATGCAAATTAAAAAATAACTCTCACTAAAAAATAGATAAATATGTATATATATATATATATATATATTAAAAATCTAAAACATCTCATTATTTTTTTATTAGGTGAATTCGATATATTATTATTTTAATAATTTTTTTATTGCATAATAAAAATTGGTTAAGATTGGATTAGGAGATAATTAATGAATTCTAAACCATTCTTTATTGTTTGGATTAATTGAATCTTAATTGCAATATTTATCTAATCTAATTGTAATTTACATTTTGGTCATAATTTTTTGTTACAAAACTTCTTCGAACTGATCTAGATAAATCAAAACTCTACAATTGCTATTCGGGGCCAAACAAGTAGTGGAAAACATTTCAAAGCTAAGATATGAATGGATTTGGAAGTGTTTTTTTTTTCTTCAAATTTTGGACTCAAACCCATTATAATTATCCATTAGATTTAGGATTTGGTTAGGGTAATCCGGACCCGTTTTAGACATAGGTTGACCCGATTTTATATGAGACATGTGCCTTGCACATCCTTTTGTATATATCATTAGATTGCTCATTTGCGGCTTTGTGACCATAGTAGTAGTTTTTAGGAAAAAAATTATTGAAATGGAGTTGGTTAAAAAGTATTTATCGAATTGGTGTTATTTTGAGAAATCACAAACTAGTTTGCAGAACCGAAATCGCAAAACACCTTGCGGAACCACCAGCTTGAGACACCTGTCCCAACAAATCTGAGTTGGCAATGAAACTGCAAAACACATTGCGGTTTCTCTAGAAGCTGACACGTGTCCCATTTAGGGCTCACGTGGAAGCAGAGCTGGATTTGTACATGACATGTGGCGAAACCGCAAAACCATTTGCAGTTTTACCAGTGCGCGCCACGTGTCAGCACATTGTTGGTTGCGCCTTTGCTTGGACTTGAAACCGCAAACCTGCCTGCGGTTTCATTGTTACCACAATTCTGGTTGCGATTTGTTTTGTTCCCGATGCTACAGTTCTCGGTTTTATGTGTCTATATAACCCACCACAACCCAGTGCTCAGTGCACACCTAAATTGAACGAGTAATTTGATTATCAGGTATGTGATATTGCTATATTTTTGTTTGTAGGTAGTATATTTATGTTTTTTCAGCATCAAATAAACTTTTTAGTGTATATTTGAATTATATGTTTGTTGTATTTGTAGTAAAATTAACAAGAAATGCGTCAACAATTATGATCCTTGTATACATTAATGGTAGAATCATCGAGGGGGAAGAAGGAATCAAGTTTGAAGGATCAAGAAAGGTTATGCAAATTGAAAGAAATATTAATTTTAAACGGTTAAAGAAAACAATTCGTCATAAATTTAAGTTTCAAGGAAATCAAGTAATAGGATCTATTACAACTAAATATTTTATAGAAAATAAATATGCAGCATTTCAATTAGTTGATGATGATGATGATGTGAATTTGATGATAACACATTTTGAACAACCCGACATGGATCATTTAGAATTATGTGTAGAAGTCGAGCGCTTACCACTAGACTAAAAGCTATAGCTGTTAGTAAAGGCGCAACTCTATCTACTTAAGAGCGTAACAGCACAAGTGCCACGAGTCGATTATGACTTGGCCTACCCGGCCTCCGCCATGGGACAATTGATGTATACTCACAATAGAAGGTCGAGGATTTCAGCTAGATAGTCGTAGTTCGTATGATAGAGGATGTAGTGGAATAAATTCAAGCGACGATGATGAAACCTATATGGCATCAGATTCATACGCAGATTCATCATCCGACTCTGAAGATTTTGAAGGTCATTTACCTGAATCAGATGATGAATTAAATGCTGATATTAACAGTTTAAGTGTGAACGTTCAACCAGTTACAATTGCTCAGTCGGAAACAGGTGATAAATTAATTTATGTTATATATATTTCATTTATAATTTGCATGAATTTTAAAAAATAGAAGTTTAACCGATATGAAATGTTTCATGTTTAGCTCAACTACCGTTTTGGCATAATACACCATATTACACTGACATCAATTGGGATTACTCTGATGAAGAAGATATGTGGGGTGTAAATACGCATTCAAACTGGGATGATGGTCAGGAATTATATGTTGGTTTGGAATTTGAAAATAAGAAAGGTGTGGAAAAGGCTCTGAAACAATATTTGATGAATGTACACCAAACAGCCAAAGTCGTGGAATCCAGACCGAATACTTTTGTTGTTCGTTGCCATGAAGGTAATACAAGTGTGGCATGTCCTTTTTATATGCGAGCTATTCAATCTAAGAGAATACAAACATGGAAAGTCACTCAATAGGGAGGTCCTCATACTTGTTTAAATCTCAGTTTGACACAAGACCACAAAAACTTAGATTCTGATTTGATTAGTACATGAATTTTAGGTAATAATCTGTGAGTTAATTATTTTTATTGACATATGTGTCGTTAATATTTATTAATGAAATTTGGTTTAAATTTTACAGGAATAATTAGAGAAGATCCATCGATTAAAGTAGGACTTGTTCAAGAAAGAGTGTCTAGTATTTTTAATTATAAAATTTCTTACAGGAAAGCTTGGATAGGGAAGCAAAAAGCAATGACCATGGTGTATGGTGATTGGGCTGAGTCATATGCAAAACTTCCTATTTAGATGGAATACATGAAACGACACTCTCCAGGTTCATTTTATGAAATTTGTGATGATGAATATTTTGTGAATAACATCCGTAGTAATGAATGTAGAAAATTTAAAAGGGTGTTATGGACGTACAAACAATGTGCCGATGCATTCCAATATTGTAAGCCTATTATACAAGTGGATGGGACACACTTGTATGGAAGATATCGGGGAACCCTGTTAATTGCCACCTCACAAGATGGTAATGGTTGTGTATTACCTCTTGCATTTGCTGTTGTTGAAGAGGAAACACAATCAACTTGGTCGTGGTTTATGAAGAGATTACGTGAAAACGTAACCAACAGATTAGGCATATGTGTTATATCTAATAGGCATTGCAGCATAAAGTCGGCAATTGAAAATGAACAAAACGGTTAGAGTCTACCGTATGCATATCATGTGTATTGTATTAGACACATTGCGTCCAATTTCAATCACAGATTCAAGAACCAAAAATTGAAGAGCATGTTGGTTAAATTAGGTATGAAAATCTTGTTTGAAAATTATACTGTTTTGTTATTAATATTTAATAGTATCTTGACTTTTGTCTATCGTTGGATATTGTAGGATATACTCCATGTAAGCACATTTTTGACAGACAACTTGAAAAATTTTGTGATACAAGCCCTGAGGTTTGTACTTGGATAGAAGGGATATCAAAAAATGGAGTATGGCATATGACGAAGAGGGATGTCGTTATGGACATATGACCACAAATCTCTCTGAATGTGTCAATAAGGTTTTTAAAGGTTGCAGAAATCTACCAATCACAGTCCTTGTTAAGGCGACGTACAGGAGCTGTAGAGAGTATTGTGTTGAAAGGGGTCGTCGAACTCAACAGGAATATCTAGACGGTCAAATCTCTTTGTTCAAAAAGTCTCACAAGTGCTTGACGATATCAAGATGAAGCAGCTACTCACGATTCGGGTATATGACATACAACAGACCAGGTTTGAAGTTGAAGAAGCATTCAACCCTAGAACACAACGTGGTAGTCAAAAATGGATAGTGAAGTTAAGTGAACGATATTGTCAATGTGGTCATTTTAAGGTTTTTCATTATCCATGTTCACACGTGATAACTGTGTGCGAATATGTTTCTATCGACTTTTATCAGTTTGTTGATAATGTTTACAAAAATGAATACATAATGAATGCATACTCAGGTGAGTGGTGGCCATTGGGAAATGAAGAAGTACTGCAACATATTGAACAACCTTGGAAACTCATTCCTGATCCGGCAACTATTAGAGGAAAAGGTAGACCAAAATCGACAAGAATCAGGAATGAAATGGATTGGACGGAACCTTCTCAGAGAAGAGTAAGATGTGGCAAATGTGGTCAACAAGGTCATAACAGAAGATTGTGTCCTACAAACATTGAACATTAGAACCTCTTTATTTAATGTGAACAATATATTGTGTCATGTTAAATAAGCGAGACATATTTGGATGTTGTTATTTACGTGAGTATTAGTCATGTGGTTTTATTTACGAATATGCAATTTGAAAACTTAAATTGATAAACAATTAATCTAAAAAAGTTAGAAGGTTCATACAATAAGTTTCAATAACATAAAAACAAATCAAATAAACATCTACTAATCATGTCGACCATGTCCGTGCCTATGGCCAGTCCCACACCAGCGCTCCCAGCCACGTGCATGTCTCTGAGGATTACGTCGTAGAGGATGAATCTCATCAGCTACAACATCGAACTGTGGACCAAGATGACTCCCTAACAAATCATCCATATACTCAGCATCAGCAGGTATGTTATATGGTGGGCCTGCCTGTGAAGTGGGAGTATGGAAATCTGTAAAAGATAAAACACACAAGAAGGGGGGTTGAATTGTGTTTAAAAAAAAAATTACTCCCTTTCGTCTGTGGGTTCAAATCTGGTCAGACGAAACAAGATTTATCTTGAACTGTTGATTTTAAATGACAGACGTTAAACTTATTATCCCCAGTTAGTTGATCAGACGAAACAATAAACACAGATATTTTTATACTGGTTCGTTTATCTAAGACTACGTCCAGTTACCCAGCAACCATTGAGTTTTCACTATCAACCGTGAACAGGTTACAAGTATTCTTTGAACCCAACCACTTCTGGCTATTACAAGGTATTCTTTGGAACGCAGCCTCCTCAGGCTAAACAGGTATTCTTTGAACCCAGCCTCCACAGGCTATACAGGTATTCTTTGAACCCAGCCTCCACAGGCTATAATGCCACACAAGTGGACTTTTACAAATATTGTGAATCAACAGAGATTTCCTCTACACAGAGAGGTGTTTTTCAATACAGTACAGAGCTTATCAGATTTGGGCGAATAATCAGAGTAGATGAAGGATAAGCGTATTCGCCAACTTGTTCTGGTCGTGGTGAAGTCCTTTTATAGGCATCTTCTTCAAATAGTCGTTAGACTCATTTGAATGCCGTTGAGAGTCGTTGGAGATCTTCTTGAGAACTTTCCAAAAAGGTTGTCAGTTGTCCTTGATTGATAGATGAGAGTTGCAGCGGATATCTCGGACCGAATTGCGTATGCATTTCTTTTCGACTTGTACAGAGATGTGACAAAAAGGTAGAGACCTTTTTGACTTTGGATGTGAAAGTGCAGATCCCCATACAGATCTTGGATTCCTCTCATGATGACTCCTTTAGATTTTAAATCTTGGCGCGAGACTTCAACTGAACTTCACTTTTGGATAGATGAAATGAATCTTTCAATGATGTTGTTTCGTCTTAAGCTTCTCTTGGACAGACGAAGGTCTTCAACTTGAGTAGTCTTTCTATCGTCTGTGCCACTATCGTCTGATGGCTTGGTTCCGTCGAGCGACTTAGTTCGTCGACTCTTTTCCGTCGATGCTTCATGTTGAGTTCTTAAATCCGATACTTGTTTCGTCGAGCCTTGATCGATGCTTCCGTCGTAAACACAATGATTGTTATGTAATTATCAAAACTGAGATGCTAAATCATCTTGACTTAACAAAATCAATGGAAGCAGTACCTATAGGTGAAGTCCCAAATATATCATGTACAACAACATCTAGATCATGCTGATACTGGTGTAAGGCTGGTGATGGATGATATAATGGCATGGTGTGCTCATGTGAGGATGACGTATGTGACAACCTAGGAAACTGGTACATGGGAGGCAACTGAGATGGAGGCTGAGTAAACTGCGAAGGTGTAGAGTACATGCCTTCGCTAAACTCAGGTATCGGTGGGATGATGTGTGGCTGTGGATCTAACTGACTCCTCCTACGAGATAAGCCCCGCGGTCTTGAGTCTTGAACGACATCTCAACATCATCAACAGTGCACCCTCTCCACACCAACGCGGGGCACTCGTAGAATGGCTCCATCACCCTAGCACACTCGCACTCATCCGTGCCAACCTCTCGACTCAATGAATACATCACATCCGTCGTAGTTGAGCCAACCTCATGAGTGGAAAAAAACAAGAGATTCTCAGAAATCTCACTCTGAAAATAAACAAAGAAACTTTATGTTAACAAAATATATCATGAAAAATACAATGAATGCTAAATACTAGTGCGTAGAAATTTTACCAAAGCAGCCGATTGAGCGTTCTTTGGGTCAATAAACATGATGGTTTTCTTCCTATACCAAACCATGTAGTCATCGTTATAACTTAGTGGACGAGAATCAGGAATGCTATCAACAACGTACTGATGACGATTCTCCCAGATCTGCAATACACTCTGAAGCAAGGAGGTCCAATGTCTGTCCTCTTTCCCTCTCAATGTCAGCTGGTGGAGACCATCAAGCTGAGAAGGAGCTGCTGGTATGAACTGTCTCATACCAAACTGTCTCAGCACCCTATCTGGCTGGTGCCACTCAGCTATCTGGAAACAAAAAAGTGGCACAACGACTCTCCAAATACCACTACTAGCAAGACAAATCCCAAGTAAATGTTGAATATTGGGACCGGAATATGGTTCCCATTCAACCTACAAATTTAAGAAACAGTTAAAATATTAAAAATTTATTTTAAAAATGACAAAATTATTTTGTTCAAAAATTCAAATTTACCTGACGATTTGTTATCACATCTAACTTCAATCGCATCTGGTCAATAGCATGGTCGACGTGAATATGGTGCATAACAGGTATCCACTAACATAAGAGGAAATAATTAAGAACATCACAATAAAATTAAAATAATTACAAGTTGATACTGACCTGTAACCAATCGGTGTATGCTCCATATGAGGTGCTATGACACATGGAACCAAGGTCAAAAATCTTTCCCAAACCCAAAGCTGGACCAAGACTGTCATACCCCCAATGTCCACATTCTCATAATTTGTGGCATTACACATCTCTCTGTATAAATTGCCTAGAACGGCAGCACCCCATGCATAAGTACTGATCTCCCTATAGTCGATCAAAAACTGCAACCACTTTAAGGAGACCCTAGATCCACTCCTTTCAACAAACATGACACCTCCAACAAAACGCAGAATCCATGCTCGTGCATATCTGCGTAAGGCCTGCGGATCCCCCAAAAATAGTGTAATATCACCAAAATGATCAGCTAACCAACTAAGCTTCACCTGAGAACCTCTCATGACATCTATTGTCGGTCTAACTCCTAAGACTACCTCACACAAATCAGCCCAGGGTGCATGTGTATCAGCAATCAGTGGTTTACCATCAACTGATAAACCAAGTAACATCCCAACGTCCTACAACGTAATCGTACACTCTCCACAACGCATGTGAAACGTGTGGGTCTCAGGTCTCCATCTCTCAATAAAGGCATTTAGGAGACCCTGATGTACCTGATTAATATAATTTTTAACATAAATGATATAAAATAAAACAATCAAAAGAAAATGATATAATAAAAAAGCAAATACATAAATTTATTAAATCTCCTTAATTAACAATAAATTGATAAAAAAATAAATTCAACAATATACTAACAAAATTAAGTAATTTAAAAAACATTAAATTAAATTTAAACAATAAACTAACAAACGTAACAAAACAGTAAAAAAAATTTTATCAAAAAATAAATTATGACAAACAACTAACAACTTACATAATTTTAAAAAACAATACCATACAATCAATTACATAATAACCTAATAACTTACGTAATGAAAATATTACAAAACAATGTCAAATTAAATTTACGTAACTAAATTAAACAATAAATTAAATTTCCTAAATAACATAGAATAACCTAAATGCATTTAGGTTTGCGTAACAGAAGTTTAAAAAAAAATTAATTACCAAATTTAAATATTGCAATCAATCAAGTTTTAATAAAGTAATAATAAAAAATGAAATGCCAAAAAAATATATTTAATTAAACAATTTCAATAACTATGTTTCAATAGACATTCTAAATCCTAAATATTAATTAATACTAAATTTAATTCTACTATCATAATTATTTTAAGTAGACTAGATTAAAAAACTTATAAACTAAGTTGTGACTATTTTTTAATTTTTTTTAACAAGCTACTAATTTATCAATTAAATCAACTACCAACCTAGATAAATTATCTATCAATCTGTAATAAACTATTCAATCCATAACTAACAACCTATTTAATTACATAAATTATGTATCACTTATGTAATCTAAGTCTCTACCTTAACATCTAATTTTATAGTCTAATAAATCTAAGTCTCTATCTAAATATGCTACGTAACAAATTATAATATTTAAATAAATCTAAAAATTTCAAAATATTAATTTTAAATAAATACCATCATGTAGCTTATCTTGCACACCCACAAAAAAACCCGCTTCTTCTAAAAGATCATTTGTCCTAAATAAAGGGAACCGTTCTCCTCATTTGTAGCTTTCTGCTTTCCTCAGTATTCCAAACGTGCTGTGAAATGTGGGCCTTTTGAAGCCATAAAACATCATTTTCCACTGGCCCACATTCAATTTTTGCACCACTTGATGAAGAGGAGGAAGCCATTGTGAATAAAAAAGGCAAAAGAGGATACTGTAAATTCTGAAGGGAAACCGGAAACGAAGGAAAGTAAAATTTTTTTACTTCCTTCGCTATTTATAGTGGTCCCGGGAAGGAGGGGCTGCGTAAAAAATGGAGAGGAAACCGCAAACAGATTTGCGGTTTCCATGAAACCGCAAGGGGATTTGCGGTTTCATTGAAACCGCAAGGGGATTTGCGGTTTCATTGAAACCGTAATCTGTCTTGCAGTTTCAAGTACGGTCAGAGTCGCGTCCAACATTGCTCTGACACGTGGCGCGTCCTGGTGAAACCGCAAAAAACCTTGCAGTTTTGCCACGTGTCATGCACAAATCCAGCTCTGCTTCTACGTGAGCCCTAAATGGGACACGTGTCATGTTGTGGAGAAACCGCATCTTATTTTGCGGTTTCATTGCCAACTCAGATTTGTTGGGACAGATGTCTCAAGCTGGTGGTTCCGCAAGGTATTTTGCGGTTTCGGTTCCGCAAACTAGTTTGCGATTTCTCAAAACAACACCAATTCGGTAAATACTTTTTAACCAATTCTATTTCAGTAATTTTTTTTCCTAAAAATACTAATATGGTCAAAAAGCCCTCATTTGCACATGCATTCTCTACAATTAAGTAATTTCTAATAGAAATTTACATTTTCTCTCAGCTTTCTCTCGTGTTCCCTTTTCTTCCTTTTCTGTCCAACACTATTTTTCTTCTTCCTTACATCATTTTCTTCTCAGCACATTTGAATTAATTTTCAATGAGTAACTAACTTCTCTAGTTCAATCTAGTTCCTGTAGATTTCCATTATTCCTTAAGTTCAATGGTATGGAATTACATTTTTTGACTTGAGGTTTTGGGTTAATTGATTGATTAACGAATTAAACTTAATTTCTGAATTGGATTTCACTGTTGTTTGACGGTGAAAACAGGGAATCCAAAATGGTTATGATTCAAACCGAGGTGTATGTCCATTGTGATTACACAAGTTAATAGTCATCAAGTATTTGATAAAATACCTCTATCATAATATTATGTTTTTATTTAATTATTGAGATTTCACTGGTCTACATATGTAATTCCAACTTTATTTTAAAACCAGTAAGGGAATTTTTGGATCGAAAGAAGAATCAAATTGAACCTCATTAATTCAGTTTTCACTTTTGCAATTTCCTTTTGATTTAATTGTTAACTTCAATTACTTCAATTATTCTATTCATTTCTTTATTAAAAACTCTTCTCCTACATTGTCTTAAAGAACATTTAAGTAATCCTTGCAAGTTGACATTTGTCATGCTATATTGCAATTTAATAATCTAGTTTAATTTAAATGTGATTAGCAGGACATATTAGCAGTAAATATATTAGTAAATATATTAGTAAATATATTAGCGTGAGGTTTTATTTCTTAAGAAATTATTAAGGATAAGATTGAATAAATTCGTTGTAGAAATTAACATCAAGTAATAGATATAACGACTAAGTAAGTTTTTTAAAAGTTTCAAAAATTATTTGAAATATGTGACGTTTATTATAAAAACTAATTGCTACATAGCACTAAGTTTAAGGAAGAAAATGAAGGAGTTTATTGTAATTTTCTTTATTTTGAATAATATCTTAGTTTGGCCAACTCCTAGTCTTTAGGAGTATTTATTTAAATTTGAATTATTAATATTTTTTTATTTTAGTTGTAATTGTGTATTGATTAATTATTTAAATCATGATTACACTTAAGA
The DNA here is from genome assembly GCA_026586105.1 of Hylodesmum podocarpum. Lineage (NCBI taxonomy): Eukaryota > Viridiplantae > Streptophyta > Magnoliopsida > Fabales > Fabaceae > Hylodesmum > Hylodesmum podocarpum. Next base: position 695,035 of record JALJEV010001341.1, read on the forward strand.
ATATTTTTTTTCAACTTAGTTTGTTATTTTCCAAGCATTAGATTCATTTCAATCTCTAACTATAAGAGTGTGTTTAGATAAGATAATCTTTTAAAAATTAATATATTTATTCTGTAAAATTAAATTATTATTAAATCAATTGACTTGTTTGGATAAAATATTTTAAAAAATTGAAAATAATGTCACTCAGATTAAAGAATTTAAAATTCTACCTAAAAGTGTAAAAATTTCAAATTCCTAATTCATCAATTAAATTATATTACACTATTAAAAAGTTTCTTTAAATAACATTAAACTTTGAATTTATTTAAATATTAAAATCTGTCACATTTATATTAATTTTATATTTTTTAATGATACATAAAAAATTATTTTAATATTTATTTAATTAAACTTATAATAATAATTAAAAATAAAAAAAGTATACATAAAACTAAAATTTAATTTAATTATTATTTTTTATATTATTGGAATTAATATATATTTAATGACCTGATGTATTGTTTATTTTAAAATATATTAATTAATATATATTTTATCTTTTTATACCTTTTAATATTTCAAAAAGAATTTCAATTATTATTTTTAAAATTCATTTAAATTCTTATATATATATATAACTTATATAATTATTTATTTTTAATGGTTCTTAATTACAATTAAGTATTTATTATACTTTTAATTATTCAGTATCAAAAAATTAATTATTAAATATTTTGTGACATTAGAATTTATCATGTAGCATTAAAATTATTTTGAATATTTAAGTATTTAAAAATTATCAATATTTATTTTTATTTAATATTAAAAATTTAATTTTTAAATAAATATTTAAAAATAAAAATTTTAATTTCTTAAAAATTAAATTACTTTATCCAAACAAAAAAAATAAAATATAAGAAATTAAATTGATTTATCTAAAAAAAATATAAAATAAAAACAATTTAAATCAAGACAACTAAAAAGTTCAGTATTTAAATTTCTTAAAAAATTTTAATTCTTCGTTTAAATACAAGATAACTCTAGTAAAAGAAAAAGACTGTTTAAGTTTTACCTAGCAACGATGGTGACGCCCTTGTGTTCAGGATCGTCGAATGCCGATAGAGGGGAGCAATGTTGTTTATATATATATATATATATATATATATATATAAAAGCACAAATTATAAAGAAATGATAGGTCTTATAACACAAAAGAAAAAATAGGAAGAATTAAATAAAAAGAGAATGGTTTCAAATAGTTAAGTTATGGATATTTATGCAAAAATGCATGAAAAATTATATGTAAAATCATATCTCACGGACCAGTGTGTCATATTGATGAGAGAAATGTTTGTCACAAATTATAATACAAGTAAGTTAAGTTAGTTAACTATTTCGTAAAATATAAAGAAAAAATTTATAAATTGTGTGTCAAATTAATGAAATGTTTGTGACCAATTACTATATATGATATAAGTCAATTAGCCAATAATTTTATAAAATGTAAAGAAAAAAAATTTAATAAAAAAGTTATATATATATATATATATATATATATATATATATAAATTTTATGGAGTAATTGACTAATTAACTTATATTACAATTAATCATCAAAAATTCATAATTTAAATAAATTATATTTTAATATATTGTAATTCCACCGCAACATCCACGTATCAAGAGCGGTGTAAAGTAATAAAAAAAAGTTAAACTTTAAATCTAAAATCAATCAATGTTTTAAAGCATTTTAAAACATATATAAAAAGTCAAATTAAGTATCGAGTCTATTACAAACTTACATAAAAAACAATTAAATAAAATAAACGCAAAGGTATCAATATTACAAAAAGATATCAATAATAAATAAAAAAATATTAATTATCTAAATAGAAAAAAAATTCAAAACAAATATCATCTTATATTTAATTTTAAATATAAAAAATCATTTAGTTTCTATTCTAAAATTCTATTTCTATTTTATAATTAACTTATTAAAGTACTAAAGTTATTACTATTTTTTTTTTAATTAAGCATACGTGGACTTCCTGTGTAACCTGTGGTTAAACTCATGTCAGTCGAATTAAAAAAATCACAAATTAAATTTCAAAAAATTATAGCAAGTTTGTGACTTATGCGGTGGTTTCAAATCCATATATATATTTAGTCGGATTCTGTGTTAGTGATTTCGACACTTGGAACAACCACTTTAGCAACCATATATGCTCTTCTACTGTGAATGCTATAAATAAGTTTAGTCAACTTGTACTACTTTAGTTTGGGAACATATTTTTTTAGAGACAAACCTCGTAAAACATGCTATTAATTTAAAAGCATCATGTAGAATTTTTACAAACACCCATTTTTATCTTTTGGTTTTTGGAGCATATGTAAATATGACAATTTTATTTTTTTTTAGAGATTTCTAATATATTTGCCCGTTGGGGCACTGACCCCTGTTTTGCAAAAATAAAATGTTTTAATCTGGGTTGCGATATAATACTATAATTCAATGATACAGAAAGATTTTTATCGTTGCTCCACTAGAAAGTTTTTAAAATGTTCATTATGCCATAGATTTTTATCCTCTCGTCTCCCTTGCTGTCACAAGTTATGACATTTAGGATAGATGTGTTATTAAGATCATCAATGCAATTTCATGATCACTTAAATATCAGAGATCATTTAAGAAGTAAAAATGATCTGCTTATTTAAAAATGTAGAAATCTGTTTTTTTTTTTTAAGAAAAACAATTTAAAATAACTGCTTATTTTAAAAAAAGATTTTTTAACAAATAAATTTAAATAAACTTTCTCAAAATGACCCAGTAAAATAATCAATAAATATAAAATGACAGAATTGAACATATTTTAAAGATTTTTTTATATAAGTTTTAATTTTATGTTATTGATAAAAAATTATTTTAAAGTATTTATAATTTTAATTTTTAAAATTCTTAATTGTAATTTTATAATTTTTATTTATAGATCACAAATCACTTATTTTAATTATATTATTTAGTTGAAATTTATATATTTTATTTTATTTTATATACTCTAATGTCGTATTGCACCTTAAAATATTTTCAATTAAATTTAATATAATTAAATTTTTAGTATGGATTCTTAATTTTTTAAAATAGATAACATAAAGATTTAATAATATATTTTAACAATAAAAACGAAAAGAATTTAAAAATTAGAAGCTAACATGTTAAAAAAAATTACTTTACCATCTTTAAAAAGTGAAAAAAAGCAAGATGCTATTAAAAAAATGTGAGTGTTACCAAGCTGGACATTGACAAAGTTCCAATTGTGTTATGCTTTTCTTCTGTCCTTCTAATCTAAGTCACCATTTATTTGAAGAACGAGGGTCCAAAAGAAAAGAAGCAAAGAAGCAAAGAAGCAAAGAAGCAACCCAATTTGCAACCAGACACTAAAAAAAATAAAAAAATATAAAAAGCCCAAAATACGACACTGACACTCTGACAGCACGTGAAGTGTGAGGGGTCTATTTCCGAACCAGAAACCTTCCAGTTTCCGCCGCCGCGTGCTGCCGTCACTGCTGCTCTGCCTTCGAAATTCCGATACGCAGAGCCCCATTTTGTCGCAGCGGTACATATTGTTATAACTACTGTTTTCATTCATCACAATACTTTTTCTTTCTTTCAAACAAGGAATTGCAGATTTTATATGTATCAATACTCTTTCTTTCAAACAAAGTTTCATTTTTTTTTAAGAAAATTGTGTTTTTCTATGGTTGTTTCCTATGGTTTACTGAGAAATTTTTAATAGGTTCCTTTGAAAGTAATGGCTGTGTCGTATGTTCACATGCTTCAATCCGCGAGGGGTTTCCACAAGGGAAACCTCAATTGCAGTTACAAGGCTAGGAAGACCCATGGGGTAGTTTTTGCTTCCATGAACACGTCAAACTCTAAGGTACTTCTTTCTGTTTTGACTAACTAACTAGTGTGAACTTATACTCACTTGCTGATATGTTTTGCATGAACAATGCCTTAGAGAGTAGAGACCCCAAACCATACTAACAAAAAGGAATTGACGGTTGTTGACTATCTATTTCAGATGTTTTCTGTTGGAGATTTCCTTTGATTCATCATCTAGTAGGGGGTGTGCAATTTTGATTTTTTTGATTTTTTTTTTTAAAATATGATTGGTTTCTTAAATATCTATAACAGTAGTTATGTAATTATGCTTTATTTGTTAGTGTCCTTGGGTGACTGCTTACAAAATTGATTTTGAAGTGATGTGATTTATCGTTGGATGTTTTTTATTCTAAAAGCAAATTAGTAGTAACGCTTAGTATGAATGTTTTGATACAACACAAAAGTTACTTCAAAGTTTATTCAACTTCAAATCTATTCTGGACCCAAAACTGATTCCTCAATGTAGAACCAAGAATGTGAAAAATTATCTAATATCGCCTTAGGTGGTATTTTAACTTGATTCTGGACGGTCCTAATTAAATCCAAAAACACACTTAATGGAAGTGATCATGTGATAGGGAGCAACTGGTAAAATTTCCTACATCATCAAGAGGCCATATCTAGTGCAGACCAGAAACTAGAAGTTCTTTTTGATGTAGTATAAACCATTTTTATTTATCAACTACCTTTGTTTCCTGTTTGCACCTTTAAAGTTTTGATGCCGTTTTTTCAGTTGTTTGATTTCTATCTGAAGTTGCAGTTTACATTAAACTGTGGATGTAAGTTATATACATATATATACATACATGCTTAAATTGGGTATCAATATAATTCTATGGAATCAAGTCTCCAAATTTTCACATATTTTTTGATGACTTCAAATATTTTTCTCAAAGTTCTAACAAGAACATTCATGTTTTTTTTTGGTCAGAAAAAGCAAAGACTAGCATTATAAACAGGGTAGGAGTGATACCCAGCACTTACAAATCAAATGTCTATGTATTGGTTATGTTATAATTAAACTGTGCCCGCAGCAAATATTGGATAACCAATTACCAAAAATTACAAATCCTGCATTTTCCTTTCCTTAGCACAATGAATGAGCTGTCTCACTGCTAGTGTCACAAACGTTGATAATGCAACGCAACCCAATCCTGCATCAATGTTTCTTGTCTACTTTAATAAATGATCACCTCTAACCCCCATGCATTTTACCTTTTGTAACACCTTTTGATCAAATGCTTCATTTACTTCCTCCCTTTATATGCCCATGAGTCCTGTCTTGAAACACTATTAGATTAATGACAGTTCCTGACTCCCACTCCCACTTTCCTCTGGATTCACCATTTTGTCTCAGCCAGTCAATTATTAATGCATGCCTCAAAACTTGTCAGCCATTGTGTATATGAATAGCTGAATGTAGGTTCATAGTTCTTAAGCCATGACCAACCATAGACCAACACCTCCTGTTTTGCCTCCTCCAGTTGAAAGGCTTTTCTCTGAAAATTTCTTGATTTCCTTTCCTCCAAATCACCCATGATACTGCACTTCATATCAGCTTCCGTCTTTTGTTTGGTCTTGGGTTTCCTGACAGCAGCACATGTTGATCCTCAATGTTCCTCCGCTGACGTAGGCATGACAGATATTAAATTCATTCTAGGCATGATAAAGGCCCATAGTGGCCACATCCATTTGAATGAAGACAGAGTATAAATGGGTATTTTTGTGTTTAAAGTGAGGTGAATGACATCGTATGATAGATTATGTAGTTGATTTCACCTAGTAGGATAAGACTTTTGTAGTTAAAGTAATAATGGGTATTTTTGTAAGTTGTGAAAGAAGTTGTTTTGAATGAGTATGAATAGGACCATGTTTGAATAAAATTTTCTGTTAAGTATTTATAGGAAACATAAGTATTTACAGGAAAGAAAATAAAAAGGTAAAATGAATCAACTTATGCACTTTGATTAATGTATCCAGAAATTGAGGTGATAGTTGATTTTAACTTATGGCAGAAGTTTAAGTCAACTTACCTTTTTTTTTTCTCAACTGTTTATGAAGGAATTAATCAGTCCGAACAAAGTCTTGATTTACAAAACCAGTGTTTCTGTTATACTGTTTTTAAATGGAGTGTGAAGTGTGTGACTTGCAAAGATGACAGTTGGGCAAGAAGTGTATTTACTTATTTCTAAACCATGAAATTGGTTTTACTTGATTTTTCATTTGTAATATGCTGAAATATCTTGACAGCTGATTTTGTGGATTCGGTTCACTGTTAAGTTTGGATGAGGACTTTTATGAGCTGTTGTAAGTATGAAAGTTACTTAATGCATTGGAAATGATTTTTTTCCTTTCTTTTTCTAAATAGTTTTTCTTCCTTTATGAAAAAATAGTTGTTTTCTATTGAAGTCTTCTCAAGGATGGTGTTTGTGGCTTCGGCTTCAAGTAACTAACAGGAGGATAGTAGAACTATGTGTAGATAACCTAAACATGAATCCAAAATCTTTAAAAGTATTTTTGTGGTTGGTTTATGTTATACAATACAGTGCACATGCAATATAGCCTAGACAGTGGAAACTGTTTTTTCTTTTAATATTAAATTTTATGACTTTGCTGGAGTTTAAGATGCATTATTGGTAGAGATTGAGAAAAAGGAAGTGTGATCTTGTGCCCCCTCAGCATTGATTGATCTGAGGAAACAAGAAAATTCATCCCGTGTTGTTTGTGAAATTTCATAGCATTTGTTGTTTTCTTTTCTTTGTTCTTATTATATTTTCTTGTGTTTTTTTAACTAGAAATTCTTGGTTTTACCTTTACATATTAAACTCTTGTCAGGTAGACTCATTACTGGACAGTATAAAATGGGATAACAAAGGTTTGGTTGTGGCAATAGCTCAGAATGTAGACACGGGGGCCATTTTAATGCAAGGTTTTGCAAACAGAGAAGCAGTTGTTACAACATTATCTTCTCGAAAGGCCACATTCTATAGCCGATCACGGTCTACATTGTGGACCAAAGGAGAGACCTCCAATAATTTTATCAATGTTCTTGATGTCTTTCTTGATTGTGATCGTGATTCTGTAAGCACTTTCCCTTTTTTCCTTCACGTTGAATTATTTATATTTTCCTTTTTTCTTTTGGTATCACATGTTAATGCTTTTCCCCTCTGTTAATTACTTCTCAGATAATATACCTGGGGAAACCTGATGGGCCTACCTGCCACACGGGAGCAGAAACATGCTATTATACATCAATTTTTGACTTGTTAAATAAGCAAGAGGTAATTTCAATCAATTAAAATAAACGTGTCATTGCCTTGTTTCCCTGCAGAGGAAGTTTGGCAATATTCAAATTGACTTGATTTATCTGTTACAGGATAGAGAAAATAAATTGGCATTAACAACTTTGTATGCATTAGAGTCAACAATCTCCCAACGCAAAGCCGAGTTAGTAGAAAAAGAACATGAAAAGCCTTCATGGACAAAGCGATTATTGCTTAATGATAAGTTGCTGTGCTCTAAAGTCAGGTTATGTATATCTTCTCATGTTATTCTTGAGTTTGAATTTAGAAGGGGAAATAGTATATCTCTATTCCCAAAATGCCATATTCTACATGCCTTTCATGCACTACAAAGCATTTGTAGTTGATACAATTACTTCTGTATAAACGCCTTCTACCTAATACTTAAAACACCACTTTTATTATATAATTCACTTTGCTTGAAGGAAAAATATGTATTAAACGACTGTCATTTAATGATATCAGATTTTAACTGCATTTTTCTACTTGCAGAGAAGAGGCAAACGAGTTGTGTCAAACACTGGAGGATAATGAGGACAAGTCACGTACTGCCTCAGAGATGGCTGATGTACTCTATCATGGCATGGTTCTATTGGCAAAGAAAGGTGTCAAAATAGAAGATGTTTTGCAGTATCTTCGGCAGAGATTTTCCCAATCTGGTGTTGAGGAAAAGAGAAGTCGCGCATCCCAGAAATCAGTGGATAATTGAATGTTCTGTTAAGTCTATAGTTCAAACAATACATTTCATCTATTGGCAACATAGCCACATGTTTCATACTCATACATGTTCTTATCTGTGTTACTATGCCGAGTAGGGTAACTTGGTTGAATAGGGGGGAGTATGCCAAGAACACAAGGTAATTCTTATCCTTCCATTTATGCAGAGATCAGTTTTACACTTTCATGTCATATTAGATTTTTGACCATTGCAATACATGGGAGAAATAAGGTGTTTTAAAATTGTTATCATCCTATTTTTTATTTTAATTCTTATTAGTGTGACAGTAAACATATTTTTTTTTTCCTTGATAACATTATATATTGTCATAACAAGAGTATTTCCTGATAAAAAGTGCATAACAAAATTGTCAAAATAAACTTATAAGTGTTAAAGTAAAATTACTCAATTATCATGAAATTATGACAATTTAATCATTGGGTTTCCTTTTATTGTAGTGAAAGAATAGACATCATCATCCTAATTTCATATGTAGTTAAAATGGCTATTTATATTTTCTCGGAATATATTTTCTGCTCCAATCATTTTATTTCATTTTGATTACTATTTTTGTTTTAAATTATATTGTTTTCAAAACAAATTCTCAATTTTAATTAATTCAGTGAATAAATGTTGTATTAAATTATTTCTGTAGATTATTCTTCGATCTAAAATATTTTCCAATTTAATAATTTTAAAGAAAAAAAACTTTTATACGAAAATTAAAATAATTATGACCAATACATAAACTTTTTAACTTTTTCCCCTGTAAATTAACATTATATGGATGTCATATTCAACAATTTAGGCAAGTTGTTCTTTTACGTAACTCGGTCTTTAAGTTATTATTTTCATAAATAACATTCCATATTTTAATTTATTGTGATTATTGTCATTTTAAAGTGATCTGATTCTTTAAAAATTTCATATTAATTAATTTCATAAATAAATAATTATTTTATATTTAAAATAATCATCAATTTATTATTTTTCTAAGTCAGCAATATTCTATATTTTATTTCACATTCAAGTTATTGTGATTATTTCCATTTGAAGTTGAAATACTTTAAAATATAACTCTCATTCAATTACTTTGATAAATGAATGTGATATTAAATGTTCTTTTACAAATTATATCTCATTTAAAATAAGTATATATTTATTATTTCAATAAATAAATGAACTTCCATGTTTATTTCTATATGTCATTGTTATAATGATTTTTTTTCCTTTTAAACTGAATTTTTTCCTTGTTTCAAATTATTTCTATAAATTAATGTTAAAAGAATAAATTTATGAAATTTATTCTTTTAATTAGATTTAAAGTAATTATCAAATTCTAATTTTGCTCCATAAAATGTTACTAAGTTTATTCCACTTCAAATCTCCGTCAAATTTTATTAAAGTTAAAGAATAATAAAAATGTAATTAAATATTTGTATTTTTATATATTTTAAAAGTATGTATTACATTAATTTTATCTATATGAACAGGTACAAAATAATTTTATGTTTATATAAATTTTTTATACATTATCTTTATTAAATAAACTTTTAATACAATATCAGATTGTGTAACTAAAAGTCATTGAATATTTTAAGGATGCATTATAATATATTCTCAATTGGTACATGAAAAGAAATGGCCTAAGTATATATCATTTTCATTATTTATAAAACTATTAATAAATAAATTTTTATTGAGGTACTGGTTTTTAATTTTCACCTCAATATATTTTAAAACTAAAAGTATAAAAAATATTTATATATATATATATATATATATATATATATATAATGTTAAATTAATAATTTTAATGGGACATGATCCTGAAGGCGTAATCCTTATCCCTGCCCTGAACTAAAATAGTAATTATAAAAGGAAATAGTGTTATGCATTAAAAAAATTTATGCTCTCTTTCCATCACAAATAATAATATATGTTAAGTTTGTTATTTTTATAATAATTATTTTATTAATATATTAATAATAATTTTTAATTGATTAATAGTAATCGTTAAAATTTTTAACTCTTAACAGTATAAAATATAAAATATAAATATAATTTTTGGATACATGATTTTTTTTTCTGAATTTTTGGATCTCGTAGAGTTACATAAAAATTGTTTGTCTTAACTGCATTTCTTACCATTTAATTTTAATGTTTGGAGAAATTATATCAAAACTTTGTATTTATAAAAATTATTAATTAATTAATATAAAGTTATATTAAATATTTATTAATTATTTAATGGTGTAAGAGAAAGAAATTTTAAAATTTCACTTTCATCAAGAATAATAAAAGAAAAATGTCAAGTTTGAAAAAATCAATCCCAATCGAATTTATTATTATTGATTATCTTATTGTAAAAGAAAGAACATGTTAAATAAAAAAAGTTATTTATAATTCATTCACTTAAAGAAAATAAATTAATAAAATCATATAGCATTAATTAATTGATTCATCTTAATTATAAAATACATTATTAAATTATTAATTATTTAATAAATAATTAATGGAATGAATGACAAATTTATAAATATAAAAATTTCGCTAACATTACTCAAAATATAAAATAAAATTGAATGAAAAAAATTACAATATAAAAAGATTGTACTAGTGGAGAGTGACAGGCTGGCAGCATTAAATTTTGATGGACATTTATATATATATTTTTAATTACCATATTACTAAACCACTCAGCTAATTAATGGATACAAATTATTTATATTTTTGTTATAGGTTGGTGGTCATTATATTAGAACCGTTTATGGTTGTAGTTTTGTTATTTTCTGGTGAATAATGTATTTACTTGTTTGATTTTGTTGAAGGGCATTAGCTAATTCCTGAGGCTTCTAAACATTTTATATTTGGGAGGTGGGATAATTTTGTAAACAATAGGAGTTTAATCTACTATCCTAAAATTTGTGTCTTATCAATGATCACGCCTATTTTTCAACCTCAGAAATTAATTTCACTTTAATGCATAATTGTCATTGACAAAAATAACTTTATACATAGGGAAAATAATGAGTTCTTTCACTAAATTAATAGATTATTCTTTATATATGAACGTCATAGACCTTATGAAACTTTGTTAATTTTATAAATTAAACTTTGGAGGTTTCTAAAAAATTTTAGGATTTAATTAGAATACAATAATATTTATTGATATACATTTTAATATTATTAATTTTTTTTTATGAAAATATTTGATAAAGAATATATATATATATATATATATATATTTTAAATAAGAAATAAATATTTTTAATTATAACGGTTAGATTATAAAAAATGATTAAAATTAAATTTATTATCACTTTTAATTTTAAAAAATAAATTATCTTAAGAATTATTATTTATTATCACTTTTATTTATTATTTTAAAAGTTTACGAGAGGTGTGGATTATGATTTACGAGAATTATGAATCTTATGTAGCATGATTCTTTCGAATAATTAAGATCCTTTTCATAAGTTATAAATTTAAATTTTTTGATATTAATTTCCTGCACATAAGTGTTTTTTTTGTCGGAAATATCTTTTGGGGAATATTTTTGAAATATTCTATTTATCATTAAGGGTGGGTATACGGGTGAAAGTCCATGGGTCAGCCCGCAGACCCCGCGACCCGCGCGGGTTTGGACCACCATTTTCATATAAATTTAGTGGTATAGTCCATAAAAGCCCGCTCGCGCAATCCGCGGGTTTTATGGTCAAACCCATGTGGGTCCGCGGGGCGACCCGCAAATCCGCACTATTTAAAGGGTTTCAAATTGAAAACCTAATTTCACTTCCTGCCTCCGCTAAACCGCACTATTTAAACGGTTTAAAATTGAGCTTTTGAAGTATTGTTATTCAAAACTTGGTCTTGATCCAATATCTTGTCAAGAAAAGTTGAAAATTGTGGAGCACAGGTTGTATACTTTATATAATGAGTATGTTCAAATGTACTCCAAAGAAATAATAAGCAATGTTGGTTTAAATCAAAGTTCATCACAAGAGTTTGTTGCTACTACTAGTGTTGGTCAAGGAAACCCACCAATTTCACAAGTTGATGTTATGGATGTAAGTTAAGGTTTCACTTTTTTTTTTAATTATTTAATATCAATAATTTATTCTTATTTTTTGTTCTCGTGAAATTAATGTAGGAATTTATACAATTTGAAGATGAAGATGTCTCACAAGTGGGCAAATCTCAATTGGATACATATTTGGAAGAGACAAATCTTCCAAATAAATATCATCCCAATCTTGATGTTTTGCAATATTGGAAGGACAACCAAACTAGGTTTCCGGATCTTTCACTGTTGGCTTCCGATATTTTAAGCATACAAATTACAACTGTGGCTTCTGAATCGGCATTTAGTATTGGTTCATGGGTACTTAACAAATATCGTACTAGGCTTCTTCCTGATAATGTGCAAGCCTTGATATGTACTAAAAATTGGTTGCTAGGATTTGATGTGCAAGGTATATCAATAAATTATGTCATTAAATTTTATTTTAATTACTTAACTACTTGACTTGATTCTAATATTTGTTGTTATTTTTAGGAAAGGAAGACGAAGAGGTGGTGATGGAAAATGATCAAGCTTCAGAATCATTTGTTGTGGGAGATAATTAAAAGTTTATGTTATTGACTTATTTAGAATTTAAATTTGTTATTGGAGATAATAGTAGATTTATGTTGTTGACTTATTTTATTAAGAATTTAAGAGCAAAAATATAACAATTTTTTAGCATTTTTTTTAAATTCCAAATTTAGCATTTTTTTTAATTTTTTAACTAGGTCCGCGGGTTGGCCCATTTGGCCCGCGGGGCCCGCGGATTGGGGGCGAATCACCAAGTTAGGTTTGTTTACCATTGCGGGGCGGGGCGAGGCGGACCAAGCTCTTCGCAGGCTTACACAGGCGGACCTTATGCGGGGCGGGTTGGCCCGCTTACCCACCCCTATTTATCATGAGGAAATCTTTGTGATTTAAAATAATTTATTATTTTTTAAATTAAAATTTATGAATTATGTTTAAAACTATCAATTATGATTTATTTTTGAAATTTATTATTTATAATTATGAATTATTTTTGAAATTAGAATGGTGCCACACACAAAGTTTTATTTGGGACAAGAGAATCATCTGATAGAATTGGATATACTTAATACCCATAAAAGCATTAACGTTTGAGAGTGAATATTTAATAAGAGTGTGAGTGATAAACATTTTTTTTATTAAATATCATGTATTAGAATGTGATAAAATAATAAGATTTAAAATAAAAAGGAGAAAATTAACATTTAAGGAGACAAGAGAGATAATATTTCTATAAATATTAATTAAATAAAAATTTTAAAATATAATAAAAATTATAAATATGAGATAATTAATTTATAAAATAAATTTAAAAATATAGTTAATAATTACAAATATGAGATAATTAATTTATTAAATTTATAAAAAAATATTTAATAAAATTTTGCATAGATGCTTGATTTTAAAAAAAATTAAAAATATAATCACTCTTATATTAATAAATTAATTTTATATCTCCTGTTTTCCGTTATAACTTCTCTAAGACATTAATTAATTTTACTAATGGATAAGAGAGAAATTAAATAACCCAGTGAAATTTTTTTATTGCAAGTTGGCTAGAAGATGACAAAAAGTTTGCGAATATCAAATAAGAGAATAGAATTATATCAAGTTAAACATAACTAATAACAAAGACACAATTATTTACTCTTTGATCGGGCGTAATTGATATTTTTTAACCAACACTGACTTATTAAATAAAGGTTTCTATTTTTGTTTGGAGAATTATGATTGAATTATGAATTTTGAAACATTATCAAAAGCATTGTCATCAGATGTAATTAATAACATAATATATAATTCATTAAAAAATATATAAATAAATTAAAATTGAGAAAATGAGGATGATTCCTCGTGAATATTTTAAACATGGCGAGAAAAGATTTAGATTTAAATTTTTAAAAACAATATTAGATATTTTTAAAATAAATAGAATCATTTCACTTTATTAGATTTGAAAAAAATCCTTGAGTAACCTATTTTACTCCTTTAAATAAATTTTAATTTATTAATATATTTTTAATTAAATCATACATTATGTTATCAAATATATTTTAATTCAACTAATATATTAAAATAATAACTAAATTAATTTTTAGTTAAATTTATAATTTTAACTTTTTTTTAATTATTATTGTAATTTTAATTAAATAGGTATTAAAATAATTAATTTATATTTCTAATTATTACAAAACGTAATAATGATACAAATGGACTAATTTAACTTCAATGAGATAATAATTAAGTTATTTTATAAAAATTAAATTTAAGAATAATTGTATTTTTGTAAATTTTCTTTTCAGGAAATTATCTATAATTTTTATAAATATTTAAATTTTATGGATAAAATATATTTTTAATCCCTCTAAAATTATTTAAATTTAGAATTAGTTCCTCTAAAATTTTTTGGATTACTTTAGTTCCTCTAAATTACAAATGTATTACTGTTTAGGGTTAATATGTTTTTAATCCCCTAAAATTAGTTAAATTTAGAATTATTCTCTCTAAATATTTTTATTAATCTAGTCCATTTAAATTAAAAATCTATAAATTTATCTTTCTCTAATATTGTTAAGTTCCAATATTTGTAATGTAAATTTAATTATTAGTCCATTTCATTTGTAAATAATTGTTCATATAATTGTCTTTTTAAAATCTAAGAAGTAAAAAAATAACAAAACTATTTGCTTGATAAGAAATCAGAAATAAAACTTGAAAGAAGGAATTCTAACCTTCGTTTGAATTACATTTAGAAGTTATTCCCTGTTCTAACTCAAGAACTTGAAATCTCATCATCTAAGACACTCGAAACTTTGCTATTAAAAACACTGGCATAAATGGTCCAAGCCACGTGTGGATGTCTAATGTCATTGAATGAATAAAACAAAACACCATTAAAGATTTGTTTTTGTAATATTTTTGTAAGGATTGTTTATGTGATGATTAATAAAAAAAAATTAACATTTAAAACATATTTTTTTTCATTAGTCCAACTTAATGATTAAAAAAGAAGATAAATATTAATAGGTTTTAAATTTTTAGAAAAAAATCTAGAGGGAGTAAATTAATCGGAAAAATTAGAAAGACTAATCTTGAACTTAAATAAATTTATAGGTTATAAAAACATATTTTACCCAAATTTTACTTTTACTAGTTTTGTCTAAATGATAGATAATAGCTAAAAAAATTATAGACAAAATACTATTTATAGATAACTTAATAAAAATTATTCTTGCCTATAAAATAAGATTACTTCAAAAGAAAAATTATGTTGATCAAGTTATAACTTTGGAGAAGTTTTGCTGTATAAATATTGTAAAAACAAGAATAAGTTGTATTGTGTTTATTGTTAAAACTTTTTTAAATGATGCACCTTACGTTTATTATAAAACGGTTTGATTAGATGCAACTTGAATTTTTTTTTAAAGATTGATTTTAATAATAAATTCAATTTATATTGTTATTCCTATGTTACTAAGTAGATAAAAATTAATAAAGATAATAATATTTTTATACTGATTCATCTACATAAGACTAAGTTTAGTTACTCAACCATTTGCTGAGGTTTCACTATGAGTATTTTTTGGACCCAACCACTCATGACTAAAATTATAGATATTCTTTGAACACAACATTCTCAGGGTAAATCGGTATTCTTTGACCCCAGTCTCCGCAGGCTAAACTCAAGTATTCTTTGAACCCAACCTCCTCAGGCTAATCAAGTTATTCTTTCAACACTTAGTCTCCTCAAGCTAAAACAAGTATTCTTTTGCACCTTAGCCTCCTTCCTCAGGTTAAAACAAGTATTTTTTAAACACTTAGCCTCCTCAGGCTACAGATTACCACAATAGTGGTTTACAATTAAAACCAAATAGAAAATACCCTCTACACAGAGAGGGATTTTACAATGTGAATTCTATTCTAAGTTCGTGGAGTGAACTTTAAAACTGCAGAGCTTGAGCGAGATAAATGAATATAATCTTTGCAGTGTAGTTCGCCAACTTGAACTCGCAGCAATGAAGTCCTTTTATAGGCATCTTTGTGAAGTATCCGTTAGACTGTAGAAGTGAACGTTAGTCATTTGTCTTGGGTACTTACACATCTAGTAGAGTGAGCAATCAGAACATTTAATGTAAAGTCAGCGTATGTCAGCGTGAGATCGGGCTTTGACTTGATATGCTCAGAGATTTCACTAAAATGTACAACTATTTTTTCGTGTTGTAGAGGTTTACTTTGAAATCTCTTTCCACCTTTATAAGCTTCTAAGTAATAGCTTGATTTGAAACGAATGCACGTGTTACTCAGCGTCTGAACTTCATTAAACAGATATACGAATGAACAAATAGATGAGTTGTGTGTTGAATTCATTCGTCTGTCTTCTTCCTTCATCTTCAATTTCAGTCTTCAAAACTTCACACTTGAGCACATGACTTGAAGTTGGGACAACTCTCCGTCTGGAATTTGAAGGTTCTTCATCTGATGAGGTTGCCTTGAAGCATGATGACTTGAACCTTTCGTCTGTTGCATCTTCTGTTTTGAGGGTGCATCTTTCGTCTATGCTGATGATGATCCGTCTGATCGTTTTTCTCTCTGCGATTGTTGATACATTCGTCTGTCTTGTAATTATCAAAATTAAGATGTTAAGTCATTTTGACTTAACAATCTCCCCTTTTTTGATGATTACATACCATACGAGTAAAATTTGATATTCTTCTACAATTAGAGCTTTAAGGATGTATCGGAGCTTGAAAGATGCAGACGCTTTAGCTTGGTTTTCATCAGACTGAACTTGTTATCAGATATCTTCATATAAGCTTGAGTTCTTCAAACTGATAAGATCATACTTGATATATTGTGTAGATATCAAATCAAAATCTGCACAAGACATGTTAGTTTAAAATATATAGAATATATCAGTGCATAGTAAAACCACATCGAGATCATGTTCTGAAATATTCTTCTTTCATATTAATGTATTACATCAATGTGATGTAATTTTGTACAAGTATCAGAGCAACAAAATGTTAAAAAAAATTTGAGCCACATGCTCCTTAATACAAAAGAAAATGTAACAAAATTTTCTTAGCTCCCCCTGAGCTTGATCTTCTTTTTCTTCTTCGTCTGACTCCCCCTCAGACTAATAATTCATTCTTTTTATGCTCCCCCTTAGACTGAACACTTATTCTTGTATCTTTTTCTTCTCTTCTTCATAATTTGTTTTTCGACTCCCCCTTGATTTTTGCTCTTCTTCTTCTTTTGATCCTCCTCTCTTCCTTTTTTCTCTTTTTCTCCACCTTGGACTGCAATCATCAAAACATCATAATTGATTGATCAGTCAATGCTTAGATGTAGATGATGCACCATGATCTCCTCCTTGCTTCGAATTACGAGACAATAATTCTTGCATGAGAAACTCAAGATAATCTACTCTGTTTAGAAGAACATCTTGTTTAGATTTGATGGATAGCTATTTCTAATTTAGAGTTTTTCTCTTGAGGATCTTGTAGGCGTGAGCAGACAGAGCTTCAGCTTCAAGAAAATGCAGAGTGATGTAAGGGAGAGTTACTGTAACAGCAAAGGTCACATCCCATTTCTATTTGAATTCTCAAATAATTGAAGTGAGTTGAAGTTGGTCACAAATTGGATCCAGTGCGTAAGCATGCACTCCTCCAGGATAAAGTTTCCTAGTTACAATGGAATCTTCCATTCCTAACTCTTTACCAGATGAATAAGACAATGTGGCTTCATGATTATGAATCTTGGTAAGAGTTCTATTGTCAAAGGGTCCTTCTTTCAGTAGATGCTCATATTCAGACAATGAAAGCAGCTTAGGAATATGGCGTGCCCACCAGAACCTTTTGGGCTTAGAGTACTTCTTTTTCTCTTTGCCTTTAACTAAGTACTTTATTCTACATGGACGAGGTTTGTCTAGTCGAATAGAGAAATAGGTGTTTGAAGAAGTGATAGAAGAAAATTGAGTTCCAAGGAAATGAGGCAGATACCTTCCTTCTTCTTCAGCGTTGCTTCTTATATGATGAAGAGAGATAGCTTGCTGCTTTACTTCTCTTCGATATGCATGTGCCATAAGATGAAAGGCTATGTCATGATCGATGGGCAATGTGTGAGATGATTCCTCTGGAGTCTCATGATTGAGCAATGCAATTTCCTGAGTAATGTGCACTCCTTTACCATGAGGTCTAATCCAAGGAAGAGTTAGACCAAGAGAGTAACCAAGACCAATGTATTCGGTCTTGTTCAGGGGGATGCTCCAAGGAATTGGATCGTGATCATCCAATGCATCCCACGTCCAGTAAGAGCATTCCTTGGGCACATCAGGGTAGCATGCTCTATCCTTGAGTAAGCAGTGATGAAATACAATTGTTCCCTCTTTCTGAATTGATTTTTGAGGCCGAGCTGTATATGGTCTGATGTTTGGCTCATAGGACAAAGCATGAGTTACTACCTCAGACTCTTCCAAGAAGATCTTATAGGCATTGATGCCTGCAAGTCCCTTGATATTAATCTTGGCAAGATTGTCCCAATCTAGTAGACGAAGCCATTTTCTCTCATCTTCAACAGTGTAGCATTTGGCAAAGTCTAGCAAAGCTGACTTTAGGAGATGATAGAATAGAAAAGGATTTGATGTCCTTTTCACCTTGAAGCCTTTGGTTCCTCTAAAGTTGTAGGGATCTGGCGTCTCATAGAAGGAAGACGATACTTCAGCTTCTTCTTTTTCACTTATCAACTAATTTGGCTTTGACAAGGTCTGTTCTTCATTTTCACAAGATTCCTTCATGAAGAAATCATCAAGGAAGGAATAGTCCATCTTCTTTTGAGTAGGGAGTTCTTCAGGATCAACCACTTCGTAATATAAAATGGGTTCTTCTCTTGAATGTACAGACTATTCTTCTGATAGAAAATCTGTCGCCTGTAAGAGGACTTCAGACGCTGCTTCATCAGTCTGTTCATGTATGAACACAGCAGACTCAAACGGAGCGTTGATTTGCTCTGAGTCTGAATTTTGGAAATCTTCGATAATTGCAACAGGTGTTGTACCAGATGCACCTCCTCCATTTCGTCTTTCTAAAGCAAGTTTATTTTTCTCATATGACTCTGTTTTAGATGCTTCAATTGATCTCTTTAGCTCCTCATCAACTTCTTCATCTGGTGAAGATGGGGAACTATGATAATCTTCTTTTTCCCTTCAGCAATCGCCTGCTGTTTGGCTTCAAGTTTCTTCTTTTCTTCTTCATTTCTATCTTTGCTTGAGGCTTCATCAATTCCTTCTCTCGCAACAAACTCTGTTTCAAAGGTATTGTCTAGGGATTCTCTACCTCTGTGCACATTTCAACAATCTCAATGATAAAATTCTTTCTTTTTGTAGAGCGTGAGCGTCTTCTTACAAGAGGTTGCTCTGGAATAAGGTCACCCAAAGTTTCATGAATTTAAATTGGGGATTATGTTTGAGCTTCTTCTTTGATATGTATGGGATTTTGAATTTGAGATGGTGTTTGAATTTGTGTTTGGTCAAGAGTTTGAGGTGGCTTTGGTGGTTTTTGGGAAATAGATTTATAGCGCTTGGCGGGTGAGAGTTGTTGGGACGGAAGAACATTTGAAGATCTTAGTTTTCTCTTCTTAGGTTCATCTTCAACAGACGATTTATTTGACAGACGCATTTTAAAGAAAATGCTCTGTTTGATTTCCTTCCCACAAGGGTTCCATTCTACATCTTTGGCTACAAACCCTTGATTGATAGCGATACACGAGAAGATAGAAGGATATGGTATACATGGTTTCTTTGCTATGCCTCTGACTTTAAGGGCGTTCAACCAGAGATCCATGATGATATGAGGCAAGCTTATTTTTGTTCATTGCATAAGATGAAAGAGACAAAATTTGTCTCTGTTGTTGACACTATCTCTTGCTCCAGGAGTAAAAGCATTGATCAGAAGGTAATGAAGAATTTTACATTTCGGGATCAACTTTTTAGCTTTAAGGAATTTTGCAACTCCAGCGGTTCGAGCCTTCCCGTATACCATTCATCAATTAAGTTGCTATCTAGGTGAGCATTCCAAATTCGGCTTGTCGATGACTCCTTCGTTCTTGCATTTGGCAGCCACAACAACAGTTTCTGGATTGATAACATATTCATCCTTTGAGATAAGTCCATCAATTCCTTATTGAAGAAGAAGGCAATCGCTCCAGTATTCAGCATATGCCTCTATCAACCATACTTCTTTCCATTCTGCAAAGTCCATCCATCCGGCAACAGTGATCATCTCGAAAACTTCTTGGGATACATTTTGAAGTGTTTCTCTGGTGATATATTGACTTGGAAGAAACCATTCCTCATCAAAGAAGTTGATTTCAGTTTCTTCATAGGTAGCCTTGGTATTCTTGGCGGCCATTAGAGAGAGATTCAAAACTGTAATATTTTAGAGAGAGTGAGAGTTCTTTTTGCGTAGTAAGATTTTTTTGAGCAGAAAGTAGTATAAGACAAATCATTCTTGATATAGGTATATATATAGAGGTAAAGTAATTTTAGGTCAGGGAGTAGACGAAAGAAAAGTAACCTTCTCTGATTTGATGTTTTCCCTTTGTAACTTCTTCTAATGATTGAATTGACTCTGCACATTCTGCACATGTCTTGATCTCTTAAGAATTTTTGCCATAAATGCCATACATATTAAATGCTACATTAAATGCTTCTTTCTGCACACTCAATAAAATATGTTAAAGTATAACACAACGTTGCGTCTGTTGAAGAGTCAGACGGACTAATTCAACTTTTAATCAGACGCAGCGTTTCGTCTTAATATGAAATAATATAGATGTAAAATATGCAGATGAAAGCAATAAATAGACAGAGAATTTGACAGACGAAAGAACTTATTCAGATAAAGGGATAGTTCCCAAATTTTCTTTTATGAAATTGAATCTAGTTTCGTCTAAAACTTTTGTAAATATATCAGCCCATTGGAAATCAATTTGCATAAATTGCATATCAAAGATACCTTTTTGAACATAATCTCTAATGAAATGAAATCTGATTTCAATGTGTTTGGCCTTTGAGTGCTAAATAGGATTTTTGCTTTGATTGATTGCACTGGTATTGTCACAATATATGGGTATACGATTTTCAAACCTGAAATAATCTTGCAGTTAATGTTTCACCCATAATAGTTGTGAACAACACCCAACAACAGAAACGTACTCTGCTTCTGTTGTAGATATTGCTATGGAGTTTTGTTTCTTGCTAGACCAAGAAATAAGTGATGGTCCCAGAAACTGGCATCCTCCACTTATAATTTTTCTCTCCAATTTATCACCAATGTAATCAGCATCACAAAATCCACTCAAATTGAAATCATTATTTCTTTTGTAAAACAAAGATAGATTAGTGGATCCAACAAGATACCTTAATATACGCTTTACAACTTGTAGATGAGATTCTTTTGGGTTAGACTGAAATCTAGCACAAAGACAGACGCTAAACATAATGTCTAGTCTGCTAGCAGTTAAGTAAAGTAGAGATCTAATCATACCTCGATATACATTCTGATCAACAAACTTACCAGACTCATCTTTACTTAAACTAGCTCCATATGAATGCATGAGAGTTTTCATAGGCTTGACATTATCCATTTTGAACTTCTTTAAGAGTTCTTTTGTATATTTCTATTGATGGATATAGATGTCTTTCTTCGTCTACTTAATTTGCAGACCCAACAAAAATTTCAACTCTCCCATCATGCTCATCTCGAACTCATTCTTCATAAGATTAGAGAAGTCTTTGCACAAAGATTCCTTAGTTGCACCAAACACAATATCATCTACATATATTTGTACAATAATGAAATCCTTTGAGAGGTTTTTCTTAAACAAGGTTGTATCAACTTTTCCTCTTGAAAAACCATTTTTAAGTAGAAAATAGCTTAGTCTGTCATACCATGCTCTTGGAGCTTGTTTCAGACCATATAAAGCTTTCTTCAACTTAAAAACGTGATTTGGCAGTGATGGATGTTCAAAACCAGGAGGTTGTTTTACAAAACCTTCTTCTTCAATAAAGCCATTTAAAAAGCACTTTTTACATCCATCTGATATAAAACAATATTTTTATGAGCAGCAAAGGCAAGTAATATACGAATAGCTTCTATTCTAGCAACAGGTGTAAAGGTTTCTGTGAAGTCAATACCTTCTTGCTGATTGTACCCTTGAGCCACTAACCTTGCTTTTTTTTCTGATGACTTTTCCATCTTCGTCTAGCTTGTTTATGAAAACTCATCTTGTTCCAATGATACTTTTATCTTTGAGCTTTTCTACCAGCGTCCATACATCATTTCTAGTGAACTGGTCTAATTCTTCTTCCATGGCAAGTATCCAATCATCTTCTTTAAGTGCTTCCTCAATGCTTTTGGGTTCAATTTCTGACACCAAAGCATATCCAGAATGATCTTTAAAATTTGACCTAGTTTGAACTTTTAGATGTTTGTCTCCAATGATCAGATCTTGTGAATGATTTGAGGAAAATTTCCACGTTCTGATCAGATTCTGGATATTGTCAGATTGAAGAGTAAACGATGAGGGTTCATCTGATCCAACAGATGTTGTTTCGTCTGGTTTAGCTTTTGCGTCTGTTCTGCCGAAAACATCATTTTGTTGTCTTGATGGAGTGACTTGCAAAATATCAAATGATGTTTCCAGGTTTGACATTCTTTTGTCAGCCTTTGTGTTATCTTGAAATTTGACGTGGATGGATTCTTCAACAACAACTTGAGTATTAGAGTTGAAAACTCTATAAGCTTTAGATGTATCAGAATATCCAAGAAGAAATCCTTTACAGATTTTCGAGTCAAACTTTCCAAGATGATCCTTAGTGTTAAGGATGAAGCATTCACATCCAAATGGATGGAAATAGGATATGTTGAGTCTTCTTCCTCTCCATAATTCATAAGGAGTCTTATTCAATATGGGTCTTATTAAAATTCTATTTTGCAAATAACAGGATGTATTTATTGCTTCTGCCAAAAAATATTTTGGAAGTGAACTTTCATGTAAAAGAGTTCTAACCATTCCTTGTAAAGTTCTATTTTTCCTTTCTACAACTCCATTCTGTTGAGGAGTTCTTGGAGACGAAAAATTATGGAATATGTGGTTTTCAAAACAAAAGGCTTTGAACTCAGAATTTTCAAATATAGGACTTATTCTCATAAGGAGTTTTATTCAATATGGGTCTTATCGAAATTCTGTTTTGTAAATAACAGGATGTATTTATTGCTTCTGTCAAAAAATATTTTGGAAGTGAACTTTCATGTAAAAAAGTTCTAATCATTTCTTATAAAGTCCTATTTTTCCTTTCTACAACTCCATTCTGTTGAGGAGTTCTTGGAGACGAAAAATTGTGGAATATGTCGTTTTCAAAACAAAAGGCTTTGAACTCAGAATTTTCAAATTCAATTCCGTGATCAGTCCTTACAGATGCAATACATACTCCTTTCTCATTTTGAACACGTTTACAGAGAATCTCAAAGACATTGAACGACTTGTGTTTATGTGCTAGGAAGTATACCAATGTGAATCTAGAGTAGTCATCTATAATGAAAAATTCATATCTCTTTCCTCCAAGACTTTGCGTCTGGGTAGGACCAAAGAGATCAATGTGCAACAACTCTAGTGGTCTTGTCGTATAAACAACATCTTTGGATTTGAAAGATGATTTAAGTTGTTTCCCATGCTGACAAGGTTCACACAGACAATTAGATTTCCATGAAATATTTGGCAAGCCTCTCACAAGATTTCTCTTGGATATTTTTGAAATATATTTCAGACTTAAATGTCCAAGCTTTTTATGCCATATTTCCCTTTCATCGTCTACTGAGATTAGACATGTTACATTCTGATCACTAAGGTCAGAAAGACACACCTCGTAGAGATTGTTCTTTCTTTTACCCTTAAACAGAATGGATTTATCATTGTTTCTAACTATGCACTCATCAGAGTTAAAGGAAACTTCATATCTGCTGTCACAAAATTGACTTATGCTAAGCATATTAAAGTTTAGTCCTTCAACATAAGACACATTTTGTATAATTGGTTTGATTGTCTTACCAACAGTCTCAATCCCTAGAATCTTACCCTTTCCAGACTCACATGAGACAGACCCTTTACTTGGTCTGAGATCTTGGAACATAGACAGATTTCCTGTCATGTGTCGCGAGCATCCACAGTCCAGATACCAACTTGAATCCATTTTTTCTTTCTGTTAAGAATATCCACAACAGGAATAATTTGTGATTTTGGTACCCAAATCTTCTTGGGTCTTGCATTGTTAGTATAGGGTTTTCTTATGTTAAAAGTCTTTGGACGACTTTTGTATACATTTGGAACCCTGTTATAATTTGCATGCATACTTTTACGTACAGACAGAACAATTGATGACTTCTTTTCGTCTGCACTAGGATCATAGCCAAGTCCACTTTTATCAGACAGAGGTCTTCCATAAGTTAAAATATTATTGAGCTTGGAAGAATTCGATGTGAACTTGGTTAGATCTTTTCTGAGATAATCATTTTCTTCTTTCAACCTTTTGATTTAGGAAAGAAGATGATTCTTTTCAGATTCATCTTGAGACGAGGTTTCGTCTGATGATCCTTTCTGTGACAAACTTTCATTTATGGCTTTTAGCCTTGAGACTTCTTCCACAACTATCTTTAGCTTGGTTTTACAAGATTTATATTCTTGAACTATAAATTGAGAGTTTGCTAAAAGAACATCGTAGGAAATTTCTTCATCATCAGAATCTGAGTCAGAAGATGATGAATGAGATTTGTTTAGAATATTTACCTCAGATGATTTTGAGTCTCCTTCCATGAGACATATATTGGCGATTTCTTCTTTGCCAGAGTCGTCTAAACTTTCTGTATCGAGGTCCTCCCAAGTGAGTAGGTTTTTCTTCTTATTGTCTCTTTTGGGATTCCACCTCTTCTTTAACCTTGGACAATCAGTTTTTATATGCCCTGGTTTTCTGCGCTCATAGCAGACAACTTCAGATTCTTTTTCTTTGTTAGATGGTTTCTCAGGAAACTGTCTGTCTTTTCTTTTGAAGAATCTTTGGCCTCGTCCTTTATTCATCATCATTCTCTTGAATCTTCTGGCCGTCAAGGAGATCTCGTCGTCTATTGAATCCTCTGAATCATCAGATTCAATTGAGTCAACTTTAAGAACTTTGTTTTTATTTTTATCTTTCTTGCTGAACTCTTCTTTAGGTTTTTCTTCCACATACAAAAGAGCGATTGGCTCCTGCACTTTGATTTTATCCCTATTACACAGATGAACCTCATGAACTCTCAGAGCTCTAATTAGTTCATTAAGAGTTAGAGATTTCATGTCTCTACCAATTGATATTGCAGTAGACATGGCTTCCCATGGTGCAGGAAGACTATCTAGGATCTTCATGTTGTTCTGGGCTTTTGAGAAGGTGGTGCCCAAAGCAGTTAGCTCATTTAGAATCGTTTGGAATCTTCCAAACATTCCATCTATAGATTCTCCTTTCTGCATGGAAAACATTTCGTACTCTCTTTGAAGAGCAGCAGCTTTTCTGAGTCTAACATCCTCAGTTCCTTCATGAAAGATTTTTAAAGCGTCCCAGAGTTCCTTAGCAGTTTTGTAGACACATAATCTGTTGTATTCTGTCCTAGATAGATCACATGTTATAGCATAGCGCGTTTTGCTGTTGAACTCCATTATAACATATTCTTCATTTCCCCATTGTGCTTCTGGTTTAGTCAGGGGAATGTCTCCTTCAGTGATGATCTTCCAGAGTCTATATTGGGTAGAGTTGATGTACATCTCCATTTTGTCAGCCCAATAAGGATAATCATCTCTAGAGAAAGTTGGAGGTTTGTTCATGGAAGATTCTTCGCTAATCAGCATCGTCTTGGAAGTCTCCATCTCAGATCTTTTCCTCTAGTAGCTGTCAGACGCTCAACCCTTAGAGGCTGAGCTCTGATACCAAACTGTAAAATACAAATACACAAGAAGGGGGTTGAATTGTGTTTATTATTAAAATATTTTCAAACGATGCACCTTGCGTCTGTTATAAAACGGTTTGTTCAGACACAACTTGAATTTTTCATTCAAGGATTGATTTTAATAACAAATTCAATTTATATTGTTATCCCCAGGTTAGTAAGCATATAAAAATAATAAAGACAATAATATTTTTATATTGGTTCGTCTATACAAGACTACGTCCAGTTACCCAACAACTTGCTGAGATTCCACTATGAATATTCTTTGGACCCAACCACTCCTGGATAAAATTACAAATATTCTTTGAACATAGCCTTTTCAGGCTCAACCGATATTCTTTGACCCTAGTCTACGCATGCTAAACCTAGGTATTCTTTGAACCCAGCCTCCTCAGGCTAACGAATGTATTCTTTCAACACTTAGCCTCCTCAGGCTAAAACAAGTATTCTTTTGGACCTTAGCCTCCTCAGGCTAAAACAGGTATTCTTTAAACACTTAGCCTCCTCAGGTTACAGATTACCACAATAGTGGTTTACAATTAAGACCAAATAGAGAATAGCCTCTACATAGAGAGGGATTTTACAATGTGAATTCTATACTAAGTTCGTGGCAAACGAACTTTAAAACTGGAGAGCTTGAGCGAGATAGATAAATATAATTTTTGCAGTGTAGTTCGCCAACTTGAACTCGCAGCAATGAACTCCTTTTATAGGCTTCTCTGTGAAGTATCCGTTAGACTGTAGAAGTGAACGTTAGTCCTTTGTCTTGGGTACTTTCATATTTGGACGAGTGAGCAACCAGAACATTTAATGTAAAGTCAGCGGATGTCAGCGTGAGATCGGACTTTGACTTGATATGCTTAGAGATTTCACTAAAACGTACAAGTGCTTTTTGTGTTGCAGAGGTTTAATTTTAAATCTCTTTCCACCTTTAGAAGCTTCTAAGTAACAACTTGATTTGAAACGAATGCACGTGTTACTTAGAGTCTGAACTTCATTAAACAAATAAACAAATGAACAAATAGATGAGTTGTGTGTTGAATTCATTCGTTTATCTTCTTCCTTCTTATTCAACTTCAGTCTACAAAACTTCACACTTGAGCACATAACTTGAAGTTGGGACAGCTCTCCGTTTGATCTTTGAAGGTTCTTCATCTGATGAGGTTGCCTTGAAGCATGACTTAACCTTTCGTCTGTTGCATCTTCTGTTTTGAGGATACATCTTTCGTCTATGCTGATGATGATTCATCTGATCATTTTCCCTCTGCGTCTGTTGATACATATGTCTACTTGTAATTATCAAAATTGGATCATTTTTCCCTCTACGTTTGTTGATACATCCGTCTGTCTTATAATTATCAAAATTAAGATGTTAAGTCATTTTAACTTAACAAATATTTTTTAAAATTTTAAAATTATAAAATATGTCGGCGTGATTATTATATATTATTTATTAATTAGTTTTTAGCAGCATAAAAGTTTTTATTCTATATATAGATTTTTTTCACGATTCTACAAAATATTTCTTGATTGTTAGTGACAATAATATTCTTACATGATTATTATTACGAATTCTTTTTGATAATTTTTACAAATTAATGGATAAAATTTAT
Source organism: Hylodesmum podocarpum (assembly GCA_026586105.1). Taxonomy (NCBI): domain Eukaryota; kingdom Viridiplantae; phylum Streptophyta; class Magnoliopsida; order Fabales; family Fabaceae; genus Hylodesmum; species Hylodesmum podocarpum. The sequence goes on from JALJEV010001341.1 coordinate 722,716, forward strand.
TTAAATAGTATAATTTTCAATATAAAAAAGGTTTTATATATTGTAAGTAGTTTTTTTTATATTTGTAGTAAATATACTGGTGAGAAAATATATTAGTGAGTGAACATGTTATCTACATATCTTAAAATAAATATTCGGTAATTGTTAGACTTATACTTTAAGAGTTATATTAATAATAATTAGTGCAATGTTTTTTACTCTAATAAATACACAGTTTTTAAAATTTTTATTAAAAAATTGCATTCTTAAATTTAATTATTTATTACATAGAAGGAGGAGTGTCATATGCTGAAATCCACTATAAACATGTAATTAGAGGTTGAAATTCAGAATAATAAATAAAAACAAAATACTTATAGAAAGGAAGAAGCTTACCTATATAGATACCATCAATCAAATCCTTCAAAAGAGTTTAAGAATCTAAATGATCAACAAATGATTCCTTTACAATCGTAAATGCGATTAAAAAAATCTTAGAAAGGTTGGATTTCCTAGCTCATACGAAATGGATTATGAGTATAAAACAATTATGTGAATCAATGTTTTTTGGAAATGGTTTTATATAGTTATATAGAAAAAACCGGGTATCAATATTTTTTGAAAATTAATATACTTAACTTTGGGAGATTAACTCATGGTGCTTTTTTTTAACTATTTATGAAAATGGGTATGTTTTGAAATTATTTACGGAAATGAGGTTGTTTTGCCACGTGACACCTTCTACATCGATTCTGAAATAATCGAGGTAAAGGCACTTTCTACATCGATTGCTCGTATAACCGATGTAAAAAGTGTTCCTTTTCATGAAACTATATCGGTTAAATTCAAAACTGACGTAGAAAGTGTCATTTTTTTACATCGGTTTTTTCAGAACCGATGTAGAAGGTGCCACGTGGAAAAACAACCCTCATTTCCATAAATAATTTCGAAACAGACCTATTTTCGTAAATAGTTGAAAAAATAGCCCCATTTAAGTCATTCTCCCCCTAACTTTAGATTCTTAAAAATCTAAAAAATTTATCGTTTAAAAAATGAGCAGACTGAAGAGGCATCAGATGTAGACGGAAGAATGATCAGACAGATTATTAATGAGCATAAACGAAAGCCTGAAAAATAAATCTTGCTTTTTGGTGATGTCTCTAGTCAAGTTAGAAAAAGTCTGTGCAAACATTAATTATTCTGATTGATCTCTGTCACACGTTTGAAATCTTCAAGAAGAAGGACAACGATCTCAAAGATGAGTCTAACAGATCTCTTAAGACCTTGCCTATATAAAGACTTCATCTTCTTCATTTCAAGTTGGCGAACTGCACAACAAAGAAAATATATTCAACTCTCGCTCAAGCTCTCAAGCAAAAGTTCGCTCACAACGAACTTAGATTAGATTTCATTGTAAAATCCCTCCCTGCGTAGAGGATAATCTTTCTTTAGAACATCTTTAAAATTCCACTGTTGTGGTTCCCTTAGCCTGAGGAGGCTGTGTTTCAAAGAATCCCTTTGTATTAGCCTATGGAAGCTGTGTTCAAAGAATACCTTGTTTAGCCTGTAGAGGTTGGGTCCAAAGAATATTGATTTAGCTTAAGAAGGCTGTGTCCAAATAATATATGTATTTAACTAGGAGTGGCTGGGTTCAAAGAATACTCTTAGTGGAACCTCAGTGTTTTGCTGGGGGACTGGATGTAGTCTTGATCAGACGAACCAGTATAAAAATATTGTTGTCTTCTCTATTGTTTTATCTGTTAACTAACTGGGGGATAATAACTTGAACAGTCTGATAATAAAATCAATCTTAAGAAGAAAACAATCTTGCATGTGATCAAGCTTTGAAAACAACAGACGCAAACACATCGTCTTAGAGAAAAAAATTTTAAACAGTCTACACAATTCAACCCCCTTCTTGTGTTTTTGTATTTTACATGAGCAACATATACTTAATGTAATCGATTACCAAGTTTGAATTTTGAAAACACGTAACTGCTCATTATTTAAACATTTTTGAGAAATTGTACCGTTTTAATGAAAGGTTACCAATGACTATTTAAACAAGTTTTCAAGTTCAGAAAAAAGAACAAATGAGTTTCATAATATTATTCATTACTTGAAACAAACCTTCAATGTTGTACATATTCTAAAAGTTAGAAAAGTTTTTGAGCCTTAATTGTCATATCAAAAGAGACCTTTTCTTTTAGTATTCATACTGTCATGTTGAATTGAAACAATAATTGTATTTTGTTCTCCATTGTTGAACATCTGTTATTGTTCATTTACCGTAGCGTTCAATGAAAGGTTGTTGATCACCGTAGTGTTTGGTGAAAGGTTGTTGATCAATGTAGTGTTCGATAAAAGATTGTTAACCACCGTAGTGTTCGGTGAAAGAGTAGTTGATTATCGAAGTCTTCGGTAATGATTTTGTAATCAAGAAAATGGGTGATTTTCTTGAAGGTGTTGGTGTAAGAATCTCGAGGTGAGATTGTAACATAACACTGATTACATAGTAAAACAATCTTTGACTTTGTTTAGGGGACTGGACATAACCTTTGGTGGTGGAAGATAAAGCAGCATAAATCCTTGAGTGTCTCTATCCTTACACTATTTACTTTAACTAATTTAATATTTGCTCCATACTTTTTTAAGATTAACGAGTCATCATTGGAGTATAATTTTCTAAATTAAAATCGTCAAAAATTTTAAGAAATTTGTGAGAAACTTAATTCCCTTAATTTATTACCTCACTGAATTGCTCCTAAATCTCACAGTGGTCAACAACACCTTACTCTAATATTTTTAGTACCAAGTTGCATCTATGTCATATTTAATTAAAATAATTTTTAATATTAATTAAATTAATCGATCCAACCATTTAATTGCCATTCTTGTTAATGAGATCATTTAAAAAATTTGATAGAATTTTAAAATTATTTGATACTTAGTCAAATCATTTTCGTATAATACAATATTAAAATACATATACAAATTTAATTTATCTAAATGTTATTATAAAGTATAAGTCTACAAGACTTATGCTTAATTTCAATGAATTCTCCTTTTTATATATATATATATATATATATATATATATATATATATATATATATAAACACTCCTGTGACAATTTTTACATGTGTACGAGAACATGAGTTCGTTCTTGTTCATAATAGCAATAATTTAGTTTCAAAACTGGACAACGACACTCATTTTCCTTCAAGACATAGCTCGCAATTCAACCTTACCTTGCTCTCTCTTACGCATGCAAACTCTTTTCACTATGTATTATTATCGTAATAGCTGATTACATGCATATTAGTTGGTCATATTTTTTTCTTTTATTAATTGGTCATTTGTGAAGGACTATTTTAATTTGTTTTGTTAGATGAAATTATTCATTCCTTTTTATGATTTACATAGTTTAGTTTATATTTTTGAAAATAGAATTTAAATGCATGCATTAGGTACAAGGATAATAGTTAATAGTATAATATCAGTCAAAGTATTAACTTAAGCTGCAATTCTCTATCTATCATATACAATTGTGTCCATATTGAATGAATATATTTGTCAAGAATACAAGTTGAACGGGGCATAAGTGAATGCATGTCACTTGGAACTAATTTTATTTAAATTTAAAAGGTTGATTCAATTAATAAATTATTTATACATACATACTTGGTATAAATTAAATTTAAATGATCCAAACATTCAATTTAATGTTCTCATTAATAATATCATGTATACAAATTTTACTCAATTTTAAAACTATTTAATAATTAATTAAATCACTTTATTTTAATGTATAATATAATATTAAAATATATATAGATATTGATTCCTAGATGACAGATCTAGTTGGTCACATAATGAAAAACTGCCTATTTGGAATTAGTTTTTTGACTTTGAAAGGACAAATTTTCTTTTTTTTTTCTTTCTATTAATTGGTCATTGGTGAAGGACTAATTTAGTTATTGGTGAAGGACTAATTTAGTTTGTTTTGTTATTCGGAATTATTTATTCTTTTTCAAGATTTACATAATTTAGTTTATATTTTTTAAAATAGAATTTAGACGTTCATTGTGTTTGAACCAAGTAGATTTTTCATTTGTATACTTTTGTATAGTTTATACTGCACTTATTTCAACATGACGTAAAAGGTAAAAGAAAAAGAAGATTTATAAAATTTGCAATAAATTGTGCACAACTTCTATTCATTATATACAAGTCAGTCAATGTACATGGATCACATGCATAGATAAACATGGTAATAAATGATAGTATAATACAATTCAAGGTATTAATTTAAACTACAATTCTGTATCCATTCTATACAATTTTTTCCATCTTAGGTGGATCTATTTGTTAAAGATACAAGTTTCTTATGCATAAGCAAAAATTATGTTTTCTGATATGAAAAGTTTCTTTCTAGAGTCTGTTATAGACTTTGATGAAGAAAGTCTTTTCTATTCTGTTAACCTTAAGTTCTTCCTTTTGAGTTATTTTAATTTCTAATTCCTTATGTGCGACCGAACTTTGTGGTGTAACAGAAAGCTTATCAATTATACCATATGGATGAATTTAGGAATTTAAATATTTTTTAGATCAAATTTTAGGTCGTGTTTGGATGGGAATTTAATTCCAAACATTTTAATTGTTTTGAATTTTTTTATTTTATTTGGATGAATCAATTTAATTTTTTATATTTTCATTTTCTTTTTTAATAAAATAATTCAATTTTTAAAAAATTTAAATTTTCATTTTTAAATATTTAAATATTTAAAATAATTTTAATGTTACATGATAAATTTTAATGTTATAAAATATTTAATAATTAATTTTTTATTTTAAATAATTAGAAATATAATAAATACTTAATAATAATTAAGAATTACGTAATCTTATAGTAATCTTACAGTAATATTAAAAATATATTAGAAATAAATAATTATGTAAGTTATAATTATTTATAAAAATTTAAATCAACGTTAAAACAGTTGGAATGTTTTATTGAAATAAAGGTATAAAAAGATACAATATTTAAAGAGGAAATAATGAAAAAAATCTTACCCGTTAAAAAATTATACTTATTTAATTGCTTAATTTTTTTAATAAAATAAATAAAAAACAATGATAATATTTATGAAAAACTAAATTAAAAAAATATATAAACTATTATTATTTAATCACTTAACAAAAATTTAATAAAATAAATTAAAAACAATATAAAGATTACAAAAAGTTAAATTAAAAAAAATATATAAATTATTATTTTGTGACCACTTTTTATTATAAAAATAATTGTCCTAGTTATATAAAAATAATTTATACTTATTTAATCACTTTACAATAAAGTTAATAAAATAAATTTAAAATAACGACATAATTTATAAAAATTTAATTAACCTATTTTACTTTTTAAAATGAATTTTGATTAATTAATGTATTTTTAAATTAGGTAACAAAATATATATTAATTCCAATAATATAAAAATAACAATTAAATTAATTTTTAGTTTTATGTATATTTTTTATTTCTATTTTTAATTATAATTATAAGTTTAATTAAATAAATATAAAATAATTATTTTATGTATCATTAAAAAATATTAAAATAATATAAATATGAAGAATTTTAATATTTAGATAAATTTAAAGTTTAATTTTATTTAAAGAAATTTTAAAAATAATATAATATAATTTAATTGAAGAATAAAAAAATTGAAATACCTAATTTTAAATAAAATTTTAAATTCTCTAATTTTATTTTGTTGAAATTCTTTCTCAAAATAATATTATTTTAAATTTTTTAGAATATTTTATTTAAATAAATAAATTAATTTAATAATAATTCAATTATTCAAAAACAAATAAATTACTTCATCAAATTAACTCATCCAGAAAATAGAGAACAAATTTCTTCTTTAATAACTGTACAAGTATCACATGACTGTCAAAACATCATAACACGTTAAATCTAGAACATAACTACCACGTCAATCTCAAACCTTTTGGTAAGAACCTGTAGTGAATGACCTGCATTCTTTTGCTTTTAATATAATTTTAATATATTAATATAATTTTAAATAAATTGCAATATTTTATACATAAATACAGTTTTAATTTTCAAATAATTCACAAACAATTCATATATATATATATATATATATATATATACTATTTTAAAAATTTAATTGAATTAACCTTTCAATTATAAATAAAATAATTCCATATACTATATATTACTAGTTATTTAAAATTATATTAATATAGATAATATTTTAATATTTTTAACAGTCTTATATTTAAAGTTATTAAATAATTTTAACATATTAAACCTATTAAAATACTTTGTATATTAATAAAATTTTAAAACTATTAAAATAATTTGTATATAAAATTTTAACAAATATTATATATATATATATATATATATCATTTGAAATTAGTTTTATTTAAAATTAAGATTGATTCAATTTATTGTTTATGATCCGTTGACATTAGATGTTAGTCTCATTGATTTACATTTTTTTTAATAACTTTTGCTATAAATTAAATTTTAATGATTCAGCTGTTTAATATAATATTTTTGTTAATGATATCATGTATAAAATCTTGTATATAATTTTAAAATTATTTGTTAATTCATTTAAACATTTTATTTTAATGTTATAATATAATATTAAAAAATATATAAATATTAATGATTAGATGATAGATTTAGAAAGATCTAGATTATATAAAATTTTATATCCTCGGTCTCATTGTTTAATATAATGTTTATCGTTTAAATTTAATTTATATCAAAAGTTATTAAGAGATTTAATGTTAAGGAATTCTACCTTTTAAAAAGTTGACATCTTTTTTATATTAAATTTTGATTATTAGAAATATGTTTTTTCTTTTTTTCTTTCGTAGGTTTCTTCTAACAAAATCGAAGTTGATTTGTTGAAAATACTTTATATAAATAGATATAAGTTAGAATAAGATATTATAAGTTTGATGGAAAGAATTTATATATATATTTTTTTTGTGTTAGATACCCTTCATCTATCTAGGCGAAGACCATGTTAGTCTAAAAAAAACTTATTTAATTTTAATTTTTATTTTATAATACTATAATTATCCAAATTTAAGTAGTATAATTCACTTCTAAATAAATTTAATTTAACTTTGTTAATACATGTAAACATTTAAATAATAAAATATTAGAAATTTTATTTTAATAGAATTTCATGTAATTCTACTAGTTTTAAGTTTATTTTGAATATATTGAATGTTAAATAATGTATTGAAGCTAAGGGTCAAATATTTAGTTATATTTTTCAGAAAATATGTTATATTGGTTGGGACGAAAGTTTCTCCAGGAATATAATATTTTTTTTTATTGTGAACAGGTTTTATATAAATACAATTTTCTAATTATAATCATTTTTTTATAGTAAAAATATGGAATTAAACTTAATTGTTTTTTAAAAAATGATCTTTCGGCAACCAATAAACAATCGATGCCGATTGGACGCTTTTGACCGTGATGTAATGATGGAAAATAACTGGTTATACGTTATTGGTTCAAGTCACACACTAACACACGTACAAATATGAAAGTTGCTGCAGTAATATACATTTTATTTTCATACCCAATAGTTTTATATACAGAATCCAATATATTTTATTCATTACCAATTTTCTTATATAAAATTATGAAGTTAAGATTATTTTTTTTAAAAAAAATACTAGCATTTCAGTCACGGCGTTAAATCCATGCTTTAGAAAGATCCACCGTGACGTAGTTATAGAGAGCAACGGGCTCTATATCATTAATTTTTATTATTTCCTTCTTAGATGTGTGCTTCAAAAATATTTAACATTAAGATTAAAATGAAAATAATAAATAATACCCCATACCTCACTCGAAAAAGTATTTACTTTAATTTCTAAATTTTACGGTTTCTTTTTTTTTATTTTCAAACCTTGTATATTGAGTAGTTAATTATATATTATTCAAAAATTAAGAATTGACCTCTCAGATATATCTTTCAAATGATTTTTCAATAATATAATAATTAATAATTGGATGATAATATTAAAAAAATATTGTGTTTTAACTTGTTTTAATAGAATCAATTTGAATTGAATATTGACGATAAGATTGGTAGTTGAATTATTTAAATAAAGAGATAAAAAATATGGTAGAAAAATGAAATACATTATTTATTGTATCTTTTAAAAAGAATTTAAAACGAGAAATATCATTATGGATAAATGATAAATTTAAAAAATGGTAAAATTATCTCTTAAAGAACAGGTTATCTTTAAAGAACAGATTATCTGTTATCTTTAAAGAACAGGTTATCTTTAACTACTGAATTTTACTTATTATAAATAGAAGCTAAAACGTAGACTATACTCACATGAATTAATTCTTGCGTCTTCTTGGTAGCGAGTGATTTCTTAGTTACAATGATGGGGAAAAAGTGTTTTTTGAGTGCAATTTTTTTGCTGTGTTTGTGTTTGATTAGCTTAGGAATCAATGCACATGAGGTTTCATACGAAGGAGGAGCTATTAAAATTAATGGCAAGAGAAGACTCTTGTTCTCTGGTTCCATTCATTATCCTCGCAGTACCCCTGATGTGAGCTAATTTTTTTATTTTTTTTTGTATAGTTTCTGAGTAAAAAAAATTCAAATTATTAATTACTAATGTTTGATAATATTAAATACACTTAATTTGTTATATTAATATTTCTAATATATATTTGACAGATGTGGCCACATTTGATTAGTAAAGCAAGAGAAGGAGGACTGGATGTGATCGAAACTAGCGTTTTCTGGAATGCCCATGAGCCTTTACCTCGCAAGGTTTTTCTTTTTGTCTGGACTTTGAAAAAGTTTCTGTTATATATATTTTTGTTGTCAAAAATTTATTTTGCTTAATTTTATCATAAAAATTTCAGTATGATTTTTCGGATAATCTGGACCTTATAAGATTCATTCGAACAATTCAAGACGAAGGGCTTTATGCTATGATTCGATTTGGTCCATACATAAATGGTGACTGGACCCACGGGTTAGTATACAAATTATCTTTCATATTATTAAATACATATAATTTATATTGATTTCAAATAAAGAATTTTTTGTTTTCTATTGACAGGGGACTTCCGGTTTGGTTGCATACTATTAATAGGCAAAACATGACACTTAGAACCCATAATGATGCATTTATGGTAAGTCTTTTATATTTATCTTAAATATTTTTTTCATTAAATTCATGTCACGCATAATTTTGATCCCATAAATTTAAATTTATTATTTTTAATCCCTGTAATTTAAAGAAAAAATTAGTCCCCACAACTGGGATTAGAGATTTCTTTATATTGTAGGGATAAAAAGAACAAATTTAAATTTTGGGACCGAAACTTAAATTTATAAAACTAAAAATATATTCAAGTTTTATATTTTATATGCTTAATTCTATAATATCTCTTGCGTGTTTTTTTTTTCTTTTTCTTTTCCACTGTTTTCCTAATTGATCTCCACTTGATTATAGCATGAGATGGAAAGATTTACCACTTTGATAGTGAACATGTTGAAGAAAGAAAAACTATTTGCTTCACAAGGAGGACCCATTATTCTTTCTCAGGTTTTCTTTTTCTGATTTTGTTTCTTTCTCATTGACTATATATATACCTTTTGTATATACTAATTTTTAATTTATATAATTTTTTTTTTGCATACACAAAAAAGATCGAAGATGAGTATGGAAATGTTATGCGTGCATATGGTGACAGTGCAAAAGAATATGTGAAATGGTGCGCTGAATTAGCTGAGTCTTTTCAGATTGGTATTCCTTGGGTCATGTCTCAACAAAATGATGCTCCCGATTCCATGGTAATAAACCATTACACTTAAATAACATAAAAATTAATATTACTTGTATAACAAATTTTTACAATAATTTTTTATATTTGTTTTAAAATCACTTGATCATATATTCACACTACAATTTGCCTATCTTATTTTATGCTTTTTTTCCATTTTTTTAGAAATAAATATTGTAAAAATTTATTATGAAATACTATTATTACTTATATATGTGTAAATATAATAATCTAATATTAATATGAAATTATGTAAAGTTTATTTTTTTATTTATTACTTTGTTTTTCGGATTCGGCGGCTAATGAGTTGTTATTTCTTTCCAAATTTAGATTAACACGTGTAATGGTTATTATTGTGATCAATTCACACCTAAGCTCAGTGGTAAACCCAAGATGTGGACAGAGAATTGGACTGGCGGGTTAGTTCTTTATTTCTAATAAATATTTATGTATTTTTATTTTTTATTTTAATGTTCACGTATTACCAATGTGAGAGTGTTTTATACTGTTATTCAACGAGGCTGTGTAACATTATTTAAAAAGTTTGATAATTTGTTTGTTATTAAGTCATTAATTAACAAGTGTATCAGACAAAATTCTCAAATTTCAATCTAAATTGTGTAATGCCTTGTACATTTAGGTATAAGACTTGGGGTGGGCAAACTCCTCATAGAACTGCTGAGGATCTTGCTTATGCAGTTGCAAGCTTTGTCCAATTTGGTGGCACATTCCAAAATTATTATATGGTAATTATTTTGCTCGAATATACATAATTTAATTGTAACAAAATTATATTGTTGTTAATATTTTCATTTGTTCATTCCAGTACCATGGTGGTACCAATTTTGGACGAAGTGCTGGAGGGCCATATATCACTACTTCATATGACTATGACGCTCCTTTGGATGAATATGGTAAATAATACATTTCTAACCATTTTATTTTCTTTTTATTGAATAAACTATATGGCTTCCATTGTGTTAGTGACATTTCATCCATACACAAAGTTCCTTCTTAATTTCAAGATTTATTACCTTATTTAATTTGAGGAAATTTGTTCTTGATATAAGGCAACTTGAATCAACCAAAGTGGGGTCATCTTAGACAACTTCACAAGATTCTAAAGTCCAAAGAGGATGTCTTAACTCATGGTTACATGTCTGATTCAGATTATGGCAATATGGTTACAGTAAGTTTATGTCACTCTCTCTTATGTAAATTAATTTGAGTTAATGTGAATAATATTTTGATAACAATATTCTTTTTTATTTTTTATAGGTCACGCAATACACAAATGCTGGAAAATCAATTTGCTTCATTGGAAATGGACATCCCTCGAGGGATGCTAAAATTAATTTCAGAAACAGTGATTACGTCATTCCTGCTTGGTCTGTTTCAATTCTTCCAAACTGTGACTCCGAAGCTTATAACACTGCAAAGGTGATGAAAATAATAACTAAAATTTTTAATATAATAACAACTTTTCCCTTTTTTTTTTAACATATATGACTAATAAACTTTATGCCGAAAATGTTACTAATTCTAGTTAATTTTGTGGCCTTCTTGTGATAATATATTACTTTGCTTTTGAAAAGTAGTAACTTACATCATTTGAAATCAGGTCAATACTCAAACATCTATAATGGTGAAGAAGGAAAAAGATCCACGTAATGAAGAAGAATCTACATTGAAATGGCAATGGAGGGAAGAGCCATTTGTACAAAAGGTAGATTCGAAAATCATAGGTACTGTTGATTTGATTGCTCCAAAACTCATGGACCAGAAATCTGTCACCAATGATACTACTGATTACTTATGGTACATCACTAGGTAATGTTTCTTCATTATATAATTTTGTATTGTGGTGTATCAATTAGCATAATTACCTGCTAATTTACAAGAAAAATTAATTTTTCACAGCCTCGACATCCAAGCTATTGACCCTAAATGGTCGAAAGAATACAAGTTAAAGGTGAACACAAGTGGGCATGTGCTTCATGTATTTGTTAATGGAAAACATATTGGTAAGTTTTTCAGAGCAAAATATCCTCAGCACTTTCTATTATTTTATTTCAACCAATGAATTAAAATTTTATCCATTGTTTTTTTCACTCACAGGTACCCATTACGCTAAATATGGACATTTCAAGTTTGTTTATGAGCCCAAGATCAGATTGGTTGTTGGGAAGAATGATATAAGTCTACTAAGTAGCACTGTTGGACTAAAAGTAAGTCTAACATATCTTGTTTGTTAGATATTAAAGGTTCTAATTGTGACCCATGTATGATATTTATCAATAATTTCTTTACTAATGTGTTTGCACGGAACTCTGCATAACTAAACTGTGATTGGAATTGCAATTAATTTAAAAAACTTTTGACATTATTTTTATTGTTGATGTTTATAATTTGATTGTATAAACTAATTTTGCTTTTATATATACACACATAGAACCGTGGTGCTTTCTTTGATAGAGTCGACGTGGGTGTTCATGGTCCCGTAGAGTTGGTGGCAGATACTAATGACTCTGATTATGAAGAAAATGAGATAGTGGAAAATCTCAGCAAAGAAAATGAATGGTATTATAAAGTTGGATTGCACGGTGAGCATGAGAAGCATTACGAGTATCTGAATAGCCTCGAAACATGGTATACACATGATATTCCATCGAATAGAATCCTTGTTTGGTATAAGGTATAAATTTTAATTAACTGTTAATTTAAGTTATTTTATTGAAATGGATTCGCACAAAATGTTTTGTGGGATGAAATTAACTAAAGAGTTATTGATTGATATGTTTGGTGGTAGACAATGTTCAAAAGTCCGATTGGTGATGATCCAGTTGTAGTTGATTTGAGTGGACTAGGAAAGGGTGAAGCTTGGGTAAATGGTAACAGCATTGGTAGGTACTGGCCAAGCCACATTGCAGACCTTGATGGTTGCTCTCTAATATGTGATTATCGTGGTAAATACACTGACAACAAATGCTTGTCAGAGTGTGGACAACCTTCCCAGAGATGGTAATCAAATCAAATATTTTTATGTGTAATTTATTTTATATTTATATTTATATGCAATGATGATTAATACATTAATAATTAAGTGACACTAACTAATTAATTTTATATATTATAAGGTACCATGTTCCACGTTCATTTCTTCGGGAGGATGATCAAAACACATTGGTCTTATTTGAGGAATTAGGAGGCCACCCCTTTAATGTCAAATTTTGCCAACAAGCACAGTAACTGTTGGCAAAATTTGTGCAAATGCTTACGAAGGGAACCTATTAGAGTTAGCATGCAATAAAAATCAAGTCATATCTCAAATTAATTTTGCTAGCTTTGGTTTGCCTAAAGGTGAATGTGGATATTTTCAAAAAGGCCATTGTGAATCTCGTAACGCATTAAATGCCATTAAAAAGGTAATATATGTCATAACATTTATTTTCTTCTTCGTACTTTACCATTTGCTAAAATAAAATTGTAGTACCTAGCTAATTTTCTGTTTCCATTTTTGGTTAATTTGCAGAAATGCCTTGGGAAGGATAAGTGCTCTATTCAAGTTTCAGAGAGAATGCTTGGAGGTACCAAGTGTAAAGTTGCTCAAAATAGATTTGCAGTTGAAGCACTTTGTGACACAAAAGTCAGCGACGAGATGATGAAACCTTAGATTTTAATGTCTGTCAGCTAGGATTTTACTTTCTTTAATTCTTCGCTTGTAATTCTGTAGTTTATTTAGGATTTGATGCACAACCCTCGTTTGGGTGCATAATTAGTCTAGGAAGTAGGTACATTGAATTTTCTCCTTTAAATTTTAACATGTAATTTTCATATTTCATACAATATTAATCTGATTTCTACAGTTTTATTTAAAGAAATTCAATCCAATTTTAAATATTCCATAAAATTAATAATTTTTTTAATACACAGAATAAAATATTAATTATAAAATTAAATACGCATTAAATTGGTTACATTAACTTGAGGCTTAAGTTTTTCTTACTAATAAAATTACTCTAGTTTCCATCTGCAATATTTAAAAATTCAATCCAAATTTAAATACATCAGCTTCATGATTTAAAGTTTAAAATATTATTTAGACTAAGATCATCTTGCCTTTAACTCAAATTTTAAAATCTCTTGTTCTTACCTGTCAGTAAATCAAATTTTAAACAATCTTATTCTCACTATTATATGCATAACTTATAATAATTAAGATTTATTCGAGCTCTCCAAAACTCTTAAAAATTTATGATTGGGTTGTCAATTAACTTGTTTAACTTATATTTATGGTCAAATAAATATATTTATTTGTTATAAATTATAATTAATTATAATATATTATATACCCTTAAATTTATTTATTTATTAAAAATTTAAATTATATAAAATTAATAATTTTTTTATGTAATACATATAGACTAAAATATTAATGATAAATTAAATACATATTAAATTTGTTACATGGTTGAGGCCAAGTTTTTCTTACCAATAAACTTAAAAATTTAAACCAAATTAATTAAATCAATTCATTGAAGGAGTTTTTTTCCCTTGCATCATGTAATTTTCTTTATACATTCTAAAAAAAATAGGTTTATAACATCGATTAAATTGAATTTACAACACTAATTACGTTAAAAAAGTCTGATGTTAAAAATATGAACTTTTAATGTTTGATTATTTTAATTTTTAACGTAGTTAAAAGTATTTTCTACGTTGATTTTTATGTTAATACATAATGTTATTTATATCTTTTTATGTCGATTGTTAAAAAGTATAACAAACATTAAAAAAGTATGTTAAAATATAAATAAAGGTAGATTCGCATAAATTGGTTCAGAAATAAAAAAAAAATTCTGATGTTAACACGTTGGTGCATCCAAGAAGAAACAAAAAGGTGCCTCCGTAAAAAGACAATGTCTTCAATGTATGCGGAATTGTGGTCTGGCCCCCGTAAATCCATAAAACTTAATATGTTCAAACTGAACTATATCGTGTTTATGAACACTCAATTGAGGAGTTTAAAAACATCATCTTCACAATAATCCTCAAGCTACACACATTAATTCTATTTATATCAATTATACAAATTACCTACTGTACCGGGCCGGGGATGAGCACCGAGCTCACCCCGTGATGCCGGGCTCTCCCCACTGACCGGCCGAGCTAGACATGAATAGAATAAATCTGGACAAATATGGACATATATCTTTTCCCTGATATCTCGGGATTCTTGGGCCTGAACCCATGAAATCTACGAATAAGGAACCCTAATTGTGATCCCTATAAATACTAATAGAGGACTCAATAATCACACATGAAATAAAACCTAAATCACTCACACATCAAAGAGGGTTCCAACCCCTCACGCCGCCGGAATTCTCAGGGCTGAGCTCAGCTCAGACCACCTCAAATTCCAGCGAGAACAATTGGCGCCCACCGTGGGGCCAGATAATCCTTTATCCCACCACCACTTTCTAAATTCCAATCAAAACACGCTCAGATGGTTCAAACGCGCAGCAACTCCAACGCTACGATGGATCCCGCTGTGGCGGAACTCATTCGATCCACGGTGGAGGCGGCGGCGGCGGAGGCTCACGCACGGATGAACGCTCGCGGAGGCCCTGCGAGCCCATAATCGAGAAATGAGAGGACGTTGGACCACGCGGGCGGATTTGAATACGATCGGCGACGACACGGCCGACCTTCAAGAATTGCCGAGCCCTGCGACAAAGAACCCAGGAAATTCATGACAGACCCCCCCCCCCCATTCCTAACGCGGAAGGCGAGCCAAGGCCGAGAGAAGAGGCCAGGTCCAATTCACGCATCGGCCCCTCTCATGCCCGTACGACTGGGGAGGACATGCACGTTGGGAGTTCGGCAACTCGGCATGCGGACTCCCATGTTCGAGCTCGGCCCTCCCCTGCTCAACCATTCGCCGACCTCAGACCTCCTCGGACACCTGGATTGGGTAACGTTTGGAACCTCCACCCATTTGTCCCGGCCATCCTGGCCGTGCGAGTGCCCGAATCTTGGAGGTGGCCGTCCCAGGACAAGTACGATGGGACCACCGACCCAGTTACTCACGTGAGGGCTTTTCTCACTCAAGCCGCTAGCGACCGTGGAGGATGATTATGTGCTCACGGATGTTTCCTCCACCCCGAAGCGGAATAGCCTCGATTGGTACTACTCGCTCCCCGCATTGTCGATCGATTCGTTTGACTCCTTGTACCGACACTTCCAAGCCTGGTTCGCGATGCTCGGTCGACCCCGACCACCTCGCTAGCCGCTTCATCATCTCATACAGGGAGAAAAGGAGTCCCTCGGGACTACATGGCCTCGCCCGCGTTGGCATGCCGAACCATACCCAATCTCCATCCCGCCGTCGCCTTGCATTCCATACAAGCCGGGCTCAATCCCGGCCCATTCTCCGATTCCCTCTTCACCGAGCCCCCTATCGACATGAATGACCTCCGCTCTCGAGCTACCCGCTTCATGAGCATAGAAGAGAACTCGACCGCTAAACGCCGAGCTCGGGAACACGCTCTCCCATCCAAGCAAAAGGAGTCGGCCTCTTCTCGTTTGGCCGAGTCCAGAGAGAACGTCGTGCTAGCGCGTATACCTCATACACCCCTCGAATGCGTGGAGATCTTTGTGGAGGCGTGCGCGTTGGATCTAGTTCGCCGACCTAAAGCCTACCCACCCGCGGACGCCGACCCGACCAAGGGAGTGCGCCTATCACCGAATACAGACACACTACCGAAGATCGTCGCTGTGCACGGACCCGATAACGACTCATCGGACGGCGAGCCGCGAAGATTTGTACAGGAAGGACAGAAGCACCCAGAGAGGTACACCGGGACGAGATCCAAGTCACGGACCCGAGATTCAGATCGCGATGCCCGGGACGGCCCGAGCAAACGCAGAGTTAGAGGTTGGGGTAAGGAAGCCGATCAAAACCCCGACAAGGTAAAGGGAACCATCAACACCATTGCAGGAGGTTTTGCAGGAGGGGGAGCTACCTCTTCGGCCCGAAAACGATACGCGAGAAGCGTCAACCACATAGGGTCACCCAAGAAAAGAACTCTGCCCTCCATCACATTCTCTGACGACGACTTCAGCATCGACGATCCCGACCAGACCGACTCCCATGGTCATCTCGTGCACCATCGCCAACCGGCGAGTCCGCAAAGTACCGATCGACCAAGGAGCTCGGCCGACGTGTTGACCGGGTCTATCTTCGGTTGGAGTTGCCTCGAGACCATCATCAAGCCGTACCCGAGCCCCCGCTTCGATTCTTCGGAGAAAGAGTCCATTCTCGGGGCTATATCGACCTCCTCACTACCTTTGGCGGGAGCGAGGCTTATAAAACGGTGGAGGTCAGATACATTCTGATTGATGCCGACACCTCTTACAACGCCATTATCGGCAGAAGGACGCTGAACCAATTAGGAGCCATTGTGTCCACACCTCACATGGCCATGAAGTTCTCGGAAGATAGGGGGAAGATAGTTACTGTCAAGGCCGACCCTAGGACGGCCCGAGTATGTTACGCACGGAGTTTGAAGGTTACACCGTACTCTATCAAGAAGGAGGAGGGGAGACCGACCTCTAACATATGCTCAGTTCTTCTCGGCACCGACGAGCCGATAGACTTGGACCCCAGGGCCGAGTTCGAAGATGAGCGTCCCTCCTTTTCCGAGCCCCTTGAGCCGCCTGCGCCTCGGCCCGAGCGGCAGTCACCAAGGTAGGTACTTCCATGCCGACCTCCTCCGCGGGAAGTAATCACACGTTACGAGAAAATGCCGACCTATTCGCATGGAGACCATCCGATATGCCCGCATCGACCCTAATTTGATGTGCCACAAGCCGTCATTGCTTCCTCATGCCCGGCCGGTGGCGAAGAGGAGGAAAGGCGAGTGAGCGCCGCCTAGTAGTTCAAAGGGAGGTTGGCAAACTTCTGGAGGCTCGCTTCATTAGGGAGATAATATACACCACCCGGTTAGCCAATGTTGTGATGGTCAAGAAGTCAAACGGAAGTGGAGGATGTGCAACGGACTACACCGACTTGAATAAAGCTTGTCCCAAAGACACTTACCCGTTGCCGAGCATCGACCGGCTAGTGGATAGCACTCGATTCGGGTACGAGGCATTCAGTTTCTTGGACGCATATTCTCCGGGTTACAAACTCGCATACCGATGTATCCACCGACGAGCCAAAGACCGCGTTCATGTCGACACGACCAATTATTGCTACCAAGTCATGCCTTTCGGTCTCAAGAACGCCGGGGCCACTTATCAACGACTAATGGACAAGGTCTTCGGCTTCCCAGATCGGACGCAACATGGAGGTCTACGTCGATGACATGGTGGTGAAGTCGAAGACCCAAACCCAAAGATGCCACCGACCTCGAGAAATCTTCTCGTAAATACGCTAAGCATCATTCGCTCAACCTGAAAAGTGCGCCTTCGGGCAAGGGCGGGGAAAGTTCTCGCTTCATGATCTCCCCATGTGGAATCGAGGCCAACCCGACAAGTGCACGACCATCTCTAGTATGCCCACCCGACTTGCCCGAAGGATTTGCAGTAAACTCAATCCGACGCCCGGTCGCTCATCTCGCTTTCTCGCCAAGCCGGCGAGCGTGAGCAAGCCCGTTCGCACTATTGAAACGATCGCCGCTTTGGAATGGAATGAGGAGTATGCTTCGGCGTTTGACAAGTTGAAAGCTCGATAGCTTCCTACCGACCCTAACCAACCCGTCGCCCGAGTTGCCCTCGTATGTCTACTTGGCGGTTTCGGCTGTTGCCATCAGCCGGTCCTCGTCAAAGAGGTCGACAAAGCGCAGACCCCAGATACTTCGTGAGCCGACACTCCACCTCGCCGAGACCAGATATCGACCGTAGAGGTTGGTGCTCGCCTAGTCTTCACGGTCGCCGGCCGAGGCATTACTTTGCGCAGCGCCCATGATATGCTGGTGAGGTCGACTACCCCATCGCAAATTTTGCGCCGACTCGACCGGTGCCGCACGACGGCCCGGGCCGTCGAGTTATCCGACCGGACCGACATTTGAAGCCCGAGACCTATGAAGGCCCAGCTTCTTGGTAGTTCATCACCGAGCTACCCGAGCTCTCGACGACCGCGACCAGGTCAGACGCCGAGAGTCGACGATCTTCTAACAAAAAGGCAGCGGAGCAGAGTTATTCGGGAAGGGCCGAAAGACCTCGTTTTGGAACAAGCGATACGCTTCTCGTTCGCAACCTCAAACAATCAAGCTGAATATGAGGCCCCGCTCGGGCCGGCCCCGGTCGATTAGCCCGGACACGGGCGTTCGACATCTAAAGTGCCTAAGTGACTCCCACCTGGTCACTTCTCAGGTTAGGGACGAGTTCCAAGCCAAGGAACCCCTCCTTCAGCAGTATTATCACAGGGTGAAGAACATGCTATCTCACTTCGCTAAGTTTGAGATCATCCACGTTCCCCGTGAACAAAATGACAGAGCGGACATCTTATCCAAGCCGGCGAGTTCCCACAGAGGGGGACAACATCATTCAATCATTCAGGAAGTGCTCATCTCCCCGACCTGGGACAAAGACAAGGTTTACTCCATTAACACCGAACCGAGCTCGTGGATGACTCCACTCGTGTCATACTTGCAAGACAACGTCGTGCCCGACGATAAGAATGAAGCTAATGAAGACATTCGTCAAGCTCCCTACTATGTGCCGAGGGACCAAGAGCTCTTCCGGAGAGGCTTTCGACCCCGTTGCTCAAATGTTTGAACAAGGAGCAAGCGCAGACGTGATGGACGAGCTACACATGTGCATCCGCAAAGATGCACTCTGGGGCGAAGAACATGGCGGTTCCGGTTAATCCGGCCGGATACTACCGGCCTACAATGAAGAAAGACGCCAAGGACTATGTCCGAGCCGTAAGAAATGCCAAGAACACGGCTTCGCCGGCCGACGGCCCGCCGACCGAGCTCCATCTCGTTTCGTCACCTTGGCCCTTGCCTTTATTGGGGATGGACATCCTCGCCCGTTCCCACCAGCGCAAAGGCAAACCAAGTTCCCGTCGTGGCCATCAACTACTTTACCAAGCTGGATCGAGGCCGAGCCCGTCGCAACCATATCGGCGAAGCAGTTCGTAAATTCATATGGAAGCATATCGTTTGCCGGCACGGCATACCCCAAGGCCTGGTTATTGATAATGGGCTTACGTCACGATGCTACCTTTCGTGCATTCTTAGCCCCTGCAAGATCCAAGACCGGACGTCGTCGCTGGAGCACCCTCAAACAAATGGACAAGCCGAGGCCTAATAAGGTCATCCTCAACGAGTCAAGAAGAAGAAAGCTCGGCCGCAGAAGGAGATTGGGCGGAAGAAATACCGAGCGCAGCATGGGGGTACCACCGCACACCTCGCCCTCCACCAACGAAACGCCATTCCTCCTCACCTACATGGGTTCGATGCCATGATACGGTGGAGGCCTGGTGAACCTTCGTGGAGAAGCTAACGCACACACCCTCGAGCAACGAGAGCGCCCTCAGGAGGAGCTCGACCTTATGAAGAAGTCCGAGAAGAAGCTAGAGTGAGGGAGTTGGCCACGAAGCGCGCGTGCGGCCCGTCGTTATAACTCCCGAGTTCGAGAGCGGTCTTTCGTCCGGGGTGACCTCGTTTGGAGAAAGACCGGGAGGCTAGAGAGACCGAGCTCACGACAAGCTTGTCGCCAACCGGACGGTCCCTTTCGCATCCTCGAGACCCATGACAATGGAGCCTACAAGTTGCAAGAGATGGGTGGACGTCTTATACCCAGAACTTGGAACGCAAGTCACCTGAAGCCGTATTTTGGCTAGAATATGCCATATTCATTTTTAAATTTCAATACAGTAAGTTACATTCGTTGTATTCTTTCATTTGTCGTGGAGGTGTACTCTTTTTCCTAAGCCCGGGTTTTTCCCTAAGGAGGGTTTTTCCGGGAAAGGTTTTAACGAGGCACCGCGTCAGTATTCAATAAAAGAAGTTTTGCATCATCAAACTTATCTTTATTCCCGTGCTCGGCGGCTACCGAGCTAGAGGAGACATCGCGTCCCTCTATCAAGTTATTCCCGTGCTCGGCGGCTACCGAGCTAGAGGAGACATCGCGTCCCTCGACCAAGTTATTCCTGTGCTCGGCGGTTACCGAGCTAGAGGAGACATCGCGTCCCTCTACCAAGTTATTCCCGTGCTCGGCGGCTACCGAGCTAGGGGAGACATCGCGTCCCTCTACCAAGTTATTCCCGTGCTCGGCGGCTACCGAGCTAGAGGAGACATCGCGTCCCTTTACCAGTTCTTACCGTACTCGGCGGCTACCGAGTTAGAGGAGACATCGCGTCCCTCTGCCAAGTCAACACCGTGCTCGTCGGCTACCGAGCTAGAGGGGACATCGCGTTCCTTTACCAGTTCTTACCGTACTCGGCGGCTACCGAGCTAAAGGAGACATCGCGTCCCTTTACGAGTCCTTATATTATGCTCGGATGACCTGAGTTACAAGTTTGACCGAGCCCACCGTTACAAGGCGAGACCGAGCTCATCCGTTGGGAGGTCGGTCACCTATCTCGCTGAGCTCGACCGAGACCCGTTGGAGGCCTGGTCGGGTGAAAGTAAACATCCAGAAAAAGCAAGTACAGAGTAAAGCGGCACAAGTAAAATAAAAAGAGCGTGGTACGAAGATGAAACAAGGATTGATAAAAACGAAGACAATGACATTCAAAATAGATGATGATAAGCACGGCCCAAAGGACCACGGTTACAATCCACGGCCACAAAAAGAAATAAAAAGTACAAGTAAAAAGCAAAAGAAGCAACTAAGCTAAGTCTACCCATTCCCCGTCAACGACATCCTTGAGAACATCGAAAGACTCAGATTCAAAGTCGGGAGCCGGGTAGCATGCTTCGTCTGATCGCTGGGTCAAAACCCTTGTAAAGGTATCCGCCACGCATCCTCCAGCCCGCCACGATAGCCTTCTCCTTTCGATGGCCTTCTCGCTTCCCCGAGCTTATTTGTGGCTCCACCGAGCTGCTCCCTCAGCTGAACGACCTTCAACTCAACATCTGTAGCTCGGTCCCCGGCCGAGGCTACCTTGCCTTCCAACTCCTCTTGGATGGCCTTGTTAGCAACGAGCTCTTGGACGAGCTCCTCCTTGGCGCGGGCGGTCGCGAGCTCCATCTCGGCCTTTTCCTTGTCTTGCTCGGCCTTCTCTTTATCTGATCTCAGCTTGGCGGCCGCCACCCCCCAAGTAACCAACCTCGTCGCGATCCCGACTCGCGAAGAGGCGTTCCAACTCCGCCACCCGAGCTTCGAGGTCGCCGCCCGCTCAACCCACCTTTTGAGTGGCGAAGTATGGCCGTGGACCGAGCAAAGAGGACTCCCCCCATCCAAATTGTCCTTCACCCAACAGCGTTTAATAGAGAGTTTTCGTACGAGCTGGGGAAGGGGTCTCCAAATTTAATGTGTTCGCCCCGAATGGAGGAGTCCCATAAAGACCGGCGGGGAGGACGTCGCCATCATTTGTTCAATACGAGGGTCCGAACCTCCTTGCTATACCATGACGCGCCAAGAGGTAATTTGGCCGAGGTCTTCACGAAGAAGAGCCGGCGCACCCCATGTAACAAGGCCGAAGGAGAAGCCTCCTCGCCTCGCCCGAGATGGCAAGAGAGCCGTAGTGGTTGCGGCGGTAGGAAGAGATGATGCGGTCTCGGCCTCCTCGCCCTCGCCTCTTAAGCAGCAGCAGCAGCCTCCTGGCCGAGCTTCAACGCTCTTCTCCCGGGGTCTTTTGGCCGGGCCGGGGGGAAGGACGAAGAGCCGGCCGAGCCCTCTCCCGCCGAGGCGCCGAGCCGAGCCCGCCCTTATTCTTGGACTAGGTGCCGGGGGCCGAGGCCGCCCCGAGTTCTCGACTCGAGCTTGCTTTTGGCGAGCCTTTTATGATACGGATGAGGTCGGCATTATCGCCCATTAGTCCCGCAACCAAAGCAAGAAATACAAGTTAGAAATGCAAGTAAAGACTCGACCAAGGACTCACAATGGGGACTGGGAGACACTAAAGATTATTACCTAAGAAGTGATGGTATCGGCCCTCCTCCCGAGCCGAATGTATCGAGCCCTACCGCTAATGGTAAGGGGAGGTCGTCCAAGACTTGAATGATATTCCTATCACCCGGGGTCAACCTTTCCTGGGAACTTGATATATTTCATGAGGACTACACACGCATAAAGGATACCTAGGACTTAGGTCGTCCTTCAAGAAGAAGGCCCGGATGTACCGGCTTGCCGACCGGGAGCTAGCTTGAAATACTTCTCCTTGAAATTCTTATATGATCGGGTGTGGGAATGAGCAAACCCTCCCGACGGGCATCTTGCAGGGGAAGCCCAGCCCACTGGGGCCGTGCTTCAACCGATAATAGTGAAGGAACACACGAGAACTCCCGCCCGAGGCCGAGCATCTTGCACAAAATTTGGAAGGCACGAAAGTCCCAACCTGTTAGGATGGAGGCGACTCGGGAGCTACGTTCAAAAAGGCGAGGACCTCGGTCTCGCAGCGGCTCAAAGGAAAGACTACGCCATATTCCTTGAACAGATACTCGTACACCGTTATGGCATACCGACCGTAGACGAGAGTCCGAGTATGAACTCTTTGATGGGGCTTACGGTTCTAAAACTAGCCACATCCTCGAACCCGTCCTCACGATGGCATACCGATCAAGGACGACCCGCACGCTTTCGATATTATCAAGGAAGAGACTCGACTAGACACGTCGCCAGGAGCCACGAGAAGTCGGGCTCCCCGCCAGTAGGATGGGGACTACGAGATCGGCCTCCTCGGCTTCCCTCGCTACCCCTCCTCGCCGAACTGCTACTCAGTAGCGACCTCGCCATTCCTCACCTCGGCCTCAACAGGGGAGACCTCGGCGGTACCGGGCAGATTGAACCTTGGCCCCATCGGGGGGACCTCGGTGGCGAGAAGAGGAGGCCCGAATCCGAGATCGGCTCCTCCAATTGAAACTTCGATGGAGGAAGAAGTCTCCATCGATCGGGCTCGGGAGCCCGGAAACGAAGAAGGGATCATACTTTCCACACTATGAGTGGCCGAGGAGTGGGAAGAGGAAGACATACCTAAAGAGGGCGAGGAATGAAAATGGCGGAGTGAAGACGACAGAGACCGAAAACGACGCCGAGCTAAAATGGCTAACCCTTCCCTTGGCCAAGAAGAGCGAAGAGGGCACTTAGAACGATGAGGAATCTCGAAAGCGAATGCGAGGGGTAGAAGAGGAAAAGTGGAGAAGTGAGGGGGCGTGGCCTATTTAAGGAGAAGGAAAAGAGCCGTTACCAGCCAAGGGTAACGGCCAAGCCCATAATAAACGGCCCACTCCCACGTTCAAGGCCCACTCACGCAAGCAAAAAATTAAATAAAATATTAAAAAAGGAATACCAACCGTCGCGGAAGTCCCTGCCATTAGGCCTCGGACTACCGATCTCTTGACTTGAACTCATTACCAACCAATCGCTTGGCTCGAGCTCGGGGGGTTGATGTACCGGGCCGGGGATGAGCACCGAGCTCACCCCGTGATGCTGGGCTCTCTCCCTTGACCGGCCGAGCTGGACATGAATAGAACAAATCTGGACAAATATGGACATATATCTTTTCCCTGATATCTCGGGATTCTTGGGCCTGAACCCATGAAATCTACGAATAAGGAACCCTAATTGTGATCCCTATAAATACTAATAGAGGACTCAATAATCACACACGAAATAAAACCTAAATCACTCACATATCAAAGAGGGTTCCAACCCCTCACGCCGCCGGAATTCTCAGGGCCGAGCTCAGCTCGGACCACCTCAAATTCCAGCGAGAACACCTACAAAACACATTACGAATCATAATGAGAGTCCAAATTAAAGAAAAACTACCATCACTAGTAAACAAACAAATTAAAGTAAATCTTCTGATTGCAGTAACTCTTAGTATGCTTTTCCGGGGTCCAACTCATCCAGAAAATTATACGCTTTTAAGCATCAAAGCGTCATTATATACGGTTCATTTTTGTCTTTCTTGTAATTAATAAGATAGAAAGAAATATAACTCATCGGTTCATAGACATAAGTCACAGTTTGGAATAAAAATATTCTACTTAAAAATTACTCATAATTAAAATCTGGACCAAACACTTTACGATAAAAATTATTTTAAAAGAACAACTTAGTTTGCAAAATAATAATTGAAAAAAAAAAGACTTTTAGAATACAAACAATTTCAACCTATTTTTTAAAATTCTTACTTTTGACTTTTTAAATTTTATATAACTTTTTAAAGAAAAAAAAACTGATGTCAAACGGTACCATAGTATATGTAAAACTAAAAAGGCAAAAATGCAACAACCAGCTAATAATCCATGCGACTGACCATGGTCTCATATATGTTGATTCTTTTAATGATCATGAATTAGATCCTATACCTTCAACAACACAGGAATAAAGGTTTGGAAAACACGTCAATTTCTGGCTATATACAGGCATGATGCACAGATGACCTCTTATACTTTGAGTACTAAAAACAATAACAAGAAATACCAACAAAATATGGGAAAAATAATATTCTTACCAGTGGCATTTACAAAGCCGAGAGTAACCTGATCAGCGGAAAATTCAGTTGTCATTGATTCATGTCAAATTATAATCTTCCATTTAAAATAGGTGGATATGTGACACACCCTCAACAAATATGAGCGACATAAAGAAATAACCCCTTTTAAATATACGTACAGGGGAGAGGAAAGAAAAATAACTGAAGGAAGACACCTTGAATCTAAGAGTTATTAGAGAGAGTGATATAAATAGAAAATAAGTAGCTTTTGTGGAGAATAGGAGAAAATAGTGAAGTGAAATTAGAGGAAAGAATTGGCCTCTTGAAAGCCAAGTTCTTATATTGTACTCTTTTCCCCCACAATAGATTAATAACATATTCATCCGTTTATATCTATTATTCTACATTATTTGGTTCTAGTTAGGAACCTTACATTTGACATCAGATTTTCGATCTAGGGCACTTTTTATGTGTATGGTTACCACCAGATTTCCCTTTACAATGGAGGATCGTGTAAATGGGTTGGAATATCAAGTAGCAGATTTTAGGGTGGAATAGGACCGCATAATGGAGACCATGATGAAGAGGCCGGAAGAATTGATGAACTGCCAGTAACATTCTCACACCATGGAGAGGATAACCACTTGAGGATTGACGATCCTGGCAGAGGCTAGCGTCGAGATCCAAGACAACACTGAGGGGATCACAAAAGGAGAATCAAAGTTCCACCATTTGATGGCTCAAACGCAAGTTAGACTATGCAATGCTTGCTCTTTAAGGGGAGACTCTTACATGGTTCGAGTGGTAAGAGGTTCAATTGTCCTTTCACACTTGGCTCCGTTTTAAACAGGATCTTCTCTGACGCTTTGAACTTGGAGTGGCTTCGAATCTGCTGGCTCCGCTGAAGGTTCGGTGATGAATTACTGTCGTGTATTTGAACTCATAGTGAGGTCTCATAAGCACCTCAGAGACGATATGTTAATGTGCATGTTCAACCAAGGATTCAAACTGACGATCAATGCTAAGATGATGGTCGATGAATTTGAGACTTTGCAGGAGATCATGGATAAGACTATGGTGGTGGAAGCTCACTACGAATAACATGTAATAAGGGTGGCGTGAAGAAGTGGGTTAGCAATAAGGGTGGCGAAAGGAGTCAGACACAGGCTCCAACTTAGTTGGGTATAAAAACACCAATTACGCCAAGCTCAACAATTCCTCCCTTACTCCTAAGGTGAGCAATAATGACCCAATTTTCTACTTAAAAAATGAAGGTAAACATGATTTTGAGTATAATTAGGATTTGATGCGCAGCCCTCGTTTGGGGTATAATTAGGCTAAGAAGTAGATACATTGAATTTTCTCCTTTAAATTTGAATAACATGTAAATTTTATCTTTCATACAATATTAATTTTTTTTTTCTACAGTTTTACTTAAAGGAATTCAATCCAATTTTAAATGTTTAAAGAAATTCAATCCAAATAAAGAAATACACATATTATTTGGAATTAATTTTATGTAAAATTAAAAGGATAGTTCAATTAAATAAATTAATACAGATAAAACTGTTAAATAATAAAATTTGCAGGAATTTTATTTTAATAATGTTTTAATAACTATTCATTTTAAGTTCATTTTGAAAATATTGAATATTAATAAATGTATTGAAATTTCGAATTAAATATGTTATTATATTATTTTAAATATTTTTTGTTATTAGTTAGTGAATGAAAGTTGCTGCAGTAATATATATTTTATTTTCATAGCCAATAGTTTTATATACAAAGTACAATATTTTTTATTCATTACCAATTTTTTTATATAAAAATATGGATTTAAGATTAATAGTTTTAAAAAACTAGCATTTCAGTCATGGCGTTAAATCGATGCTTTAGAAAGATCCACCATGACGTTGTTACATAGAGCAACTGGCTTTATATCACTGGTTTTGATTATTTTCTTCTTAGATGTGTACTCCAAAAATATTTAACATTAAGATTAAAATGAAAATAATAAATAATACCCCATACCTCAACTGAAAAGGTATTTACTTTGATTTCTAAATTTTTATAAGTTTTTTTTATATTTCAAACCTCGTATGTTGAATAGTTAATTATATATTGTTAAAAATTTTGATAGTATTGTTTGAAAATTAAAATTATCGAATTAAGCTTAATTTATTTTTAAATATAATCTTATGAAAACCAATAAATAATCCGTGTCTAATGGATGTTTTATACCGTGATATAATAACGGAGAACAACTGGCTCGTGTTATTAGTTCTAATCATACAACATACACATATGATTTACACATATGATTGACACAAGAGAGTTTACTTAGACAATTATTTTCGATTTTAGGTTTAGCTAGAAACTAATTGTATAAACGGTGTTGTTGTTGTCGACCGGTCAAACGACTTATTATAATTGGAGTTGTTCACTACTCAAACCGCTTCACGTAGTGGAATTCACATGGCAGCATGTGATTGAGAGACTTTCTACATCTAAGAGAAGTCTACATCTAAGTGAAATCATTATAGATATGGACAATTTCATTAGAATCGATGGAGTGTCAAATGACTCCATTTGTGATTGGGCCACGTGTCATGGCTGAGAGAGACTTTTTTTTTAAAAAATCACTCTATACATTGGTTCCTAAACAACGGATGTAAAAAATGAACCAAGAAGAGAAGTTGTTGAGTGTAAACTTTCTGCACCGGTTTTGTAAATAATCGATGTAAAAGATGTTCTTACAATTTATTTATTTTTAATTAAATGTTTTTTTATTTTTTATATTTTAATTTAATCTTTTTCAATTTTTAATATTTTATTTTTCATCAATTTTTTAATCTCAAATATTAAATTAAATTATTAAATAATAATATAAATATGTCACATAAAAATATTTGACTTATATATATATATATAAATTACTTTTTATACCCGTTTTTAAACAACTAATGTAAAAAATGATTTTTCCAGGATTGCTTGTTTTCCTTAAAGTTGTTCGTGGCTTGGACGGGTTCACCCCAAACAACCCCCAATTGTAATATTGATGGATGACTATCTCCAAGCATGAGAATTACAAGAGCAATGTAAAGAAGAATTGAAGCTCAAATAGAAGAAGAGTTGACCAAGTTAAAGTCAATAACTCAAAGTTAAAAGTCAATTCTTCAAGAGTCAAGACTTAGGCTAATTAAGCCTTGTAATTTTCTTATTAGTTTGTAATTAGTTTAATACTTGTTTAAGAAGTCTTGGACCTATTTAGTGACTAGGGAGTTTTGGCCAAGACATTTTAAATTGAGCTTGAAATTTGCTACTCTTTTGGGTGTCTGACCAAGTTTAGTATTTCGAGCATAACTCAGACTATGCAACTTCAATTAAGTTGATCTTAGTGTCATTTTAAAGAAGACTTAAAGGGATACAAAATCTATGAAGATACCAAAGCCCAGTTCGGATTTCATCTTGGAGGAAAATGAACTTGAAGTTAACGTTTGTATGCTGCCAGGATTTTCCAGCGAATTGCTTAAGTGTTTAGGCCTATTAGTTTCTTTCAATTATGTATTTGTTTTAAGACTTGAATTTGGGCCTTGTAACTTTAGGCCCATAAAATTTCAGATTTCTAACTTTAACCCCACATACTTTCATTAAATTGGTCAACGTTTCTATTGTACTCACTTTTGGTCAAAATTAATGAAATTTGAGAATTCTTTCTCTTGAAAGGAGAAGAGCTCTCCTAGAATTTTCTTCTTGAAACCTTGAATCTTATCTTTGATCCTAGCATTCAAGTGACGATTCATCACTTAAGAGTTTATTGATTGAATCATGACGCTCTCCATCTTCTATATTCTCCATTTTTAGCTTTTCTTTCAATCTTTGGTGCTTGGTTACTTAAGTTCATTCCGCTGTTTGGTGTTGATTAATGGTTGTTGAATAAAGATTGGGGCATTTCCTTACAAGTCCATGGAGTTTTCATCTCAAATCATCATGGGTTTGCATCAAATATGTATCAAACTAGTCTCAAATGCGTTATTAATTTTTAAAATGGACTTCCGTAAGACTATTACCCATACACACGTATAAATATAAAAGTAGGGTGATTGACATAAGGGAGTTTAATTAGAAAACTATTTACGATTTTGGGCGTAGTTAGAAACTAATCACCAAAATGATGTTGTTTTGGCGAAGTTATCGGTGTTGGAAATCCTACATTGCCTGGAGATAAGGCTTGTTGCATGTATATAAGTGAGGTGCAAACCTCACTTTACAAACCGATTTTGTACGATTGAGTTAGATTCATAACCCACATTTCTAACATGGTATCAGAGCCTATCCCAAGATTGTTTGTGTCTCATTGTAGGGGATTCGTTGTGCCTCGTTGTTAGGGATTGTTTGGTGGGTTTATCGAGCCCCATTGTCGAACCGATATTGGAACACCGTCTCCATTCTTAGCGTGAGGGAGGTGTGTTGGAAATCGCAAATCGCCTAGAGATAGGGTTTGTTGCATGTATATAAGTGGGGTGCAAACCTCACTTTACAAGCCAGTTTTGTAGGGTTGAGTAAGGCCCATCACCCAGATTTGTAATAGTCGACTGACATAATGACTTCATAAAACCAGAGTCGTTCACTACTCAAATGACTTCAAATGGTGGAATCCACCTAGAAGTGCGTGATTGAGGGACGTTCTGCCTCCAAGTGAAGTCCTCACAGGTATGGACGACTTCACTAAAGTCTTTGGAGTGTCAGCCGACTCTATTCGTGATTGGGCCACGTGGCAATGACTTAGACAACCTTTTTTTTAAAAAAAAAAATCATTATTTAATATAAATCAAAAAGAGAAGCTATTAAGTGTAAACTTTCTACATCAATTTTGTAAATAGCCAATGTAAAAAGTGTTCCTACGAACGATACATAGAATTTGTTTTTTTTAATTAAATGTTTTTCTCTTGATTTTTTTATATTTTAATTTTAATCTTTTTAAATTTTTATATTTTATTTTTAATCAATATTTTTAAACTTAAATATTAAATCAAAATATTAAATATTAATATAAATATGTCGCAAAAAAAATATTTGACTTTAAAATATACAAATATATAAATTACTTTCTACATTGGTTCTTACACAACTGATGTAATATTGATTTTTCTAAGATTGCTTGTTTCCCTTGAAGTCGTTCATGCCTTGGACGCCTCCACTAAAGTCGTTTGTGGCTTGGACGACTGCATCCCAAATAGTCCCAATTGTAATATGTTTCAAACTAGTCTCAAATGTGCCATTAATTTTAAAAGTGGACCCCCCTTAAGAGTATTATCCGCATACACACGTATAAATACAAAAGTAATGTGATTGACATAAGAGAGTTTAGTTAGGAAACTATATATAATTTTAGGCTTAGTTAGAAACTAATTACCAACATGGTGTTGTTTTGGTGAAGTCATCGGCTAGCCCAACAACTTTACCAAATCGGAGACATCATTCATGTTGGTCCCTATATGAATCTAGAGCGGGGGTGAATAGGTTCAAGTTCCCTTGTTCAATTTTACTTTTTCTCACTTTTCCCGATTCAATCTTATCTTGAGTTACAAGAACGTATCGAGATATAATTCAGCAGAAAACAAGGAAAAATTGTAAAGCAAGAAAACAATGAATTAAAAGAGATAAGATAGAGAAGAGAGTTTGGACAGATATTTATACTGGTTCGGCTTTCGGCCTACATCCAGTCCCAACCCAACAATCTGTTGCGATCGGTTTTCCACTATAAAGATTCTGTGTTCAATACAACCACATTGCACAATCACAAAAACAAATCAAATACTCAAAACTATATGTTCTTCACCTAAGAACATATCTTGATCCTTGATCCCTTCAAGAATCAACCTTTGAGAGTACCTCTCTCAAAAACTCATCAACTCTTCCAAGAGAATACCTTTCTCTTTAGAGTTTAAACTAAAAAGATTATAAAAGATAAAGATCAGATAAGATTACACCTGTTGTGTATGCACTGATCAATGATATCATCCAAACAATTCAACCATTCACACAACCTTCATCTCAAGAGAAATGTTTGAAACTTTGAAGAGAATTCTTGTAAAAACTAGTGTTTAGCTCTTCCTTTCTTTCTTGGAAAACTCAAAAAGATCTCTCTTCTGAAAACAATTCAAAGAGGTTTCAATTTAAAGCAGTTTCAAAATCATTTGAGATGAATTCTGGTGTGGTAATCGATTACTGGATTGTGGTAATCGATTACTCCAGAGAAATTTGCCTTCCCCTGTTTCTTCAAGTACGAAGTTATCGAGTACTATGGAGTGGTAATCGATTACTCCAGAGTAGTTTGGGTTCCCCTATTTTCTGAATCTGTTGGTAATCGATTACAGCTATATGGTAATCGATTACTTCAGCTTAAAACCTTTTTAAACCAAAGTTTTTGATTTCTTTCAAATAAAATGGGGTTCCAAAACTTCTCTAGCTCAAATCACAAGAGTAAAATCAAATTTTCTATGAAACGATTGAATAAAAACCACACTCAAAGCCTAAACTAAAACAATCAATACATTTTAAACTCCTATATACAATCTATCACAAAGATCAAAAGTACAAGTATATCAAAACTAAAACTAGGGATGGCTTCTTCAGCTTCAAGTCCAATATTTCACCACTAAAACGACTTCAAATGGTGGAATCCACATAACATTGCGTTATTGGGGGACGTTTTGCATCTAAGTGAAGTCAACACAGGTATGGACAACTTCGCTAGAGTCATTTGAGTGTCAGACAACCCCATTCGTGATTGAGCCACGTCACAATGGTCGACAGGGCCTTTTCTTAAAAAATCACTTTCTACATAAGTTCTTAAACAACCAATGTAAAAAATAGAAGTTGTCGAGTATGAACTTTCTACATTAGTTTTGTAAATAAAATGTAAAAAGTGTTCTTACCAACTATACATAGAATATTAGTTTTTTAATTATTTTTTTTCTCTTGATTTTTTATATTTTAATTTAATCTTTTTAAAATTTTAATATTTTATTTTTTTATCAATAATTTTAATCTTAAATATTAAATGTTAATATAAATATGTCACATAGCAAATATTTGAATTTTTGTTATATATATATAAATTACTTTTTACATTGGTTCTTACACAACTTATGTAAAATGTGGTTTTTCTAAAATTGTTTGTTTTCCTTCAAGTCGTTCGTGGCTTGGACAATTCCATTGAAGTCATTCGTGGCTTGGACAACTTCACTATAAATAGCCCCCAGCTATAATATGTTTCTAACTGGCCCCCAATGCATCATTAATTTTCAAAATGGGTCCTCTTTAAGACTACTACCCACAAACACACGTATAAATACAAAAGTAGGATGATTGACATAAGGAGGTCTAGTTAGAATGCTTGGACGACTTCACCCCAAACAAACCTCAGCTATAATACGTTTTAAACCAGCCTGAAATGCTTCATGAATTTTTTAAATGGCCCCCTTAAGACTATTTCCTACACACACAAGTATAAATACAAAAGTAGGGTGATTGACCTAAGGTGGTTTAGTAAGAAAACTATTTACGGTTTCCCACTAAGTTAGAAATTAATTACAAAAATGTTGTTGTTTTGGTGTAGTCATTTGCTGACCCAACAACTTTACAAAACTAGTGTCATTTTTGGAGAAAATCTCTCTTTGACTTCATGGCTGGGTTTTGATGAAGACAAAAGGAAATCAACAAAAAGAAAGAAAAAGTGAAGAAAATTAAACAATTAAGGTTTTATCAAGAATAGCTTAAATTTACAAAGGTTCAAGTATTCACCTAGAAAAAGTAAGTGCTCTCTATGATATGATAGCTTAAGGCTCTTAAGTTTACAAACAAGTTAACTAAAATATGGTTCAAGGATTAAAACAAGTAAAAATACAATTTTGTTAACTTAGAAACAATTTTCAAGAGTCAGTAATGGATTACAGAAAGTCAGTAATGGATTACAGAAAGTCAGTAATCGATTACAAAAAGTCTGTAATCAATTACAAAGTTCACAGATTCTCAGATTTTCAAAAACAGCTTCCTGTAATCGATTACCAAAAGTTAGTAATCGATTACATGATTCAAAATTTGAATTATGGGTAACGTTTGCTTGTTTTAATCGATTAGATTACATGTTTGAAATTTTAAAAATTTGTAACAGCTCTTTTTTAAACATTTTTGAAATGTTAAAATCACCTATTTAAACAAGTTTTCAGATTTAGAAAAGAAGAGACACACAAGAGACTTGATTTTCATAATCTTATTCATCCTTGAAACAAACTTTCAATGTCTTTCATATTCTAAAAGTAAGAAAAGCTTTTGTGATGTAGGTACATCTAAGGAAAATCACTCAACTAGAATAATTACTAGAAGCTCCAAGTCCAAACACACACTCAATCAAGATACCTTAGTTAAGATTTGACTTTTGTAATTGGAGTGTAAATAATTTTTATGGCCTTGTAAGTTTTCGGCCAAAAGTGTCTTTTTCGTTTAAGTGTTTGCTTAACGTTGTGCTTAAAAGGGTAATAAGCTTAAAGAGGGACGCTTAATATGAGTGGATGAATTTAAGTTCAAGTTCATATTTTCACATTTGAAATTTAAATTTAATTTGATTTAAGTTTGAATTCAAATTGTGAATCTAAGTTGATTTGGTTCAAAGAGATTTTCACTTGGATTAGGATACATGCCTAATCCAAGAGCAAATCTCAACCGTTGATTAGATGCACTCATCCAATGGATGAGAATCAAGTGGAAGTGGCATGTAACCTTTGAGAGTGACATGTAACCTTTAAAAGTGACATGAAACACCCTTGAAAGTGACATGTACTTAAACCATTGAACTTGTGGCTCTTATTCATTGACTTGTAGAGTACTCTAATGTTGTTTAGCTTCCTCTTCAAGTCTTCATATGTCTATAAAAGGAACAAAATGAAATTTGTAAAGAACTTTTGACCAATTGAATAAAACTTTGAGTTTTGTGAGAGATAATTCTCTTGTCTTCCTTAGGAAGGTTTCTTGAATCTTATCAATAGATCCTTATCTCCATTGTGGCGGTTCCACCTAGGCTTATTGGTCATGTCATGGCGCCTTTCTAAACCATTTCTCTTCCCCATTCCATTTTCTTATTTTTTTTTTCTTGTTATCTCCATGGGAACTTGACCAAAAGCTTCCATTGAAGCTTGTTTGAAGATAGTTGAAGAAGCTAGATCGGGAACTTCAAGGACTCTTTGGAATCTCTCTAAGAAGGCCTATATCAAGTGGTATCATGAGCTTGTTGTCTTCTTCAATGGGTGTCTTCAAAATGGTTAGTAATGGGTTTTCCCAAACTCCATAGTTTTCCATAGTATTTTTCATCTTCTATGTCTTCTTTGAGTTGCCTAGTCTTTGTTTTTCCTTGAGTTGTTTGTTTTTTTCGGTTTGTTTGTGTATGAAACATGTTTCTCTTCCTTGTTTCTCTTTGCGTAGTGAGTTTCCATGGCTGTCCATGCATGTCTTGAAGTTTTACCCATAGTTACTTTAGCTTTCATAACAAGATTCCTTGTTATAGAGTAACTTTCTTTGTAAGCTTCTTTGTTTGATATTTTTTCCATTAGTTTTGTTTAGTCCTTGTTATTTTTCCTCCATAACCGTGATTAGATGTATGTTGCTGCACCATTGATGATTTGGGTTTCAAGTTTTTACATGGGTTTCAAGTGGTAGAAGAAAGTTATAGTGTAAGACTCACATGTACATGCTTGTAATAGCTTCTAGAGCATTCTTTAGGTCCAATTTGTGTATAACCTTGTGAATTTCGTTTTGGGTTGTGGAAATTGAACTTTGAGGTTGCTCTTATTCATCTTATGGTTTTGGTCCAGCCATACATAGTGTGTGAAAAAAAAAAAACAAAATCAAAATAAAGAAAAGAAACAAGAGAAAAAAAAAACAAAAGAAAAAGAATTAGTAGTGAAAATAAAAATATATTGGTTCAAAAAATAGTATCCATTGAATGAGAATCATGAAAAAGAAAAAATAAAAAGAGTGAGAACAGTAAGAGAATGATTCAAAAGTGAAAAGAATTGATCATTAGACACACCCTTAGACCTTGTTTTGAGCACACATCACCCAAGTTGAATTTCTAGTACCTTTGTTTTGGACTTGAGTGTGTAGTTTTGGTTTGGGTGTAATTTTCACAATTTCCTTGTATTGCACTTGCTGTAACTTGATGGTACCATGACTGTATTGGCCTTTTATTGATTTCAAATTGCATTTTAGAAGGTTAGAAATATTATAGGACATAAAATCAAATCGGTCGCTAATTGGATTTATAGACTTTCGTTGTTAAATTTGGTGAAATTTCGGTGGCTATTTGAATTTGTGTATGGCTGTCCAGTTTTGATGCCTATAGTTTGGTCTCGGTTTTGGATTGTCTTTCCTTACAAATACATTTTATTTTGCTATCCATACATGTGTCAATGTCTCATCAAAGTTTACTCCACATTTGAGTAGCCATTCTTTCAATTTTAAGCTTTTATTGCTTGTCTTTCTTGGACTCCTTAGTTTTGTCTTTGAGTATTTGTCTCTTTGGACTTCTTAAGCCTAGCTTGGGTGTTGTTCCTCTTTCACAATGGTATGATAAGGACTTGGTAATTGATTAGAGAATAATTCCTAAGTGAGAACCGAGAGATAGAGAGGAAAAAGACAAAAGAGTTTCATTAGAGAAAAAGCCACTAAGTGTGAAACACGAGTTGATTGAGTGGATACACTTAGAGAGTGGTGAGATCCTTTATTTCCTATTTTATTTCTTGTGCACTAACCTTTTCTTGCAGCGATGACTAGTTCTCCTAGTGTTGGCAATGATTTGTCACCCAAAACTCTCAAAATGATAGATGTGTTGATGAGTAGGTTGAATACCAATTTTGTGGAGAGGTTGGGGTCAATTGAGAGGAGATTGGAGAGTGAGAAGAGGCCTAATGGAGAGAATAGTAGGAATAGAGGTGAAAGGAGAGATAACCATAGAGATAGTGATAAGAGGAGTAGAAGAGGGAGTGAAAGAAGTGATAGAGATTATTATGAATTTAAGAGGGAAATGAGAGAAAGAAAACAAAGAAGGATGTTAGAAGAAAATGAAAGGCATTATGCCGAGTATGAGAGAAGGGAAAAGGAGAGAAGAAAAAAAGAATTGAGAGCAAAAGAAATTAAAGAATTGGAGTTGATGGAAAAACAAATGAAGGAGAAAAGTGATATTTTACTTAGTTATACTAACCCTTCATTTGATTGTTTTGATTCTTATTTGGAGAATATTGTAGGTATGGTTCCAAAGGATGACTACCAAGAGGAAATTAACAAACTATTATGTGAAGATGTAGAAAGGAATGCACTTAAATCTCTTTATGAGGATGTTTGTAGTCATCTTTATAAAGTTGCTTTTGATTTGACTCCTAATGAAGAGTTGTGCATAAAAGAGCCTTGGAACAAACATTGTGAAGAAAAGGAAATGCCTATAGAATTTGAACTACCTTTTGAAAAAATTTCCTTATCACTTACTACTCCTTGTACTTTTATTAAGAATGATATTCCATACCATACTTTAGAATCTTATGGCATTAAGCTTTGGAAGATCCTTGAATTTGGTAATTTGGAATTCTTAATTGTGCCTATTAACCATTATTTTCATGATGTTTAATGCTTTCCTAGGTTGTTGGAAGAGGTTAAGAAGGAGGGCACACGACAAAGTTCCACACTTAGTGAAGGAATGTTGGATAAGAAGTAAGTGTCTACATAAGTGGGGAAAGGAGTAAAAACTCCTAATAGTTTCGATTTTATTTCATATGAATACTCAAACTTTTACTTTCATTCCTTAATCGATGTTGTTGATATTGAGAAGAAATACATGATGTTATATGATTTGGACGTGAGTGAAGTTTGTAATTTTCTCAAACTAGATTCTAAGATTAAGTTGAACAAGTGGAGTCATATGGAATTTCAATTGTTTTTACCACCATGCACTCACTATAGAATGAAAGCATACCAACACATTAAATCACTTGCATTGAATGTTATAAAAAATTATTTATCCTTTATTAATGATGACATTGTGATATTTGATCCGGGTGGTTATTTGTTTGTAGGTAAAGAGGACTCTATTTAGGAGCAAGAGTCCGTTGAGGAAATTCCTTAGAGGACATGAGTTTAAGAGGACCCAAAACTTTTTAACTTGATCTACCTAGTGATTTGTTAGATAAAAACTTTGAATATTAATGACTTGTCTTTGTTTAATGCAGGTGAAGATCAAGCCAACTTTGGAACAAGTTGCAACTAAGAAGGAGGGTTTGATGTAGGCATATCTAAGGAAAATCACTCAACTAGAAGAATTACTAGAAGCTCCAAGTCCAAGTACACACTCAATCAAGATACCTTAGTTAAGATTTGACTTTTGTAATTGAAGTGTAAATAATTTTGATGGCCTTGTAAGTTTTCAGTCAAAAGTGTATTTTTCTTTTAAGTGTTTGCTTAACGTTGTGCTTAAAAGGCTAGTAAACTTAAAGAGGGAAACTTAATATGAGTGGATGAATTTAAGTTCAAGTTCATATTTTTCACATTTGAAATTTAAATTTAATTTGATTTAAATTTGAATTCAAATTATGAATCTAAGTGGATTTGGTTCAAAGAGATTTTCACTTGGATTAGTATCCATGCCTAATCCAAGAGGAAATCTCAACCCTTGATTAGATGCACTCATCCAATGGATGAGAATCAAGTGGAAGTGACATGTAACCTTTGAGAGTGACATGTAACCTTTGAAAGTGACATGAAACACCCTTGAAAGTGACATGTAATTGAACCATTGAACTTGTGGCTCTTATTCATTGACTTGTAGAGTACTCTAATGTTGTTTAGTTTCCTCTTCAAGTCTTCATATGTCTATAAAAGGCCCAAAACGAAATTTGTAAAGAACTTTTGACCAATTGAATAAAACTTTGACTTTTGTGAGAGATAAGTCTCTTGTTTTCCTTAGGAAGGTTTTTTGAATCTTATCAATGGATCATCATCTCCATTGTGGCGGTTCCTCCTAGGCTTATTGGTCATGCCAAGGCGCCTTTCTAAACCATTTCTCTTCCCCATTCCATTTTCTAATCTTGTTTTTCTTGTTATCTCCATGGGAGCTTGACCAAAAGCTTTCATTGAAGCTTGTTTGAAGATAGTTGAAGAAGCTAGATCGAGAACTTCAAGGACTCTTTGGAATCTCTCTAAGGAGGCCTATATCATTTTGAGCCTTAATTGTCATATCATATGAAAGCCTTTCTTGTAGGATTCAACCTACCATTGAAACAATCATTATACTTTGTTCTCCAATACTGAACATTTGTTGTTGTGAATTCACCGTAGTGTTCGGTGAAAGATTGTTGTTCACCGTAGTGTTCGGTGAAAGGGTATTTGATTACCGTAGTGTTCGGTAAGGGGTTTGTAATCAAGAAAAATGGTGCTTTTCTTGAGTGTTGGTGTAGAGATCTCAGGGTGAGACTATAACTCTACATTGTTTGATTGGGTAGAGAAATCTCTGACAGTGGTCGGAGGACTGGACGTAGCCTTCGGTGGTGGAAGGTGGACCCGTATAAAAATATCTGTGTGGTTCTCTCTATCCCTTCACTTTTATATTTCTGTTGCACTATTGTTTTAATTTATCTGGTTTAATATTTGGGGAAGAACCTTTTAAGGAAATACCGATTTAATTGGAAAAAGCATGTGAACCTAATTCACCCCCCTCTTAGGTGACCATCTAGACTTGCAATTGGTATCAGAGCAGGTTTAGGAAAGTTAATTCTAAGATCCTTAGATGGAATCCTCTTCTAGACCAATTTTAAGTGAAAGATTTAAATAAATAGACCCCCACATTTTAATGGTGAGCATTATGACTTCTGGAAAATAAAAATGAAGATCTTTATAAAAGCCCAAGATCTTGAAATATGGAAAGCTATAGAGGAAGGACCCTTTATACTTATAACACAACTAGGAGAAAACACTGAATTAAAACATAGTAACATATGGAGTGAAGATGATAAAAGGAGAGTTCAATACAATCTTAAAGCCATGAACATATTGACCTCTGCCTTAGGAATAGATGAATTCTTTAGAGTGTCAACATGTCAATCAGCCAAAGAAATTTGGGATACCTTTGAGATAACCCATGAGGATACTGAAGAATTCAAGAGATCAAAATTAAACACTTTGTTGCAAGAGTGTGAGATGTTTAGAATGCTTCCTAGAGAGAAAATACTAGACATGCAAAAACGATTTACTCATCTAACTAATCACTTGATTGCTCTTGGTAAGGATTTTTCAAATGCAGATTTAAACTTGAAAGTGCTGAGATCTCTAACAAGGCCATGACAACCAAAAGTGACTACAATCTCTAAAAGAAAAGCCTAGCAAATATGTCTCAAGCAGCACTATTTGGAAAACTACAAGAGCATGAAATGGAATTAAATTGTTTGGAGGAACATAAAGAAAAAGAAAGGAAGCAGAAGTCAATTACCTTGAAAGTCAATGAAGATTCAGAAGATGACAATTATGAAGAAGATTCTGAAGATGAAAATATGAACCGTCTGGTAAAATTTTTTGAAAAGTTTCTAAAATGGAAAGAGATGAAATATGGACATCCAAAGAAATTTACAAAGAGAAATGATTTATCCGCTTCTCAAAACTTCACATGCTTTGAATGTGGAAAACCCGGACATATAAAATTCGATTGCCTAAATCTTCAAAGAAAGAAGAATGAATTCAGAAACAAGATAGACAACAAGGATAAGAATGGCAAAAAGGCCTACATAGCATGGGAAGATAATGATATAAGTTCTTCATCTGAATCTGAAGTTGAGGAAGTACAAATTGCCTTAATGGCATCATACAACTCTGATGAGGAAAATGACGAGGTTAGTAATAATAAACTATCTTATGAAGACATAGAACATGCTTTTGAAAACATGCATGAACTATGCTTAAATTTTTCTAAGGTTTGTGCTAAATAGAAAAAGATCATTTCTTCCTTAGAAATCTCTCATAAAAGCATACAAGATGAGTTGAACATACTAAAAATTAAAGTTGAAAATCTAGATGCATGTTCCAAGTGTAAATCTCTTGAATCTAAACTAGATGACCTGCATAATATTGTATGTAAATTTGGAAAAGGTAAGCATGGTCTTGATGATATCTTAAATACTCAAAGAAACACTAGTGATAGAAGTGGATTAGGATATACTCCACAAAAGAAATCAAACAAAAGAAATAAAATTTTATTTGTAAAAGCTAGTGATCAAGACACCAATAAAAGGTTTGAATATAATAAATCAAAGTCTTTAGGAACTTACAAAAGATACAATGAATATAAGCCTAGAACAAAAAACTACTATGTTCCTAGAAATAATCATGCTCCTGAAATGAAATATGTGTGCAATTATTGTAATATGTCTGGACATACTTCTAATGTGTGCAATGTTATAAAATATGGAGTACCAAAGAAGCAATACAAATGGGTTGAGAAAGGAACTAACCCTCAAGGACCCAAATCACCTTGGGTATCTAAAATCCCCTTTTAATTGTTTTGTAGGAATGCATGAGGACAGAAAGAAACATGTGGTATCTTGACAATGGCTGCTCCTCACATATGAAAGGGGATAAACAAAACTTGCATACTATGTCTTGTTATGTTCCTGTCAACATATATCTTGGATACACTGTCAACTATTTTTCTTCCTTTTGATGATGTCAAAAAAAGTGAGAAAGGTTGTTGTTTGTTTTTTATTGATATTTTTAGGATCATATTATTTTACTCCAAAACAAAGGGGGAGATGTATAAGACAGGGGGAGAAACTTAAAATGCTTGATTGTTCAAAGATGTTTTATCATCATCAAAAAGGGGAAGATTGTGGAGAAAATCTCTCTTTGACTTCATGGCTGGGTTTTGATGAAGACAAAAGGACATCAACAAAAAGAAAGAAAAAGTGAAGAGAATCAAAGAACCAAGGTTTTATCAAGAATAACTTAAATTTGCAAAGGTTCAAGTATTCACCTAGAAAAGGTAAGTGCTCTTTATGATATGATAGCTTAAGGCTCTTAAGTTTACAAACAAGTTAAGTAAAATATAGTTCAAGGATTAAAACAACTAAAAATACATTTTTGTTAACTTAGAAACAGTTTTCAAGAGTCAGTAATGGATTACAGAAAGTCAGTAATCGATTACAGAAAGTCTGTAATCAATTACGAAGTTCACAGATTCTCAGATTTTCAAAAACAGCTTCCTGTAAACGATTACCAAAAATCAATAATTGATTACATGATTCAAAATTTGAATTATGGGTAATGTTTACTTGTTGTAATCGATTACGACAGTTGTGTAATCGATTACAAGTTTGAAAATTTGAAAATTTGTAACAACTCTTTTTTAAAACATTTTTGAAATGTTACAATTACCTATTTAAACAAGTTTTCAGATTTAGAAAAGAAGAGACACACGAGAGACTTGATTTTCATAATCTTATTCATCCTTGAAAAAAACATCCAATGTCTTTCATATTCTAAAAGTAAGAAAAGCTTTTGTGCCTTAATTGTCATATCATATGAAAGACTTTCTTGTAGGATTCAATCTACCATTGAAACAACCATTGTACTCTGTTCTCCAATACTGAACATTTGTTGTTGTGAATTCACCGTAGTGATCGGTGAAAGATTGTTGTTCATCGTAGTGTTCGGTGAAATGGTATTTGATTACCTTAGTGTTCGGTAAGGGCTTTGTAATCAAGAAAATGAATGCTTTTCTTGAGTGTTGATGTAGAGATCTCGGGGTGAGATTGTAACTCTACACTGTTTGATTGTGAAGAGAAATCTCTGATAGTGGTCGGAGGACTGGATGTAGCCTTCGGTGGTGGAAGGTGAACCAGTATAAAAATCTCTGTGTGGTTCTCTCTATCCCTTCACTTTTATATTTCTGTTGCACTATTGTTTTAATTTATCTGGTTTAATATTTGGGGAAGAACCTTTTAAAGAAATACCGATTTAATTGGAAAAAGCGTGTGAACCTAATTCAACCCCCTCTTAGGTGATCATCTAGACTTACATCATTCACCACTCAAACGACTTCAAATTGTGAAAAATATATAGCAGTGCGTGATAGGAAACGTTCTGCGTCCAAGTGAAGTCGTCACAGGTGTGGACAATTTTATTAGAGTCGTTGGAGTACTAGATGACTCGATTCGTGATTGAGTCACGTGACAATGGTACGAAGGGCTTTTTTTCAAAAAAATCACTCTCTACATCTGTTCTTAAACACTTGATGAAAAAATAAATCAGGAAGAGAAATTGTTGAATGTAAACTTTTCACATCAATTTTATAAATAGTCGATGTAAAAAGTGTTCTTACCAACTATAAATAAAAATTATGGTTTTTAATTAAATGTTTTTCTCTTTATTTTTTATTATTTAATTTTAATCTTTTTAAAATTTTAAAATTTTATTTTTTCATCAATATTTTTAATCTTAAATATTAAATTAAATTATTAAATATTAATATAAATATGTTACATAAAAAATATTTGACTTTTATATATATAAATATATAAATTATTTTCTACATTGGTTCTTACAAATTGATGTAAAAATTGATTTTTCCAAGATTGCTTGTTTCGTTGAAGTCATTCATGGCTTGGACGACTTCACTCAAACGACCCCTAGCTATGATATGTTTTAAACCGACCCCAAATGCGTCATTAGTTTTTAAAATAGGCCCCATTAACACTATTACCCACATATACTCGTATAAATACAAAAATAGGGTGATTGACACAGGGGATTTAGTTAGAAAAATATTTATAGTTTTGCGCTTAGTTAAAAATTAATTACTAAAATGATGTTGTTTTGGTTAAGTCGTCACCTGGCTTAACGACTTCACAAAATCAAAGTCGTTCACCATTTAAACGACTTCAAATTGTGGAATACATGTGGCAGTGCGTGATTGTATGACGTTCTTTATCCAAGTGAAGTCGTCACAAGTATGGACAAATTTGCTCGAGTCGTTGGAGTGTCAAACAACTCCCTTTGTGATTAAGCCACATGGCATTGGCTGAGAGACCTTTTTTTTAAAAAAAAAATACTTTCTACATCGGTTCTTAAAAACCAAAGTAAAAATTTAACTAGGAAGAGAAGTTGTTGAGTGCTAACTTTTGACATTAGTGTTGTAAATAATCGATGTGAAAAGTGTTCCTACCAACTAAATATAGAATTTATTTTTAAAAATTAAATATTTTTCTCTTGATTTTTTATATTTTAATCTTTCTAAATTTTTCATATTTTTGTCAATATTTTTAATCTTAAATATTAAATTAAATTATCAAATGTTAATGTAAATATATCACGTAACAAATATTTGACTTTTATAAATATAAATATATAAATTACTTTTTACATCGATTCTTACACAACAGATGAAAAAAATGATTTTTCTAGGATTGTTTTTTTTCCCTTGAAATCATCCATAGCTTGGACAACTCCGCTGAAGTCATCTGTGGCTGGGACGACTTCACCCCAAACGACACCTAGCTATAATATGTTTTAAACTGACCCTAAATACGTCATTAATTTTAAAAATTGGGTCCCTTTAAGACTATTACCCACATACACACATATAAATACAAAAGTAGGGTGATTGACATAAAGGGTTTTAGTATGAAAACTATTTACGATTTTGCACTTAATTAGAAATTAATTAGCAAAATGATGTTGTTTTGGTGACGTCGTCAGCTGGCCCAAATACTTCACAAAATTGGAGTCATTCCTCACTGAGACGACTTCAAATATTGGAATCCACATGACAGTGTGTAATTGAGGGATGTTTTGCATCCAAGTGAAGTTTTCACGGGTATGGACAATTTTACTTGAGTCATTGGAGTGCTAGACGACGTCATTAATGATTGAGCCACGTGGCAATGACTAAGAAGATTTTGTTTTAAAAAAGTCATTCTCTACATTGGTTCTTAAACAATTGATGTAAAAAATAATCTAGGAAGAGATGTTGTTGAATGTAAACATTTTTACATTGATTCTGAAAATAGACAAT
The DNA here is from genome assembly GCA_026586105.1 of Hylodesmum podocarpum. Lineage (NCBI taxonomy): Eukaryota > Viridiplantae > Streptophyta > Magnoliopsida > Fabales > Fabaceae > Hylodesmum > Hylodesmum podocarpum. The sequence continues at coordinate 767,308 of JALJEV010001341.1, forward strand.
GTAAAAAGTGTTCCTACAAACTATACGTAGAATTTAATCTTTTTAAATTAAATGTTTTTCCTATCTATTTTTTATATTTTAATCTTAACCTTTTTAAATTTTAATATTTTATTTTTTATTAATATTTTAATATTAAATATTAAATTAAATTATCAAATATTATTTTAAAGACGCCACATAACAAACATTTAACTTATATAAATATATGTATATAAATATACAAATTACTTTCTACATCGGTTCTTACACAACTAATGTAAAAAATGACTTTTTCCAGAATTGGTTATTTGCCTTGAAGTTGTTTGTGGCTTGGAAGAGTCTACTAAAGTCGTTTGTGCTTGGACGACTTCCACCTAAACAACTTGATAACAATCAAAATGATCAATCTGAATTTTCAAGTTCAAGTGATTCAAACCAATCCATATCTGGTCCAAGTGAAGTTAAGGACTCTTTGAAAAACATGGTCGGTCCAATGACAATGTGAAGGTGTTTAAAGATGCAAAAGGCCTTAACAAAATTGATCTATACAAGTTGGGTCAATGAGGAATACAAATCAGATTTACGTAAGTGAAATTTTGTGCATTACTTGGAGGTGTCCAAGGATGGGCTACACCAATTGAAGCCCAACCCAATATAACCAAGATGAGGATGAAATAATTATTTCAAATGTATTTTTTGTGTAATTTTCGAGCAACCTTTGAGTGCACCTTTTCTAGAGACTTTTAGTCTGCCTTGTGCAGTAATTAGTGCTTAGTTGATTATTTAGTAGCTTACAAAAAATATCTGAAGTGTGATTTCAATGATAGTGGAGCATTAAATGCTTAGTGAGTGTCTTAATGTTAGTGGAGCACTAGATGCTTAATGGATTGCTTAGTGGCTGAAGAAAACATATGAACAGTCATCCACTTAGCTCTATAAATAAAGGCTTCATGTAATGTGTAAGGACAACATTTTGATCAATGAAAAAATACCCTTTGAGGATTATTCCTTATTTTGCTAGTTTTTTTTACTAGTTAGGAGTCTTGCAATTTCCTTTGCAACACTTAACAGACTTATCTACTAGAGTGTTCCCCTTTAGTAGTAGCGTCTTGGCTTAGACTCTTAGAATCCATTTGTGACATCAAAAGGTGACAAGTTTGATATATTTGTTGTTGTTGGGTTTCTTGGCTTAAAGTTTGGGTAACGACTTTCTATTCCTTCTAATTTCAACATTGTGGAGGTAATAGGTTTAATATACCTGTTGTTGCTCCATTCAATTAGTTGGGGCGGGACGTCTTGGGAAATTTTCATAAATCTTTCTAAGGTTTGACTCATAAAGGTGGTGGGTTTCATATACTCATTTATATATATATATATATATATATATATATATATATAAATGACTTTTTTACATTGGATTTTAAACAAATGATGTAAAAAATAATCTAGGCCGAGAAGTTCCTGAGTGTAAATTTTCTACATCGATTTTGTAAATAACTAATGTAAAAAGTGTTCCTACCAAATATAAATAGAATTTATTTTTTTAAATGAAATATTTTTCTCTTGATTTTTTAAATTTTAATTTTAAACTTTTTAAATTTTATTTTTTATCAATATTTTTAATCTTAAATATTAACTAAATTATTAAATATTAATATAAATATGTCACGTAACAAATAATTATATAAATTACTTTCTATATTGGTTATTACACAACTTGATGGAGCACCATCTCCAAGAGCTCAATGAATTCTCCAAGAGACTCTAGAAGTTAGAAGAGGAGGTAAATGTTCAAGTTAAAGTCAAGGAAACAAGAGTAAAAGTTAAGGATAAATGTCAAAGAAGAATAAAGACCTCACTCTTTAAATTGGGCTTGTAATTTTTCATTTGATTTTGTAATTCATTTTAAGTATTTTAATTGGGCAATTTGTGAACACTTAGAGTGCAAGACTTAGCTTAGGAAACTTGGACTAAAATCTATGTGTTGGAGAGAGAGAGAGTGGCGCCCATTCTCCCTAGGGAGAGGGAGAGTAGGAGAGAGATTTGGAGGGAAGTTAGTGTTCTTCCCACTAACTCAATTTAAATTCTAATCATAGGATGAAATTTACATTTAGCTAGGCCTGCTTTTGGCACTCATTTAAGATTGAATTACAACCTTAAAATTAAGATCTAATCCTAAGAATGGAATTCAAACTTAATCACACTTCACACACCTCTTTTAATTTGAATTTTAACCACTACATTAGATTTAGATCATAAGGCTAAGGAAGTGATATGTGTGTTATTGCTTGAGAAGGCATGCTACACGTTGATTGCATTCTTAATCCATGGATTAACATCCAATCTGAGTTAATGTTTGAATTACTCCTAGTGCTACCACTTCCTAGTATAAATAGGTAGAAGTTTGAATGTTGACGACTTTTGGAAAATTTTGAGAAATTAATAGATAACTTGTATTATTCTTTTGAGAGTGTTCTCTCTTAGGTTTCTTCTAAGAAACTTGAATCTTATCAATGGAGATCACTTCTTGTGGTGATTCCTCACTTGGCTTATGTGTTGCATGGCGCCTATCATCTCTTGAACCTCCTCTATTTTCTAATTTTGATTCTTGTTCTCGAATTGAGTTTTAGCTTCCGCCATTCCTACTTTGATCGATGGAGATTTCAATTGAAGAATGAAGATTAGGGCAAATTCATGCAAGTTTCCAAGCAAGTTTGTAGCAAAACTAATGTAAAAAGTAATTTTTCCACGATTGCTTGTTTCCTTTAAAGTTGTTTTTGGCTTAGACGACTCCACTGACGTGGTTCGTGACTTGGACGACTTCACCGAAAATGACCTCCAACTGTAATAATATGTTTCAAACTAGTCCCAAATGTGTCATTAATTTTCAAAATGGTCCCCTTTAGACAATTACTCACATACACATATATTAATACAAAAGTACGACGATTGACATAAGGAGTTTAGTTAGAAAACTTTTTATGGTTTTACGCTTAGTTAGAAACTAATTACCAAAATTGTGCTATTTTGGTGAAGTTGTCAGCTGGCCTGATGACTTCCCAAAACTAGAGTCGTTCACCAACTTAAACGTCTTAAAATGGTGGGATCTATGTGGTAGTGCATGATTGGGAGACGTTTTGCGTCCAAGTGAAGTCATTACAGTTATGACCGAGACGAAATTTTTTAAAAAATATCATTTTCTACATCGGTTCTTAAATAACTAATGTAAAAAATGAACCACGAAGAGAAGTTGTTGAATGTAAACTTTCTACATTGATTTTGAATATAGCTGATGTACAAAGTGTTCCTACCAACTATACATAGAATTTATTTTTTAAAATTAAATGTTTTTCTCTTGATTTTTTATATTTTAATTTTAATCTTTTTAAATTTTTAATATTTTATTTTTTTATCAATATTTTTAATCTTAAATATTGAATTAAATTATTAAATAATAATATAAATATGTCACTTAGCAAATATTTTTGACATATATATATATATATATATATATATATAAATATATAAATTACTTTCTAAATAATTTCTTACACAACCGATATAAAAAGTGGTTTATTTAGGATTGTTTATTTCCCTAAAGTCATTCCTGGCTTGGACGATTCCACTGAAGTTGTTCGTGACTTAGACGACTTCACCATAAACAACCCGCAACTGTAACATCTTGCAAACTGGCCAGAAATGCGTCATTAATTTTTCGAAATGGATCTCCTTTAGATTATTACCCACATACACACGTATAAATACAAAGTGGCGCGATTTACATAATGGGATTTAGTTAGAAAACTTTTACGATTTTAGAGTTAGTTAGAAACTAATTATCAAAATGGTGTTGTTTTGGTGAAGTCGCTGGCCCAAGGACTTCACAAAACCGGAGTCGTTCACCACTCAAACGACTTCAAATGGTTGAATATGCGTAACAATGCGTGATTGGGGGACGTTTTGCGTCTAAGTGAAGTTATCACAGGTAAATCCACTTCATTAGAGTTATTGGAGTGTTAGACGACTCCATTGATAATTGGGCCACATGGCAGTGACCGATTGGGCCTTTTTGAAACAACAACTTTCTACATTTGTTATTAAATAACCGATGTAAAAAATGAACCGGGAAGAGAAATTGTTGAGTGTAATCTTTCTACATCAGTTTTATAAATAATTGATGTAAAATGTGTTCCTACCAACTATAAGTGGAATATTTTTTAAAATTAAATTTTTTGCTCTTAATTTTTTATATTTTAATTTTAATCTTTTTAAATTTTTAATATTTTATATTTTTATCAATAAATTTAATATTAAATTAAATTATTAAATATTAATATAATCATGTCAAGTAACAAATATTACTTTTTATATCGGATCTTGCACAACTTATGTAAAAAGTGATTTTTTCTAGGATTGTTTGTTTCCCTTAAAGTTGTCCGTGACTTAGTTGACTCCACTAAAGTCGTTCGTGGCTTGGACGATGTCATCTCAAACAAACTCAGTTGTAATATGTTTCAAATTAGCCCCAAATGCGTCATTAATTTTTAAAATGGACCCTTTAAAACTATTATCCACATACACATGTGTAAATACAAAAGTAGGATGATTGACATAAGGGAGGTTAATTAGAAAACTATTTACAGTTTTGGACTTAATTAGAATCTAATTACCAAAATGGTTATGTTTTGGTGAAATTGTTGGCTGACCCTACGACTTCACAAAATCGGATTTATTCACCACTCAAACGACTTCAAATGGTGGAATTCACATGACATTGTATGATTGAGAGATATTCTGCTTCAAGTGAAGTCATCACAAGTATAACCGACTTCATTAGAGTTGTTAGAGTATCATACGACTCCATTGGTGATTGGGCCACATGTGACAATGACCAAGATGACCACTTTTTAAAAAAAAATCAATTTCTCATCAAATCTTAAACAACTATGTAAAACATAAATTAGGGAAAGAAACTGTTGAAGGTAAACTTTCTATATCGATTTTGTAAATAATCGATATAAAAAGTGTTCCTATCAACATATATAAAATTTTACTTTTTTAATTAAATGTTTGTCTCTTATTTTTTTATATTTTAATTTTAATTTTTTAAATTTTTTATTTTTTATTTTTTATCAATATTTTTAATCTTAAATATTAAATTGAATTATTAAATATTAATATAAAGTCACAACTTTTTTATTTATATAAACATATAAATTACCTTCTATATCGATTCTCACATCATTGATGTAAAAAATGATTTTTCTAGAAGTGACTTTTGTAGAATGATTTGTTTCCTTGAAATCATTCGTGACCTAATCAACTCCATTAAAGTCATTCTTGAAGGATTTCATCTAAAAAAAAATTTCAACTATAATATATTTCAAACTATCCCAATTATTAAATTTTTAAATAGATACAGTAAAGGATAGCACAATTAGATAACTTAATACATATAAAACTGTAAAATAATAAAAATTGCAGGAATTTTATTTCAATAAATTTCTAATAACTTCTAATTTTAAGTTCATTTTGAAAATATTAAATATTAATAAATGTGTTGAAGTTGTGAATTAAATATGTTATTATATTTCTTTTAAAATTTGTTATATTAGTAGGTCAATAAAAGTTGCAGCAGTAATATACATTTTATTTTCATAGCCAATATATGAGTACAATGTCTCTCTATTCTTTACGAATTTTTTTTGCGTAAAAAATATGGAGTTAAGCTTAATTTAAAAAAATAATAGCATCTCAGCGATGGGGTTAAATCGATGCTTTTGAAAGGTCCACTGTGACGTAAACGTAATTATAGAGAACAACTGGCTTTAAATTATTAGTTTTGAATAATTTCTTATCTTAGTCCTTTGTAATGGACTAATTTAATTTATTTTTTTAATTGGAATATTTATTCCCTTCTATGATTTATATAATTTAGTTTATATTTTTGAAACTAAAATTTAAATATTTGTTATGCTTAAGTAGATTTTTTATTTGTTTCCATTTTTATAATTTATACTACACTTAATTTTTTACGTGAAATAAAGGGTAAAATAAAAAAAAAGACAATATAGAGTTTGCAATAATTTTTGTGCAACTTTGATTCATTAACTATATGTTAGACAATGTACATGGATCACATGCATAAGGTTGAATGCAATAGTTTACAATATAATACTAATTAGGATATTAATCTAAGCTTCAATACTCTACCATCTAATACCATTTTAGTCTTTTTAAATGGATCTATTTGTCAAGAATACAAGTTGCATAAGTTAAAGGAAAAATTTGATATATAGAGTTTTAAATAATTAATTGAGTTTTATATAAACATAATTTTAAGCTTTTAAATAGAGTTATATGTAACTACTAATTTTAAGTTTATTTTGAATATATTAAATGTTAATTAATATATTTGAAGCTAAGAGTTGAATATTAGTTATATTTTATATTATTAGTTTTGATTATTTTCTTCTTAGATCTGTAATCTAAAATATTTAATATTAAAATGAAAATAATAAATAATACGCCGGATCTCAATTGAAAAGGTTATTTACTTTAGTTTTCAAATTTCAAGAGTTTGTTTTTTGTTTGAATTTCAAACTTCACAAGATGAGTAGTTAATTATATGTTGTTAAAAAATTTGATACTATTGTTAAAAAAAAACGGTTTTTTGAATTTAAAATGATCTCTTAAAGAACAGAGTATCTTCAATTACTTAATTTTTTTTTATTATAAATAGAAGCTAGAACGTAGACTATACTCACATGAATTAATTCTTGCGTCTTCTTGGTAGCATGTGATTTCTGAGTTACAATGATGGGGAGAAAGTGTTCTTTGAGTGCAATATTTTTGCTGTGTTTGTGTTTGATTAGCTTAGGAATCAATGCACATGAGGTTTCATACGAAGGAGGAGCTATTAAAATTAATGGCAAGAGAAGACTCTTGTTCTCTGGTTCCATTCATTATCCTCGCAGTACCCCTGATGTGAGCTAATTTTTTTATTTTTTTTTGTATAGTTTCTGAGTAAAAAAAATTCAAATTATTAATTACTAATGTTTGATAATATTAAATACACTTAATTTGTTATATTAATATTTCTAATATATATTTGACAGATGTGGCCACATTTGATTAGTAAAGCAAGAGAAGGAGGACTGGATGTGATCGAAACTAGCGTTTTCTGGAATGCCCATGAGCCTTTACCTCGCAAGGTTTTTCTTTTTGTCTGGACTTTGAAAAAGTTTCTGTTATATATATTTTTGTTGTCAAAAATTTATTTTGCTTAATTTTATCATAAAAATTTCAGTATGATTTTTCGGATAATCTGGACCTTATAAGATTCATTCGAACAATTCAAGACGAAGGGCTTTATGCTATGATTCGATTTGGTCCATACATAAATGGTGACTGGACCCACGGGTTAGTATACAAATTATCTTTCATATTATTAAATACATATAATTTATATTGATTTCAAATAAAGAATTTTTTGTTTTCTATTGACAGGGGACTTCCGGTTTGGTTGCATACTGTTAATAGGCATAACATGACACTTAGAGCACATAATGCTGCATTTATGGTAAGTCTTTTATATTTATCTTAAATATTTTTTTCATTAAATTCATGTCACGCATAATTTTGATCCCATAAATTTAAATTTATTATTTTTAATCCCTGTAGTTTTTTTAAAAAAAAATAGTCAATTGTAGGGACAAAAACAACAAATTGAAATTTTGGGACCCAAACTTAAATTTATAAAAGTAAAAATATATTCAAGTTTTATGTTTTGTATGCTTAATTCTACGATAATCTCCTACGTGTTTTCTTTTCTTTTCCACTGTTATTCTAACTGATCTGCTCTTGATTATAGCATGAGATGAAAACATTTACCACTTTAATAGTGAACATGTTGAAGAGAGAAAATCTATTTGCTTCACAAGGAGGACCCATTATTCTTTCTCAGGTTTTATTTTTCTGATTTTTTTTCTTTCTCATTGATTATATATACCTTTAGTATATTCTAATTCTTAATTTGTATATATTTTTTGCATACACAAAAAAGATCGAAGATGAGTATGGAGATGTTATGAGTGCATATGGTGACAGTGCAAAAGAATATGTGAAATGGTGCGCTGAATTAGCTGAGTCTTTTGAAATTGGTATTCCTTGGGTCATGTCTCAACAAAATGATGCTCCCGATTCCATGGTAATAAACCATTACACTTAAATAACATATAAAATTTAATATTACTTGTATAATAAATTTTTACAATGATTTTTTATATTCGTTTTAAAATCTCTTGATCATATATTCACACTACAATTTGCCTATCTTATTTTATGCTTTTTTTCCATCTCTTTTATTAGAATTTACAATATTTATGTATAATTATTATAATCTAATATTAATTTGAAATTATGCAAAGTTCATTTTTTTATTTATTACTTCGTGTTTCGGATTCGGTGGCTAATGAGTTGTTATTTCTTTCCAAATTTAGATTAACACGTGTGATGGTTATTATTGTGATCAATTCATACCTAACGTTAGCGATGAACCCAAGATGTGGACAGAAATTTTGACTGGCGGGTTAGTTTTTTATTTCAAATAATTATTTATTGTATTTTTTATTTTTATTTTAATGTTGACGTATTATCAGTGTGAGAGTGTTTTGTAATGTTATTCAATGAGGCAGTGTAACATTATTTAAAATTTGATGATTTGTTTGTTATTAAGTTATTAACATTGTAGACAGACAAAATTCTCAATTTTCAATCTAAATTGTGTAATGCCTTGCACATTTAGGTCTAAGACTTGGGGTGGGCGAACTCGTCATAGAACTGCTGAGGATCTTGCTTATGCAGTTGCAAGGTTTGTTCAATCTGGTGGCACATTCCAAAATTATTACATGGTAATTATTTTTCTCGTATATACATCATTTAATTGTAACAAAATTGTATTGTTATTAATATTGGGCCTTTTATTTATTCATTCCAGTACCATGGTGGTACTAATTTTGGACGAAGTGCTGGAGGGCCATATGTTACTACTTCATATGACTATGATGCTCCTTTGGATGAATATGGTAAAGAATACATTTCTAACAATTTTATTTTCTTTTTATTGAATAAACTATATGACTTCCATTGTGTTAGTGACATTCTTCATCCATACCTTATTTCAAAATTTGTTCTTAATTTCAAAATTTATTACCTTATTTAATTTGAGGAAATTTGTTCTTGGTATAAGGCAACTTGAATCAACCAAAGTGGGGTCATCTTAGACAACTTCATAAGATTCTAAAGTCTAAAGAGGATGTCTTAACTCATGGTTACATGTCTGATTCAGATTATGGCAATATGGTTACAGTAAGTTTATCTCACTCTCTCTTGTAAATTAATTTGAATTCATGTGAATAATATTTTGATAACAATATTCTTTTTTATCTTTGATAGGTCACGCAATACACACATGCTAGAAAATCAATTTGCTTCATTGGAAATGGACATCCCTCGATGGATGCTAAAATTAATTTCAAAAACAGTGATTACAACGTTCCTGCTTGGTCTGTTTCAATTCTTCCAAACTGTGACTTAGAAGCTTATAACACTGCAAAGGTGATGAAAATAATGATTAAATTTTTTAATATAATATCAATTTTCCAATTTTTTTTTTACACATACGACTATTAAACTTTATGCAGAAAATGTTACTAAAATTCTAGTTAATTTTGTTGTCTCATTGTGATCAGGTCAATGCTCAAACATCTATAATGGTTAAGAAGGAACGTAATGAAGAAGAATCTAGATTGAAATGGCAATGGAGGGAGGAGCCGTATGTACAAATGATAGATTCGAAAATCATAGGTACTGTTGATTTGATTGCTCCAAAACTCATGGACCAGAAATCTGTCACAAATGATACTACTGATTACTTATGGTACATCACTAGGTAATGTTTCTTCACTATATATATATATATATATATATATATATATATATAAAATTTTGTATTGTGGTGTATCAATTACCATAATTACCCGCTAACTTCACAAGAAAAATTAATTTTTCACAGCTTCGAAGTCAAAGCTGATGACCCTAAATGGTCGAGAGAGTTGAAGTTAAGGGTGAGCACCAGCGGGCATGGGCTTCATGTATTTGTTAATGGAAAACATGTTGGTAAGTTTTTCAGAGCAAAATATCTTCACCACTTTCTATTCTTTTATTTTAATTAATGAATTAAAATTTTATCTATTTTTTTTTATCACTCACAGGTACTAAATACGCTAAATACGGACATTTCAAGTTTGATTATGAGTCCAAGATCAAATTGGTTGTTGGGAAGAATGATATAAGTCTACTAAGTAGCACTGTTGGACTAAAAGTAAGTCTAACATATCTTGTTTGTCAGATATTAAAGGTTCTAATTGTGACCCATGTATGATATTTATCAATAATTTCTTTACTAATGTTTTTGAACGAACTCTGTATAACTTAACTGTGATTGGAATTGCAATTAATTAAAAAGTTTTGACATTTTTGTTGTTGTTGATGTTTATAATTTGATTGTATAAACTAATTTTGCTTTTATATATACACACATAGAACCGTGGTGCTTTCTTTGATAGAGTCGACGTGGGTGTTCATGGTCCCGTAGAGGTGGTGGCAGATTCTAATGACTATGATTATGAGGGAAATGATATAGTGGAAAATCTCAGCAAAGAAAATGAATGGTATTATAAAGTTGGATTGCACGGTGAGCATGAGAAGTATTACAAGTATCTGAATAGCCTTGAAACATGGTATACACGTGATATTCCAATGAATAGAGTAATTGTTTGGTATAAGGTATAAATTTTAATTAACTGTTAATTTAAGTTATTTTATTAAAATAAATTGGAACAAAATGTTTAGTGGGATGAAATTAACTAACTAGTCATTGATTAATATGTTTGATGGTAGACAATGTTCAAAAGTCCGAGTGGTGATGATCCAGTTGTAGTTGATTTGAGTGGACTAGGAAAGGGTGAAGCTTGGGTAAATGGTAACAGCATTGGTAGGTACTGGCCAAACTACATTGCAGACAATGATGGTTGCTCTCCAACATGTGATTATCGTGGAAAATACACTGGCCACAAATGCTTGTCAGATTGTGGACAACCTTCTCAGAGATGGTAATCAAATCAAATATTATATTGTTTATCTATTATTCATATTTATAAATTTTATATGCAATGATGATTAATACATCAATAATTAAGTAATACTAACTAATTAATTCTATATTTTAAGGTACCATATTCCACGTTCATTTCTCCGGGAGGATGGTCAAAACACATTGGTCTTATTTGAGGAATTAGGAGGTCAACCCTTTGATGTCAAAATTAGCACAGTAACTGTTGACAAAGTTTGTGCAAATGCTTATGAAGGGAACCTATTAGAGTTAGCATGCAATAAAAATCAAGTCATTTCCCAAATTAATTTTGCTAGCTTTGGTTTGCCTAAAGGTGAATGTGGATTTTTTCAAAAAGGCCACTGTGAATCTAGAAAAGCATTAAATGTCATTAAAGAGGTAATATATGCCGTAACATTTAATTTCTTTTACGTACTTCCATTTGCTAAAATAAAATTGTAGTACCTAGCTAATTTTTTGTTTGCATTTTTGTTTAATTTGCAGAAATTCCTTGGAAAGAATAAGTGCTCTATTCAAGTTTCAGAGAGAATGCTTGGAGGTACCAAGTGTAAAGTTGCTCAAAATAGACTTGCAGTTGAAGCACTTTGTGACACACAAGTGAGCGACGACGAAGACATGATGAAACCTTAGATTTTAATATTCTCCTGCTAGGAATTTACTTTCTTTAGTTCTTCGTTCCTAATTCACTAGTTTATTTAGGATTTGATGCACAGCCCTTATTTTAATTCGTATTATTTAGGAAGTAGGTACATTGAATTTTCTCCTTTAAATTCTAATAGCATGTCAATTTTATCTTTCAAATAATTTTAATTTTTTTCTACAGTTTATTTAAAGGAATTCAGACCAATTTTAAATATTCCAGCATTTCATGATTTAAAAGCTTAACATATTATTTAATGTAAGATTATCCGGCCAGTAAAACAAATTTTAAAATCTCTTAATCTCATTAATATAGCCGTAATCAATTAAGACTTATTCGATCTCTTCAGAACTCCGTAATTAAAAATCTATGGTTGGGTTGCCAATTAACTTGTTTAATTTTCATTTAATAAAGAGATAATAAATTTAAAATCTAATATATTTAACATAATATATACACTTAAAATTTATTTATCTATTATAAATTTAAATTATATTAAATTAATAATTATTTGGTGTAATGCATATACTAAAATATTAATTATAAATTAAATACATATTAAATTGGTTACATTAACTATTCTTGAGGCATAAGTTTTTCTTACTAATAAATTTGAAAATCTAAATTAATTAAATTAGTTGAAAAATTTTAATTAATGAAATGATTTAAATCTTATGGTTTCGCTTAGTTGAAGGATTTTTTTTGACTTACATCCTGTCATTTTCTTTATGCATTCTCCTTTTGATGGAAATAGCATGTATACTCTTCATTACTCTTAACCATATATGTATTCTCATCTTTTTCCTCAAACTCACCTCATCCTCTCGTTCTCTCTCTTCACCCATTATCCGTTTGTTCAATAAATTTGTTGTGGCGTGTGTCAATGATTCGTGGAGGTGAAAGCTTGTTAATTTGTTAATGTGTTAATGTGTATCCGGAGATAAACATTTTTAGCTTTTCGTCGGATTTCATATTTTGGAATCACCTAGATTTGTAATTCTAGAAATATTTTGTTATATACCCTATTCGGCTATTCCTACAAAGTTATGGGGTTGATGTGTAAGGTATGATAAGCTCCCGTATCAGGCTTCAGTGTTAGTCTCGGATTTGAGGTTTAAGTTAAGATGGGTTTGTCAGTAGTGGTCATCAACGGAGAGATGATGATAAATTACTCCAATGTTAAAGAGGTGGTATATGGGAGAACAATCTGATGTTGTTACGGAGGTTGTTTTCTTACTCTACATTAAAGGTTATTGAAGATTAATAGATACCCTGACATATTGTTGGTGGCGTAGTGCCTATTAGTAAATTGCTCCTAAATCTCATGGTATTAAAAACAACTCCATCGTCAATAGTACCCGTATTGGCACTTAATATTTAATCAACATTTCCCATCTATGTCCAAAACAATATATGTTACCATTTGAAAGAATTTAATAAAATATTAATCATCACCGACAAAAATATATATATATATATATATATATATATGCAAGACAATAACAAAAATAAGTTTTCTTCGGCTAAAATATGGGCTCTAGAATAAAAAATATGGATGTTTCTAGATATATAATAGATATCGAAAACATTTAAACAAATAATCTAGTGTTTGCTAAAATATATAATGATATTCTCTAAAAAAGGAAATATGAACACATCTGGGTATATGATATTTATCTTTAGAAAATTTTGGAATCTCTTTTTTCTAATCTACCCAAATTCATAATTCTAAAAAAATCCAAATTTAATAATCTATGTATCGAGCTCATCCCCGTAACGCCGGGTTCGCCTCACTGACCGGCCGAACTGAACATAAATAGAACAAATCTAAACAAATATGGACATATATCTTTTCCTTGATTTAGCGGGATTCTTGGGCTTGAAGCAATCTTCTCCATGAAATCCACGAATATGGAACCCTAATTATGATCCCAATAAATACTAATAGAGGATCTGAGACACACACACGAAAAAAACCTAAATCACTCGTACAATCAACGAGGGTTCCAACCCCTCACGCCGCCGGATTTCTTAGGGCCGAGCTCAGCTCGGGCCACCTCAAAATCCAGCAAGAACAATCTATAATATAAAAAAAATTATGATAAATTTCATAATTCATAACTCAAAAAATAGCCTAAATATTCAAATTTAGAATGCAAAAGCCCTTCCCCATAAACCACGGAAACCTCACGAAAATCATGTAGATTTTAATTTTCATACAATATTAATTTTTCTTTCCTACTGCATTGTTTAAAGGAATTCAAACTAATTTCAAATATTTCTGTTTCATAGCCATTGTTTAAAGGAATTCAATCTAATTTCAAATATTTCTGTTTCATAGTTTTAAGTTTGAAATATTGTTTTAGAGTGAAATTATCTAGTTAGTAAGTCAAATTCCGAAAACTCCTTTTCTCACTTTTAGACAAGTAGCTCATAACAAAAAGTCATCAAAACTCTTCAGAACTCGTGAAAATCATGTAGATGAGACTTGGGTCATTAATTAACTTGTTTAATGTACACAATGAAAAAATAAAGAGACAACAAATCTAAAATCTAATTTATACGTGTAAAAGTATTTATTTATTATAAATTTAAATGATATAAAATAAATAATTATTCTGTACAATATACAAACTAAAATACTAATTACATTTAAATATATACTAAATTGGTCACGTTAATCATTAAAAGAAACTACGGTTAAATTTTTTGTATCAGTAAACTCCAATTTGAACTAAATCAACCGACTCCAAAGATAATTGATTCAAATATCAAATTCGTAATTTATAGAATTAAGCAAACCAACCTTATATATTATAACTATATCCTAATTTTAAGATGTTTGTGTTAAATGACACTTTCGTACCGTTGAAGTCAGAAGTGCGTAATTTTTTCAGTTAATTTTTTAAATTCTTTATATATATATTTTATAACTTTCTAAATATTTTTTAATAAAATAGAAGCATCGAGATATTTATTAAACAAGACGCTGTAAGAATTAACCCGGAATTTGAATACCCTATCCTTGTATTGTATTCACATGCAAAGTTGGCAAAGGCAACAAAAGCATCAACAACAAAAGCTGAACTTGCGTCGCTGGAGAAACGTCTTGTCCCTTTACTGGAGGGAGGAAAGTGTAGTTTAGGGTGGAAGGAAGAGATTTAAGTAATAATGTGATGGTGCAGAAGATGCATATGATATGGAAATGTTGGTGGAGATGGAAACGTCTTTTGCATAACTCGAAGATGGGGCATTGGTTGGTGAAAACGGGATTCAGAGAATATAGCTATGTGATTTGTTTCGGCTGCATGGAGTCTATGTTGTTTGTTCTCGCTTGATATCTAGGATGGTTACATGATATATATATATATATATATATATATATATATATATATATATATATATATATATATATACTATAATTTTTATGAATATTCATTGATGGTGTATATGTTATTTTATCGGCCATTTAACAGGGAATTAAATTTTACTTTTTCCTTCTAATTAGATTTTTTTTTTTCCAATTTTTCAAGGTTACTGTATATTGATGTTACAAATTTAATTATTATAATTCTTAAAACATGAGAAAGAAGGATATGGGGATGAATTTGTTAACATTATATCAATCTTCAATCTTTATACGAGTCCTTGATGTACATAAAACAATCGAGATATAAAGTTGCAAAAAATTTCTCATTCTTATTTAAGAGTTTATTTTTTGAGTGACCAATATATTATTTTTTTATTTTAAAATATATAATATAATTATATAAATAATAATAATGTAATATTAAATATTGATTCAGATTTTGGATCTTAATACGTGACACAATCCATATATGAACAGGTCAATCAATTCAATTCAAATTCATACAAAATACACCAAATATCCAACTTAATCTATATGAACTGGATTGTATCGGTGAACCTTACACTTGAGTACTCTAGTCCTCGAGTGAGTGTAAGTATAGAGGTTGAGTGTCAAGTATAAAGAGTTATGTAATAATTCCTTGTATGTGAATCAATTTTATGGAGTAATTTATTTGTTTTTGAGAGATTGAATTATTATTTTATTAATTAACTTATTTAGATAAAATATTTAGAAAATTTTAATATTATATTATTTTAAGAAAGAATTTCAATAATATAAAATTAAATAATTTAAAATTCTCCTAGAATATAAAAATTTTAAATTCCTCATCCTTCAATTAAATTATATTATATTATTTTAAAGTTTTTTTAAATAATATTAAACTCTAAATTTATTTAAATATTAAAATTCATGACATTTATATTATTTTTATACTTTTTAATGATACATAAAAAAATTATTTTAATATTTATTTAATTAAACTTATAATAATAATTAAAAATAAATTATACATAAAACTAAAACTTAATTTTATTATTATTTTTATATTATTGGAATTAATATATATTTAAATGACACGATATATTATTTATTTAAAAATACATAAATTAATTAAATTTTATTTAAAAAAGTGAAATAGATTAATTATATTTTTGTAAATTCTGTCGTTATTTTAAAATTACCCTATTAACTTTATTTTAGAGTGATTAAATAGGTACAACTTATTTTCATATAACTAAGACAATTATTTTTAAAATAAAAAGTAGCTATAAAATGATAGTTTATATTTTTTATAATAAAAAGTAGCTATAAAATGATAGTTTATATTTTTTTTAATTTAGTTTTTCGTATATATCTCGTTGGTTTTAATTTATTTTATTAAATTTTTGTTAAGTGATTAAATAAGAATAATTTTTTAACTGCTAAAATTTTTATTTGATTATTTCCTCTTTTAACATTTTATCTTTTTATACTTATTTCAATAAAGCATTTCAATTGTTATTTTTAAAATTCATTTAAATTCTTATAAATAATTATAACTTACATAACTATTTATTTTAATATTTTTTAAAATTACTGTAAGATGACGTAGTTCTTAATTATAATTAAGTATTTATTATTTTTTTAATTATTTAATATCAAAAAATTAATTATTAAATATTTTGTAACATTAAAATTCATCATGTAGTTTTAAAATTATTTTGAATATTTAATTATTTAAAAATAATTAACATTTATTTTTATTTAATATTAAAAATTTAATTTTTTAATAAATATTTAAAAATGAAATTTAAATTTCTTTATTCACAACCAAGTAAATTAAAATATAAGAAATTGAATTAATTCATCCAAATAAAATAAATAAAAATAAAAAAAATTTAAATCAAGACAATTAAAATATTATATATTCAAATTTTTTGAAAATTTTTAAATTTTCTATTTACATACAGGGTATTTATACTTAAGGACAAAGTTAGCAAAAATTCTTCGGTTCCAAATATCTATGGCTATACACATATAACAAGTATTTAAATACGTATTTCAGATGTGAAGTATGATAAAGTGAGGACGACCAATGGTGGTTGGGTGGGATAGCATTTTAAATCCGTAGTCCATTTTTAGCCTCACATTTGAGTCAGGTAAGAGATCTGGTTACTACTGACATTTGAGATTTTTCATCCCAAATAGTCATTTTTCTTCTATTTTTCTTTATGATTTTTCTAGAGATCTTCATGAGTGACAAGGAGAATCGATGCTTGTCTTCGAATTTTAAATTTTTTTTGTTATTGATCCAAGATTCTATAAAGATGTACTAGTAATATGACTTTTATTTCTCTTATAATTTCAACTATTTATTTTATAAATAAAAAGTTTTATTTTTAAAATAACATGTAATAATCAAAATCAAAAAATATAATTTATCTTTGATTAAATTTAACTTAACATTAGTTATTTTTATTATTATTTATTTGCTATTGTTAACTTTTTTTTATACAATGAAGATTTTAACTTAATAAATATACATTATTTTTTTTATAAGATATCAATTTTAAATTATAGATATTTTTTTAATTGATGGAAATATGCATTCAAAAAATTTAATTATAAATAGAAAAAAAATTATTTTATTAAATTCAAATGATCTAATTAATCAATATTTATTATAAAGATATAAATAGGAGAAATTGATCCTAAAGATCATCAGAGGTACGTTAAAAATGTTTAATACGTTAAAAATGTTTAGATAATTTAAGTCATTATTGGTATAGATTGGTAGCATGCAAAATAATATAAAAATAATATTGATTTTTTTACTACAGATTTATTTAAAGGAATTCAATCCAATTTTAAATATTCCCACATTTGATAAAATTACTTTACCTACCATTTACGATATTGTTTAAAGAAATTCAATCCAAATTTAAATATATGGACTCCGTAATTTAAAGTTTAAAATATTATTTAGAGTGAAATTATCTTGCCAGTAAATCAAATTTTAAAATCTCTTATTCTCACCAATATACTCTTAACTTATAATAATTAAGACTTTATTCGAACTCTTCAGAACATAAAAATCTATGGTTGGGCTGTCCATTAATTAACTTGTTTAATTTACATTTATGATAAAATAAAGAGACGGTATATTTAAAATCTAATTTATATGTAAAAATATTTATTTTTATAAATTATGATTAATTGTAACAATTTATATACTTAAAATTATTTATTTATTATAAATTAAATATATATTAAAGTGATACATTAGAGAAGAGTGATCGGTTTGAGGACAGTTAGTAGGTCAGGTATAATCTAGGTAAGTCATATATTTAATAGAATGTTCTGATATAGACTTTTTTCCTTTTATTTGTATTTTGCGGGCCGAGTTATCCTATTTTTGTGTATGTATTAAGTAGGTTTCTTTAATTATCCATTTTGAAATGTTTTTATTCTATATACAAGTTGCATAGTTTGTTAGTTATAAGATTAGGCACATTGATACTCAGTCTAGTGGTGATTATGACACTCTATTTTGATTTTATATATCTATATTGAATAGTTTTATTTACTCTGTGTTGTTTAATTAAATTGTCATTTCATTTTATTTGTAATCGATGGTTTATGTTTCTATAATGTTTTATTTGCCAACCGTTAAGGTTGATGTACATTACATAATGATTGATTCTAGATATGTAAAATGGGCAAGAACTGTATTTAGAGATATCTTAAGAGAAAAATGTTGAATGATCATATCTATAATGTTTATGACTTACAAACAATGTCAATGATTTTAAAATGTCAATTTTGTTCACTTGACTTATTTCGTTAATTTTATTTCGTCTATATCATTTCAAAAAAGGAAATTTCCACAAAAATTTCCACATTATAACTTTACCATTTAATTATTTTGCAAGAGACTTTAATTGAGAATGTTTTGTTTTACAAAAACATGTACACTTCTTTATATTGAGAAAAAAAAAAGGTGTTACATATTAGTAGTATCAGAGTAGAACTCTACCCAAACTCGAGTGTGGACTTATTAGGTAAATATTGTGGTATCACTCTTTTATTCAAGTGAGATTAAATTGTTTATGTTGTGAGATTAAATTGTTTATGTTGTGTGGTCGTGCCAATCACAAATGATGATGGTATGAGTTTGATATGTTTGTGTGCGTACACTTATTATAATGGGTAAAGGTGTGAGATTGAGATTGATTACCTTTATGATCACATTTTGTTGCAAATGATGACAAGTTTCAAACTATTGTGTCATGAGCATACATTTCAGTGGTCATAACACTAGAATGAGATGGAATTACGATGATTTACAATATGTATATTTACCTTGAGATTTTACCGGCATGAAGTTGTTTAACTTTGTTGGGGACTGAAGGAAACTAACACTTTTCCTTACAGGAAGTTATGGTTGGTTAAGCACACAACTATGTGACCCAACAACCGTTGGAGCATATGATTAGTGTGTTAGAAGGCATGAAACATATTAGTTTGCGTATAAATTGGATTTCTATAACATAATTAGAGAGAAACATTAACATCTTAAGTTTTACTAGGACTGAATCATGTTTACAAACTTTAAGAAGACATGGTACCATGATGTAAAAGTTTGGAAACAAGTACACTCCTTTAATATGTAACTAATTTTGAAATATTTTTGGGATTTTAACTATTGATAAAGGGATAGTGGGTTGAGCATGGTAATGTGATAGAATAGTTTATAGTTAGAGATAAGGTTAGTCTTCATTGGTAAAAAGTTTTCTCGACCCTTTATGAGTGAATACTCCCTTGTGTGTTCTCCTTCAAAGCTTTGTGCCAATGTAAGTTGTTTATTTTCCTTTTTATCACGTGATTATGTTCTAGATAGTCTACTTTTGAGTAGGCCACCATCCTTATAAACACTGTGTTTTGAGCCTTCAAAGAGTTATTAAAACTGTTATTTCTAATTCCTATGAGACATTGGATTCATATGGATAAGTTGTTTAAGAATTCCTATGTTGATCATTAATCCATGTGAGTGGTTCACTTCTTTAATCATACTTGCATTTGAGCAAGGTGAATGTTTACAAGAAGAAATTAAATCTTGAGAGTTGTGATGGTGAAAATGTGTTTGGGACATTTACAGAGTCAAACTCGATAAAAATAACCTTTCCTTTCCGATGTTAAACTTCTTGAAAATATTACCTAAACTATATTTGTTCTTGTTCTTCATATTGTGAGGTACGAATTGTCTCTTTTATGTAGTTAAAACAAAAAACTACAAGTTAGAGTCCTTAGCAGGAGGATTAGTTGACGAAAAAAGAAGAAATAATATTTCGAGGATATCATCATAAATGTTTCACTGGTTAGAAGAATAAATAATGACATTTTGTGGTATAAATTGTTTAGAGAAAATAATTTAACTATTGAAATTTGAAAATGGGTGTCATAGGCATAAGTGAATAAGATAAGTGATTTTATGGATATGATGATGTTGGAAATTGAGCTCAAAAGGTAAATGTAATTGTTATGATAAAGGAAAAAGTGACACTATTGGATCAAACTCACATGAGGATTAAATAAGCCCCAACAGGTTGAGAATCAATGTTGTTGCTCAAAACAAAGTACCCAACAACTTAATGTTTAGTATCATCACATATTCAAGTTAGTAATCATAACCTACCAAAAACCAATCAAAATCGAGTAGGCCAAAAATTGCACACTTTAGGTCTCAAAAGTATGAATCGTAAATCGTAAAACACTATTGTAAAAGATAAAACACAAGAATGAGGATTGAATTGTGTTAATTAAAAATTTAATCCTTTTGTCTGTTGGTTTAAACAGGGTCAGACGAAACAATACTTATCTTCAAAGATTAATTTTAAGGACAGACGTTACACTTTGATTATCCCCGTTAGTCACAATCTTAAAGAGAATGAACACAAATATTTTTATACTGATTCCTCTATTCAAGACTACGTCCAGTTACCCATCAACTACTGAGTTTTCACTACCAATCGTGAAAGGATTACAAGTATTGTTTGAACCCGGCCACTTCTAGCTAATACAAGATATTCTTTGGCCACAGCCTTCCCAGACTAAAAAACTAAGTATTCTTTGAAACACAACCTCTTCAGGCTAATACAAACGGTATTCTTTGAAACACAGCCTCCTCAGGCTAAGGTACCGCACAAGTGGATTTAAAAGAGATTTCTAAGAGAAGATTTCCTTTTCGCAGAGAGGGGTATACAATGAAGTTCAGAAAGAACAGTGAGCGAAATCACAAAGTCTTAAGAATTGTAGCATGTTCGCCAACTTGATCTTGAGAGAGTGAAGTCCTTTTATAAACAAGTCTTTAAAGATCCGTTAGAGACATGAAGAATGTCGTTGAGCTTTCCAAGTGAAGTCTTCAAAAGGTGTCAGAGTGCAATCAATGAAAAGATAGCTTGCACAACGGATTTGATGGCGCGCTCATAACCTTTTTCTGACTTGTACAAAGATCTTGTCAAAAAGGGTGTTGCCTTTTCATGTTGAAGAGATTATCTCGAATCCCCATATTGATCTTGGAAACACTTGAGAGTAACACTTGGATTTTGAAATTGACACAAGTTACTCTGTCTGAGCTTCACTTCCTTGACAGACGATATACTTCTTCAGTCTTAAGAGTTGCTTTGAATGCTTCGTATGAAGAGTATCGTCTTATGCTTCCGTCTGATGACTTGGCTTAGGGACAGATGAATGACTTCAACTTTGAGGAGTCATCTTCCATCTGTGCTTGTTCAGTCTGACTTTGACTTGCAATGCTTCCGTCTGATGTGTTTCGTGTGTCTTGTAATTAATCAAAACATGAGATGTTAATCATCTTGATCTAACAATCTCTCCCTTTTTGATGATTACAGACCATACAGGAATACCGGTTAAGAAGGCATCTACAAAAGACAAAGTTAACCAAATAACAGTTATAACAAGGCAGAATTACATCAAGACAATGTTTTCTGAATATACCTCTTTATAAGATTTGTTACATCAATGTGATGTAATCCATTTGTACAATTACAAGGTTATAAAACAGAGTGAAAGAATTACAAATAATCAAATGAAAGAATATCAGAGAAAAATAAGACAAAACAAAAAAAAATGACTAAGTTACAAGTCTTCATCTTTCATTCGTCTTTGGCTCCTCCTCAGACGATGCTCTGCTAGATATTCTAAAGGCTCCAAAGCTCCCCCTTAGCATAACCTTTCCTTTCCTCAAATTATTCTCCCCCTTGGACTGAGAATCATCAAAAACTATGATGGTGGAAGCTGAGGTTGATGTTGCACAAGACCCATAACTATGTTCTTAAGCTGCTCCATTTGAGTAGTGATAGACACTTGATTCTCCTCAATCTCTCTATTCTTTTTCTTCTTCAAGTGCTCACAACTTTCCTCTAACGCATCATACTTACGCTTCAAAGCATTATACTTCTCAGCGGAGTCTTCAGATGATGATTCAGGCGATTGAGGTTGAGGTTCAGAAGGAAGCTGAGGTTCGTCTATATCTGAATCCACTTCCTCTATAATTGGCTCAACTTGGGTTCCCTTCAGACGCAATGAGAACAAAGGCAACTCCATTCAAGAGCTGAAAGATTTGTTCCATTGCCATGAATAGCTTTTGTTGAAGGACACAAGTTGGAGATGTTGAGGCTCATGAGGAGGAAGGGTATAAGCATATGCTCCACCAGGATAGACATTGCCAATAGTGGCAGAATCTTCATCATAGGTGGTTCCTGAGCAGTTAACCATAGTTGCTTCATGTTCTTCTATCATCCTTAGCATCTTAGGATTGATAGGCTTTGATGCTTGAGCTTAAACAGCTTTCATATGAATGTAGGCAGCTGAGGGTAGACGCTTAGCAATGTGCCGTGCGTACTTGAAGGTCTTGGGGGCAAACGGTTCCTTCTTCTCCTTTCCTTTTGCCAAGAATTTCACCAAGCATGGTCGTGGACGATCCATAACCAGAAAGAACTTGGTTTCATTTGTAACTAAGGATGAAAATTGAGAGTCCATCATGAAGGGTAGATACCTGAATTCTTTCTCAACTCTTCTCTGGATCAGACGAAAGGAGGCTAGCCTTTCCTTCTCTTCTTTCTATAAGCACTTGCTACCATTCTGAAGGCAATATTGTAATCTTCAGGCAGAAAGTGAGCAAATTCTTCAGGATCTTCAAAATCATGAATGTTCAAGGAGTAGCGCGGATGAATCCCAGAACAGTGTGGTCTTGTCCAAGGAAGAACAATCCCAAGAGTATGGCCTAGTCCCACATACTCCGTCTGATTCATGGGAATGGTGAAGGTGAAGGGATCATGACCATCAAGGGCATCCAAATGCCAATGATCACAATCTCTTGGCTCATAGATTGTAGAAATTTCATCCCCAAATCTACAATGGTGAAAAGCAAGAGCATTTAACTCATGTTGAACCTTCCATTTTGAGTTTTCTCTGAAAGGAATGTGAGGTTCATAGCCAAGTGTTGGTCCTTCAATCAACAGTCCAGCAAGATGATCCTTGTAATCTTGAATCCTACTCCTAGCAGCTTTCGAAGTTTCTGAAAGACTTCAAGCTTCAATGGTTTGGTCATTATGTCTGCCACTTGATTTTGACTGTCACAATGAACTAATTCAATTGAACCCTCTTTAGTGAGAATCCTTAAGAAATGAAACCTCACATCAATGTGCTTGCTGCGACCATGCATGACTGGATATTTCGATAGCTTGATGGTTGAACTATTGTCACACATCATAGTTGTACAACGTCCATCGAATGTCCCCAACCTCTTTAAAATTCTCTTTATCCAAACTGTTTGGCAAGCAGAGACTGTAGCTGCCACAAACTCAGCTTCTGTGGTTGATAATGTCACCATGGGCTGTTTTTTTAAACACCATGAAACTGCACTTGAATTCATCAAAAACACATACCCAGAGGTACTTTTCCTATCTTCCATATCTCCAGCATAGTCACTATCTGTAGACCCCAACAACTTACCATCGTCTCCTCTCTTATAATAAATACCATAGTTCATAGTCCCTTTTAAGTACCGAAGTGCTCTCTTAGCTACCTGTAAATGAATCTTCATGGGTTTTTCCATATATCTACTTATGAGACAAGTAACAAACATCATATCTAGTCTTGTGGTAGTGAGATACATTAAACTACCCACTAGCTGCTTGTAGTACGTTACATCAACGGGATCTCCAGTTTCTTCTTTGCTTATTTTGATGCCTGGAACAATTGGACTGCCCACCGAGTTACTTTCCATCATACCAAACCTCCTTAAAACCTCTAATGTGTATTTCCTTTGACATATATAAATGGCATCAGACCTTTGCAGCACCTCAATTCCAAGAAAAAACCTCATTTTGCCCAAGTCAGACATGTCAAACTCTCTTATCATGGAATTTTTAAATTTAGACATCATAACCTCTTCATTACCAAAATCATTAACATAAACACTTACAATTATGATTTTTCCTTCTCCATTGCTCTTTGTGAATAATGTTTGCTCACTGTCACATTGTTGAGATCCTTCACCAATGAAATGTGTTTCAATTCGGCTGAACCAAGCTCGTGGAGCTTGTTTTAATCCATACAAGGCTTTGTGTAACTTGTAGACTAAATGTTCTCTACCCATCTTCTCAGATCCTCTTGGTTGATCCATATAAAAATCTTCACTCAACTTACCATGAAGAAAATCTGACTTAACATCCAGTTGAAAAATTGCCCAGATCTTTTGTGCAGCTAGAGCAATGATCATCCTTATGACTCCTATTCTTTTGGCCCCAGGTGACAGCTCAGTGAGTGTCCATGTTTGGTTCCTTTCAATGGATTTGATTTCATTGTCCATGGCTTCTCTCCAGTCTGCACTCTTCACTGCTTCTTCAAAAAACAAGGGATCAGTTGACTCCATGAATGCCATATGCATTTCATCTTCAGAGAGAGTTTCACTAGTAACATAATCATTCATCCATGTCGGAGGTTGTCTTTCACGAGATTGTCGCAACTCCCTTACTTCCTCTTCACCCTCACTAAAGTCATCTTCTTCATCTCTTAACACTCCATCAGTTATTTCTGTATTCTCATTCTCATTCCTCCTTTCTTCATTCTCACCATCACGATCACCCCATTCTAAATCTACTGATGTTTTGATATCTTTACAACTCACATCCGAATCCCACTGGCTCCTCTTCCCAAAAATTACATCTCTACTCATAACAACTCTCTTAGCTACAGGGTTGAATAACCTGTAACCTTTTGATTCCTCACTAACTGCCAATAGCACACAAGTAATGCTTCTATTTTTAAGCTTATTCCTCTTTTCGGTTGGAACGTGAACATGTGCTATGCAACCAAATACCTGAAAATGATCTAATGATGGTTTCACTCCACTCCAAGCCTCCTCTAGTGTAACATCTTTGACTGCCAATGTAGGGCACCTGTTTAGGACATAAATTGTCCAGTTTACTACCTCTGGCCAAAAAGACTTGGGAACATTTTTTTCAAATAACATGGAACGAACCATGTTCATCACAGTCCTATTTTTTCTTTTAGCGACACCATTCTGTTGTGGCATATAAGGAACAGTCAGTTGCCTCTTGATCCCACTTTATTTACAAAAGTCATTGAATTCATTTGAATTGAATTCTCCTCCTCTATTAGTGTGGAGACACTTAACAAATAATCTTGTTTCTTTTTCAACCACAGTCTTGAAGCATTTAAAAAAAAAAACTTAAAGTCTCTAACTTTTCTTCTAAGAAGTACACCCATGATTTTCTATTATAATCGTCAATGAATAACAAAATGTACCTCTTGTTGCTATTAGATATAGGAGTGATTGGGCCACAAATATCTGCATGAATAAGGTCTAATTTCTGAGTGGCTCTCCAAGTACTCTTCTGTGGAATAGGATCACGATGTTGCTTCCCATTGATGCAATCAATGCATGTCACACTCGAGTCAGAGAATTCAGGAAGTCCATGTACCATGTTTTTCTTCAACAAGATTTTCAGGTCCCTTGTAACTCGGTGACCATACCTCCGATGCCAAAGATGAAACAAATTTTGAGTGCATGTGTGAAGGCATTGGTCATGTAGTATCTCAGAAGAAGTACTTTGAGACTGAGGTAGCAATATAAACATCTGATTGACACTCATGTTGGTTTGAATTATTAAACCCTTCACTGGATGAAATATTTTATACATCCCTCCCTTGATCAGAATGGCCAAGCCTCGTTCTTGCAATTGTCCTACGCTCAAGAGATTATTTCTCAATTCTGGAATATAGTAGACCTTAGCAACAACATGATTAACTCCATTTAGCAGCATCTTTACAGTTCCCTCTCCCATCACATTCATCTTACTATTGTTTTCCAGTTTTACCGAGTGGCGAAAACTCTCATCGAGATCATGGAACATATTTCGATTACCACACATGTGATTTGAACACCCTGAATCAAGAAACCACGCATCTTCTCTATTGACTTAATGCAACTCTTCATAAGACATCAAAAGCATTTCTTCTTCCTCGTCAAATTCTGCATAATTTGCTTCTTTGTTCCTGGAAGGACATTCATACTGAAAATGTCTCAGTTGATAACAGTGGTAACACTCCACTGTTGGCCTTGTTAAAGGTTGTTTAACCTCTTCCTCTTCCTCTACCTTTATAGGTACCACGACCACGACCTCTTCCTCTTTGAGACGTTACTTTCAAAGCTTGCTCCTCACCACAGCCTCTTCCTCTTTAAGACGTTACTTTCAGAGCTTGCTCCTCACCATTTTGACGATGAAACTTCTGTTCATGCACTATTAATGAGCTTTGTAACTCATCAACAGTAAGAGCATCAATGTCTTTTGACTCTTCAATAGAACATACAACATAGTTGAATTTTTCTGTTAGAGAGCGTAGAATCTTTTCAACCACTTTAACATCCTGCATGTCTTCTCTATAAAGTCTCATTTTGTTGGCCACATAACCCTAGAGAAGTACTCTGTTATTCCTTTACTGGACCGCATCTCAAGAGTTTCAAATTCTTTGCGAAGAACTTGAAGATGAGACCTTTTGACCCTACCATTGCCTTCAAATTCTTCATGGCATCCCATATATCTTTGGCAGTGTCATTCTTGAGGATGGTGTCCAGAACAGTCCAGTCGATGGCCTGGAAGAGATAATTCTTCGCTTTTAGATCCTTCAATTTCATCTCATCAGTCTTCTTTTGCTGTGTTTCAGTTTGTGTCAATGCATTTGGGGGCTCAACATAATCGTGCTCCACCAACTCCTAATATTCCTTAGATCGTAGAAAAATTTCCATGAGCATGCTCTAGTGGTTATAGTGACCATCAAAGCGAGGAATAGATGGTTGAACAAAACTCCCTTCTGAAGTCATCTTCTGTGTTGTTACAATAATTTCAAGTACTGATTAGATCAAGCCCAGAGGGGGATGTGATACCAGATAGGAAACTTTGAATTAAAGATGAAACTAAGAGAAGAAACACAACAAGATTTGAATGACTTAATTTTATTAACATCAACTTTGTCTTAAATAGCCATTAGTACATAGTTATAACTGAAACCTGAAAGCAACCCACTCAACAAAAATAAAGTTAAATTGTAACAGAAACTTTAAATAATTCAATGCACGTAAATGTACATTATTCTAATAAATAAATCACAGTAACCTCTTCAATAATAATATGTATAAATTTTTATTTTAATAATTTCAAAATTTTTTAAAAAATTAAAATATACAATAAGAGATAAACAACATCATAATAATCATTATTTATTTATTTAATGTTGAAAATATGTTTTGTAGTTGAATTTTAAAATTTTATTTATTAAAAGTATATTTTATTATAGACTTAAACATGTTTTCCATTGATCAAATTTAACCTAAATTTATTTTTAGTTTCCCAAATTTCAAAATAACTTTTTTAATCTCTTTAATATAAAAACAACACATTTTAGTCTATAAAATCAACACTTTTTTAAAATTTTACAAAAACAATTTGAAATTATAAATGCGATAGTCAAATTACAATTTATGACAACTTAAAAAGGTTTTATTTCACTGTTAACTATAAAACACTTCTAACCAACTTACTTATAAACTAAAAATATATATATATATATATATATATATATATATATATATATATATATATATATTCTCTTCAAATTTTATAACGATTTTCTACACGTAATAGTATAATCAAATACTTTTCAACATAAAATCCTACTCGGACCGAAATCAACTCTGCTATCATGCTACCAAACCAACATTTGTTTTCGTTCTCAAATATACAATAATGAACATCATAAACATACATCAACAACAACACACACCGAAAAACTCCATTTTCTATTCCCATTTTCGTTTAAATATAAATTAAAGACAATAATTAAAAATTTCACCCCACGCCACACACGTTCACACAGACTGAGAATATATATATATATATATGACTGTATGTTAACCAACAAATTATTAACTCACCTGACATAATACTGCACATCATAATTGCAACCCATAGAGCTAAGGTCCGCGTGTGGTCTCCATCCTAGCTACCACACCATCAATTTATAAATTAAAAGAAGAAGGTAGTTGATATTTGATGTGTTATTTTATATCTAATTAAAAATAATGAAAAAAGAAAAAAATATAATATATAATATATAATGTAATTTTATCAAAAGAGAAATAAAAACATAAAAAATATTAATAAAATATTTAGATATATCGCTCTAAATTGAATAAAACACAAGTGTTCCGTGTTTCACAGCTATGTAACTATTTCGTGACATGTTCAATCGAATTTGTATCCTCTTGGGCCCTACAGTTCATTGTCATCCTCTTGTCTTAGTTGCACCAAACATTTTCCCATTTGAAAAGTATGTTGTCACTTTTTTTATTAATAAATATTAAATTTTTACCAATAAATTAATTTTTTGCTTGGCATCTACTTTTTTCCAATGACCGGAACGTCATGTCTCGAAATTTTCCTACACATGTGTTTTATTTTTTAGACTAACAAATGTGGCTTGAACTCTACCATTAGTTAACGAGCCTACCTTCCCTAATCGACGTGTCTACTCATCTGGCCGTCCATCATACCTACTCACACTTTTTATTACATCATCAAAGATCTCTTCCGTTGAAGATTACTATATCTAGTCCTTCCCACCACTACTCAAATCACAGATACATACTAAATATCAGTTATTCTCTACCATATATTCTCCTCATCAAATCTCAAGGTCACTCTTTTATCAACACCACATTGTCAACTAATTTGTCTGCTACACCAACCCGAGAGTAAAATGGTGACCGTGGAAGAAATCCGCAATGCTCAGCGCTCCCATGGTCCCGCCACCATCTTGGCCTTTGGCACCGCCACACCCAAACACTGCATCTCCCAAGCCGATTACCCTGACTACTACTTCCGCGTCACCAACAGCGAACACATGACCGATCTTAAAGAAAAATTCAAACGCATGTGTAAGTAGTGTAACTACCGCTCACATCATGCTTCCATTTTTTCCCATCTTGTCTCTCGGTCCACTTTATACTCTTCATCTATAACTAGATAATATTTTATTCAACTCAAATAAGTGGTCTCGTATAAAAAAAAATCGATCCAGTTTAGGTTTAGGATAATGACATTTAAATATTTATAAACATCTTTTATTACAGTCACCTAATTATATTAACTTTTTCTTTTAACTTTATTTGTATCACAGTATTGTAACACGGGACTGACTGAAAAAGTAATTTCAATCTTGTAGGTGAAAAGTCGATGATAAAGAAACGATATATGCACCTGACGGAGGAGTTTTTGAAGGAAAACCCTAACATGACTGCATACATGGCACCGTCGCTGGATGCAAGGCAGGACATAGTGGTAGTGGAGGTTCCAAAACTGGGAAAAGAAGCAGCATCAAAGGCAATAAAAGAATGGGGTCAACCAAAGTCAAAGATCACGCATGTTGTGTTCTGCACCACTTCAGGAGTAGACATGCCTGGAGCAGATTACCAACTGACCAAGCTTCTAGGCTTGAGACCATCGGTGAAGCGTCTGATGATGTATCAGCAAGGGTGTTTTGCAGGTGGCACGGTCCTCCGTCTGGCTAAGGACCTCGCCGAGAACAACAAGGGCGCGAGGGTCCTTGTGGTCTGCTCTGAGATCACTGCTGTGACGTTTCGCGGTCCCTCGGATACTCACCTTGACTCACTAGTCGGACAGGCGTTGTTCGGGGATGGCGCTGCAGCAATGATTGTCGGAGCTGACCCTGACCTCGCTGTGGAGCGGCCAATTTTTGAATTAGTATCAGCCGCTCAGACAATTCTGCCAGACTCTGATGGTGCCATTGATGGGCACTTGAGAGAGGTGGGATTGACTTTCCACCTCCTCAAGGATGTTCCTGGAATTATTTCTAAGAACATTGAGAAGAGTCTGGTGGAGGCTTTTGCACCCATCGGGATCAGCGACTGGAATTCGTTGTTCTGGATCGCACACCCTGGTGGACCCGCAATTCTGGACCAAGTGGAGGAGAAGCTTGGACTGAAAGAAGAGAAACTCCGGTCCACCCGTCACGTGCTTAGCGAATATGGAAACATGTCAAGTGCCTGTGTGTTGTTCATTCTGGATGAAGTGAGGAAGAAGTCTAAGGAGGAAAAGAAGGGTACCACCGGAGAAGGGCTTGAATGGGGTGTGCTATTTGGATTCGGGCCGGGTCTTACCGTCGAAACCGTTGTGCTGCACAGCGTTCCCTTGGAGGTTCGAACTTGATTTCGTCCATGGGGTTGGGCCCAGTATTGGCTTGCATCGGAACGTAATAGTACTAGCAATTAATAAGGAAACCTCGAGAAATTTGAGGAACAGTATTGTGATTTTATTAGTTTTAATTGTGTATCTTGTATAATGTTGCAGAAGAATTTCTTGCCTTGTTTGAACGGATTGTGTCAGTGAATTTGTGAATGAATGTTTAATTTAGTAGCTTAGATACATAGTAGCCTTCGAATTATTGATCTTGGTATGCAAATTTTGATCTGTGGACTGGCACTGCCTTACCTACCATGTTTATGATGTGAGGTTATCACGACGACACGACACTGACAAACATTATTTGAGTTCGAACAACGTGTTCTAATGTTTAAAATTCTTGGAAGACATTTTTTTAAAAAAAATAAAAGTTATAAAAACTTATAAAATTACAAAACATATCATTTGTTATCTGATAAATGTAATTTTTGAATTTTTATTTTAAATAAATTTCAATATATACATATATTAACTTTTAAGTGAATTTGTGAATGTTTAATTTAGTGTTTATTGCATATTCATCATTGAATTTCATTGTTTTCCCTACTTCTGTGGAGTTTTAATGATCCACAAGACAAGTGGGGGTGACCTTACCTACCCGACGTTCGTCACGATATAAGACACTGACATGTATTGATGATGTTAACTAAGATTCATTATTTAACACATTTTTAAACATTTTATTTTTAAGTTTTAAAATTATTTAAAATTATAAATCAGATTTATTAAATAAAGAATGATATGTTTATAATTTTTTAATTTCGTTTAACTTGTTTTAGTGGCTTTTAAACATTAGAATAGGTAAATCTTTAAAAAGGAAAAAGAATAGAACACGTGGTTGAGAGGCCTTTTATTTTAATTGATATATCAATAAAAAAATTAATTATTATGTATTAATAAATTTTACACAGCCCTAATTCTAATCAGATGATTATATAAAATATTTATACTAAATTATTCGTATGAGAAACAAAAAGTATATATTTTTTGTTAAATTTCATTTTTATTCTTAATTAATTTTGAGATTTATTAATAATATATGCTCTTTTTATTACGAAGATAGAAATATTTGTTGAGTAATGAATAAAAATAATGTATATTTAATTTGTCTTATTAATCTCAAATAAAAATAGAATTAAATAATCAAATAAAAAATAATTGATATAATGAATAAATATAAATATTGGACTAATTATTTTTAATTAATTATTTAATCTCATTTTTATTTAAAGTAAGTTACACAAATTGGTGTGCATTTATTAACTAAAAATATTATATTTATAAAAGTAATTATTTTGAAATCATTTAATATTATGGATTATTAAAATAAAATTAAAATTTATAACAAATAACTTAATATAGTATTTTTATATTTTATTGATTTTGATGAATTAAATATTTAATTGTTATAAAAAAGGACGACGACAGTAAGATTAATAGTTAAAAGATTATCCGATAATAATAGTTAAAAAATTATAAACCGGTAAATATTATAGCATCAAGATCAACAAAAAATTATGCTATAATTATAAATATTTTTTCTGATAAATACTTAATAAGAAAAAAGTTTTATCCGTGAATGTTTTAGCCTTAAATGATATAATATGTGAACATCATACATATCACAATATATTTTGATAATATTTATTGTATTTTGTTAACATATTTTTATTCTTGAATGAAATTATTTGAAAATTCAAAATTTCATGAGTCTTACTCTTTTTTATTTTTAATGAACTTCATTAGTAATTTTGAAATTTTAGATAAATTTTAATTATTAAGAGAGAATGTATTTAAGCATAATTAATGTTGTATGTTATAGCATTGCATAAACTACCATCAACTATATATTATACATAAATACTATTAATCCTATGTTTAGATGAATCAATTTTACGTAAGAATTTATTTATCATATTATCTTATTAATTATCTTGTTTGGATAAATTATAGAATTTGAAATCATATTAATTTAAACATTCTTTGTTCATTGCTCCTGCGCGATAACATTTTGCTTTTAAATAATTAATATTTATTTTTATTCAATATTAAAAATTTAATTTTTAAATAAATATTTAAAAAATTAAATTTAAATTTCTTAAAAATTGAATTACTTTATCTAAATAAAAAAATTAAAATACAAAAAATTAAATTATTTTATCCAAATAAAATATTCATAAAATAAAAAGAATTTAAATCAAAATGTTATATATTAAAAAATTTTATAAATTGTCCAAACACAAAGTTAAAGAAAATGTATTGGATCGAAAAGAGTGGTTCATGGAATTTTTAGGCTCGGTAGAACTGATTTATAGATATATAGACATAAAAACATTATTATTAATGGACTAATTCACACAGATTATTTACTTTTTATAACGAAATTCTTAGACATAATATTTATTTTAGTTATATAAATTTTTATTTTAATATTTATATAAACTAAATAAAACATTTTGGTATTTTTCTACATATGAGTAGGTTGGTTGAGATGTAGATATATCACTATCTATCGATAATTATCGGTGATTATTTTAATTATATAATCAAATATTTACATAAAATTTTATTTTATTTATATAAAATGTTGTTTATAATTATAAAAACTAAATTTTTTAAATGTTTTAAAAAACCAATGATGTGTCCGTTTTTAGTTTTATGGATAATTTTTTTTTATTTATTATTATTTAGATGGATACGAACACTTGTTATCACAGCCGCCAGGAGTGTTAAAAAAAAAATCAAAAACCGTTGAAAAAAATTGACAAAAACAAAAAAAAAAAAACTGAATCAAACAGTATATTATCCGAATCGACTTGGATTGAATTTGTATTGTGCGGTATGGTTTAGTTGACCGTCCGAGACTTGCAAATCGAATTAAAGCAAAGCAAACTATATATTTATATTTATCTAGATATTATTATGTTTTTTATTATTATATTATTTATATTTCTTAATATAATAAATTAATTATTTTATATTCTACGTATTTCTTTGAATCAACATTTATTTATTTTATATTTTTTAATTATATAATTATAAATAATCTTATTTTTTTTATTATTTTATTTTATATATTGGATAAATTTGAATAAAATTTGTGCGATTAATTTTTTTAATAATTTTAATTTATTTTAATTTTTCTAATAATTATAAAAAAAATTAAAAATTATAAAAATCGACCTAAGTCAAATTACAAAATAATTTTATTTGAATTTCATAATTAGTCTAAACTAAATTAAATTAAATCATACTTAATTTTTTATTTAATTCCAATGAATTTTTAAGAGAAAAATCAAACCAATCATGCCACAAGCACCCCTAATACCGGTAGTGAATTTTTATATTATATTTTTTTTCTTTTTTTGCTTCAAAGAGTTAAATAAGATAGTGGACAAAGACATGGTACGATGAAAAGTATTTGATAAATAATTATAATAATTAATTATAAAATATAAAAAGAGAAAAATATATATATTTATTATAAAAAGAGAAAAGTATTTGATAAATAATTATAACAATTAGTTATACTAAATTAGTCGAAATAAAAAGTATATCTTTATTTGTTAAATTGTTTTTTTACTCTTAATTAATTGTGATATTTATTGATAATATATACTTATTTTTTTTACAAAGATAGAAATATTTATTGGGTTATGAATAAAAATAATTTATATTTAATTTGTCTTATTAATCTCAAATAAAAATAGGATTAAATAATCAAATAAAAAATAATTAATATAATAAATAAATATAAATATTGGACTAATTATTTTTTATTAACTATTTAATCTCATTTTTATTTAAAGTGAATTACACAAATGGGTGTGTGTTTATCAACTAAAAATATTATATTTATAAAAGTAATTAATTTTAAATAATTTAATATTATGGATTATTAAAATAAAATTAAAATTTATAACAAATAACTTAATATAGTATTTTTATATTTTATTGATTTTGATGAATTAAATATTTAATTTTTATAAAAAAGGACGAGGTCAGTAAGAATAATATTTAAAAGATTATCCGATAATTGTAAGTTATTGTCCTCATTACCATTTCCTTTTGCAACTCTTTTAATGGAAAGACCCATTCTAGCGTGCGAGAGCAGTTGAATTTATTATATTTTTAAAGTATTTTGTTTTTATAGTTTTCCAATTTTATTTTGTTTTTATAGTTTTTATAACAGTTAAATTAGTAATTAAATCATTGAATAATTATTTCATCAAAATCAATAAAACTAAGTCAATGAAATTTAATTATTTGTTTTACAAATATTCACTCATAAAATTATATAATTTAAATAGTAGTTGTATTTAATGACTCGTTCTAGTAATGATCAGTTCGCTTAAATGCTAAGCAGGCCAATAAATATACTCTCACTATTAATATATTTTAAAATCAGTCTATACTTTTCATAATAAGGATTAAACAAATTCATCCATTTACTTTTAATATATTAATAAAAAGTTGGAGGTGGTATTAACTTTAGTTTATTGAATTATTATATATACATATTAAATTATCTATTAAGCGATTTGATTAATACAAAATAGTAAAAATAGACATATTTATACACGATACTTTCATATAAATTTCAATTTTGTTTTATGATTAAAAATATATTTTGGGTGATTATAATTCATTTAATTTATATTTACAGATAAATTATTTAATATATTTTTTAATTTTAATCTTTCTTTTTTCATTTTGCCCATTCTTCTATTGATATGATATTATATTAGTTTTTGACCATGCAGATAGATTTTTTGTTTTAATATTTTTATATGGATACATTGAATGATTAAAACAAGCATGAATAGAGTGCAAAATTAATTTTAAATGATTCAATAATAAACTATTCATGTATTCAAATATCATTGACTTATATAATTTATTAATAATGATGTGTGATTATATCATACTGTAAATTTATACCATTAGTATTTTATTATTAAATTTTTAAAAATAAATATACATATTATAGATACCGGATTAAATTTTTCTGAAATATTTATTAAAAATAATCTATGTTTGAATTTCAAAAATCTATTAGCTTATTAATTAATTTGCTTAAAAATAAGAAAAATTACATAATTATTATCAAAATGAGAAAATTTGTTTTACTAAATTATCCCAATATTCTCTCTCTCTCTCTCTCTCTATATATATATATATATATATATATATATCCTTTTGTGAGTTTTAATTATTTTATGAGTTTCATGATTATTTTTTTTTTAATAAGAGAAAATGTAATAAATACCAGTTTATAATTTAGTTGTGACGCTATTGAAAATTATATTACTATCTACTACTATAATTTTCAAGTGTACATAATTTTAGAATCTGTTTGAATAAATTTTATTAAAAGTATTTTTAGGAGGAAAAAATAAGCTTATTTTAAAGTTAAAATTAACTTAAATATTAATTAATATGTAGAAATTACCTAATATTTTTTTTAAAAAAATAAATAACAAAATTTGTATAGATTAATTAATAAAAGAAACTAATTTTAACTTTTTAGACAAGCTTATTCAATTTTTCTTTATTTTAATCTTCTAGAAAATATTTTAAAGAAGTAAATCCAAATGTACCCTTATTAATTTGCTTTATCATTCCTAACAAATATTAAATAGAGTTACAAATAGTTATAAGAATATTTTTTAAAAAAATCAACCTCTTCATTGGCGAACTCCTCCATCGCTCCATACTACGACGCGAAACTCTAAACTTTGATTTTTCTCCTTCCTCTTTAACGAAATGCTTTTAAAAGATACACTTCGTTTAGATAGTTAATAGTTCAGTACGAAAATGAATATTACATTTAAATTTTGTTTGAATTGATTTCACATTTAATTTAACTCGTTTGAATTGATTTCGTGTTTGGATTTCGTTAATCTACTCTGCGAAAGCGAAGAATTAGGTTTTGTCTCATATTTTTGTTGTGAAGATTTTTTTTTATTTATTTTTTTAATTTGTCATATTGTTTTCTTTATTTTGCTGCAAGTTTTAAAACCTAAGTCATTTTTACAGCGAGTTGGTTAAGGGATGAAATTTGAGTTTAAAATTGTTTGTAGGTGCCTCTCTCGTGTATGAGGGTGACGATATAATTTTTTTTTAGTAATTAGGGTATTTGGCAGAGTGGTAAATATTGTTAGATTGATTGTGTTATTAAGAGTGTCAAACTTTAGGCTGAATGATGAGAATAAATGATGAATATAAAAAGGTGGGTGGGCGAAGATGGGAATTCTAAGGTTTTGTATAAAGTTCATTAACTTCCAGAATCTAATGCCATCATGTGATTGATTTCTTTCTGCTTCTCTTTTCTATATGAGAAAACTCGGCTTATGTTTACCCTTACTGTGGGTGAATTTCAAGATATAATATCATGAATTTATTGTATGTCGCCCTTGAAAATAGAATGTTTGTAATTCTCTGATTTCATTGCACTTGTGATTTATGTGTGGTTTTAATGTAATGAAACATTAGAGACAGACAAATCTGAGATGAGTGATTGAGAATAATTAAAAAATGTATGTTATATTGAAGAAATGAAACCAGATTTGGAAGAAAATGGTACATTGTTTACTCCTGTATATTTAGTCCTTGGCCTTCGGGTTCAAGTCACTCAGTCTTCAGTTCTCGTTATCAATTGCTAGGTGAAGGAGAGTGCACCCGCAATAGATAATCTAACGCTAAACTTAGTTATTAGTCTTAAGGTTTTTAAAGAGGTTTTTGAACAAAATGCTTACCTTGAAATCTCCATCTTGTATTTATACTTGAGTTAATTATTACGTAATTAATTCAATGGACTTGCTAATACAAGATTACGGCCGAAATTTCTAATTTTAATTGCTCTAAACGTTAGTTATTCCATTGTTGAGTGATCAGCCCGTGTCATGATCAGTAGTGTTTAGTCGAGTAGTTCACTTAGTGTCCATATGGTATTCTAACTCTACATTATTATAACTCTACATTGTTTTAAGTATGTAAAAGTCACTATATAATTTTTTTTTCCAGTTTTACTTTATTTCTTAATTTTCTGGATATATTATTTTTCAATAACTTACGAAGATTAAAATACTTAGGATATATATGAATAATAATTGTATGAGAACTTGCTTTCATTAGCTTTAGTGAATATTAATGTTTGTTGACCATACTTTTGATTAAGGTATGGATCGTAGTTGGATGAATGCAAGTCGAATTAGTACAGAGTATGAGAGTGGAGTTGAAGAGTTTTTGGAATTTGCTAACCAACATGATCGCTTTAGTAGTGGTGGGAAGTTTTGTTGCCCTTATGTTAATTGTTTGAACGGTGTACGACTGAAAGAAGAACTTCGAGAACACCTGCTGTGTGATTGGATTCTTAGAAGTTATACAACATGGACCTGACATGGTGAGTTATTAGACACATTGACAACATCTAATGTGTCTACACCGGAGTTGGAAACAGAAATTGATGACAGAGTTGAAGACATGATTCAAGATGTTGGTCCGGAAAACTTTTTTAAAGACTACGTATATGACACGTTGCTTAGTGATGCGGAGACACCTTTGTATAAACGGTGCTCTACCTTCACTCGTATGTTTGCGGTGTTAAAATTGGTTCATCTGAAGGCGGCAAATGTGTGGACTAGCAAAAGCTTTACTCAATTGTTAGAGTTGTTGAGTGAAATGCTTCCAGAAGGTAACACATTGTCAACCCGCAATTATGACGCTAAGAAGATTCTTTGTCCAATGGATATGGAGTATAAAAAATATTCATGCATGCCCAAATGACTGCATCTTATACAGAAAAGAATTTGAAGTGATGCACAAGTGTCCTAGGTGTGGGCTCTCATGTTACAAAAAAAAATAAAAGAAGGGTGATTGTGATAGTGAAGAAATAACAAAGAAGGGTGTTGCTGCGGAGGTGATATGGTATCTTCCAATAATTCTAAGATTTAAGTGACTGTTTGCAAACGCCAACGATGCTAAAAATCTTAGATGGCTGATACATTATTATTTTTCATCAATTTCTCTACATTTAATACATCACATTACAACATTATTAATGGTCAATTAGCATGATTTAGTGCATTCATGAGTTTGGGCTCAATTGGGCCTTAAGTGCTTATTTTTGTTCTAATTCGCTGAAAATTCTAGTTTTGACAAGGTTCACTAAAACGAGCATAAATCTCCCCACAGAAATCTGTTTGAGCTCCATTATATGTCAAATTAAAGAGGACTCAAAGAGCTACACAAGCTATGAAAACATGAAGAGTTAATTCGGATTGCATCTTGGGTGAAATGAGGCTCGAAAGTGAAAGCACTGAGGACGTCAGAATGAGAAAAGCTGCCACTCTTCAAAGAGAATATGAAATGTTCTCTATGAAGAAAGGAGAGTCAATCGATATGATGTTTGGAAGATTCCAAACAATATTGAATGGACTCACTGCTCTTGGAATCACCTTCACAAAGGCCCAGAACAATATGAAGATTCTGGATAGTCTCCCACCTCCTTGGGAAGCTATGTCCACAGCCATCTCTGTGGGAAGGAACATGAAGACATTAACTCTAGATGAGTAAATTGGAGCATTAAGGGTACATGAGGTACTCTTATGTAAAAGAGACAAAATCAAGGTTCAAGAGCCAATAGCTCTTCCGTCTGTCAACATCACTCCCAAAGAAGAATCTGTCAAAAAGGACAGAAAGAAGAAAATGCAAATTCTGAAGGCTGACTCAACAGAATCTGAATCGTCTGAAGACAAAATTTCTCTTATGGCAAGACGGTTCAAAAAGATGATGATGAAGAAAGGTAGAGGTCAACGTTTCTTCAAAAAGAAGGAGAAGAAGCTCCCTGAAAAATCATCAAACAAGGAGGAAAACACAGAGATTGTGTGCTATGAATGCAGAAGACCGGGGCATATGAGGTCAGAATGTCCCAGGCTGAAAAAGAGGTGGAACCCTCAAAAAGATAAAGGAAAGAAGAGCTTACTAACTTGGGAAGACCTTGACAGTGAAAGCTCAGAGGAATCCACCAAAGAAGAAGAAGAAGAAACTGCTAATATTTGCCTCATGGCTGGAGACACTGTCTCATCAGAGGTAACTGAATATGAAACTTCTTCATCCTCCTCATCTGAGTCTGAGTCAGAATCAGAAGAAATTTCATATAATACACTTTTGGCCAACTCACATTTTATTGCTAAGAAATACAAAGTATGCAAAGCCAAGTTAAAACAAACCTTGGAAGAAAATGCTGCTTTGAGAACTAAAAATGAGTTGCTGCAAAAAGAGGTATCAGATGAAAAATCATCTGAGTCTGAAAAGGATCATCTTATTTCTGAAATTAAAAGATTGAAGAAAGAAAATGAATCCTTACTCAAAGACTTAACAAAGTTCACTAAGGGATCCTCCATGCTAGAAAATATTTTAAAATATGGGAGATCTCCGTCTGACAAAATTGGACTTGGTTATGTTGAAGAGTCAGACGAAGTGAAAGACAATTTTGTTCCGAAAAAGAAGATCAAGAATTATAACAAGGTTTCTAACAATTACAAGAAGGCTAAAATCACAAACAAAAAGAAACCTTTTGTAACTAACAAAAAAGGACCCAAAAAGATTTGGGTACCAAAGTTACTCATAATTCCTGTTGCAGATATCCTTAATAGGAAGAGAAGACTTGCCGGTACCTGGGACAAGGTGGATGCTCACGACACATGACGGGAGACCTGTCTATGTTCCAAGACCTCAGACTAAGTAAAGGGTCTGTCTCCTACGGTTCTGGAAAAGGTAAAATTCTTGGTATTGGGACTGTTGGTAAGACACCCAATCCACTTATCCAGAATGTGTCTTATGTTAAAGGTCTTAACTTCAATCTACTTAGCATAAGTCAATTTTGTGACAGTGGATATGAAGTAGCCTTTAACTCAGATGAATGTATAGTAAAAAACAAAGACAAATCCATTCTTTTTGTTGGGAAAAGAAAGAATAACCTTTATGAGGTTTGCCTTTCTGACCTTAGTGATCAGAATATAACATGTTTAATTTCAGCAGACGATGAACGAGATATTTGGCACAAAAAGCTTGGACATTTAAGTCTCAAGTATATTTCAAAAATTTCTAAAAAGAATCTTGTAAAAGGTCTGCCAAAAATATCTTGAAAATCCAATCGTCTGTGTGAATCTTGTCAACATGGGAAACAACTCAAAGCTTCTTTTAAATCTAAAAATGTTGTTTCCATGACAAGACCGCTAGAACTGTTACACATTGATCTCTTTGGACCTACTCAGACTGAAAGTCTTGGAGGAAAGAGATATGGATTTGTGATTGTAGATGATTATACTAGATTCACATGGGTATACTTCCTAGCACATAAACATGAGTCATTCAGTGTTTTTGAAATATTCTGCAAACGCGTTCAAAAAGAAAAAGGAATATGTATTGCGTCTATAAGAAGCGATCATGGAACAGAATTTGAAAATTCTGAGTTCAAAGCCTTTTGTTTTGAAAATGGTATATTTCACAATTTTTCGTCTCCAAGAACTCCCCAGCAAAATGGAGTTGTGGAAAGGAAAAATCGTACTTTACAAGAAATGGCTAGAACTATGTTGCATGAAAGCTCTCTCCCTAAATATTATTGGGCAGAAGCAATTAATACTTCCTGTTATATTCAAAACAGAATATTGATAAGACCAATATTGAATAAGACTCCATATGAACTATGGAAAGGAAGAAGACCCAACATTTCTTACTTCCATCCTTTTGGATGCGAATGTTTCATCTTAAACACCAAAGATCAACTTGGTAAGTTTGATTCAAAGGTGGTAAAAGGATTCTTACTTGGATATTCCAATACGTCTAAGGCCTATAGAGTATTTAACTCTAAGACGCAAGTTGTAGAGGAATCAATTCATGTAAAATTCCAAGACAACTCAAAGACTGATAAGGAAATATCAGACCTAGAAAATTTATTTGATAATTTGCAGATTAACTCTTCTGGTCAAAGTTCAAGTCAAAATGATAAACAATGGTCAAACGAAACAGGAGCAGACGATAGAAGCACAGACGAACCTTCTTCATCTGACCCTCATCAGAATGTTGATCATGCGCCTGTCAAATCTTGGAAATTCACCTCAAATCACTCTCAAGATTTGATCATTGGAGATAAATCTCAAGGTGTTCAAACAAGATCAAAAGTGAAGAATATTTCAAGCTATGCTCTTGTATCAGAAATAGAACCCAAGAATATTGAAGATGCTCTTCAAGACAATGACTGGATCTTG
The DNA here is from genome assembly GCA_026586105.1 of Hylodesmum podocarpum. NCBI lineage: Eukaryota > Viridiplantae > Streptophyta > Magnoliopsida > Fabales > Fabaceae > Hylodesmum > Hylodesmum podocarpum. The sequence continues at coordinate 809,612 of JALJEV010001341.1, forward strand.
GCTATGGAAGAAGAACTTAATCGGTTCACCAGAAATGACGTCTGGACCTTGGTTGAGAAACCAAAGAACAAAAGTATCATTGGCACTAGATGGGTATTCAGAAACAAGCTTGATGAAGCTGGTAAAGTGGTAAGGAATAAAGCAAGATTAGTAGCTCAAGACTATAATCAACAAGAAGGTATAGATTTCACTGAAACTTTTGCCCCTGTAGCTAGATTAGAAGCTATTAGAATTTTACATGCTTTTGCTGCTCATAAGAATATCATCTTATATCAAATGGACGTAAAAAGTGCTTTTCTAAATGGTTTTATTGAAGAGGAAGTATACGTAAGACAACCCCCTGGATTTGAGAGTTTATCTCAACCAGATCATGTTTTCAAACTGAAAAAGGTACTATATGGTCTTAAACAAGCTCCTCGAGCTTGGTATGAGAGACTAAGTTCCTTTCTTCTTCAAAATGGTTTTTCAAGAGGGAAAGTGGATACTACACTCTTCAAGAAAAGCGTTTTAAAAGACTTTATTATTGTTCAAATATATGTAGATGATATAGTCTTTGGAGCAACTAACGAATCCTTGTGTAAGGATTTCTCTAAGCTAATGCAGGAAGAATTTGAGATGAGCATGATGGGAGAACTGAAGTTTTTCTTAGGACTTCAGATCAAATAGACTGAACAAGGCATATATATCCATCAACAGAATACAAAGGAGCTTCTAAAGAAATTAAAAATGGAAAATGTCAAACCTATGAAAACTCCCATGCATTCGTCTGGAGCAAGTCTCAACAAAGACGAATCAGGTAAGACCGTTGATCAGACGGTATACAGAGGTATGATTGGATCTCTTCTCTATCTAACTGCTAGTAGACCTGACATTATGTTTAGTGTCTGTCTATGTGCATGCTTTCAATCTGATCCTAAAGAATCACATTTGCAAGCTGTTAAATGTATCTTAAGATATCTTGTTGGAACCACTAATCACTCTTTGTTTTATAAGAAAAATAGTGATTTCAGTTTAAGTGGCTATTGTGATGCTGATTATGCTGGAGATAAAGTGGAGAGAAAAAACACAAGTGGTGGATGCCAATTCCTTGGATCATCACTAATCTCTTGGTCAAGCAAGAAGCAAAACTCCATTGCACTCTCAACCACTGAAGCAGAGTATATTGCTGCGGTAGGGTGTTGCTCACAATTACTGTGGATAAAACATCAACTTGAGGATTACTCCAGGTTTGAAAATCATATACCAGTATTTTGTGATAACACAAGTGCAATAAATCTCAGCAAAAATCCTATTCAACATTCAAAAGCCAAAATATTGAAATTCGTTTTCATTTTATAAGAGATTATGTTCAAAAAGGTATTTTCGATATACAGTTTGTACAAACTGATTTTCAATGGGCAGATATATTTACAAAAGCTTTAGACGAAACTCGGTTTAATTTCATTAAAGAAAATTTGGGAATTATTTCTTTAGTTGATTAAGTCTCTCTTTCGTCTGAGCATTTCATTTCCGAGCATTTTATTTTTCGTACGTTTATTTATATTTTCGTGTTAAGACGAAACTTTGCGTCCGATCAAGTTGAATCGATCGAGGAAATTCAACAGACGCAAGGATATTATTTAATTATTTTTTTAAGTTAATTGTGCAGGGACAAATTAAAGATAGCATTAAATGTGTCTGTCATTTATTGCACTATTCTAGGACTTTGAGAGGCACGCGCTGTGAATTGCAGTAGTCAAATCAATCATTAAAAAGGAAATGATGTGGACACGTCAAATCAGGGACGGTTTTTAAAATCTCTTTCGTCTGATGAATCACATCCGTTTTCTATTTGCCTATAAATACTCTTAAAAAGTTTACATTTTTACTCTTTACTGCATTCACATTCTCTCTGAACTTATTACTCACAAAACTTAATATTCTCTCTTTTTCAAAACCCACAATGGCCGCCAAGAACACCAAAGCAACCGAAGCCACTTTCTTTGCTCAAGACTTGTTCTTGCCTAGCAAGTGGATTTCGAGAGAAACAGTAGAGAGTATCTCTGACAGAGTTGCCAAGATTCTGACTCACACCGGCTGGATGGAGTTTGCCGCTATGAGAGGGGAATGGCTGATGGAGGCATACGCTGAGTTTTGGAGCGATGCTAGGGAGTTCGCGGATGGTATTGTCAGTACTATCGACAACAAAGAGTACATTATCACTGTTGATTCCATCGCTGAAGCCGGAAGTTGCAAGGCTGAAGGACGCTTCTATAGCCAAGACTGGATGAAGATCGAGTCTGAAGAACATGTGGACAAGATCATCTACGGGAAGAACCGTGACATTGAAGACCCCAAGTTTTTCAGATCAGGGAACCTCTGTCCCACTGCCAGAATCATCCACAACCTCCTCTACAACATATTCACTCCACGAACAGGCTCTCGTGACAACGTAAGTACTCGAGACAGATTCTGCATCTTTTACTGTCTGAGAAAAGCAAGGATGAGCCTCCCTCATATTATTCTCGACCACTGGGTGAGTGCATTGAAGAATAGAAACATCCGTAGGAAGAGCAGCATTCCCTACGCCACCCTCTTCACCAAAATTATCATCAACCAAGGCTTTGATGTCACCGGCGTGACGTGGCACAAATAGGGGAAGGAAGTCAAAGGAAGCACCTTTGCAAAGATGCATTTGGCACCTAGCTTCCTTCTACATACCCCAAGAGAAGAAGCACCTCTTTCACCTATCACCAAAGACCCCCCACACAAAGCCCGCATCAAACGCGCCAAAACCCAAACACAAGCCGAAACACAATCCCAAACATCAGACGAAACACTTACCCAAACACAATCCCAACCACCAAAACAAACCCAAACCCAACCTCTTCCTCCCGTGATTATTTCTGAGGTTCCTTTTGAAGACGTTCTTGAAGAACCTCTCAAGAAGAAGAAGAGAACTATCAGAATTAAGCATGTTGCTGCCAAGCCAAAAGGTAAGACGATATCCCCTAGTGAAGTTGAAGGGGCCAAGATATCGTCTGAGGGTGTTCCGTCTGTGAAGATTCTCACAGACGAAGAAAAGCAGAAGAAAGCAGCTGAAGAGAAAGCTAAAGCAAGACAAATTGCTCTTCAAAAGGCTGCTAAAGGCAAGGAGAAAATGAAGCAGAAGCTAGCGTCTGTCATTGTTGACAAGAAAGACGAAGAAAAATAGTTGAAAGAGGCCAAGAGAGTCTCTATGCTTCTTCATGCTGAACGAGAAAGAATCTTTCTCGAGAGCGTTAGGGGCATTGGATCGTCTGAGGTTGCGTCTGCTCCAATAATTTCAAAGGGCATGAATAGTGAAGAAACGACATAGATCCAAAAAGATAATGCCCAGCTTGCAGAGGAGTTGGAGACGATGCTAAACTAGGAAGTCTCTACAATGGAGGTCTCTCCAACAACAACACTCCAAGACGAACATAGGGCAACACCATCTGCTCCTATTGTTGCGTCCCCTCTGAACGCTGCCCTTGCACAGACGTTACCTGCTGTGTCTGAGGAAGCATCCCACCAACAGACGAAGGAGATTCCGTCTGAAGATTAAGTTGTGATTGAAGATTTAAGTTCTTCGTCTGATGAAGAACATCTAGAAGTCATCAAGGTGGATGCATCATGGGGGAGATCACATGCTGAAGTTGTAAATCCAGAAGATCTACCTCCCAAGCACAAGATGGACTATTCATTTCTCAACTAATTAGTCATGAGGCGCTTCGCTGAGAGCACTTGAGCTGAGAGACTAGTCATGCTTGACTGGGTTATTGGAGGGAAGGATGAAGAAATCTCCATTGATGGTGAATCGTCTGAGTTTGCTACAAATGGTCACTTAGCAAACGATGAAGACTGCTTTATCAAGGACACTCCTTACGTTGAGCTAAGAAACCCCTATCGTTACAGAGGCAAAAAGGGTTTTCAATTAGGGAGATTTGTCAATCCCATCATCTACCATAAACCCCTGAAGCCAATGGATTTCAAAGAAGACACCATATACTCTCCCAAAGAGCAACGCGAATGGCCAAGCGTCCGCTCTCGGGGACACACCGGCGTTTCTAGACATCAGGGGTTTAAGATATCTGAGGTACAAGGATCACTTAGCTGAGTCACAAATTGAAGGACCAGCTCTAGGCTATGAACCCCACATCCCTTTCAGAGAAAACATCAAGTGGAGGGTTCAACACGAGATCAATGCACCTGCATTTCACCATTGCAGATATGGAGATTCCGGCTCCACAATCTATGAGCCAAGGGATTGCTCACATTGGCATCTCAACGTCATAGACCGCCATGATCCAGTACCATTCACGATTCCCATGAATCAGACGGAGTATGTAGGTCTAGGACATACTCTGGGAATTGTTCTCCCTTGGACAAGACCCCATTGCTCAGGGATCAGACCCCGCTACTCAATCCTCCTCAACGAGTTTGAAGATCCAGAAGAGTTCGCTCATACTCTTCCAGAAGACTACAACTTGACATTCAAGTTGATGGGCAGTGCCTTTAGAAGGGAAGCTAAGGATAGAGCCACTTCCTTCTACCACATTGAACGTCAAGCAAAGAAGGAAAAGAGAGACTGCCCCTTCTTGGTAGGTTCACAGTTCTCTTCCCTGGTTTCAGACGAAACAAAGTATGCTATCGTCTTAGACCGAAAACGACCTTGCTTGGTCAAGTTTTTGGCTAAGGGTAAAGAAAAGAAGCTTTCGTCTATCTCCTGAACCTTCAAATATGCAAGGCACATCCCCCGGCGTCTTCCGTCCGCTGCCTATTCGCACCTCAAGGCTGTTCAAACGCAAGCCTCAAGCCCTATCAATCCGAAGATACAAAGGATGATAGAAGATCATGAAGCCACTTCTGCTTTCTGCTCTGGAACCTCATTTGATGAGGATTCTACCGTCTGTGGCAGGGTGTTTCCTGGTGAAGCTTTTGCATATACACATCCATCTCAGGAGCATCCGGATCTTGAAGTTTCTGTTCCCACGAAGATGTACTCATGGCAATGGGAAAGGGACTTCACGACTTACCTCACTCTTCCACTCTTCACCTTGCGCCTGAAGAAGACTCCAACAGTGCTAATCATTGATGACACTATACCTATAGTGGAAGAACCTCAAACACCGCTGGTACAAGTTGATGATTCGGTGGAGGTCGCTGACATAGTTGAGGTTGCTGAGGCTGAAACTAAAGAAGCTGAGGAGTATAACACTTTAAAGCAGAAATATAATGCCTTAGAGGAAAATTGCGAGCATTTGAAGCAAAAGAACAAAGAACTTGAGGACAATCAAGCTTCTCTATCATTTGAAGTGTAGTAGCTGAAAGACATTGTTATGGCCCTTCTGAACAAGAGACCCAAGCCTTCTTCTTGATCCTGTTTTTGATAATTCTCAACCCAAGGGGGAGAAAAGTAGAGCCCATGTGAGAAAAGAATATCTGGAGAAAAGTAGAGCGCCCAAGTGAGAGAAGAATATCTCAAGAAGGAACAAAGGGAGCGATCAAGAGCAAGAACAAGACAAGCTTCGTCTGAGGGGGAGCGATCGTCTAAGGGGGAGCACAAAACTTTGTATTGTATTGTATTTCTTTTATTTGATTCTTTAGTATAGAACACACATTGTAATTCTTTATTGGATTTCTGTCTATACCATTGTAATAATATATAAGGATTACATCGCATTGATGTAACAATTATTTATAAAGAGGTATTATTCAGAAAACATCGTCTTGATGTAAATCTGACTTGCATATTATCTGTGATTGTTAACATTGTTTAATGCAGATATCTTCTTGAGAAAGATTATCGGTATGGTCTGTAATCATCAAAAAGGGGGAGATTGTTAGATCAAGATGAAGAATTTCGTCTAAGGTTTTGATGTTTACAAGACAGACGGAACTTTCTCAAACGGAAGTTATGCGAGCAAGTCAGACGGAACATGCACAGACGGAAGAAGACTCCTCAAGCTGAAGTCTTTCGTCTGTCCCAAAAGTGAAGTCATCAGACGATAGGATTAGACGAAACAACAAAGACTGAAGGCATATATCGTCTATCCAAAAGTGAAGCAAAGTTGAGTCATTCGCGCCAAGATTTCAAATCTGAAGAAGTACTCATGAGAAGTATCCAAAATCAGTATAGGGATTCGAGCTTTCACATACAAGTCAAAAAGGTCTTCACCTTTTGTCAAAGTCTCTGTACAAGTCAGAAAAGGTACTGCGCACGCAATCTAGTCCACTATATCCGCTACGTTCTACATCAATCAATCAAGTACAACTGACACCTTTTGGAAAAGCTCTCAAGAGATATCTCAACGACTCTCAACGACATTCAAATGAGTCTAACGGCTAATTGAAGAAGATGCCTATATGAGAACTTCACTACATCAGAATTCAGTTGGCGAATACGCTTCTCTCAATCTATCTTCTGAAGATTTCGCTCAAAATTCTGTGATTGTGCTTATTGTAAAAACCCTCTCTGCGTAGAGGAAAACACTTGTTTTAAAACATCTTTTCAAAATCCACTTGTGTTGCGTTTTAGCCTGAGGAGGCTGTGTTCCAAAGAATACCTTTGTATTATCCTGTGGAGGCTGGGTTCAAAGAATACCTTGGTAGTTTAGCCTGAGAAGGCTGGGATCAAAGAATATCTGTGTAATTGCCAGAAGTGGCTGGGTTCAAATAATACTTGTAACCTTTTCACGGTTTGTAGTGAAAACTCAGTGGTTACTGAGTAACTAGACGTAGTCTTGGATAGACGAACCAATATAAAAATACTTGTGTATTTATTCTCTTAAACTTTTGACTAACGGGGATAATCAAACTATAACGTCTGTTCATTAAAATCAATCTTTGAAAAATTAAGACTGTTTCGTCTGAACCCTTTAAACTCACAGACGAAAGGAACAAATTTTTTTAAAAACACAATTCAACCCCCCCTTCTTGTGTTTTATCTTTTACATCTACAATTTCAATCTCTTCTCTCCTAATTTCCAGCATTTGTTCTTCATTTGAATTAGCATTTCAATTTCATTTTTACTCCTTATTGTTGCGTTTTTGAATTCTATTATGCAATTCTGATTAATGATTGGTTTAATTTCAATTATGTGTACTAATTTCCTTAGGTTCTCCGTTTTTAATTGAATGAGCACTTATTTTGCATTGTATAATTCCGATTTCATTATGTTGATTGATGTTTTGAATTGAGATTATTATTGTCTGGCGTTGTTTATCAACAATGAATGCAGGGAACAAATTTAGGATTCAAAACCGAGTTGTGTGCTCTCATGCGATCGCGTGAATTTAAAGGTCACCCAGTGTTCGATGAAAATTCTCTAAGATCTTAGAGCTCTTGGTTCAGTGTTGGAATGCAGAGATTTTGGTTCCAATACATTGCATAGATGTGTGCTTTTATTTGTGTTGAGCCGGTGAGAGAAATTACGATCCGACAGAGATCGGATTGATGCCTTTTATTCATCTGTTAGTTGCATCTTAATTCTTGTTTAATTGTCGTTACTGCTTAATTGTTACTGTTTAATTCCCTTAAAATTTTCCCTAAGCCTGAACCCCCCACCCCCCCCAAAAATTACGTTCAATATTTAGCTATAGAGAAATAACAGAGTAATCTGTAGGGAAACGATCCGAGTCCACTATTACTGCAAAGTAGTAGCAGATTCTGATTTATTTCACGCACGTTCAGCGCGTGTGTCAAATTTGGCGTCATTGTCGGGGATTGCTTTGTTAATTCTCACTGTTTATATGCATTTTCAATTTCTTAGACTTAGGATAGGTTAGTTTACATTCAATAATACTCTGCAATGTGCTGATACATGCTCTGAATTGATCTGAATTGTTGAATTGTGCTCTATTTTGTGTTGTTCTGGTATCTGTTTTGGAATTTTGGTTGTTTGGTCATTGTAATCTCCTTTTCCAAAGTAATTTTCCCTTTTGAGCAAACCTTTCATCCTAAAGGGATAAAAAATTTGGTCAGATTTGCGAAATTCCTTCCAGATCTTGCTGTTCTGCAGTTATTTTGGTCTCGCGGGGACACGATGAGTAATTTTTTAATTGTTGAACGAATTTCGTTGGTCTTGAAATTTTGCAGGGTGGTAATTTTTGAGGAATTGTGTAGAACCCCGGAGCACCATCCTATCGAGGCCAAATTCCATCGTTTAGACCCTCTTTTAATATTTTTTAAGATTTTACACTGCATTTTGGGGGTCCCGGGATGGTTTAGAATTGACCTGTGGCAGTCCATAAATTTTAAAAATCATTTGATACTGTTTTGCAATTTATTTTGGTCATTTGGTGCATGCTGGCAGCAATTTTGTGCTGAGTGCTGTGACACTACTATTTAGTGTTGTTTGCGCTATTTTTGTTGTTATTGTTGGCTATTGATGCATGCACACTAGAAGTAGAAGTACTGATTTGCACGCATTAAATCCTTAACCTGAGAGAATCATTCACAATAGTAGGAGTGCACATAATAGGCATAGGCATTCTGAGCATATACCTTCATTTGAGTCTGATGCATTCTCTATGCAAACTACTGATTCTGAAGGTGATCATAGTTCTCCACATTTGGCTCATACTGTTGATATTAATTTTGCACATTCTATGCAACCTATTAAAAAAAATTAAAAATTAAGCACAAAATCAAACAACATATTAAAAAAAATTAAGTAGACTACAACGGTTTTAATAATAACCGTCGTAGTGTAGGAAATTTCCATTGCAAACAACGACAAATTTTTCTAAAACCGTCTTAGTCTAAAAACACAGACTACGACGGTTTCAAACTACGACGACTTTAGTTAAAACTGTCGTAGTCTGCAAAAACAATCTACCATGGTTTCAAATTACGACGGCTTTAGTTAAAACCGTCTTAGTCTGCAAAAACATACTACGACACTAGATGCAACAACAGTTCATGAACCGTCGTAGACTGTCTGTTTTAACTGTCTTAGTCTGTCTGTTTTGCACTGGTGAATGTCATGTGTAAAAGATAAAATACAAGAAGGGGGGTTGAATTGTGTTAATTAAAAAATTTCAATCCTTCCGTCTGTTGGTTTAAACAGGGTCAGACAAAACAATGTTTATCTTTAAAGGTTGATTTTAAGGACAAACGTTATTCTTTGATTATCCCCATTAGTCACAAGCTTAAGGAAAATAAACACAGTTATTTTTATACTGGTTCGTCTATTCAAGACTACGTCCAGTTACCCAGCAACTACTAAGTTTTCACTACCAACCGTGAAATGGTTACAAATATTGTTTGAACCCAGCCACTTCTGGCTAATACAAGATATTCTTTGGTCACAGCCTTCCCAGACTAAACAATAAGGTATTCTTTGAAACCCAGCCTCCTCAGGCTAAAGCACCACACAAGTGGATTTAAAAGAACTTTTCAAAGAAAAGAGTTCCTCTTCGCATAGAGGGATATACAATAAAGTTCAAATAGAGCAGTGAGCGAAATCACAAAGTAATAAGAATTGTAGCGTGTTCGCCAACTTGATCTTGGGTAAGAGAAGTCCTTTTATAGGCAAGTCTTCAAAGATTCGTTAGAGACATGAAGAATGTCGTTGAACTTTCCAAGTGAAGTCTTCAAAAGGTGTCAAAGTGCAATCAGTGAAATGATGGCTTGCACAGTGGATTTGATGACGCGCTCAAAACCTTTTTCTGACTTGTACAAAGATCTTATCAAAAAGGGTGTTGCCTTTTCGTGTTGAAGAGGTTATCTCGAATCCCCATACTGATCTTGGAAATACTTGAGAGTAACAACTAGATTTTGAAATTGACGCGAGTTACTCCGTCTGAGCTTCACTTCCTTGATAGACGATGTACTTCTTCAGTCTTAAGAAATGTCTTGCTTGTTTCGTCTGAAGCGTCTTATCTTTCGTCTGATGACTTGGCTTTTGGACCGACGAATAACTTAAACTTTGAGGAGTCATCTTCCGTCTGTGCTTATTCAATCTGACTTTGACTTGCAATACTTTCGTCTGATGTGTTACATCTATCTTGTAATTAATCAAAACTTGAGACGTTAATCATCTTGATCTAACACCATGTCATTCTAGCATTTACATGCAGTATTGTATTAGTTGTGCCACTTAATGCATGTAAATTCTACGATTTTGGTGGTTTTGCATCATATCTTACATGGGAACGAATCATTAATCACATTTCCTAATTTCACAAAGTTAATTACGTACTTACAGGGAAATGTGATACGTACACATCTCTAATTAATCCCATATAAGAAAAAACATAGTTGAAAATTACGATTTATAAATTAAAGTGTCATGCGTGCATGGATCATATTTAGTCCTTAATTAGAAACAAATATAGAAGCAGAAAGATAATACTATTTATAACACCTACAAACATTATTCCAAGGGGTGTCGGGACACCTAAAAACTTTATGCAATTTTAAAATAAGTTTAATGTTGTCTAGAAAAGGTAATTTCTATATATAAAAAAATTAAAATTGCATACATAAATTAGAATTTGTATTTATGCTAATTAACTATACCTATCTTAATGTGGGTTTGTAATGCTTAACAACGGTTAACATCATTATTCACGTATTGACCATGTTTATCTTGGCCATTGCACATATCTATCCTTTTCTTTTTTTTTTCTTGGGTTTTAATTAACTAAATAATAGTGTACTATAATAACATCTTATTATTATTATTATTATTATTATTATTATTATTATTATTATTATTATTATTATTATTATTATTATTATTATTGACCATGTTTATCTTGGCCATTGCACATATTGATAAGTCAATATTTTGATTACTTTCTCTACATTATTTATATCCTAAAATAGCATTATTAGTGGTCAATTAGTATGATTTAATGTATTTATGAGTTTATACTCATTTTGGCTTTAAATGATAAATTTGGTCTAATTCGTTATTTTTATCCAGATTTGACAAGGTTTACAAAACTGAGCATAACTTTCACTACAGACCTCTGATTTAGCTGAATTTTATGTCAAATTAAAGAGGACTCAAAGATCTACAATTTCTATGAAGACATAAAATTCCCAGTCGGAGTGCATCTAGTGTGAAAATGTCTTTGAATGCAGCATATGAACTATTCTGAAAATTCCAGCATTTAAGGATTTGACTAGTCTCGGTAAAATAGGCATAACTCCCTCCACAGATGTCCAATTGATGAGCGATTAATTGCCTCTTAAAGAAGAGAGATAGATCTACAAAAGTTGTGAAGGCATGAAGATCCAATTCGGATTGCATCTGGGGTGAATTTAGCCTTGAACGTAAACCATGGTTCCAGAACAGAATTCCAAATGAAATTGGACCTAATTTAGATGCATTTAATTGATCACTTTGTAATGCCTACATAAGGATTTGAGCCCTGGACCTTACACTCTATTTTAACACGTGAAAGGTGGCTGCCAAAGTGAAGAGAAAGTGAGAGGCAAGCTGGAGCACATTGGACAATTGGTGGGGTACATTCCAAAGACTTGGGGGGGACATTCCGATTTTAGGAGAAACTTTGGGCTGATTTAGGGCTTTTCTCCCCACCTTCTCTTGTCATATTGACTTATTATGTAGTGTGTGGGGCATGTCCAGCTATGAGGGATTGGTAGTGAGAGTTTTCCTGGGAATTCAGATTGTAATTTTCGTTGGAGAGGAGACTTGGTTCTTGTATGAAAATCTATTTTTATTCAACTGCTTTTTCTCCGCATTTTTCCAATCTGCACTTTGTTCTATTTTTCTAGCTTTCAATTTTCGTTTATAATCATCTCACCTTGATCTTAACTTGCTATAATTTCAATTTCTTGCTTGCAATTTCGTTTTTAAATAAGATGGAAGGTTAAATATCAAAAGGTTAATCTCTTGATTAAGGATTGTAATGATGCTTTGAGATTCTCAGATAACTTAGTTTCATTTGTAATTGTTGATTGTTCTTTATCATTCATGCTAGTTCTTTATGATTTGGTTTATGCTTAATATTCCAGATTTGGTAACAACTTATACCTTGGTTTCATGCTTAATGAAGTGAAGTATAAGTTGTTATAACTAGAATGAATGATGTATGTGTTTGCTTAATTCACATAAGGAAAACCATAATTAATTTTCGCTTAGTTGATTGATTTTGGTTTGATTAAGAACATCAGTAATTTGAGCATGATTTTCTATTATCAAGGATAAGTAAATTGCAATCCAATCAAGAGGTTAACCTATTTTTATCAATTGAACTTGTTTAGTAACTGCTTTTGACAAATTCTCGTTTTGAACTATCCAACCAAACCCCTCCTACTTTTGTTCTACACTTGATAGAAATTTGAATGATGGTCCTTGAGAGAGACGATCTAGGAGTCACTTCCTAGTACTACATACTAAATTGTATTAATTTGTGCGAGTGCGACTCGTATCAAATTTTGGCGCGTTGTTTCGGGATCATCGGTTTCTATCAAGTTCTTGTGAAGTATGTTTGTGCTTTTTTGTTAATTTGTTTAATTTTCGTTTTACGTGGTTGTTGTTCATGTAGCAGAGTAGCAAGTGAAGTGGAGCACTGGAAACTCAATTTAGAGCACTAGAATGGTAACTCCAATTACGGGACTAAGATAAGTGAGAGTTCGCCCTCGGCGCAATTGGAGAAGAAGCAAAGATCGGGATTTTACGCCCTGGCCTATTGCCTGGCATACTTTGCGCCCACCTTTGCGCCCCGGCATACTTTTCCAGGGAGTTGGCATACTTTTGCGCCACCTTTGCGCCCGGCGTACTTTTGCGCCACCTCGCAAGTGAAAGTACGCCCTGGCGTATTTTTCCAGGAGTTGGCATGTTTTGCGCCGCCTTTGCGCCTCGGCGTATTTTTACGCCACTCCGAAGCTCGAAATGCGCCCTGGCCTACTTTTGCATTTTGTGGTTGCTCACTTTGAATCGCATTTGTTAGGACCATCCGTGCCGCATAAGGTGCTGTTTTAAGTGTTGCTCGCATCAACCGCATCCGTCATGTACCGCAATCTATTTGTCATCCGAAACCTTATCGCATGTTGTTTGCATTTTGTTGCACATACTAGTTGCTATCATCGCATTTTCGGTTTTGCCATTATTCGTGATCTCGCACAATCGTATATCGTCGTATATTAGTGCATTCTATTTTCGCATATTAGTGTAGTTAATTTAGGTTGTTGTGTTGTTAATTTTGTCTGCACTACACCTCAATTCGTTGCACTTAATTTGCTAGTATAAGGCAATCCGTTGTTGCATAGGTGCTAATTTGGTGTTCAATAAAATCAATCATTGTGCAACCGTTATCGCACTTTGTTGTTAGTGATTTCTCGCATGCTTCATCATTCTTGAATGTATTTGGGATAGTTGAACATGAATTACATAGGCCGCAATGAAGTTTTCTAGAAAATCGATTGAGTAACATGCACCAAACCGATTATGCAGAACTTGTATCAAGAATAGTAAATAGTGAATAGTAAATAGTGAATAGTAATTAGTAAATAGTAAATAGTAAATAGTGAATAGTAATTAGTGAATAGTAAAAAAGAATTAACCGTGAGCATTTTCTTATTAATCGTGATTTTTGGTTTTGCTTAGTGTGAACCACATGGTATGTTGTGTTTAGTGCATGACTAGAGGTAATCCAGGTGTTTTACAACCTTTGACCTCGAGATAGATAGACCTTTCATGAACTAGATAGGCAATTTAGGAATTTGTCTTTAGAGCTGTACTGTTAGATATTGTTAGTTTGACTGATAGTGATCATTCCCCATCATCGCAAAGAACCAATTCTAATTTGGTTCATACGATTCTTTTGGTAATTATACCGCCGAGAACATTATGGCTCAACCTAATCCTCGTGAGAGACTCTTAGAGAGTTGGTCGCACCCGACTTCACCTATGAAAGTCTCAGGCATCCAAAAGATCCCGATGAGGATGTTCCATATGTTCTAAAACCGGACTCATACATCTCTTGCCCAAGTTCCATGGACTTATGGGAGAATGTCCTCATAAACATCTAAAGGAGTTCCATATTGTTTGTTTCTACAATGAAGCCTCCAGATGTTTTAGAGGACCACATCTTTTCAAGGCATTCCCTCATTCTCTAGAAGGTGTAGCTAAGGATTGGTTGTACTACCTTGCGCCTAGATCTATTACTGGCTGGGATGACCTTAAGAGGATGTTTCTGGAAAAATTCTTTCCCGCGTCTAGGACCACTGCAATAAGAAAAGATATATCGGGCATTAGACAACTTGGTGGGGAAACACTGTATGAGTACTGGGAGAGATTCAAGAAACTTTGTGCAAGTTGTCCACATCACCAAATTTCTGAACAACTCCTTCTACAATATTTCTATGAAGGTTTGAATAGTATGGAAAGGAGTATGATAGACGCTGCTAGTGGTGGAGCGCTTGGTGATATGACTGCTGCTGAAGCCAGACTTTTGATTGAGAAAATGGCCTCTAACTCCCAACAGTTCAGTGCTAGAAATGATGCTATTGTTGTTAGAGGAGTTCATGACATAGTCATTGGATCTTCTTCAGAGACCAAGATAGAGAGCAAGCTTGATGCTCTTGTGAATTTGATGACACGGATGGTCGTCAATCAAAAATCTACATCTCGTTGCTAGAGTGTGTGGGGTGTGCACCTCTAATGATCATCATACTGATTCATGTCCTTCTTTACATCAACTGCTGCTCTCGACTCCCAATCTCCTCAAGCCTATGCCGCTAACATCTATAATAATAGACCCCAACAAGAAGAAAATTATGACTTGTCCAAGAACGAGATACAATCCGGGTTGGAGAAATCACCCGAATTTGAGATGGTCTAACACTCCAAGAAGAAGAATCGAAGACCTCCCTTTCGACTCGCTAGTCGAATAGGCCTTATGTACCTCCACCTATGCAACAAGAAGATCGAGGCAATCGAGACATCTGCACCACCACCAAGCCTCTCAACCTTCTAATTCGAACCTTCACTTCGAGGAGTTGGTCGAGTGCGGATGACTCTTCGTAATATGCAATTTCAAGAAGAGACTAGAGCTTTTATTCAAGAGAATAGAGCCTCTATTCAAAGCTTGACTAATCGGATGGGGCGGATGGCTACTGGGTTGAATCAGCATCGTCACGTAACTCGGACAAATTACCTTCTCGACAAAGTGCGAGAATCCAAAGAATGTTAGTGCCATCACACCGAGGTCGGGTAAACAGATGAGTGACCCAATATCAAGATCTTCTTCTTCACCCGCACCTATTCCTACACATGTACCGAACCATCCTCTATTCCTTCTTCAACTCCACATTCTACACCAGTTCCTAGTACTAGTAGTGACTTGCATCGCCCTCCCGTACCTCTTCCATTTCCTCCCGCATTGATTCCAAGCAAAAAGATGGAAGAAGTAGATAAGGAGATCTTGGATACCTTCGTAAAGGTAGAGGTGAACATACCTCTCGCTTGATGCTATTAAGCAAATTCCAAGATATGCAAAATTGAAGGAGTTGTGTACACACAAGAGGAGGATGAAGGGTAATGAGCGATTAGCATGGGCGTAAATGTATCTCGCATTAATAGGAAAACTGTTCCTCATATTCTGAAAAATGTAAGGACCCGTGTACATTCTCGCATACCTTGTGTTATTGGAAATAATAAGTTTGAAAATGCCATGCTTGATTTGGGTGCATCCATTAATGTCATGCCTCGTCCATTTTTAAATCTTTATCTCTTGGACCTTTGCAACCTACGGGTGTGGTAATACAATTGGCAAATAGAAGTGTTGCCCACCCCACCGGTCTCGTTGAAGATGTCTTAGTTAGTGGTTGGAGAGCTTATTTTCCCCGCTGATTTTTATGTCCTTGATATGGAGGAGGGATTCTCCCATGGATCCGTTCCAATTATATCGTGACCATTTTTGAAAACAAATGTTTAACTAAGATAGATGTGCATGCGTGTACCTTATCTATGGAGTTTGGTGACAGTGTTATCCATTTTAACATTCTTGATGCCATGAAACATCCACCCGAGGATCATTCTCTGCTTTTTCGTGCCGAGATTATAGATGATATTGTGGATGGGTACTATACCGATTTTAACTTTTTGCATCATATGAAACATTCTTTTGTTTCGATGTCGAATGTGATGATGTTGAATATGATGATTATACATCTCAATCATGCTCGAGACTATTTGTGATGAACCTTAGGTGTTGTACCTCTAGACATTGAATTCTTAAAGTCGATTGCACTAACCATGTCACGCGTACGCACATCCAACCGACTTACAAGTTGAGGTACAAGTTGTGGAACCTCGTTCTTCTTCCTTCTTTGGTTCCTACTTGTTCACCAACACCCACTTCGTAACTTAAACCCTACGAGTAAAACCTCAAGTATGCTTACTTGGAGGATAATGAAAAGTTGCCGCTGATTATTTCCACCTCCTCGATGCTTTTCAAGAGGAGAAGTTGTTGCAATTGTTAAGAAGACATAAGAAAGCCATCGGTTGGACCTTGGCGGATATTCTCGTATCACCCATCCACATGTATGCATAGAATATTATTGGAGGATGGTGCAAAACCAGTGAGACAGCCACAAAGGAGACTAAACCCGGTGATTTGGGATGTAGTGAAGAAGGAGGTAACCAAGCTTCTACAAGTCGGGATCATCTATCCTATCTCTCGACAAGTGGGTTAGTCCACCAAGTAGTCCCTAAGAAGAGACAGCCCGATCGTTGTTAAGAATGAGAGGGACGCAGCTTCTCCCAACTAGAATGCGAGAATAGTTGGAGGGTATGTATAGATTATCGAAGGCTTAATTTAGCAACAAGGAAAGATCATTTCCCATTGCCTTTCATTGATCAGATGTTGGAACGTCTGGCAGGTAAATCCCATTATTGTTTCCTTGATGGATTTTCTGGTTATTTTCAAGTCCATATTGCTCCTAAGGATCAAGAAAAAATCACATTCACCCGCCCTTTGGCACTTTTGCCTATAGGAGGATGCCTTTCGGTTTGTCAGGCAATGCCCCTGGTACCTTCCAATGTGTATGATGAGTATTTTTAGTGATTTTCTAGAAAATTGCATAGAGGTGTTTATGGATGATTTTACTGTTTTATGGATCCTCTTTTGATGCATGCTTAGATAGTTTGGATAAAGTACTTAATAGATGCATTGAAACTAATCTTGTTCTTAATTTTGAGAAATGTCACTTCATGGTAGAACAAGGTATAGTTTTAGGGCATATCATTTCTAGGAAGGGCATAGAGGTAGACCCTGCAAAAATATCGTTATTTCACAGGTTGCCTTACCCTTTGCGTGCGAGAGGTTCGATCTTTTCTTGGACATGCAGGTTTCTACAGCGCTTTATCAAAGACTTGTTAGAAGGCCCTTCCACTATCCAAATTACTTCAAAAGGATGTCGACTTTGATTTTAATGATCAATGCAAAGAGGCTTTGATCGCCTCAAGAAAGCACTAACCACCACCCCTATCATCCAAGCACCGATTGACAGTTCTTTCGAGCTTATGTGTGATGCATCAAATTATGCATTAGGAGCATCCTTGCACAAAGAGTAGATAAGTCGCCTCGGGTGATATATTATGCTTCCAGGACTTTGGATGCCGCCAAGCAAATTACTACTACTAGGAGAAAGAGCTTCTAGCCATTGTTTTTGCTCTTGATAAGTTTAGATCATATTTGCTTGGTTCTCGTGTTATTGTGTACACTTTGATCATGCAGCTTCCAAATACGTTGAAGAAGAAGGCCGAGTCAAAGCCTAGGTGATCGATGGATGTTATGGCTCAAAGAGTTTGATTTGGATATCCGTGATAGAGTGGAGCATTGAACTCAGTAGACCATCTAAGCCGGATTGAGAGACCGAGGGTAAGGATGACAAATTGCCCATCGAGATAACTTTCCGAGATGAAAGTTTATTATCTATATCCGCTTCTTACCCCCCACCACCCCTTGGTTTGCGAATATTGTTAATTTCTTGGTTACTTCGCTTTTTCCTCCCTTAGCATCTAGAGCTCAGATTGATAAAATTAAGAGTGATGCTAAGCATTATATTTGGGATGACCCCTATTTATGGAAGTTGTGCAGTGACCAGGTAATTAGGAGATGTATTCCAGATCACGAGATTGATTCGGTCCTGCAGTTTTGCCATTCTTCCGCACCAGGTGGTCATCTGGGCATTCAAAGGACAACTCGCAAGGGTGCTAGATCGTGGTTTCTCTTTTGGCCCACTATCTTCAGAGATGCATGGAAGATTTGTAGCACTTGTGAGCAATGCCAAAGAGCAGGAGGATCCCTTACATGGAGACAACAAATGCCTCAACATCCCATGTTGTTCTGTGAGGTATTTGACGTCTGGGGTATAGATTTCATGGGTCCCTTTCCTATTTCTTTTGGTTTTATTTACATTCTCTTAGCTGTGGATTATGTTTCGAAATGGGTGGAAGCCAAAGCCACCAGAACTAATGATGCTCGGGTTGTTGTGGATTTTGTTAGATCTCACCTATTTTGCAGGTTTGGAGTACCCAGAGTCATTATTAGTGATCAAGGCACCCATTTTTGCCTTGAGATCCATGCAAAGCTCGCTTAAGAAGTATGGGGTTGTGCACAAAGTTTCTACACCATACCACCCCCAGACAAACGGGCAGGCAGAAATCTCCAACAGGGAGATCAAGAGAATATTGGAGAAGATTATCCAACCCAATAGGAAGGATTGGAGTCTCAGACTGGATGATGCTCTTTGGGCACATAGGACTGCCTACAAAGCACCCATAGGGATGTCTCCTTATCGAGTCGTCTTTGGAAAGGCATGTCATTTACCTGTGGAAATAGAGCACAAAGCATATTGGGCTGTGAAGACTGTAACTTCTCCATTGATGAGGCGGGAGAGGAGAGGAAGTTGCAATTGAATGAACGGATGAAATCCGTCTGGAAGCATATGAGAATTCTAAGTTTTACAAAGAGAAAACCAAAAAGTTTCATGACAGCTTGATAGCCAGAAAGGACTTTGTGGTTGGCCAGAGAGTTCTGTTATATAATTCTAGGCTCGGAATCATGGGTGGTAAGTTACGTTCTAAGTGGATTGGACCTTTTGTTGTTACTAATGTTTATCCTTATGGTACAGTTGAGATCAAAAGTGAGTCCATAGATAAAAGCTTCAAGGTTAATGGGCACAGGCTGAAGCCATTCCTCAGCAATCCATCTCTGCTGAACACAGTTGTGGAGGAGACTTCTTTGCTTGACCTCATTCCTCAGCCATCCTCCACCACCATTGAACGCCCAAAGAGTACTTTGCCGTTCTTAGCGGCTAAGGGAGTTTTTCTTTTCTTCTTTCACTCTTTCCTTTCTGTTTTATTTTAATTAGGATTTCGTATTTGTTTCGTTACACTTGGAGATTTTGTGATTCTCGGGTCTAACTATTATTATATCTCGCATTATGGTTTATACATTAAAAATTTGAACCGAAATCGAGCTAAGTTAATTTTTGGATTATTTTGTGGTGTTGATAAATTCTCTCGATGGATTGTGGATTAGTCTCGTATGGATTGGTTGTGTATTATCTTTGATAAGTACTTGACAATTTGAACTGTGAGTTATTTGAGCCTATTTTGAATGGATTCATCTTTATGCCATTCTCTTTCTTTCAAAGTGTGATATATGCCATTGGTGAATGTTGTTTTTGAACTTGCTTTTATTCTTTTCAAAGCTGCATTTTATCATATAATGCATGATTATGATTGAGGCATTCATTTCTATTTTTCCCACTTGACCAGATAGCCTACCTTGCAATTGTATCCCTTGCTAGCCCCTTTGAGCCTCGAAACCTTTTCTTTGGTAATGACTCGCATTACAAACCGAAGAGTAAAACAATGTTGTCCTAATTTTACGGATATCGATTGAATTGTTTATCTTTTGGTATTGTGAAACAGAGATAAGTGTGGGGGTATCTCGCTCGGGACTTGCAGAAAATTAAGTGTGGGGGAGTGGAGTGAATACTTGAATTATATGATTCGGGTCTGAGTTATGAAGTTTGTATAATTTGGATAAATTTTTAGTAGATTTTTCCAAAAAAAAAAAAAAAAAAAAAAAAAAAAAAAAAAAAAAAAAAAATTAATTTGAATAAGTGTGGAAAATATGATTGAATTTGAGACTTTACAGGTTTATTATGTAATTCAGATATCTTTTGTAATCTGTCGGTACTCTGTTCAACATCTGTGAAATAGTAGTCACTGAACTATATTTATCAAACCTCATCCTTAGCCCCATTACAACCTCTGAAAGTCCTCTTGAATCATGCATGACTGTGATTGTTAGTGGTAGAGAATTAGAATAATTGCAAGCCTATGATAAAATAATTTTTATTTTAATGGTCTGAGATTAAACACTTACCTGATACACTTGAGATTTTGAGAGATACACTTCTGGTGAGATCAATGCTTATGATTGACATGCATGATTAATTCAATATCTCGTTTAATCCTATAAAAAGCAGAATTGTTCAACACTATGATATGTAATCTCTAGATTAATTATGCTCTGATTAATGTGTTCAATTTTTATACATTCATGACTGTTTTGGAGAGTATGAAATAGCTTAGACAGGATGATCTTTTATCCAAGTTCATGTTTTCTTAGGATTTAGTTTTGCCCAGAGTGCAAAAGAATAAGTGTGGGGGAATTTGATAAGTCAATATTTTGATTACTTTCTCTACATTATTTATATCCTAAAATAGCATTATTAGTGGTCAATTAGTATGATTTAATGTATTTATGAGTTTATACTCATTTTGGCTTTAAATGATAAATTTGGTCTAATTCGTTATTTTTATCCAGATTTGACAAGGTTTACAAAACTGAGCATAACTTTCACTACAGACCTCTGATTTAGCTGAATTTTATGTCAAATTAAAGAGGACTCAAAGATCTACAACTTCTATGAAGACATAAAATTCCCAGTCGGAGTGCATCTAGTGTGAAAATGTCTTTGAATGCAGCATATGAACTATTCTGAAAATTCCAGCATTTAAGGATTTGACTAGTCTCGGTAAAATAGGCATAACTCCCTCCACAGATGTCCAATTGATGAGCGATTAATTGCCTCTTAAAGAAGAGAGATAGATCTACAAAAGTTGTGAAGGCATGAAGATCCAATTCGGATTGCATCTGGGGTGAATTTAGCCTTGAACGTAAACCATGGTTCCAGTAACAGAATTCCAGCGAAATTGGACTGAATTTAGATGCATTTAATTGATCACTTTGTAATGCCTACATAAGGATTTGAGCCCTGGACCTTACACTCTATTTTAACACGTGAAAGGTGGCTGCCAAAGTGAAGAGAAAGTGAGAGGCAAGCTGGAGCACATTGGACAATTGGTGGGGTACATTCCAAAGACTTGGTGGGGGACATTCAGATTTTAGGGAGAAACTTTTGGGCTGATTTTAGGGCTTTTTCTCCCCACCTTCTCTTGTCATATTGACTTATTATGTAGTGTGTGGGGCATGTCCAGCTATGAGGGATTGGTAGTGAGAGTTTTCCGGGAATTCAGATTGTAATTTTCGTTGGAGAGGAGACTTGGTTCTTGTATGAAAATCTGTTTTTTATTCAATCTTTTTCTCGCATTTTTCCAATCTGCACTTTGTTCTATTTTTCTAGCTTTCAATTTTCGTTTATAATCATCTCACCTTGATCTTAACTTGCTATAATTTCAATTTCTTGCTTGCAATTTCGTTTTTAAATAAGATGGAAGGTTAAATATCAAAAGGTTAATCTCTTGATTAAGGATTGTAATGATGCTTTGAGATTCTGTATAACTTAGTTTCTGCTGTAATTGTTGATTGTTCTTTATCATTCATGCTAGTTCTTTATGATTTGGTTTATGCTTAATATTCCAGATTTGGTAACAACTTATACCTTGGTTTCATGCTTAATGAAGTGAAGTATAAGTTGTTATAACTAGAATGAATGATGTATGTGTTTGCTTAATTCACATAAGGAAAACCATAATTAATTTTCGCTTAGTTGATTGATTTTGGTTTGATTAAGAACATCAGTAATTTGAGCATGATTTTCTATTATCAAGGATAAGTAAATTGCAATCCAATCAAGAGGTTAACCTATTTTTATCAATTGAACTTGTTTAGTAAATCTGTTTTGACAAATTCTGTTTTGAACTATCCAACCAAACCCCCCCTACTTTTGTTCTACACTTGATAGAAATTTGAATGATGGTCCTTGAGAGAGACGATCTAGGAGTCACTTCCTAGTACTACATACTAAATTGTATTAATTTGTGCGAGTGCGACCTCGTATCACATATCTATCCTTTTCTTTTTTTTTTCTTGGGTTTTAATTAACTAAATAATAGTGTACTATAATAACATCTTATTATTATTATTATTATTATTATTATTATTATTATTATTATTATTATTATTAAATGATTTTTTTGTTAATTAATTATTTTTATCTATACGGACAAGAAATTATCATTTCATTTAGATAAATGGTATTTATGTACTTTTTTATACAACATAAAGAGAAGTATACTAAAAGAGACCCGAGAGAAATTAAGGAAAAAAAGATATAAGACCAGTTATTCAATAAATAGATAGAAAAAATTTTGCTAATCAATATTCTCCGAATATTCGTTTACGCAAATAGCAAACCAAACTATAAAAGTCTACCAGTTAAATAAATTTTCACAAACTAAGAACATATTTTGAGCTCCACACACAAATTAAAATATTGTTCGCAACTTATTTTGATTGAGTTAGCTTACAAGTAAAATACTTTCCAAATGGGGGAAATTAATCCATATGAATGGTGTGTTAAGCAACCTAATTATTCATTTTTAAAGGGTATCCGCTAGTTTATTTTTATTTCATTATTTCGTCTAAAATAAAAAATTATAACTTATTTCATATCAAGTTTATAAATTATCTTAAAATAATATATTTTATTTTACCTCAATTCAGGAAGAATGAACAAGTTAATTAATTAAACCCAATTATCTCATTTATTTCTCTTCTTGTATCTTCTTACTTCGTATATGCATGCTTATATACATGCACAGCTAACGTGATCACATTCATATGACCTCCTAGCATACATAGATATATATTTTCTCTCGAGCCTTTGCTGCTGATAATACTTGTTGTGTTTTTTGTGCAATATTGCAATTATTATTTATATACATCGGTTCATTCTCTTATTCTCTCTTCTAAGGTTTTTTATCCTTCTATTCATTTTTTCCCTGTCCATTTGCCTTTACCCAATCATCCACTTCGCAACTAGGAATCGAACCAACCAAATTGAAAAGAAACACCATGAATTGCAAAATAACTGGCGTCACAATTTTTATCTTAATTAACATTGTTGTTATGTGTCAAAATACAAAGAGCAATGTTGACACCGCAGAACTAAACATCCAACCTACTCTTCCTCACTTTTTTTAAGTGGGTCATGTAGGCTACCCAACTTGGGTCTCTATTGTTGATCGTGAGCTCTTGGCTCAGCTTGACAACCCTATCAATAACAAAATTATACCAATATAATTATAGCCAAGGATGGAAGTGGTCATTCCAAGACATTTTAGAAGCTGTTAACTCCTATCCCAAGAGCCACCAAGGTAGATTCATTATATATGCTAAGATTGGTGTATATATTGATGAAGAGAAAGTAAATATTCTTCTATACGGTGATGACCCTACTAAAACCATTATCACCGGAAATAAATTCCATGTAGTGGGTACAGAGCAAACTGCCACATTAAGTAAGTTAAACTTCTTCTACTCTTAGTTAAAAAATATTTGGTTTATTGAAATTTAATATTTGTTTAAAAATGAAAATATATGCAGCCACTGTTGCTACAAATTTCATTGCTATGTGGATAACATTTGAAAATACAGCTGGTCCAGAAAAAGAACAAGTAGTGGCACTTTGTGTGCAAGGTGATCGTTCGAAATTCTTTAACTGTGCCATACTGGTTACCAAGACACATTATTGGTGGACAAACATCACCAATTCTACCGAAATTGTGAAATTGTTGGAACAGTAGACTTTATCTTTGGTTTCTCCACCACCTTGATTCAGAACTCAAAAATAATAGTGAGGAAGCCTTTGTCAAGTCAGTCAAGTGTAGTAGTGACAGATGGTATTTTTGAGATGAACAAATCTACTAGTATAATCATCCAAAATTGTGACATAATACTTAATCCTATACTTTTCTCTCATCGGTTCAAAGTTAAGACTTACTTGGTCAGGCCATGGAAGCCATTCTCAACTGTAGTGTTCCTTAAGAATAATATAGGAGACTTGATTCAATCAGAGAGATTCATTCCTTGATCCTTACAAGAGCCACACACTCAACATTGTTACTTTGCTAAGTTTGACAACACTGGATCGGGTGCTAATGCTTCAACAAAAGCCAAGTTTGCTAAAGGAATCATTAGCAAGCAGGAGGCTTCAAAATTCACAACTGAACTTTGAATGGTACAAGAGCCTCAACGGGTCTCATATAGGAGAATGAATAGCACTTGGTTACCTACTACTGACATTCCTTTTGATTCTGACTTCACCAAAGTTTAAAAGACAAAACTATGTATTAGGTTATAGGACTTACATCCCCGTGTAAATAAATAAAACTCTCTTGATATTTTAAGTTAAAAATGAATTAACTTTCTTATGCTATGTTTATTTGTCTTTGACATATAGAAATGAGAATGTAATTTCCTTTTTGATTTATGATATGTTTTATAACTCAATTAATTAACGTTTGGAATTTTATAAATATAAATTATATTTGATAATTATATTTTATAGTAATTATTTTTAAACGCAAACTCTAAATATTTTAGAAAAGTGTTAAAGAAAAGTAGAATAACATCAATTTGGCACGGTTAATTCAAATTGAACGAGTCACAAACCCAACACACTGAAATTATTGTATTTTTTTACATACCTAACCAGTTCCAATTGGTTGACATTATTATACATATGAACCTCTTGTGGTGGAGAGAATGATATGCACATCATTTCTGAAAAAAAATTGTAACTTACTGGATTTTAAAATAGTGTCTTAGTCATACTATTAATTTTAAGGGCTAGATTCTTAATTTTCTTTCTACTTTTTTGGTACCTGATTGGTTGATAAAATGATTGAAACACCTTGATTTTCTTCTATTGTGCAAAATACTTCTGGCTCCACCCGATTTAGTTTGTTGGTAGAATGACTGAATATTCCTCTATCGGGAGAAAGCTAAAATAAAAAAAAAACTATTATTTAGAAAAATCCAAATGTCATCTAAATAATTTTGCAAGTAAAACTTCTCGAATATCTTTGAGTCTGATAAAAGTATTGTTTTTTTTAATTAATTTAGAAGTAACCTCTTAAACTTCAAAATTTGTGAAAATATTGAAAGAACGAATAGAAGGGTGATACAGACTCAGATATTCCTATGAGCAATTGCATCCACAGTGGTATAGGGAAAGTGTAGGTTTTACACAGTATAACTCTTTCTCCCACAATGGCCACTTGTATTGCACATACAATTTTGGAAATGGTGTGAACTTCGGTGGTGGCTTATGCGGAGGTAATTAAGTTTCAATAAGAGAGAAATTCTCTATCTTCCATGAAATGTTTTATAAACAAGTTTGAAGAAATTTATCGGTGAATTGATCTCAGTTTGTATAATTTACATGGAAACAAGCCATAATTGATTCTCTAACTCCTAGAGAGGCGGGGGATAATGGTTCCAAGGAACAGCTGCTGCTAAAATACATTTGTTCTAAAATTACCCGTTTAATACCATGAAATGAATTTGTGTCTAGAATGATGGATTCAAAGACTTGGAAGAGAAACATGAATTACTCGTTGTTCCTAAGTGGTACAGCGCGGTTGGTTGTTACCCTACTGGTCGTAGGTTTGAATTCTAAAATTTATAATTTGGAATGAAAGGGTTTGTTTTGATCGTTAAGAGTAGATGATAATATGTTTTCTTTGTCTTTTTTTTTTATAGCATTCTATCTCATTGTATCCTATTCTGTTATGTGATATTTGAGAATCATTGTCAATATCTCAGTGTAGGTTTGGGATACTCCTTTACTCTCCAGTTAGGGCTATTTAAACCAACCAATTAAGAATTCTTAGATGATATAGGTGATTATTTTCTGGGCAACTTCATTAGAATTTTTTTTTCTATACCAGAACATTTTGACATCCACCAACGGTTTCAATAAAATCATTTTAACACCTAAAAAAATGAGTGAAACACGAATGATTGAGGATGATATATATGTGTATGTGATGTGAATCCGGTGCAAGGGTGAGAAATACTCATGCACGAGCCGTGACAAGTATATCACAATCGTCAAGTAATAAGTATTTAGAAATAAGAGTTATCGTTCCCACGAGGACAAACAATCAAATTATATAAATTATATTTGTGACTATGAATTTAGAGATTTTGAGTGTGTTGTAAGTAACTGAATCTTAAAAGGTTGATTTGAATTCAATTTAATAAAAGCGATTGAGTTATTGTTCCCACGAGGACAAACAATCAAATTATATAAATTATATTTGTGACTATGAATTTAGAGATTTTGAGTATGTTGTAAGTAACTGAATCTTAAAAGGTTGATTTGAATTCAATTTAATAAAAGCGATTAAGATCTCGATTTCACGGCTAATCCTCCTAATACTCTTCCCTTGTTATTCAAATTATATTATTGGATGAATCAGATTCCTATTCTCGTAATCGTCTCTCTCAGGAACGATTACGTCGCCTAGATTGACCCGATTAATTAATCTCTTAAGATAAATTAAGTCAATTAGGATTTATGATCCGTGAATTTAAGATAATCGTGAGGTGTGTTCACACCACCTCTCCAAGACTCTAGCTCAATGATGATTATTTCTCCATTACCACCTAAGTTTCTTTTCTCAAAGTTGCCCTAGGTTTAGGTTTAATTCATTAGTAACCAATTAATGAAAAACATTAACTTTAGAAGAAAGAATTAACAATCATAACTGAGTAACATCGAGAAAATAAATTAGGGTTACATAGTTTTTTCAATCAAAGAAGAAATTAGTTTATGATAATCAAGAGCATAATACAAAAATAATTAAGAGGGAAAGAATACATAAACGATCGACTTCCTCAAATGGAGATGAAGAATTCGTGTCGTCACTTACTCCTTACTCTATTCTATGTTTTACGTTGTTCCCTGGATTTCACTTTCTATCTCTGGATGTTCTTTTTGTGATTAGGTTCTTCCTTTTTATAATTGTTTCTACTAGGCTTGGGCTGCAGAAACCTAGCTCGTGCTAGCTGGAATACAAGTCATGTGAATTGAGGTTACAAAGGTCTTCCTTAGCTGTGTTGGAGAGTCAACTTGCGCGAGCTGTAGACCAAGCTGTGCGAATTGAGGTTACGTAGATGAACCTTAGTTATACTGAAGATCAGCTCGTGTGAGTTGTAGGATGTGCCACGCGAGTTACATTGGCAGAGACGATTTAGACTTCACTGGAGCTCTAACTCTCGTGAACTGTATTCTTCTGCACTTTCTTTTCCAAACTTAATTGTTTTTGAGTTTTAAAACACTTAAACAAACCATCAATATATTTATAATATAGTATAGTAATTCAATGCATGTAAACACTATTTGGTTTGCTTAATACTAATTAATGGACAATTCTTAATTAAAAAGCATAGACCAAATAATTCTCTTTTGAGAGTCATCAATACGTACATAGGTCTTGTTGAGTATTTTTGAAGAGAAAAACCCCATGTTAGAAGCCCATTTTGGGTATCATATAATGGATGAGCTTTTTCGAAGGAATACCCCATTAATGGAAGACAGTTTATCTAAGACTAGGATTAATTTCGTCAATTTAGTCATTTCTCTTGTCAAGCAAGGAAGAAGTTCTAATCAATTGTATGATATTGCCTTTGTATAATATCATTATCGTATAAACTAGTTAGATATGAATAAATATGTATAGTTTTTATCTTTTAATATATTTTTTAAGATATTATATTTATAAAATAAATTCTTAAAGATAAAGGGACGGTATTTTTTACGTGTTATTTCTTATTTAACGGTATAGGTTGTTTTAATATTTTAATTATATTTTTTAATTCTTAAAATATTTTAAAAAATAAATAATTATTAATAATTAATTAATTTATATGATAATGGTGGGTGATATTCACTTGAAATTGTTATTTTTCAAATATTTAACATAAATAAGTTATTTTTCAATTCTAGAAAATGTTAGAAATATGATATAATGCATTAATTAATAATACAACCGGTATTAATTATTAAGAATATTTTGTTTACGTATTATTCTAAACATCCAACACCTTCAAAAATTAAATCATTATCTATCTCACTAGTGTCCAGGTAATGTTACTAGCATTTTTCATCTTATTATTAAAATAATATTTTCTTCTATTAAAAATTATATTAATAGAATATTGTAAGAGCATTTCTTTCTTAATTTAAATCAATATATTGGTATAAATACAATAAAATATAATTAATGAATATAATATTATTAATATTAAATATTCATAAAGATTCAATTATATAAATATTACATAAAGTATTAAATATAACATTTAATATAAAGGAGTTATTCTTCAGTTGTAGTCTGAAAATATTAAAAAAATGAAAAAATGCATTAATTAATATCAATATGTATTGTATAAATATAATATAGTATAATTAATGAATATAATATTATCAATATTACACGTTCATACTGTTCTGATTAAATAAATATTATATAAAGTATTAAATGTCAAATATTTAATGTAAAGGAGTTATTTTTCAATTTTGGTCTTGGTCTTGAAAATATTAGAAATACGATCAAATGCATTAATTAATAATACAATTGATATTACTTATTAAAAATATTTTGATTATATAAAGAATCAAGAGCTTGAGAAGTGAAATTATTTACTATCTCACTACAATATTTTCAGGGTACACTTCTCACCACCAAAATGAATTTTTCAGCCAAACTAATGGTTATCTCCTGCTTCATCCTCTTTTTTCAGCATGGTTTTGGTGATGATGGTCTTGATATGATTGATTAGACTTGTAAACAAACTTTACCAGAACCTAGAAGAAATTGCATTAATATTCTGAGAGCAGAAGTTGTACGTGTAAAAGACTACATAAAATTTTCAAGAGCGGTCCTAGTTTTGGCCCTAAACAAGGGAATAGAAACTCTAGATTTTCTTCTGAAATTGGTCAAATCAAAATATTCTCCAACCCTTAATCAATGTTTTTCCTTTTATGTTGGCTGGGTTGGATCATTCAAAACTGCACTCTTGAAATAGCTTCTTACGACGCTGATGTTGCTAGCTAGTGATGAATCTGAATCGTGTAAAAGATTAATGGCTGAAGCACATATTGTTAATCCTACAATTTCTGCTTTTGAGTACCAATTATTGTTGCTTAGTGCTATTGCAGACATAGCCATAGATGAAATTCCTAAGAAGTCAATTTCCAATAAATAATGTATGCATATTTACATGTCAGTCCAAATTGTTTGTTCTACCCTTTGTGAAGGAGAGTATTAATAAAATCAAATAATAATTTACTATCTTGATATGTGTATCTCATTATATTTATTGTGATATCCTCTCATTTCTCTTTCATAAAAAGAAAATGACTTTTTTAATAGATAAAGGTTCAATATAAAATATTTACCGTCTAAGAACTAAACATATATTAATTTTTTTTTCATTTTTTATGAAGTTATAGAACTTGTTTTTTTTATGGGAGAAAAAAATACTAAACATATTTAACTAAAAATAGAAAAATAAATTTTGTGGGGAAAATGTCAATCCTGCATGTAAGTGAACTTTTCATACATAATAATAAAGTCAATAATCTACCTATCACACATCAATAATCATTATTTATAGATTGGAACATGAATAAGTATGTAAATAAAAATAATAAAATTAATATTAAAAATTAAATGTTAATTTTTTCCACGTAAGAGAACATGTTTTGACATATCTGTGGTTTCAAATTGTGCATACAACTTCACGACAATGGATAATATAAAGGTTTCAACCGATTAATGATATGGGTGCGTTGGTTTTAATTATTCCATAAGTTATGTAAAAATTTAATTTATAATTAGATAAACGTATAAAATTATTTTAATATATAAATTTAAAATCTTTTTCTTAATTTCCTTTGAAAGTTCAGTGATTTTCCTAATTATTCCTGAATTTATAGAAGGAAAAGGTCCATGAAGTACACATGATTTCATGGTCAACACTCTTGAGTGGTGCATAGAAATAGGGAAGAAACAATTTTCCTAGCAATTTGACACAGTTTAACAACAACCATAGATATATAATTTATTTCAATAATTTAAATAAATTAATACTGCTCTAGGTGCAGAATAAATGTCCAAAATTTAATCAAAACGGTTAATGAATGTGTTCAATGCCACTTCTTTTATATATATATATATATATATATATATATATATATATATATATATATATATATATATATATATATATATATATATATATATATATATATATATATAAATAAAATAGCAAGAATTAAGAGAGAAATTGTGAAATTTGTAACTCATCTAAATGCTGTTAAATGAATGAGTGGGAAAAGACGAGAATAGAAAGTGCGGTTATATATATATA
Organism: Hylodesmum podocarpum; assembly: GCA_026586105.1. NCBI lineage: Eukaryota > Viridiplantae > Streptophyta > Magnoliopsida > Fabales > Fabaceae > Hylodesmum > Hylodesmum podocarpum. Next base: position 840,305 of record JALJEV010001341.1, read on the forward strand.
TATATATATATATATATATATATATATATATATATATATATATATAACTGCACCTTCTATTCTGTCTTTTTCCCACTCATTCATTTAACAGCTGATTACGAGATGAGTTACAGTTCACAATTTCTCTCTTAATTCTTGCTATTATGTGTAAAAATACAAACAATAGAGAACTAAACATAAAACTTGTTTCGACAATAATTATGTGAGTTATACTTAATTGGATAGTAATTTGAACATTATTTAGTCCAAATTATTGTCTTATGATCATAATTATTCGATAGAAAAATATTTATATCTTGATTTGTTTAAATTATTTTTTACATAAAGTTCAAACAATCATTAATCAAGTTATTTTTAAAAAATATTCGAACAATATTTAATCTGAATTATTCTTTTCGAAACAGAGTCACAGACAATTATCATATAACAAAAGTGTTTTTTCCTTGTATGAAATTATCTTCTCTCCATGGGCACTCGTGATCCCTTCCTTTTGCAAACATTTTGTTTTTGTTTTCCTTGTGCGGAATCATTTTCCCACATTAGTTAATACCAAAGTCATCATTACAATGTACCACATATAACAAAAGTTCCGTTGAATATTGTAGATGTAGATGCATGACCTATATATATATATATATATATATATATATATATATATATATATATATATATATATATATATATATATATATATATATATATATTTTAATTCCTTTCCCTGTTTTTTTATTTTTTCCCTACCTATTTATTTTCCTCCCACTCATTTACTTTGTAGTTATCATATGAATTACAAATTACTTGATTTTATAATTCCTCTCTTAATTGACATTGTTGTTACATGTAAAAATATAAAGAGCAACAACGAAGAATTAAATATGCAATTGAATAATGATTAGTTCGAATTATACTTAATTGGATAATGATTCAGGTAATGTTTAGTCCAACTCATTCTCCCGAGAAAAGGTTTAGATAATGATTAATCTGCATTTTTTTTTGAAAAATTGGTCAGACAATTTTTAGTCTGAGTTATTTTTGTTTTTGAAAGAGATTCGGATAATGGTTAGTTAGAGTTCTTCTTTTAAAAACAATAGTTAATCTAAGTTGTTCCGAGTTGTTGTTGTCTGAGTTATATTTAATTGGGTAATGGTTCGGACAATGTTACGTTTAGTCTAAGTTATTCTCTTGGAAAAAGATTCGGAAAGTGGTTAGTCTGAATTAATTTTGAAAAATTGTTTGGACAATTTTTAGTCTGAGTTATTCTTTTCGAAAAAGGTTCGAACAATGGGTAGTTCGAGTTATTCGTTTAGAAAAATGTTTGAAAAATAGTTAATCTGAGTAATTTTTTTGGTATAAGGTTCAAATAATGGTTCGTCCAAATTATTCTTTTCGAAAAAGGTTTAGACAATCTAAGTTATTTTATTTGAAAAATGTTCGAACAATGGTTGGTTCGAGTTATTTTCTCGAAATAGATTTGGATAATTACCATACAACAAAAGCGTTTTTCCTATATGAAATTATCTTTTGTCCATAGGTTCATGATCCCTTCTTCTACAAATGCGTTTCTCTTTTTCCTACATGGAATCATTTTCCTAACCACTATCATCATATATAACAAAAATTATGTTGAATATCACATTTAGCTAAATGTATGCATATAAATGTGACCTGCTAGTGTGGCTATCCATCTATTATGTATATGGTGCAAGCAGTTAGTATGTGTGGTAGGACGTGACTCTTCCTGATAGGACGTGACTCTGCAATTCTGATGATGCAATTGGCGGAGGTACAGACTTCTCTACGTGTCTCATTCTAATTAGTTGAGTATTAGTTGAGTGTTTAGCGCTATATAACCTAACATGACCATTCATATCTCAAGCATCACATATACGATCCAGGAAAAGGACAAGCAGTGACACTTTGTGTGTAAGATGATTATTCGACACTCTTCAACTATGTCATATGTAGTTACCAAGACATATTGTTGGTGGACAACCATCTCCAGTTCTACCGAAACTGAGAAATTGTTGGAACAATAGACTTTATCTTTGACTTCTCCGCCACCTTAATCCAGAACTCAAAAAATAACAGTGAAGAAGCCTTTGTCGGGTTAGTCAAACGTAGCGGCAGCAGATGAAACTTCTGAGATGAATAAATCCACTGGTATAGTCATCCAAAATTATGACATAATGCTTGATCCTATACTTTTTCCTCGTCAGTTCAAAGTTAAGACTTACTTAACTAAGCTAACCATTGTCGACAGTAGTATTCTTTAGAAATAATAGAGGAGACTTGATTCAACCATAAAGGCTAGTAATTTATAATTCACTTGAGTTGCAAAGTGAAGGTAAATGAGTGGGAGAAGACAAAAGGATAGAAAATACTGAATACGAAATAAAAGGTGCACGGATGGATATTATATATATATATATATATATATATATATATATATATATATATATATTATCAACAACAAATTATGCTATAGTTATAAATATTTTTTTTATAAATACTTAATTAGAAAAAAGTTTTATCCGTATATGCATGAATGTTTTAGCCATAAGTGAACATCACGCATGTCAGTATATTTTGATAATATTTATTGTATTTTGTTAACACATTTTTATTCTTGATTGAAATTATTTGAAAATTCAAATTTTCATGAGTCTCACTCTTTTTTTTTAATGAACTCAACTTATAACTCTGAAAATTTGGATAAATTTTAACTATCTAGAGAAAATGTATTAAAATGAATTTATTTAAGCATCGATAATGTTGTATGTAGCTTAAACAACCATCAACCATGTATTATGAATAAATACTATTAGAGAAAATGTATTCTTTTTTTCTTCTTTTTGCTTGAAAGAGTTAAATAAGATGGAGGACAAATACAGGTACGATACATTCGTAATTTTCCTTAGAGTTGCATTTTTGGCATTGGGTTTCGTTTTGGGCTGGGCCCACTATATGCACGCAATAGTTTTCATGATCGATGACTACCATTTAAGGGAGTTCAGTTCGTGTATACGAGGAAATTGACAGCGTGGTTGCGTTGAGGTTCAATTTGTTTATGAAAGTTAATTGATGCATTCATGCGTTAATTTTCTTGTCATGAAATTATAGTAGGTGTAATTATTGTTTTGCACTATATTGAGATAAACAGTAAATTACTTAAATATTTTAAAATTTTATGAAATTATATAAATACTACATTTTTAATCTCCATATAAAAATATTCTCTAATTATTAAAAATATTATTCTGATAATTCTTATATATTACATTGATATTTTATTAATTTTAAAAATATCTTACTGAGAATCTGTGTAAAAGTGATAAAAATAATATTACAAACTAGATAAATATTTGATATGATTTTATAAAATTTTAAGGAGTGTACGTGTAATTTACTTTAAACAAAAAGAAGTGTAAAAGAAAAAATACATGAGAAAGAAATAAGATAAATTAAAATAATAGAAAATGAATACGATTTTTTTTAGTTTTTTAAACAAATCAAAGAATTGTAGAAAAGGAAGAAAAGTTGAGTTTGTTTTTTTCATTCATTTGATTGGGTAGAAAGAAAAAGAAAAATTGTTTGTGAAACAATATTACGTTCTCTTTTTGAGATTTGTGTGTAATTTAAGGGGTAGATTTTATTGTAATTTTGAAATATTATTTTAGTTTAGAGTAATTAAGTAAATTTTAAAAGATTTTATGAGAATATAATGATTTATTAAAATATATAATTTTTTTTTTGAATTTGTAGAAATATAATGATTAATAAAATTTTATAATTAAGATTTTATAAAATTTATATCATGAGATTTGAAAGGGTTTTAATGATTTATAAGATTTCAATAAATTTCTTTAATTTATAAAAAATATTTAATGATAATTTTTAGATTATAATTAAAAAAGTTAAGGTTAAGATTAAAATTGAATTATAAAAATTCAAATCATATTCACTTATATATTTGTTACTTTTATCATTATTATTAGCATTATTATTTTTAAAAATTAGCCTATTAGCATTATTATTTTTAAAAATTAGCCGGTCTAATGTTTCAATGAGCCAATTCTAAATTAGAGAAAAGTAAATCATATAAGAACTCGACCAAAAATAGTCTAACTCGATAAATCATAGTGCTAAAACATGTTAGAATATATGCCTAAATGGGTTATAGAGTTTAAACTGACCAATCATATTTTAATTTTTTAATAAATTTAAATTAAAAATAAAAATAAAATAAAATGGATTGATTTGACCAGTTAATTTGTCCATTTGCCTAACCTAACATGTCATAATGTTAAGTTAAGCCAAATAAAATATTGCCCATTTGAAAAATGGGTTAACCCAATTAAACCTATTTTTATTTGTTGGCCTACTAGGCTAGCCCGACTTGAGCCTATTTGACAAGTTTAATTGTCATGAGTTTTACTGTCATTACTTCTATCAACAGTGACGATTGTGATGACAATAGAAATGGTAATAATATGTGATGATGACAACGACAATGATAGTGATTATAATAGAGATGAAAATGATACTAATAATAATAATTCATAGGACTAAAAATAGCCTAACTCGATAAGCCATAGTGCTAAAACATGTTAAAATATATGCCTAAATGGGTTATAGAGTTTAAACTGACCAACCATATTTTAATTTTTTTAATAAATTTAAATTGAAAATAAAAATAAAATAAAATGGATTGATTTGACCAACCATATTTTAATTTTTTTAATAAATTTAAATTGAAAATAAAAATAAAATAAAATGGATTGATTTGACCAGTTGGTTTGTCCATTTGCCTAGCCTAACATGCCATAATGTTAAGTTAAGCTAAATAAAATATTGCCTATTTAGAAAATGGGTTAGCCCAATTAAACCTATTTTTATTTGTTGGCCTACTAGGCTAGCCCGACTTGAGCCTATTTGACAAGTTTAATTGTCATGAGTTTTACTGTCATTACTTCTATCAACAGATTGTGATGACAATAAAAATAATAATAATATGTGATGATGACAACGACAATGACAATGACAATGACAGTGATTATAATGGAGATGAAAATTGTACTAATAATAATCACCAAATAGAAAATGTTATATATTATTGTATACATTATAGAAAAAAGAAAATTTGGTAAATTTTCAAAGGTTTGTGTAGAATTATTAAATAAGTGGAGTATTTATATTTTTCTATTAAAAAGTCTTACAAAATCTGATATATCAAATAATCTATTATATCAAATAATCTATTAAAATCTATGTACTTTTAAATATCACGTGAGTTTTTGAAGTTGTAAAAAATCTTATTTGATTACTATCGGATTTTAATAATATATTTTTTACTAAATTATGATTATCTTAATTAAATATTACAAGACTCTCCACACGTTATTCCATTTGAGAAAACAATTCATCCAAAATAAAGAGAACAAAGAGTAAGTTAATTTGATTGATTCAGAATTTCAATTTAAAGTCTAGAAATATTTATTTTTATCGAAACATTATAATGTGAAACATAATTAAGAGATAAAAAGAAATAATCAAAATCTTTCATTTTAAATTTCAACTACACATTTATAATCAAAGTAATGTCATGATCACAATGGTGCAATCAATCTCAAAAAGAGTAATTTTTTTCTAAGATATTTGATTTAAAAATGACAAAATTTAACTGAGTAAAGAATGATAACTTATTTAAAGGACAGCGCAGAGACATTAAGAATAAGAAAACATGCAAGACCTTGTCATGAGTCAAAAAATATAGTGGTGGAGTCACAGTGAAAGAACTAATTATATATATATATAATTTGGCAGTGTCTCGATGTCGTTACCCTCCTTTAATAACGGTGATACACTGTAACTAACCACCCGGGAATTGATGATAACATATTCTCTTCGTAATAATTTTTAAAATAGATATACTCCGGTAATTATATTTTTAAAATAGACTTATTTTTATTTTTTTCCACTGTCATCCAATCGTAAATTATCATGTATTATAATCTTGTTAATTTTTATAAAATTTCATTAAAGGATTATATCAATAGTGATGCATTCTATTATCAAATATTTCTCATTCGTTTGCGTCAGCGCTAAACTTATTATAATTACTCGATTTTTGTACTACAAATAATAAAATAAATGATACATATTGGGCTAATAACTTCAAATAATTTATTGGATGCTAGAGAAAAATAAAAGGGACGGGTATAGTTTTAGCCCAAAGTAAGCCTGTGCACTATTAATTCCATGCATACAAAAAAGTCCAAAATATTTCATTGGGCTATTATTTTCAATTGGTCAGTAAAAACCAATAACAAATGTACAATCCAGCCCAATTTTCCTCAGAAACCACCAATATCCATAGGCTGAAGAAAATCAAAAAGGGTCTCCAACAATAATTTGCAGCAAATTAAACTTTGCACCTTTTGGTGGCAGAGATGTTAATGAAGCATAACAACCTAGTAGGACAGCCGCATTTGCACAAGAAAGGCATTTGGTCCCATTTAGGATTACACCTTTGATTCTCCAGCTACATAGAATTTCAATTCATGTGACAAATGTTTTTGCTATCCAGCTATGTTCAATGACTTCTAAGTTTCAACGACCTAGCCAACGGGAAAAAAAAAATTAAATAAAATAGAAGAAAGGCCTCTAGCTAGCAATCATCGAGCGTAATGAAAGGGAATAATGTTGCTTGTAGTAGTGAGGTCTCATCTAAGATTCTGATGAGTCATTAATGGGCACATAAAGTAATGCTCACAGTTTCAAATTCATTTTAATACATCCCAATAAATGTTATTGGTTATTAGTAAACCAATATTAAAATAGGTTGCACCAACTTATAATCAATTTTCACTCATTCAACTCCATACTAGTAAGTATTCAGCCAAAAGAAAAAAAAAAATAAAAAAAATTCAAGTTGGAGATGAAGAAAGTTCAACTTTGTAATGGTGGAAACACATTTTGCGAATTGCGGGCATCAATTTAAACAGTGACAGGTTAGTAAATTGGGTTTCCCCCATTGGTATAGAATTAAATGGCTATACATCTTGAACTTAAATAGTTTTAACATTGTAGATTAATAAAAAAAAAACTATTATTGTATAATTTTTTGAGATAACTATTATAAAAGTCAATTATAATTTTTATTTTCACGTAGAAATTACGGATATTTCTCAATCTACTGCATCATATACTAATCTTATATAGGACATGACTCTACTCAAGGGAATTTAAAACAAGAGATAATAATCAAATATGGATTCTTATATTGTAATAAATTGTGATCTTTTGGGTACAAGAGGTTGGGGTAATGTGGTATTCTATGTCACCGATCTAAAGATGTGATCTTTGTGGGGTTGGATCGATTATACTGTCTGAAAAGTTTGGAGGAAATAATGTGAATTGAGTTTATTTGCTGTTAGGTGAGGCGTGTGACACAGAATGACAATAAGGCCAGTGAATCTAAATTGGGAAAAACCAGTTAAATAAATATGTACTGACACTAGGCCAGTGATGCCAGTTTTAAAGAGACCAAACCAAACCTAAACTAATTAGTTTGTGTTGCAAAATGGACTTTGATCAGTTTTTGAGCAGAAAGGGTACTAAATCATTGTGCCTCAATAATTTTGGACGTTGACATTATGTAATTAATTATAGATGGTGGTTTACTGGTTACCGCATTATTATTATCCCTTCTATGTGTTATTGATCATATCATTGCGTCTTATTGTCTTGCTTTCATCAAGTCTAAGAATCTTTCAAATCAAAATTAATCACGTCATTTGTTTCCTTCACATTGGTGCTAATACCACGCACCCTTATTCCTTTGTTTTTCTTTTGGTCAAGCCTCTTTGTCACCTTCTTCACAAAAGAAGAGGTAAAAGGATATTAAACCTCATGGAAGAAATTGAAACATTAATTCCAAGTTGGTTGCGTGAAAAGGAATAGCATCAAAATAGAATTGAGATTAAATATTTGAATTAAAGTAAAATTTTACTTTATAATATTTATTATCAATAATGTCTAAATGACAACTGTCAAATTAGTTTATCAAATTGTAATAAATAACCATTCTAATTTTAGAAATTGAGATAAGAAAATTTGTTTCTTTAATTGACAAGTGTTAGTCATTTCAGTTTTATTTAGTTAATTTGATGTACATTAGTTCATTTTGTTCTTAATGTCAAGATCAAATTTATTGATGGAGTGATGGTTATCAGACTTAAGGAATAATTTGATAACATTAGGAATTAAATTCAGCATAATGCCAATTTTAAAGTTTTGCTGAGGAAAAAAATTGCCAATTTTAAACAGCAATTTGAATGATAGTAAATTCACTGCATTTAACTTTTAGTAATATTCGGATTAAGCTTTTAAATTATGATGGTAGTTGCAGTTCAGTCATATTCTTTAATATTATGAGAAATTGCAAGCCAATGTAATCAATGTGTCTATGATTGTGATCATGTCAACCATGTTGTGGCGACGAAAATTGCACTCACAAACCATTTTATAAAATCTTGATCTAGAACAAATTAATGGGTAATACCAATTTTAAGAACTAACTAGATTAATTAATGTTTTACTTGTGAATTTTCGGTTGGTTGGTATAGTTAGTGCAACCCCTACGGGTTCGACTGCTACAATTCTGAGCGGTTCTTGACTTATTGTAATCATCATGGTAATCATCACCATATTATATATGTTTGCATTGCAATGACAAAGAACAAATGATATTATAGAATAATTGATAAGAATCCGAAGAAGTGTTGCTGTTAGAAACGGGAATAAACAAAAGCTAAAAGGAGCAGAACCGTAGAGTTTGCCGTTACATATTCCTTGCTTTTTGTCCTAAATCTCATTCACTTATCGAACTAACACAATCCTTATATTATACACATGTATATAAAATACTCAGTAGAAGCAACGTCAACATAGCTGGCTGGTGGGACACAACAACCCCACAAAGAACAAGCCACAACTTTGAATCTCCCCTCTCTCTCACACATCCTTTTGTCATTGTATCCTGTTTTATTTTAGCATTATTTTTTACTCGACTTTCTCTCAACTAGCTAATTCACAGAAAAATATATACAGGTATATATATTTTTTTAATTTTTCTTTTTTTACATGAGATAATACTATTTGATCTAAGTTCATGGGAGGATAATTGATTAAAAAATTATAGTGGGCATAGAACAATAAATTTTTACTTCAACTTCGTTATTTTTTTTTTTCAACTTTGTGAAATTTTTTAACCCATTGTGATTTTATTTTAGGCACCAAATATCGTAATTTTGGTCAAATTCAAATTTGATTCAACTTAATATGATCCACCATGATTTCACCAGTAACCTAAACACATCCTCGTTAAGTTAAAATAACCTTAAGTTACTTGATCAAGTGGCCGATGTGGTCCATATTATGTTTTAGTATGTATTCTTGATGGAAAGTAATAATAATTTCATCAATGAACCAAACACATCCGGATTAAGTTAAAATAATTTATATCTGTTGATTACATGGTCGATGTGATCCCTATTATGTTTTAGTATATATATTCTTTTTCAGAAGTGATCATAATTTCACAGCCAAACCAAACACACCAAATAAGCTAAAATAATTCACGTCAATGTGTCCATATTTTGTTTTAATATATATTTTTCACCGGAAGTAACAATGTTTGAGTGAGTAAAATCAGTATCAATGACAAAGTACAATGTCCGAATATCTAATGCAACTGGTAACAAGTTAGATTATTGGTTAAGTTAAAATAAGAAATAACCTTGTTTCAATTGATGTAAGTGGTGGATGTGGTCCTGAATCCTATTTGTGATTGTGGCATATCAAACGTGGAATAAATATACATAGATACATGATCCCAGTGATTTTACTCTTGCAAATGTACTGTGTCTCCTGGCTCTCCCTTTTTCTCTCTGTTTGTGCTGTTGCAGCAGTGTGAATCTGTTACAGCTTAGATGCCCTGTACAAGACACAGAAAAATAAATCCCATTCAACTTGCGGTACCAGACAACAATTATGCTACTTTACAGCCCACAAAAAATTAAAAAAAGATTATTTTTTGGCCCCTCTTCTCTCTCTCTCTCTCTCTCTGTCATAATCTCTTTCTTACTCTCTAATTTTCTCTCTCTTCAACTGCATTTCCCCTCCTGAGTCTTGTGCTACAATTTTAGTCACTTGAATTGAATTACCCTTCAGCTGGAGTGGAACCATCAATCAAAAGAATATAAAAAGGGTCCCTTGTTTTTGTGGCTTTGTTTACATGTACATACATATATTATATATACCATGTGTATATTTATGGTGATGATTTTGAATTGGGGTGTTTGGTGGAGGTGGTAATAAACCTGATAGTGTGTTGTGTCTGTCGGCGCAAGGTCACTTTCTGTCGGCATTGTCTGTATCCACTATCCAACGATGATACACTTCTGAGAGAGAGAGAGAGAGAGAAAAGTGTTTTTTTTTTCATAGTAAAATTAATAAAAAGTACAACGAGATAGAGAGGTTTTACTTCTGGGTTTTCATTGCTTACAGAGTGGCACTACCTTTCAGGGAGCATATTCATACCAGGCCTTGACCCTGTCTTTGGACACAACTGAGACTTCAAGTGTTGCTTCCTTCTGATCTGAAGGGGTGTTTTGTTTTTGTTTTTGGTTTTGATTTTGGATGCCCCAGAACCCCATTTTTTTTAATATTTGCATCTTGTGTGGAAGCCTTGAAGAACACCTTGGTTTGGTTGTTAGATTTGGGTTAATGGTGGACAATTGGTTCATATGAGGGAAGGTGGAGAGGTATTGTGGGTTAATCTTGATTTCCGTGAGTGGCATTGGAGCTCCTTCAAAGTGTCATTGGTAAATGAAGCTCAGGCTTTCTGAGATCCTGCCTCACTATTTATCTTGGGATATTATAGGTCTGAAGATTTGACCAAAAGTAACCACTTTATTCTATTTGTTGTTCCTTCCGTTCTACTCTGCCTTTATTTATTTATTTTTATTTGATTTCAACTATGTGCTGGGCAGATGCAATGTTGTTAGGCAAGATCCAATTTTATCTCTCTGCATGACACATTTAGAACATACATGCATTTTGCTGGGTTTACTAAAATTGTTTCAATTTTGGCTGGTGAGGCTAGCTTAGCACTATTCATTGATTTCACAGTCAACCCCACTGGAAATACTCTTCTTTTAGTTCAGCATTACCATTATATGCAACTTTGTTCAGTTTTTCTACTTGCATTCCTAACTGCATTCCTTCAACTAAGTAACTTATGGTTCTTTGCAATCCTTCAACTAAGTTTGAACTGAGTCACTTATGGTTGTTAAGCTTTTGCTTCCCTAACTTTATTTCCTTTCTTTTGAAGCACATTGTATTCATTCTTCACAGGTTGTGATCTTTTGCTATTCTTTGGACTCCAGGTTTCATGTATAATAATAGTTCATATAAATTTGTACAGCATAAGTGAAGGGATTCCCACACCAGATGTCAAGTACTCTTGCAGCAATATTTGGAGGAGCTGCAGGAGCCGTGGCATTGGTAGGGATTGGTATAATACTTATATGGTTTTGCTTGTCTCGTCAAAGGAATGTTTCTAGGACTTCAGAGACAGGGTCCTCTGATCCATCACCAGGTAAATAACATTACATATGTATGTATTGGATAGATATTTATATTCTGTAATGAATGATTTTCCAAAGTGTTTTAAGTAATGAAAACAAATTCCATTGCATGCAGTGGAACGACATGGTGCAATTGAGTTGCCTATACGAGATACTAGGCGTTTTGAGATGGAAGAACTATCACTGGCCACAAAAAATTTCAGTGACAAAAATTTGATTGGAGAAGGGAAATTTGGGGAGGTTTACAAGGGTTTACTTCAAGATGGGATGCTTGTAGCCATAAAAAAACGCCGTGGACTTGCTAGTCAGGATTTTGTTGATGAGGTAATACTCAGTTTCATTCTCTAAAACTTGATTATTTGAGATGCCATGAGTATGAAATTGAAATGTATTATTGATGTGAAGTGACTTACCATGTCCTTTTTCGTGGAATAGTGCCAGATGCTGGATACTTCAGATAAGTCCTTGATGAATTTCTTTATAGATGATTAGTCACTAAAATTGTTTTCTGTGATGTGATTCTTATAATTTTAAAAGGATGCCCTCTTTCTCTTACATCTTACTTCTCAAATCCTTCTTCTGACCGTCGTCTGTTTCTTCCACAGAATTTAGAGTAGAGTTCTATGGTAAATTCCATTAGCTTCATATATCATTTGACTCAGAAAGATGAATCCTTCTTTGCCCATTAATTCATCTTAATGTGTTCAGTCATGTCTGAATAAAATCTGTGACAGATTTTGTTATCTTGAAAGTTATAAACTAGTCAGACTTTGTGAGCATAAATTATCACAATTTTTAACATTTTCACATAATAATTCTGATGGATTTGCAATTGCATGCAGTAGAGTCTTAAATACAGGTATCCCTTATGATTCATTTTCTTGCTATGATCTAACATGACTTTGTTTTACTTTAGGTACGGTATCTCTCATCTATTCATCATCGGAATCTTGTCACTCTAATAGGCTACTGCCAGGAGAACAATCTTCAGTTTCTTGTATATGAATATGTTCCTAATGGAAGCGTCTCCAGTCACTTGTATGGTAAATTTCTTATTATCTGCAAAATTTAATTCTGAACTTTATCTATATTCAGATGATTCATACTTATGCTGTTACTGATAGTTCTGTTATCCTGTGCTACATGCATGCAAAACTGATATGCATTGTAGTACATTTCACAAAATATCTTGCGTCTTGTTTTAGCTAAATGAATCCTTTCTTAAATCTCATGATGGTGGCTCTGATTTTCCTCTGCAGGCGCTGGTCAACAATCACGAGAGAAGCTAGAATTCAAGCATAGACTTTCAATAGCTCAAGGTGCAGCTAAAGGTGATCCTTTGCAAAATCAGTGAGCATTTGTGGCTTTCCTGGTATCAGTTTTCTTCTCTTTTAGATAAAATACCCAAGTATCTTAATGTATCCCACAAATTGTTTTTGTAAGCCATTCTAAAACTCAGTTATTTGGTAATACATTCTCCATGCATGAAGCTATGAAGAGCTTGTTCCTGATTTTAGAAGCTCATTTATACTATTCTATGCAGGTTTGGCTCATCTTCACTCTTTGAGTCCCCGTTTGGTGCATAAGGATTTCAAAACCGCTAATGTTCTTGTGGATGAAAACTTCATTTCTAAGGTTGCAGATGCTGGACTTCGCAATTTTTTGGGGAGAGTTGACATTGCAGGCTCCTCTTCTCAAGTGGCAATAGATGAAATATTCCTTGCATCAGAGTAATATATAGCTCTAAAGCTCATGAGTGATTTGTTCTGTTCTGGTTATGAACTTATTTTTAATATCTTTATTCACACCATGCCTTGCAGGGTAAGAGAGTTCAGACGATTTTCTGAAAAGAGTGATGTATACAGCTTTGGGGTATTTTTGCTGGAATTGTTGAGTGGGAAACAAGCAATAGAATCACCATCTCTGGACTCTAATAAAAATCTGGTTGAATGGGTATGCTATTATTTTCTAGAGTTTAATTTTTAGGCATGTTTGTGTAAAGTGTTTATACAGTGACAACTAATAAGAAATCATGTCAATGATGATTTTTAAGATAGCTATCTTAAAAGACAACAAAATTATCGTACATAACAATTCTGATTGGTTAACAGTATAATTTATTTTTTTGGACAATGTCAATGTATGTACTATTTACTCTATTTTTCTAACATCATAGACAAAATGTGACATTCTGACGACATGGTTTTGGTGGCACATGTTGAAAGTGTGTCATAGATACTTTTCATGTTGTGCTTGGGGCTAATCTTATATGTAAAGTCCATGTGCTTCTCTTTGATTGATTTGTGCCTTTTCTTTTTCCTATATAATAAAGGTGCTAAGTAATCAAGACCGTGGCATGATGTCTTACATCATTGATCCAAGATTGGAGAGTAGTTTTACAGCTGAAGTCATGGAAGAATACATCATGCTCATAATTAGATGCTTAGACCCTTCAAGTGAGAGAAGACCTGCCATGAGCTATGTGGAAATGGAACTTGATCGAATCCTAGAAAAGGAAATGAACTTGACAACAGTCATGGGAGAAGGAACTCCAACTGTGACTCTTGGAAGTCAATTATTCAAATCAACCAAATAATAAAAAAGGGGTATTGTTGTCTTAAATTCTTAAGTGTTATATATTATATATTAAATTTGTGCATTACATCTTTGGTTTCTCATTTTTCCCTAAGTGCATACCAGAGAATATAGGGCCATAACTGCTTCCTAAGTGTATAAAAAGCAGTTGTATCCCATCTCCCCCTTCCTCTCTTTCCTTAAACTTTTTTATTTCATGGGCCACTGAAAAGCTGTATTCTTTTCTTTTTTTAATCTCTTCTTGATTTTTTCCTTCATAAAATGTATGAGATCTCTTGTAAACCATTATTTGTTGTTAATATGACAGTGAAGATTGGGTTGGTGTGGTAAATTATTTGTCAGTTTTACACAATCCTGCTGTCCCAACATTTTTTTTTCCATTTCCTTCCTCAATGATGCTACAACTCATTACCAAAAACAAAAGATGATGCTACAACTCACATTAAAACTATATATATTTTCCTTTTATCACAAACAAGTTTTGTCTCCTTTGGGGAAGGAGATGATGGATAGGGATGGGTTAACTTCTTGAAAAGACTGGAAACTGTTGGCGGGTCTTGTAGGCAATGGAAATTGAATTCAATGCAATGCCGGTCTTCGTTTATCAGTATTCAGTACCAATGATGAATAAAATACGTGTATAAGATACGTATAAATGCAATGTATTAGATATGTATGCGTATGTTGATATAAATGAGAGACCCGGCTATTTTGTGATTGAAAGTTTATTCTATACTATTTAGTTCGATGATACTTAGATATTATTATTATTTAGTTCCTCTGTCAAAATCTACTGGTCTTACAAAAAACTTTATTTACTTATATAATTAGTTACCTATGTATGCTGTTAAATGACATTTTAGATATGTAAAATTGATTATAAATACTATTTTCCAATTTGATAATTTTAATTTCTCTAATTTTATCCTATTGGAGATAATTCTTGAAGAAAATATGATTTATGATGTTCTTTAAAATTTATAACCATTTTTATTTATTCAAGATGTCATTTAATGACATTAATTGTATATGTAAGTAAAATTATTTCTTCTTGTTGACAAACTAGTTAAATAATAATGCTATTTAAATATTTTAAATTTAAATACCCTATTCATGGCATAATTTAGAGCGATTTTTCATTCTGAATAATTTCATTCATGTCATAGGTACCTCTTTGGAATTTTTATATCTTCAACTAGGTCATCTGTGAGAATTTTTATCTTTGGAACATAGAGTATACCATACTTAAGGCGTGTTTAGGATTCGTTTGTAATGTTTGATTCACCAATTCGAACAACAACTTTTATTCGAACATTACTAGTTAGTATATATGACGAAGTCATCCTTTTTGGGTAAATGAAAACATGTGAGACATAGAAATCAAAAGATTAAATTATTAATAACTTATGAAGACGAGTGTTAACATGAGGAACATTCAACACAAAAACTGACTCAATTATAGACAAAAAAATATATAGGAAATGAAGATTTAAGCATGTGGAATGCAAATTCAAGCTTCAAAACACAAGAAACTAAGCAATTAAAAGAGGCCAGAAAAGTCTCTATGCTCCTTGAGGCTGAAAGGGAACGTTTGTTCCAAGAAAGCATTAGAGGCATTGGATAGTCTGAAGCTGCTCCTACACCAGCAACTTCAGAGGGCATGAATAATGAAGAAACTGCCCAGATTCAGAAGGACAATGTCCAACTAGTAGAGAAATTGAAGACCATGTTATATGAAGAGGCTCCAACCATGGAGGCTATTGAATCCTTACTCCAAGACGAACATAGGAGTGCTAGTACCGATCCTATTGTTGCGTCTCCTCTCAATGCTGCCTTTAATCAGAGGATACTTGCTGCGTCTGAGGAAGTGCCTTGCTATCAGATGTTAGAAGCTGCGCTGAAGAAACTTTCTGCTCACAGACGATGGAGATTCCGTCTGTGGTCATCATTGATGATGACACATGTTCTTCATATGATGAGGAACATGTAGAAATAAAAAGGATAGTTCTACCTTTGGTGAGATCACACGCTGAGTTGCTAAATCCAGAAGATCTCCCACTGAAGCACAAGACAGACTATTCGTTTCTTAACGAATTAGTCATGAAGAGATTTGCTGAAAGCTCTTGTGTAGAGAGGCCAATCAAACCAGATTGGTTATTGAAAGATCAGATTGAAGATGTCTCTGATCTTAATGATGGAGAACTGTCTGAATCTGCAACTAATGGCTATTTTGCAGATGATGAAGACTGCTTTATTGAAGACACTTCCTACATCGAGTTGAAGAACCCTTATCGCTACAGAGGAAAGAAGGGATTCCAACTTAGGAGATCAGTTAATCCCATCATATATCACCAACCCTTGAAGCCAAAGGACTTCAAAGATGATGCAAAATACTCCCCTGATGAGCAACGCGATTGGCTGAAGCGTCTGCCTTGGAATGAGTTGGCATAGTTGAACATCAAGGGTTTGGAGAATATTGTTGTATACAAGGATCATCTTGATGGACTGTTGATTGAAGGACCAACACTTGGCTATGAACCATACATTCCATACAGAGAAAACATCAAATGGAAGGTTCAACTTGAGCTTAATGCACCTGTTTTTCACCATTGCAGATATGGAGACGCTATCTCCAAAGTATATGAGGCAAGAGACTGTGATCATTGGCACTTGGATGCCATTGATAGTCATGATCCGTTCACCTTTACAATCACTATGAACTAAATAGAGTATGTGAGACTAGGCCATACTCTAGGGATTGTCCTTCCATGGACAAGACCACATTGTTTAGGGATTCATCCACGTTACTCCCTCCTTATCGATAAATGTGAAGATCCTGAAGACTTTGCTCACTCTTTACCAGAAGACTATAACATCGCCTTCAAAATAATGGCTAATGCTTATAGAAGAGAAGAAAAAGGAAGGTTAGCCTCCTTTTCTCATATACAAAGAAGAGCAGGGAAGGAACTCAGGCCCTATCCCTTCATGATGGGATCTCGTGTTCTCATCTTTAGTCACAAACGAAACCAAGTATTTCATTGTCATGGATCGCTCAAGACCATGCTTGGTTAAGTTTTTTGCCAAAGGGAAGGAGAAAAAGACATTGTCTGCCCCTAAGTAATTCAAGTTCGCAAGGCACATTGCCGAGCGACTTCCGACTGTTGCCTATGATCATCTCAAGGCTATTCAAGCTCAAGCCTCAAAGCCTATCAATCCAAAGATTCAAAGGATGATAGAGGATCAGGAAACTACCTCAGCTTTCTGCTCAGGAACTTCATTTGATAAAGAGTCTGTCACCTGTGACAAAGTCTACCCGGGGCCTACACTCTTCCTCCTCATGAACCTCAGTACCTTCAACTCACTACCTTCAATAAATCATATTCTTGACAATGGGAGCACAACTTCAACACTCGCATGGAACTTCCTTTATTCTCTTTGCGTCTGAAGGGGACTCCAGTGGTAGTCATTGAAGATGACTCAGTACCAATTGTTGAGGAAGCAATAACTGATGAGGAACCTCAATCACCAGAAGATCCCGCTGACAAGTATAATGCTTTGAAGCGCAAATATGATGCTCTTGAGGAGAACTGTGAGCACTTGAAGAAAAAGAACAAGGAGCTTGAAGAGAATTAAGTTTCTATATCTACTGAGATGCAACAGCTACGAAGTATTGTGATGAGTCTCGTACAACATCAACCACAATCTCCACCATCTTAATTTTGATGATTCTCAGTCCAAGAGGGAGAATAATTTGAGGGAAAGGTTATGCTAAGGGGGAGCATGATGGTAAGTTTTTTTTTTAGCAATGGAGAGCATCTGTATGAGAGGGAGACAAAGACGAAGAAAGGATGATTTACAAAGACGAAGAAAGGATGTTTTTTTTTTTGTATTTGTTTTTGTTCTAATTCTTTGTTTGCACAGCTCTGAACTTATAATTCTTTCATTTTTTTATCTGATTATTCTGTTTATGTTCTTCTGAATCTTGTAAGCTTGTAAATGGATTACATCACATTGATGTAACAATTCTTATAAAGAGGTATATTCAGAGAACATCATCTTGATGTAATTCTGGCTGCTTGTTAGTTTTAACTAATTCTGTCTTGTGCAGATGCTCTTTTGAGATGGTTGCTAGTGTGGTCTGTAATCATAAAAAATGGGGAGATTGTTAGACCAAAAAGATTAACGTCTCTAATTTTTGATTATTTACAAGACAGACAGAACATCTCAGACAAAGCATTACAAGCAAAGTCAGACGGAACAAGCACAGACGGAAGATGACCCCTCAAAGTTGAAGTCATTCGTCTGTCTCAAAGCCATGTCTTCAGACGAAGCTTACAAGCCAAACTTAAGACTGAAGATTTACATCGTTTGTCAAAAAATGTGAAGTTCAGTCTGAGTAACTCGCGCCAATTTCAAATCTGCTAAAGTACTCATTAGAACTTTCAAAATCAGTATGGGGATTCGAGCTTACATATGCAACACGAAAAAGGTTTCTCCTTTTCCAAGAAAATCTCTTTACAAGTCAGAAAAAGGACTGAGCACGCCATCAAATCCGCTGTGCATGCTATCTATCACTTGATTGCACTCTGACACCTTTTTGGATTGCACTTGGAGAAAGCTCAACGACATTCTTCTGTCTCTAACGGATATCTGAAGACTCTGCCTATAAAAGGACTTCACTCTTCCAAGTTTCAGTTGGCGAACATGCTTATATTGCTAAGACTTTGTGCTTTCGCTCACTGCTACTCTTGAACTTCATTGTATACCCTCTTCTGCAAAGAGGAACTTTTCTTTCATAAAAAACTTTGTAAATCCACGTGTGTAGTGTTTTAGCCTGAGGAGACTATGTGTTCAAAGAATACCTAGTTGTTTAGCCTAAGAAGATTGTGTTCAAAGAATATCTTGTATTAGCCAAAAGTGGCTGGGTTCAAACAATACTTGTAACCATTTCACGGTTTGTAGTGAAAACTCAATTAATTGTTGGGTAACTAGACGTAGTCTTAAATAGACAAACCAATATAAAAATACTTGTGTTTATCTTCTTTAAGTTTGCAACTAACGGGGATAATCAACTTATAACGTCTGATTATTAAAATCAATCTTTAAAGATAATAACTATTTCGTCTGAGCCTGTTTTAACCAACAGACGAAAGGACCAATTTTTTTTTATAACACAATTTAACCCCCTTCTTGTGTTTTATCTTTTATAAAAACTTCATCCAAATCCTTAGCGACAACTAAAGTTTCACTATATAGCAAGGATACAAGTATTCAATATCTAGCCTTTGTATAGACTATGAATCTTGGCGTAGTTTTAAATTTTCTTTCATCCCTTGCAAGTGTGTTAAACGCCCATTTGCATTAAATGCTTTTGCATGGACTATCTAATCCGATTTGGTAACTTTTGTTCCTTAACAGATAAAGAATACTAGAAAAAATTATTACTTTTTTGTTGTAATTCAAGTCTAAAAAGTTTTCTTTGTTTGATTAAGCTCGTCTTTTGATGTGAGGAATAGATAAATCTCTCGTACTTGATTTGAGCAAGTCGAGTCAACTTTTATAAGATGAAATATATAAATAAATAACTTAACATTTAAAAATAACTATTTAAAATAATACTTATCTTTTATGTTATATTTTGTATTGAGTGTTTTATTTAGTTCTTCATTAATATAATTCTTTAAATTATATATAATTAACACTATTCATTAATTTAACATATAAAACTATGTGATGTATATATAAAAAATTATTATTTAAAAATTATTATTAATAAATTGTAATAATTGAAATTAAAGTTCATGATTTAATTTTTATTATTTTTTATTTAATATATAATTTAAACATAGAAATAATAATTATCCTAGCATAACAATAAATCCAGTAAAAACCACCTTCATCTATCATTTACTATAAATTAAATGGTTCCAGAGGATAGAATTATTATCCTTATCCTTATAATGATTGGATATTATAATCAATAGAGAGAAGAATTATAATCCTTTAAAATAGTTTAATTTGCAATAGACAATAGATGAAAACAATTGTTATTGTTGTATTTTTATGTAATGAATAATTGTTATTCTACTATGACTAAATTTTATAAATTTAATAATACATTAATGAGATTTTCACAAACTTGATGTATTAAAATGATATTCTTTAAAAATTTAACATCTATTTAAAAGCTTGATGCACTAAATTAAAACTTTTTAAATATTTAAAGTATTAGAATGAAACTTTTTAAACTTCATGTTTTAAAACGAAAAAATAATAAAACATAATGGACCAAATATAAGATTAAACCCATATTTTGTCAAAATAGAGACAAACATATTTCTACAATATTTCAACATTAAGGTCAACATAACCAACCAAATCTTTCATTCCGTTATATTTAACAAAACTAAGAGGAAGATCATGTTTAATCATGGCAAATAAAAGTTTCTCTTGGTGAATGTTTTGATTGAATTTTTGCATGCCAAACTTTCCATCTGGGTTAATATTCACATTCATACTTAAATTTATAAGCAGGAGTATACTAAAATAAATGTGAACTACCCTAGTTGTTTTTAATTTTAAGATCCTCGCCAGTTACATAACTACAATTACAATACTCACGCACACTCTTTTCATCTTTACCAATTTTAAGATATTTATAAACATTTGAAATGACTTCTTTATTTATAAACACTAACATCTAATTTTATCAAACTCAAACATGCTCGAGCTAGTTAATTTATGAACTAGATCCAAATTAAATCGAATCATTCATATATTTATCATGTCTCTAATCCAATGTGATCCAATATGACGCGAGTGATTTGTTATATAAACAGTAGCCAAACATATTTGAGTCACTTGACTAGATCACAATAATTTGTTTTTTTTTCATTCATTTCAAAACGACATCGTTTTAATAGATATCATATCCTCCCAAAACAAACCTCACCATTACACATCATATTCAAGTTCAAGACCTCACCATATCGAATTGGTAAAGGCAGCAACGACAAGTCCACGACCCAGCCTCTAGCAGCATCGCGTGAAGGCGGCCACACCACAAGAAGCCGATGACACCTTCAGGACCTCACCAACCACACAATAACATCTAAGCATCCATTGCCGATGAGTCACCACATCCTCCTCCATCAACGCAATCAGGTTCCTTTTTGGTTTCCAATTTGAATTGTTCCTTTTTTTTTTTGCAATGAGATGCGACATGAATATGGTTACTAGCTCGAAACGATGTTTTATTTTATAACTCAAACTATTGTAGCCAGACATATAAGTACTCGTTAAATGCAATATGAACATCACAACCCGTAGCAATTTCGCCCCATTTGGTGCAATTCATTTTTGAATGCAATATTGCAATTCATTTATAAAACCATTTTAAATGTATTTTTGTCATCTTTCTCTGATCGGTACTACACCATTTCTTCTCGGTTACAATTATTTCATATTTTGTCCTTTCTAGCGGTGTTCTGCATTCATTTTAACAAAGTCATTTTTGTTACCCACCTCTTCCTCTTGTTATTCCTTGAAATCCTATATTTGCTTACATATTCCTACTGTACCGAGACACATAGCAGTCGCATTTGAGTTTATTAGATATTTTGCCATCACAAGTAATCTCCTACATCTTGTTATGTTTAGTCATCGCAATAATGTTGGAAAACTTCCGATTTCTTGAGTAAAGGTCGAGTTATTAAATTTAATGACACTACTTACATTTTTTTAGACATAATTATATTGTATTATTTCATTTAAAATTTATGTGATAAAACTTATTTAGAAATTTCTTTTGTATAGTATAATTTTATTATTCCTTTAATTAAATTTTTTGTCTTAATAATATTTTTAAATTTGAAAAAGGAACTTAATTATTTATATTGTGACTTATAATTTTACAATAATTTGTATGTATAGTTTTATGATTTTTAAATTAAAAATTATTTATAGTTTTTTTAATCATAGTCCATAGACGAGATAAATTGACGCGGATGAATTGCTAAGGTACCCTTCATCCTAATCGAATTGCTAGACGATCCAGCTAGGATAGCATTACCAGCAGCGTGAAAAGCTGCCACTAGCATCTCTCACGGATTTGGATTTGGCCACTCGATTGTTTCATCAACTTATCCGTTGAAGAAAGTATTCCATTTAGAATGCTGGAATGCGTGTCATTCAAATCAACTCCTCCCACCAACACTCATCTTCCTTCCCATTCCGAAGGTAACTACTCAACGGAAGACGCAGAAGAAGACGAAAATACTTCTGGCACCAGCCCAAACGTGTCGCGTGAGTTCCACCGGGCCGTGGAAGCCCACTCCTACAACGAGATCCGCTCCGTTATCCAGGCCCCACCAGAAACCCACCAAATCCTCTTGGACGACGATGACTCGCACCACCGCCACGTCCTCTCTCAAGTCCTCAAACCTGACTCACACAGCATCCATGAAGCCCTCGCAAAAGCCAAACCTAAAAGCAACCTCACGCGCCTCGTCTCCACCTACTTCCAACACAGCGAAACCGCCTCCGATTTCTGCCTCCGCCTCAACAACACCATCACCCGCACGCGCCGACTCTACGCGCCCCTCTTTGACTTCCTCTCCGTCGTCCTCGACCCGCCTCCTCCACTCTCCCAACCCCAATTCAACACCGCCTACGATCTCTTCCTCCAATTCGACTCCGAAGAAAACCCCTTCGCCCTCTCCCGCCTCCACCACCTCCGCCACAGCTTCTCCGATCTCAAACGCGACATCCAGCGCGACCTCCGCCGCTCCCGCTCCCGAATTCGCCTCTTCCGCCACTCCCTCTTGGGTTGCTCTCTGTGCATTGTCGCCGCCGCCGCCGGTACTGTGGTTGTCGCCGCCATTGTTGCTGTCCATGCCGCTGTAGGGTTTAGTGCCCTAACCGCAGCGCCACTTTGCATTCCCCGGCCGAAAAGGAAAGACCTTTCGAGGTTGAAACAGCTTGAGGCTGCGGACAATGGGACTCTTGTTTTGAATGATATTAACACCATTGATAGTCTCGTTGACCGGCTTCAATCGGCGGTGGATGGGGATAAGTTTTGTGTGAAGTTTGCATTGGAGAGGGGACGGGAAAGACATCCCATACAGGAAGTGCTTAAACAGCTTAGAAAGAACCAACCTGTGTTAGAGCAATTGCTTGGGGATCTTGAGCAACATATATACTTCTGCTTTTATAGTGTTAACAAGGCCAGAAATGCACTTCTCAAAGAGATTTGCCAGCATCAAACTCTATAGCTACTTAGTTTCTTTCGAGGTTTTAAATCGCTGTCGGGTGGTCGCAAGTTTGTCACTGTCCTTGATATTGTGGACAAGTGCAGCAGCTGATCTAGCTGCAATTGTGGTTAGAGTATTGTGGCCTTATCATATTTTAAAACCTTGGTTTCTTTCCAACTAATCTTTTTTGTATATTATGTGATAATGACTGCTGATTCTTGATTAGTGCAGAATTCATTAGTGACTCGGAATTATAGGTATAGGGTCTGTTTATAATTTGAGACTGACTCTTGTGATATATAGTTAGTTATATACACCAAATTAACTTGCTTTGTTTAATTATATTCACCGCTTGATTCATTCGTATGAGATAGTGGAGCCAGTGTTAGACAACGTTTTGCTTGCCATCTAATTTTATATCTTAGATGAAGGATTTCTTTGTAAAGGGTTCATATTTCAGGAAGTGATATTTCATTTATTATGTGTAATCAATTGTCAATCTGTCATATATCATGACGCACTTTAGAATGTTAGTTAATGTAAATTTGTGAGGTTATCTTTTTATGGCACTCTTTATAATGTTAATGATGGAGTTCCTTTGGGATTATACCTTTTGTGTTGTTTTAATATTAACCATTTTGTCTGTCTGATGAATCTTTTTGAGCTATAGACACCACCCAAATGGTACTGTATGGTTGTTTCTTTTGCTTTTTAGTTTCCCCCAACATATTGGAACAGGAATAAATGTAATTTCTTTGTTTAATTCTGATTGAATTTCTTCCAGGTATTCTTGTTATTTTGTTTCAAATGTGAGAAAACCAATGCTATGTATTAGTTTATTTCAGGAATACACTCGAGTATCTAACAATAGTACCTCCCCGTTCCCCTTAAGCTTCACCTTGTCTTCGAGGTAAAAGGTCAGGACATGTCATGGGCAGCCAAAATGACTCCCACCATGGTTCAATTGCCTGAAACTAAATAATCTCCAGTTTACTGAAAATATCATTTTGCACTGGGAAGCACAGGGTTAGGTCATTATGGCAGTATGCCCCCCCTCCCCCATTTCCATTTACCCATTTTGGAAAGACTAATATGTAAACAGCCATGTGTTATCCACTCCCGTGGTCAACCAGTAATCTGCTTATACTTCTTTAAAAGCTCAATTTCTCCTGTTTTTTTTTTTTCCTGATATTCTACTTCTAAAAATGTCCTACATTTATGCACTATATGTTCTAATATATATATCCCCAAATGTAGTGTGATTTGCTGGACGTGACTTATTACTAGTCAAGGAAACATCTTGCCCCGCCTTCCTGCCTTTGTTTCATAGTATTCCTTGCTAGTAATACTGGTTTGATTTCTTGAAACTTTCACCCCCACATTGGCTACTGTAATTCTTGATCTCTTGGAGGTTTTACTCGGCTACAACACAAGGTGTGTAGCTTTCTCCCTTATTTCATCTAATCTCCTTCCTCTTCGGCCTTTTTTACTTCTTTTGCTGCTGCTGCTGTCCGTGGAACAACTTTTTGTACTTTCAGGAGTTGTGCATCTCAAAAGCAAGTCTTGTTATGTGGTATTGAGAGTGGTTTCCTCTTCAATCCTCACCTGGTCAAATGTCTCTGTTTCGGCTGCCTGGATAACATTTTTTTTCTATCTGTGTGTACTTTGTAGCCTCCAAGCTGCTGGTGCCTTTGCTCCATCGTGAGAACCAGACGTTTTGGTTCTTGATCTGTAGATCTTCATCATCCTATTCGATTGCTTGCACCCATAAACCTTCATCTTCTCTGCTTTCATGTGCCCAAGGTTTCTATTATTCATCCCAAAACAGATACCCACAGATCAAAGACAATATTCAGAACGGAACCGTTTGAGCACTGTCTTCTCAAAGGTCTATTTAAGTCTCTTTCTAGTTGCACCATTTTCGGTCTAGCAACAACTTGAGAGAACTCCTACTCTCAGAGTCCTCAGCCTTTGATAGTTTCACTTCCTTGGGTGTTCCAAAGGCATCGGAATAGTGCTGTGTTAATCAACTGCCAGTAATAGTGCTCTCCATGAATCCATCAGATGTTAGGTAGGATTATCCTTGTAATTCATATAAATTTGTTGAAGAAAAATGTCAAAACCAGAGCTATGATATCAGGTTGCAAGAGGCATGTCGTTCCCTGATTTAAACTTTTATGTATCCCAAATATAAGAAGTGGAATGTTAAATGATGTAGTGCTTTCATTGGACAATTTTATGAAGTGAAAAATGAAAAAATGCAACACCTATGCCTTTTGATTTTTTATAAACCGTGGAATAAATATTGACATCGATTTTTGTTTAAACATTGTTGTACCAAACAGCAGTTTTGTTTATCAAGGTAAGAATATTATATAAATGTGCAAAAATAAAAAATGTACTGTGCAGATTAAAGTAATCAACGTGCTGCAATCATCGTAATTTTGTATTTGGAAAGCATGCAGACTCGTACCTAAATATGCAATTTCGACTGTCAACAGTTTTTCTAATTCTGTATACATTTTTAACAATAAAAAGCTTTTATTCTGTAATTAAAAATATATTATAAACATACTTTTAAAATATAAATTGTTTAATCGGGCACTGCATGTCCCGCGGTTCATTTTTGGACCTCAGAGAATACTCATCCGTGCAGATTTACTGTGGAAAAGACATGGCAGATTCAAATAGCATTTGGCTCTCCAACAACAGACAAACAATAGTACTTGTTTATACGAACTAAGTTCGTGTCATAAATTATTATTATTATCATAGGTAAAGTGTTAGCGGAAAATGTAGTTTAATAACCTGTGAAATGTAACATCAAGATTCAAGAGCAGCACGCTATCTATTTTGTGGGTTTTAGAACTTCACAGGGTCCATAACTCGTCTCAACTTTACGTAATCTTCCTCCAAATTGTCAATTGTAAAATTTTAGCTTTGTCTAGATATTTTTGAGATTTCTATAGCTTTGGCAAATATTCTTTAACCACAGATATAGGAGAATAATATCACTCATTCTCATGTTAAGCTGTATCCTATTATGTGACGGGTACGTATATAGCAATGTCACATTGCCAACGTGAAACAAGCATATGTGAAAAAAATAAAAGACCCTGTCATATAAAAATCTATAAAGGGGGATAAAGTATCTTATTAAGGAGAGTTAGACTTTAGGAACAAGGAATAAGAATATTTAATTAATAAATTTATATAAAAATTATAATCACAATAAATATAAAGATATGTATTTTATAATATAAATCTAAGAGATATTCGTATTATTATAATATATTATTTAATATGTTATTTAACCATTTAATCAAGTAAAATAATTTATAAGATCAATAATTAAAATCTAAATTACTTTCTAAGTTTGATCATAATCAATGATTTTGCAAAAAATTATAAAATAATATAAGAGTATAATTTCTTAACAAATAACAACATTAAAAAAAATAAAATTGGGAGAGGCTAAAACTTATTATTAAAAAGATAATTTCTAAAGAAAAACTCAAAATTTAGAAAACTATCATAATTGAGTTTTGATTGCCATAGAAAGTAATGTGATTATTACTAATTGATCGCTGGTCCCGTTAGTTTCCAAGAAAAAAAAAAAAAAAAAAAAGAACCCATAATTCTTGAGACCAAAGTAGATTGACTTTTTCAAACTTATTTTTATCTAGAGTTTGTTATTATTGTGCAGAATTCTTTATAGAGGTTAAGGGTCACTTTGAGTGTTTGTCCTTTAAAAAATTTATAGAATGAAAAAATAAAATTTATTTCTTCAATAATTAAAATCAATTTTTCATTAATTAATATACAGGATCTTCTAAAAAAAATTAAGAGAATAAACTTTTTTAAATTAATGAATAAAATAACTTTTGACCTTAAGTCTTATGCATTAAATGTTGTTTTGAGCTCTTCCAGCAAATACGAAAAAAGTAATATGTTTCTATAAATTATTTAATAAAGAAAAAAAGAAAGAAAAGCTTGTTAAGTACGTATGTAAAAATGACATATATATTTTTAATAAAAAGAAGAAATTTATGAAAGTAAAGACATTTTTGTCATTTAATACATGAAACCTAGTGCCTATTCCGTTCACACGTTTTCTATTTTCATTTTAGAAATGATCAAGAAAATATGTTTGATTATAATTTTGAAAATATTTTTTAAAAATAATTTTAAAACAAAGGTTGAATTTGAAGATGAAAAAAAATTATTTTCACTGATTTCACGAAAATTTGGAAAATAAAAAAGGAGAATAATAAAAACATGGTTGCATATGTGTAGTTATAATGAAAATAAAACATGTATTATTTTTTAATATTTGAAAATAAAAATAATTTTCGAAAAAGGAAAACATGAAATGAATACAGCAAATGTTTCTTAAAATCAAACATGAACTAGTTTTCTATTTTTTTTCCATTTTGGAAAAGAAAGCTAAATATGCATGAATATTACTCACTTTTAAATTTTTGGTAAATTCTATGACACTATTTTTAAGTGATCAACACCGCTAACTAAAGATCGGAACAATACCAAAAATCTTAGTTTTTTCTCTCCTAAATAATCAAATAAAAGAAGATGACTTTGTTAACTTTCTTTCCTTTTAATTTTTTTTTTCCGAATTGCCAAATATAAGTCCACACTAACCAATAACACTCTTTCATCGGAATTTCATTTCCGATACATGCGTAAATCAGTTGATTATATTTAAATGATTTTGGTTAAAAAATTAGATTCCATTTATATAGTTAAGATTATAATGAGCACGAACTTTTTTCAGTTGCCATGTGATACATGTGTACTGGGCTCAAGTTTATTGAAATTATTTTTAAAATTGGTTTTTTTATATCTAGTTACGTGTTCATTACGAAAATATGAACACAGAGATCACCTAACATATTAATTTTAATTTTAACTCATTAGATATCAATATCTATATGCATTTTAAATAATCATTACAAAAATATATATAAACATTCTTTCTATACATAACAATCTATAATTATTAGAATGCAAAAAAGAAAAAAAATCTATAATTAGATATTCTTATATGTAGATACATCATAGAAATATTTCTTGATCATTGCGAAAATATAATAAACACAGAAATGCATGGTTGAGATAAAGGGTCTTTGTGAAGTTTAGTTGAGATGCTAAGGTCCACGACAGTAGTATGTAATCAGGGAATGTCAATAGTACTGACTGTGTAAAATATTATTATGGATGATATATTTATTAATTTTTATAACAAATATCTTAAATATTATTTTAATTATAATTTTTAAGCTAGTATAAAAAAATTTATATCAATATTAATACATAACAATTGAACCCTATCTTTTAACCATAATTAGACAACCTTAGTCGCTGCATTTGGTATGGCATAGAAAAAACGTCCAAACATTACCGTAAATAATAATTATAAAATGGATTTTGATGACTAACGTGCTATTTATTTTATTCAAAGCTTTGAAATCATTGTCTAACAATTATTATGTATTTTGACCATTTACGTTTCAACTAACTTTCTTTTTCAAGGAAATATATTCAAGTTAGTTTGTAATTTGTGAATAATTTTCTGGTTGAAAACAGGTGGGTAAGATATGACACTAAGATCTTTTTTATTTGCTCCTAAACCTAACAATTATAATCATTTCAACAAAAGATTGCCCACAGTCATATGTAAATTAAATGCTTTATTCTTTTGTCAGATTGGATCAGCAGAGGATGGAGTAATTTTGTCCAATTTGAACGAACAAAGTTTGAATTTGAAGTGAGGAGGACAAAATGCAAAAATGTCTGAGCAGTGGGATTGGACCAAAATAGGATTGATGTAGTTCATTTGTAGCTTTTATGGGTATATTGATCATAAGATAATAAAAAGAAAAGTGTGTAGGCTCTGGCAAATTCGGAAAGTTTACCTCATGTCTCTCAATTTCTCAAGGTTGATATTTTAGATGGAGGCTTTACGAAAGTATTAGGACACTTGAGCTACGCCAAAAAGAGTAGTTAAAACGGTAACGATCTATTGCCTCATTGGGTTTGATTAGGCAAAGAAATTTGCATTCTATAATCGGCTAAAAAAATACCCAATTCATGCAAATTGAACCCATTATTGGCTGAATTGGTACACAGATTATACTTGTAGTCATTGTTTTTAGGGAATTAATCTATAAAATTAACAAGTGGAATAGGTGTAAAAACCAGTCAATTCAGATAAAATTGATCAAAATCGATATAAAACTGATTTGAACTTAGTTATATTAAAAAATATAATTTAATTTTTTTTAAAATAAATAAAAATATATATGTTTTGTTAGAATCATATAATGATTTGAATCATTTTATCAGTTATTATTAATTTTTTATCTTATAAAATATAATTTGATTATTTATATCTTAGTTTAGATTTTTATATACATAAAATAAAATTATTTAAATTTGTTTAGTGGTCTAAATTTATAATATTATATTTTTATTTAATATTATTTTATGTATTATTTAATTAATAATATTATTTTATCAATATCAATTTGATCACTGTTGAACTTCATCAATGTCTTTGACTGGTTTATTGGTCCAATTCTCAGAATCTTTCTTATAGTAGACTTGATTTTTTAATTGTTATTAGAAACTTATGTTTTTGTTAGTTTTTGACCACTTTATATTTTGAATTGAATTTGACATTAACATTTTAGTTTATAATTTGAATGAGATTTTATATAACTTTCAGTAAGTTGTAATATTGAATGGAATTTGAATTAAAGTTTATTAATTAAGTTTACTAGTAATTATTAAGGTTATATTTACTTCAAATTAAAATTTCTATATGATAAATGGGTGTGAAGTCTATTGTTTCCAAAACGAATTACTAAGACTAATTAGTTAAAAAAGTTATATATCTATTAATTGAGTTTTTTTAATTTATTTTTTATTTTTAATTAGTTTAGTTAGATCCCAAATTAATTTGTTTAACTCACCAACTCACAATGAGTTAAGTAAATAAAATAAAAACTCATTAAACATGTGCATTGTATTAGGTTAATTCCTCATTAAATAAGTCATAGGCGATTAGATCAAATTAAATTATCTCATTTCAATAGTATTACTAATTTAAAATATTCTAAATGACTTCCAAAAAAACAAACATTCATATTTCTATTATTAATTCTCATTCACTATTCTTTCCCTTTTTATTCAATCTTTCCCCTAAAATACCCTAAATTCATCCACCTCCCTTCCTACTCATCACTCCCCTTCTTATCACACCCAGTAAGTTCCAGCACTTGTACAACACATAATGCTTATTTGGATAAATTTTTTTCAGAAATATTTCTAGAAAAAAAAATAAAATATATTTCTTTAAAAATTAAAATTATTTTCGTATTAAATAATTTGTAAAAAGCCTTATATATTTTAAAAAATATCAACGAGATAATTTCTTCGTATTAATAAATAAAAAATTTAATTTAATTTAATTTTAAAAAATACATTTTATTTTTTATTATTTTCTTCTCTTACAAATTCATTCGCTAGAGGTTATCCTTACATGCTAAATCTAATACACTTCACAAAACATTTCTTACCTTATTTGTCTGCATGATGAATGATTAACTAAATGTTTCTACCATATTGATATTCTTTATTAAAAGTACATGTATTAGATATTGATGGATACTGGATCATTTGTTCATCCTCCCTCGATATTCCAATCTCACGGTGTAGCAGTATTTCTGTGTAGCTATGCATGTGATGATTCATAACATAAATGAATTTGACAAATAATTGGGGGCTTGTTATGATTTTCTCCTCGACAACGTTGTGATTCAATTCAATTGGGTCACCATAATTCAGTCACTACTATTGAAATTTTTCTAAATATAGATTTGAAAATTGTTATTATAATTGGTATAGAGAAAGAGTTTAAGTTGGGGAAGAAGGGGGTGAGTGATGGATCAAGAGGCTAAACAATTTTCAAAGAAAGAGAATAAGTCAAAATTGGAAATGAACTTACAAGGATATTTTGGGGAAAACAAAAAAATGGAAAAAAAAAGGGTATTTGTATTTTATTAATTTAGTATCTACATGCAAGTCATTAATGGGTAGTAGGAGTTTGGATGCTTTAATATTTAGAAAAAATATTTGATAAATAATATATATATATATATATATATATATATATATTTATTTATTTATTTATTGTGAGTAATTTGATTTACTCATTAGTTAACTTTAATTAAAGGATGGAAGTATGTTTACTATCTACATTCTGTAGCAAGAAGGGCTCTTGTAGCACTTAGAATTTTGTTGGTTGTCCTAAACAACTCAAGCGTGCTATCCTATTTTATTGATGGAAAAAAAAAATTTGAGCTTTAATATTTTATTCGAATGATCTGATAACTAGATGAAATCAATTAGTAAATAAGGTAATCAAATCAAATTTATTAAATTCAATCCAATTTTTTAAAGTAAAATTCAATAATTAGTTTAGATATCTGGTTGGTATTTTATAAACATGAAGTGACCAAATAAAATAGCTCTTTAAAGAACCTACTAAAATAATTAATTGAAAATTGTAATTTAGTGATCAAATAAATATATTTTTCTTGATAATTTATATAGGTATTATGTGTACACGACTTTTTACAGGATACGAATTTGGGACTTAACTTATATATTCGAGTATTACTAGGATCAATGCTTCTTTGGTAAATATATAAAAATATTTTAAAACCAATGACGTTAATTTGAAAAATGATGAAAAATTAACCTGGTAGTTTCATAATTTCATTTTTTTTTTCATTTAGTACCAACTCCATCAATCTTAACACTTGCACCATTAATTAAAGTTTAACATGTAAACCTTTGATTCCAAATTTAAGAAAACACATTCTGAAAGCAAAATGAAAGTAACAAAAGCATTGCTAACATGTTATTTTCCTCTGAACTAAAAGAACATAACCATTGTCATGTTTGGGATACCATTCACCTAAACCATGATATGCAATAAATTAGTAGTTGGTGTATAACGCGTTATTCTAAACGTTCCTTTCAGTGTAAAAAGTCCTATATATTGCAACCCACCTAATAATTCCATTTTTTTCTTAGCAAAAGCCAACCACGTACTTAATATAAGTCTCTTTCCTTACCCAAGATTTTCCAAAGTACAGACATTGGGAGTGACGTGCTAAGCCCAAAACTACAGTGCTTACAGATAAAAACGAACCAGAACCCATGAGAAAAGCAGAGACCATTTTAGAATATTGGAATGAGACAACTTAGAAGCTTCTAGTTCTCTTCAACCCAAGTAAAAACATCCAGAAAAACTGTAATATTTTTAATTTTAATTAAAATATGCTAAAAATATACTTTTAAACATTTGTTGAAAGATTTGATCCTAGATAAATACATAGGAAAAAACTTTTATCAAGAGATTAGTTGCTGAATATTATGGATTCACTTAAAAAGAATATAGAAGTAAGTCTTGTTATATTTATGTTTGATTCTTACCATTAAAAATACTTATTATTATTTAATTATATATCATATGATAAATTGTTAATTTTTACTCTAACTATTTTAAAATTTTTATATTTAGAGTGATTTATGATCTATTATTGACCATTGATGCGTAAAAATTACATTTATATTTTTTTACTGCATGCTATTTATTTTTAAATTGACTATTAAACATAAAAATGTTCATTTTAGTTTTCACATGAAATTATATCAAATTGAATATGCGTGCCATAAATAGATAGCTATTAAATTTTTTTTATACATGATACTTATTTTTAATTTAATCTTTATAATTTTAAATAGCTCCTTATCATTTTCCAGTCTTGTAATAATGACAAAAAGAAAAATGATTTTACTATATGTGCAACAATTTAATTTATTCTTTTAAAATAATTAAATTAAAATGTATATGAATTAAAAAACAATTTAAAATGTTAAAAATTTGATAAAATAAATAAAGAATAGGAAACCTCACAATAACAGACATTCAGCATGATTCCAGGATCATGGTCTTAATTCATCACCCCAAGGACACCTCAAGATCCGACATCATCTGTCAGTATCAGACAAGGTAAAGTCCTTTTCATCTTTTTTATTTCAGACCCGAATATTTGAGTACATTTCTCTTTGTTTAATTTTCTTCTATTTTTAAGAAAAAAAGGGGAGATTTGTAAGTTCACAAATTAACTTATTTTAAAATAATTAATATTTTTATCAATATAAATATAAATTAATGTCATGTTATTAAAAAATAATACACAAGTGGATGTTATATGTGTCATTATTATTTTATCTATTTTTTAATAAAAATTTTATTTATTTTTACTTAATCCTTTGTTATTTTAAATATTAATATTTTGATCCATATGAAATAGTAACCTTTTATTTTTATACTAAATTTAAATTATTAAATATTTTTTAATAAAATATAATTAAATTAAAATAAATTAATAATCAAATAAAGATATAATTAAATACATTTTATTCCAATTTATTAAATTTACTCCTACCAGAATCATCACAACTATCACACCCTTCACCGCGTAATATTTTAAAATTTTAATTGATTTTAATTCTTATTTTAAATAATTTTTATAAAATATTTTATATTAAACTTAAAATCATACCTACTACTATTACGCTGATCTTTACGTAATATCTTAAAATTCTAATTAATTTTAGATCATATCATAAATAATTTTTATAAAATATTTTATATTAAACTTAAAAATATGAAAAGTTTAAAACTTTTCCTATAACATATAATTTATAATAAGTATGAATTTTAAAATATTAATTTTGATGTACGAATTTTAAATATATTTTTAAAAATTTTTATTTCGACATAATGAAAATATTATGCATTTAATAAATAATATATATATATATATAAATAAATATTGATATATAATAACATACTGATATATAATAACATATAACATACCTATGAAATGAGTTGGGTTAGCTAAATTTAAGTTTATCCAAAATTAATATTAATATTAAAATTCCTTATATAATATAACTCATCATTCTTTTACTCTAATTGTATTGTTTATAAACTCTTGAAGACTTTATCAATTCTAGCTATCAATTTGTTCTTTAACTTATTAAAACGTGTTTCCCTCAAAATATGTATCACCAGGAGATCTTCTCCCTTAATAGAAATTTGAGATCATAACAAGAACTGACCACCAGTATAAAAAAAAAATGCAAGGATGAATCCTTCATCTTGGAACAAACATATATATAAAGAAAACTCGTGCACGCTCTAACATTATCACACATCATTCATCATATTACATATTCTACATGATCTTAAGAATCTTAAAACGAGACCATCTGTCATTCACTCATGATGAACAATTTGCATTCACTTTAGTCAATCTATCAATTCTACTAACCGATTGCAACCTCAAGTTTCCATCACTTTTTACACCTTAAATATTTAAGTTCATGATGACATGTTGATAGTACACCCACCATAACACGGCATTGAGCTTTCACCAACTCAGTATGTCTATAGTCGGTCAAGATTGATATATGGAATTTCAATTGTTTGTTGTTGCACTATCGCTACCCTCAAGATAGTTAAACCTACATTAACATATCTCAAGTGTCATTCTATAGTCATTATAATTCTGAAGACTAACTCCCAAAATCACACCTTATGGGTTTCCTTCTTAGTTGTGGAGTCCTTCGTTGTGACACTAGGGCAACGGTAGAAGATTAGTGTTAGAGTCATTTACTGACGTAGTTATGAATACTTTCCACTGACTTATCACCCCCTAACCTCCAATAACTCCTTGGCTTGGGGTTCACAGGGTAACAAGTACTCTTATTCTCTCATCGAATAATATTACAATCTAGCATGCCATTAGATTACTTTTTTTTTTTTTTATGAGAAAGTCATCCCAACACTCATGTTCACACTCCAGAAACACCACATTAAAACAAGTCTGACAAACCCATAATACGACAACAATCATTTCAATATTGTAACATCAAAGTTTTACGCGTTGTTTTACATCTTGATGATGATTAATAGTCAAGTAATGTTTGATTTTTGATATCTCAAATGCTTGGTTTGGTATGTGTACATGAATTATGTGTTTGTGTACGTGTATAAGTGTTTAAATTTAATGGTGTTTAAGCTCATAACTCATTTCTTGGTGCTTTGTTATTTGTGAATTTGCTTAAGTGAATGATCGTTTAATAGTGAAGCGAACCAAGACTCATTTACTCAAGTGAATTTAGGTTAGTGCTGAAATTGCCATAATCTGCTTAAGCGAATGCACAAATTTATAAATAGCTAGTGAGCGGTATAGATTTCCATTTTTGCTAATTCCTATGTCCCAGAGCTATTTTTTCTCCTTTATGTTGTGTTTTTAAGTTGTTTTTATGTCCAAACACTTCAACTAATCACAAATATCCACTACTCAAGTGGTTCCATTATTCATCAATCTCTCGAAGTCAAATCTCCAAATTGAAGAGTGTGATTTTTTTTGTTTTAAGTCAAGGGGCACATTTTCTACTTCAAAGTTGTTAAGTAAACCTTATTCTTGCTAAATTCTAACTTCCGACCGGTTGGATCTTTGTTAAAAACCATTCTTTTTCAAAAGTGGTAAATGGGACATTGTGCATGTTCCTTTCTCCACAACTAAATATGTATTTGAGATCATTAATAACACCAGTCATAATGGTGTGTTCGAATTTTTAAAAAGATTCCTTTTGCATATTTTTTCTTTTGCTCATAGGGCAGTTTCATTTTAAAGTTGCAAGTAAATAGTTTTGGTCCTAAATGTAAAATGTAAACAAGTTAAAACCATCTATTAAATTGTCTTTGTTTTGATATATTGTTTAAAAAGATTGACGTCATGGATATAAGCTAGCAAGTACATGCGAGATTTTACGAATCAATGTTAACATTATTTGAAGATTCGTTTGACGCTTCAAAAGGTAAGTGGTGTTTATCCTTGACAAAATTTATGTTTTAAGAACTTTGGTCATTGATAACTCGCAAAATTGAGTTATTACTGTACGTTTTTTAACTAAGAAATTGTCCATTAAACAATCTTAAACAAGCCAAAACAATTGTTAAATGCTTTAAATTATAATACTTTGTTAGATCAAGATGATGAACTCATCAAAGGTTTTGATTTTTACAAGACAGACGGAACTTTCTCAGACGGAAGATCAGCAAGCAAGTCGACGAACGAGCACATTGATTTAAAGATGACTCTCGACGTAAGTCATTCGTGCATCTCAAGTTGAAGTCATCAGACGATAGGATAAGACGAAACATCTTAAAAACTGAAGGCATATATCGTCTGTCCAAAAGTGAAGCAAAGTTGAGTCACTCGCGCCAAGATTTCAAATATAAGGAAGTACTCATTAGAAGCATCCAAGATCAGTATAGAGATTCGAGCTTACACATGCAAGTCAAAAAGGTCTTCACCTTTTTGTCAAAATCTCTGTACAAGTCAGAAAAGATCTACAAGACGCAATCTAAGTCATTGCATCGTCGCGTACTACATCAATCAATCAAGTACAACTGACAACTTTTGGAAAGCTCTCTAGAAACTATCCAACGACACTAACGGTCATTTGAAGAGGATGCCTATATAAAGACTTCACTTCATCAGAATTCAGTTGGTGAAAACGCTTATCTTATTCTATCCTCTAAGATTTCGCTCAAATATTCTGAACATTTTTCATTGTAAAAACCCTCTCTGCGTAGAGGAATTTCTTTGTTTTAACATCTGTTTAAAATCCACTTGTGTGGTATTTTAGCCTGAGGAGGCTGTGTTCCAAAGAATACCTTTGTTGTTTAGCCTGCGAAGCCTGGGATCAAAGAATATCGTGTAATAGCCAGAAGTGGCTGGGTTCAAATAATACTTGTAACCTTTTCACGGTTTGTAGTGAAAACTCAGTGGTTGCTGAGTAACTGGACGTAGTCTTGGATAGACGAACCAGTATAAAAATACTTGTGTATTTATTCTCTTAAGCTTTTGACTAACGGGGATAATAAAACTATAATGTTTGTTCATTAAAATCAATCTTTGAAAGATTAAGACTGTTTGGTCTGAACCCCTTTAAACTCACAGACGAAAGCAACAAATTTTTTAAAGTAACACAATTCAACCCCCCCTTCTTGTGTTTTATCTTTTACATACTTTGTGATAGAACTTGTTAATGGATTGCTTAAATGTTTCGGGGGTTAAAAATAGCCAAAAACAGGGGAAAACGTGTAAAGGAATACACCTCATGCAAATTGGGACTTAACTCGCGCAAGTTAGAGTTCTAGTGGTTGACCATCCTTCTCTGTCGCATCAACTCGCGCAACTTGCCTCTGAGCTCGCGTGAGTTGACTTATCTTCCAACCCATGTTTGCTCTTTGTAACCTCAACTCATGCGACTTGCACTTGCTTGGACGTCACATTTGCTCTCTGGAACCTCAACTCGCGCGAGTTGACTTACAGCTCGCGCGAGCTGGGTTCGCAAAGCTCAAGTCCACTAAAGAAGACTATATATTCATAAAACTACTATTAGCAAAGCATCTAGAAACCCTAGACCACAAAAATTTTTGTTCACGCGACATTTAGAGTATGACCTCAAGCCTAAGTGGAGGAGATGCAAGGATTACTCGACTTCTTTAGAATTCGATTGTCTATGTATTATCTTCCTTATTATTCTTATGTTGCATTCTTTATTAGCATGAACTAAATCCCTCTTGATTGGAAGAACGATGTAACCCTAATTATTTCTAATACAATTCTCGATGCATTGCAAGTTTATTTCTTCTACGCTTAATGTTATTTGTTAACTAGCCATTAATAAATTGATCGTAAACCTAGGGAAACTTTGAGAAAAGAAACCTAGGTGGTACAGGAGAAATAGCCATTACTGAGCTAGAGTCCTAAAGATACGAATAGACGATAGTGTGGACATAACCTAACAGTTATCACTAGATTCACAGAACTTAAACTCTAATTAACTTTGTTTAATTTAAGAGATTAATTAATTAGGTTAATCTAGGCGGTGTAGGTGATCCTGAGAGGGACAATTACAAGGGTGGGAATCCGATCCATCCAAGATTATAGTTTGAATAACTGAGAGGAGAGTATTAGGGCAATTAGTGGTGAAATCGGGATCCCAATCGCTCCTTTAAAATCTGAATTTTCTTTTTATTTTAATTAATCACAATTTCTTTCACAATTCTCACAAAACCCCCAATAATATAATTGATAGAAATTTTGATCGCTTATCCTTGTGGGATCGACAACCCTGGTTTTAAAAATACTTATTACTTGATGGTTGTGATATACTTGACATAACAAAGCGAGGTGCGGGAGGTAGTAGTATTGCTGCCGCAACGTCCTGCTCGCATCAAGTTTTTGACGCCGTTGTCGGAGATTAGCCAATTAAATTTTAATTTAATTGTATTATCTTTTTCTTAATCCTTCTTCCCTTCTTCTCTATACTAATATTTGTGGCATCTTATACGTGCTCACAATAACCCTTGCATAATATTTTTCTTGGCTTTAATTTTTTTGTGATATTCTCACTTGGTCCGGGAAAATTGTTTTACAAGAAATTACGAAAACATGGAGAGTCCGAATTTGGCATTGATCCTGAGGTCAAGAGAATAACTCATACACTCTCTAGAGCAACCAGAGAAGCTAGAGCCCGCGCTCAATTACCAAAACCTTCAGACACCTTGAACAACCCCAACATGGATCCTGGACCTGGACAACTCGCTCAACCCATGACCCTTGCACAATACTTCAAGAATGATCTAAAGATAGGTTCACCAATAGTCCTACCACCTGACACCGATCATGGTAAACACACTCACTTGATGAACTACTTCAACCAGAACTTCCAATTCCATAACCTTTCTCATGAAGATGCAACCGAGCATTTGAGGAACTTCTTCTTTAAATGTAACCATGTCGTCGGTATAGAAGACCAGGAGGTCTCTAGGTTAAGGTATTTTCCGTACACACTACACAGGGAAGCCAAATCTTGGCTGAATTCACAACTTGCCGGCAGATTCACCACTTGGGAGGAATTAGAGACCCAAATTTTATGCAGGTTTGTGAATGAAAACAAGAAAAAGCAGTATGATTCTTGCCTTGTACACCTTCAAGATGGAGGATGATGATAACTTTGCACAAGTCTGGCACAAATTTAAAGCTCTCCAAACAAAGTGCCCCCAACACATGACATAAATGTTCACATCCTGGTATAACTATTTATCCAAGGGCTAACAACAGAAGAACTGAAAAACATTAATTTAATAGTTGGAGGAAACTTAGCAAAGTTAAAAACACCAAAGGCATGTGTGAAATTGTTTGAATTGATGGCACCCTCCTCATACCTTAACTGATGGAGGACCATCCCTACTAGAAGCTCAAACTCAAGAAGAAGGTAAAAGAAGAGTCACAACTTAAAAAAACACAAGAGCAAGTTGAAAGAGAGTTGACCAAGGGTCAAACTCAACAGTCAACTCTAGATGACTTTTGTCTTGTAATTAGGCCTTGTAATATTTTAAGTGCTTTGTAAGCTTTTAATTAGTCTTGTAATAATCGAATTTGGGCCTCCATGAACATTAGAATGTCACGACCTTGTAAAGCATGCAAAACAATTTGAATTCTAAGTTTAGAATGGGAGAGAGTGACGCACACTCTCCTTGGAGAGAGTGGAGAGATTTTGGAGGGAAGCTAGTGACAATTCCACTAACTCTAATTCAAATTTTAACC
Organism: Hylodesmum podocarpum; assembly: GCA_026586105.1. Lineage (NCBI taxonomy): Eukaryota > Viridiplantae > Streptophyta > Magnoliopsida > Fabales > Fabaceae > Hylodesmum > Hylodesmum podocarpum. Next base: position 880,595 of record JALJEV010001341.1, read on the forward strand.
CTTAGATTAGATCTAAATCTAAAGGCTACAATTTGAATTCGGTCAAGGCATGATTAACACTACTTCAAGAGTGATTCTAGACTCTTGATCAAGATCCCATCATGTGGACTAAATTCAAACTTGAGTTACATGTTTTCCACCACTCAAGAGTGAACCACCATCACATGATCTAGATCTAATCAAGCGGTGGAGAATCAAACTTGAATCACAAGTTACATGCCTTTCCTTAGCTAATCGTGACCTTAGATTAGCTTCCTAATCTAATGGTTAAGGTAAGGATTCGTGTGAGGTTCCTCATGAAGGCTTATCATGAGTTGATCCTTCCTTGATCCAAGGGTTAGCAAACTAACTGGGTTCCCTTCCTAATTGGCGCCACATATCTAGTATAAATAGGAGAAAACTTGAATTGTAAGGACTTTTGATGAATTTTCAGAATTTTGAATTAAGTTAAGAGATAATTCTTGAGAACATTCTCTCTAAGGTTTCTCTTCAAACCTTGAATCTTATCAATAAAACTTCTTCCTTGTGGCGATTCTCCCTTAGGCTTATTGCTCATGCATGGTGTCATCACCTTCTAAACCTCTTCCACTTTCTTATTTCTTCTAAGTCCTTTGAGTCTTGAATCCCTTAGCTTCCGCCATTGATGTTCATTTCGTGGAGCTTCCAATTGAAGATGAAGATAGGGCCAAATCTGAGCTTCTTCTCAAGCAAGCTCATATCATTAACACTAGTTAGAAGAGGAGTACATGTAGTAACCACAGATACAACTGTCCTAACTAAGTTGGAAGCCCTAGCCATCAACCAACAACGGTTGGAGAGCCAGATTGCAGCAAATGCAGCCCAAACAGCACCCACAAACACTACACGTCCACCACAATCTTATCCAGAAATTTGTACTATATGTGGAGGTAATCATCTAACTGGTGCTTGTATTAATACTAATTAGAATGTTAATTTTGCAAGGTAGTAACAACAGAGGTATAATTACAACAACAACTTTGGGAACTCCAACTATAGGAACCATTCTGGTTTCTCGTGGAAGGACAACGCTAATTCCCAAAGGCTTCCATACTAACCACCTCAAGAGAAAAAAATCAAACATAGCTTTATCCAGGAGTTAGCAGATGAATGAAGTCTTAGCAGACAATTTATCTCTTAGCAGACAAATAGAGCTAGCAAAAGAATGAAGCAAGTCAGATGAATGCACTATTAAGATTAATGAGTTAGCGGAAGAAGCTTGACAACAAGATAAATGTATTTTCAGTAGAGTCTTCTTAAATGCTTGTTGCTCAAACCCAATATAAGGAAGTTAACCTTTCTTTTGTGCAAAGATGGGGCAAATCAAAACAAAATAGGGTGCTTGCTGACATAGAGATTTGGTGTATGTTGGGCTTGAAGCTGAAGAAACCATCCCTAGTTTTAGTTTTGATATACTTGTACTTTTGATCTTTATGATAGATTGTATATAGGAGTTTTAAATGTATTGATTGTTTTAGCTTAGGCTTTGAGTGTGGTTTTTATTCAATCGTTCCATAGAAACCTTGTTTTATACTTGTGATTTGAGCTAGAGAAGCTTTGGAACCCCATTTTGGTTGAAAGGAATCAAAAACTTTAGTTTTAAAAGGTTTTTAAGCTGAAGTAATCGATTACCAAGAGCTGTAATCGATTACCAACAGTTTCAGAAAACAGGGGAATCCAAACTGCTCTGGAGTAATCGATTATCACTCCATAGTAATCGATTACTTCGTGCTTGAAGGAACAAGGAAGGCAAATTTCTCTGGAGTAATCGGTTACTTCTATCCAGTAATCGATTACCACACCTGAATTCATCTCAAAAGTTTTTGAAACTGCTTTAAATTGAAACCTCTTTGAATTATTTCAGAGAGAGAGATCTTTTTGAGTTTTCAAAGAAGAAAGGAAGAGCAAAACACTAGTTTCTACAAGAAATCTCTTCAAAGGTTCAAAGATTTCTCTTGAGATGAAAGCTGTGTGAAAAGATTGAATTGTGTGGATGATTTTGTTGATCAGTGGTTACACACCAAGAGTAATTCTATCTGATCTTTATCTTTTGTAATCTTTTTGGTTTTAATTCTAAAGAGAAAGGTATTCTCTGGAAAGAGTTGATGAGTTTTTGAGAGAGGTACTCTCAAAGGTTGATTCTTGAAGGGATCAAGGATCAAGATATGTTCTTAGGTGAAGAACATATAGTTTTGAGTATTTGATTTGTTTTTGTGTTTGTGTAGTGTGATTGTATTGAACACAGAATCATTATAGTGGAAAACCGATCGCAACAGATTGTTGGATTGGGACTGGATGTAGGCCGAAAGCCGAACCAGTATAAATCTCTGTCTAAACTCTCTTCTCTATCTTATCTCTTTTAATTCTTTATTTTCTTGCTTTATAATTTTTCCCTTGTTTTTCCGTTGTTTATATCTCTGGTACATTTTGTAATTTAAGATAAAATTGAATCGGGAAAAAGTGAGCAAAAGTTAAGTTGTGAAGGGAACTTGAATCTATTCACCCCCCCTCTAGATTCATATAGGGACCAACAATTGGTATCAAGAGCTTTAACTATTAAATCAATCTAGTAATCCTGCTTAGTTCCCTGTAATGGCCAGTAATCTTTTACCCTTCGCTGAAGGAGCTTCCATAAATAGACCTCCATTGTTCTGCGATGATAACTATCCATTCTGGAAAGTTCGCATGAAGATCTTTATGGAATCTATTCACAGAAGTATCTGGCAGGTTGTGGTAAATGACTACAAAGTTCCAATGAAAATGGAAAATGGAAAAGAGATAGAGAAACCTTTTGAGGATTGGGACATAGATGAGATTAGGAGGGCTGAAAATGATGCTAAGGCCTTGAATATCATACACTCTGTCTTGAATTCTGATGAGTTTTTCAGGATATCAGTGTGCACAACAGCAAAAGAAGCATGTGAGCTTATCATGGTAACCCATGAAGGTACTGTTGAGGTGAGGACAGCTAGGAAGAACACACTCATTCAAGAGTATGGGACATTCAGAATGTTCCAAGGAGAATCTATAATGGAAATGCAAAAGAGATTCACACACATCATCAACCATCTCAAAGGACTTGGCAAAGACTTCATTGAAGAAGAAGTGAATGTCAAGATTCTGAAATCGCTGAATAGAAAGTGGCAACCTACAGTGACAGCCATAACTGAATCCAAGAACCTTGCTGCTATGACAAGTGCTGAATTGTTTGGGAAACTTAGAGAGTATGAAATGGATATGACTCGAATGGCAGATGAGGATCAGAAAGACAAAAGAGCCAAAGGAATTTCTCTCAAAGTAGACCGAACAGAAACAAAATCTGAATCCTCTGAAGACGGAAATGATTCACAAGAAGACCAAGTAAACTTGATGGTAAAGAAGTTCAGAAAGTTCATGAAGAACAACACTAAAAAGAAATTTGGTCAACCAAGAAAAGGAGTCAAGAAGCAAGATAATACTTCAGTTAAAGTGACATGCTATGAATGTGGGAAGATTGGGCACTACAGATCAGATTGTCCAACCTTGAAAAGAAGTAACAACACTGAAGTGAGAAAATCTGAGAATGACAAAAATATCAGAAAAGAAAAGAAGAAAAAGAAAGCATACATAGCTTGGGATGAAGGCTACACATCCTCAACATCTGAAAGTGAAGATGAGGAGGCAAATCTATGCTTAATGGCAAAAACATCCAGTAAGGTAAGTGATACAAACTCAATTATGGATGAATATGATGAATTGCATTCTGCTTTTTGTGAGCTTTATAATCAAGCTGAAGCTTTTGAAAAAGAAAACATAGTATTGAAAAAGGAAGTATCCATGTTGAAACAGAAAATATGTGAGTTAGAAACTAATATTTCCAAGTTAAAGGAACACAACATTTCTGTAAACCATGTTCACATGAAATCTGGAAACACTAAACATGCTAAATTCACTTGTACTTATTGCATGAAACCTGGACATAAATCATACAACTGCATGATTAGAAAGAAAGGGATTTCCAATGGCAAATACAAATGGATTAAGAAAGAATCCTGTAGCACTAACATGCATGGACCCAAGAAGAAGTGGGAACCAATTGCAAAATAAGTTCTTTTTCTCTTACAGGAAAACCTGAATAGCAGAAGCTCAATTTGGTACTTAGACAGTGGCTGCTCAAGGCATATGACAGGTGATAGAAGGAACCTGAGCACCTTCACACCAAGAGAAACTGGATCTGTTGTTTACGGAGACAACAACAAAGGGAAAATATTAGGCTACGATACTGTTGGATATAAGGCAAACACAGTTATAGAAGATGTATTGCTAGTCGATGGATTAAGGTTCAATCTACTGAGCATCAGTCAACTATGTGACAAGAACTACAGAATTGCTTTTGATGAAGAACATTGTCTCATCAGCAACAAAGACTCAGATGAACTTCTCATGATTGGCAAGAGATCTAACAACATTTACATATTGGAAGTAGATCATTCTTCTCCTTACTCTACATGTTTAACTTTTAATGATAATCTGTCTTGGCTATGGCATAGGAGAATAGCACATATTGACATATTGCATTTGAATAAGCTTGTTTCTAAAGAGTTAGTTTTTGGTCTCCCCAAACTAAGATTTTCCAAAGAAGGACTATGTGAGGCTTGTCAAAAGTCCAAGCAGGCAAAAACATCTTTCAAAAATATTAAACATGTTTCTACAACTCAGCCGCTTGAACTCTTGCATTTAGACTTATTTGGTCCATCTAGGATAGCTAGTATTGGTGGAAATTTGTATGGACTAGTCATAGTAGATGACTATTCAAGATTTACTTGGGTTTTGTTTATCAAGAAAAAGGATCAAGCCTTTGAAGTTTTCAAGGTACTTGCCAAAAGAATTCAAAACAAAAAGGATTTGAAAATTAAAGCTTTAAGAAGTGATAATGGTACTGAATTTAATAATAGCTTCTTTGAAAGGTTTTGGGAAAAACATGGGATATCACACTGCTTTTCAGCTCCTAGAACTCCTTAGCAAAATGGAGTGGTGGAGAGGAAAAACAGGTCCCTTATAGAACTTGGAAGAACCATGCTGAATGAGCATATGATGCCTAAACACTTTTGGGCAGATGCTGTGAACACTGCATGCTATGTTCTCAATAGAGTTTCTATAAGACTCATTTTAAAGAAAACCCCTTATGAGCTTTTCTATGGAAGAAAACCAAACATTTCTTATTTTAAAGTTTTCAGATGCAAATGCTTTGTTTTAAATAATGGCAAGGACCCTATTGGAAAGTTTGATGCAAAGGCTGATGAAGCCATTTTCCTTGGTTATTCAAATACCAGTAAAGCATATAGGATCTTTAATAAAAGAACAATGTGCATTGAAGAATCTGTCCATATTAGATTTGATGAAACTAACACTTTCCAAAAGGAAAGATTGCTGTGTAATGATGATGAAACAGGTGAAGGAAACATAGATATTGATCACGAGCATCAGCAAACTCAACCAAACCCAGTACCAGAACAAGCAAAAGAGTGGAGGATACCTAGGAACCTATCTCTTGACAATGTCATTGGTGACATTCACAAGGGGGTAACCACTAGATCCTCACAGAATTTGTTTTGCTATAATACTGCTTTTGTATCACAGGTAGAACCATCCAATATAGAAGAAGCCTTGAACAATGAATTTTGGATCATGGCTATGCAAGAAGAACTCAACCAGTTCAAAAGGAATGGAGTTTGGGAACTTGTTCCAAACAAAGGCAACATGAACATTATTGGTACAAAGTGGGTATTCAAGAACAAACTGAGTGAAGAAGGAGTTATGGTCAGAAACAAAGCAAGACTTGTGGCAAAAGGCTACAATCAACAAGAAGGGATTGACTTTGAAGAAACCTTTGCCCCTGTTGCAAGACTTGAAGCTGTTAGACTACTCCTGGCTTATGCTTGCATCAACAATTTCAAATTATACCAAATGGATGTAAAGAGTGCATTCTTGAATGGTTATATCAATGAAGAAGTCTATGTAGAGCAACCACCCGGTTTCACAGATACTACTTGGCCTACACATGTCTACAAACTTCATAAAGCTTTGTATGGGCTGAAGCAAGCCCCTAGGCAATGGTATGATAGACTGAGTAAGTTTCTCATATCAAAAGGATTCCACAGAGGTAAAGTGGATAAGACTTTGTTTATTAAGAACAAATCTGACTACATTCTATTGGTTCAAATTTATGTTGATGACATTATCTTTGGATCATCTAACCAACAACTTTGTGAAGAGTTTGTGAAAGATATGCAGGAAGAATTTGACATGTCCATGATTGGAGAACTGAGTTTCTTTTTAGGACTCCAAATCAAACAAATGGAAGGTGGCACATTCATACATCAGGCTAAGTACACTAAAGAACTGCTTAAGAAATATAAGATGACTAATTGCAAAGTGTCAAATACACCTATTTCTACTAACACTTATCTTGAGATTGATGAAGCAGGTGATGAAATTAATACTACCTTATACAGAGGTGTTACTTTACTTTATCTTACAGCCAGTAGACCTGATATCATGTTTTCTGTATGTTTATATGTTAGATTTCAATCTGCACCTAAGCAATCTCATTGGCTAACAGTGAAGAAAATTCTTAAATACCTAAAAGGAACAACTAGTTGTGGACTATGGTATCCAAAAGGAACCTCACCATTACTTGTTGGTTTCAGTGACTCTGATTTTGTAGGTAGTAAAACGGATAGGAAAAGCACTAGTGGAACATGTCACATCTTCGGAGAATGTTTGATATCGTGGAATAGCAGAAAGCAAGCTTGCGTAGCACTATCAACTCGAAAGCCTGAATATGTAGTGCGGGAAGTTCTTTGTGCTCAAGCAATTTGGTTAATGCACCAACTTGAAGACTTTGGGCTAAAGATAGATCACATTCCCTTGAAATGCGACAACAAAAGCGCTATAAGTATCACAAGAAACCCTGTACTGCACTCAAGAACAAAACACATCGAAGTCAGACACCACTTTATTAGAGATCACATTAAAAAAGGAGACTGTGACATCGAATTCATAGACACGGAAAATCAATTGGCGGATATATTTACAAAGGCATTACCAAAAGAAAGGTTTTACAAACTTAGATCAAACCTCGGTATTTTGAGTGAGGAACATCTAAACTAAACCTCTTTACTTGATTACACTTATCCATAACTCTGGTTTTGTGAAAATTTTTCAAGAAAAACCTTCTTCTGATAGAAATAATCGATTACCAAGGGAAGATAATCGATTACTTCAAGTGAAATTCACTCTGGGAAGGATTTTTGTACTGGAATAATCGATTACCACGAGCTGTAATCGATTACCACAGAACATGTTTTCAAAATTTTTGGAAAAATCCTCTGGAGTAATCGATTACCAGTGTGCTGTAATCGATTACCACGACTGTTTTCCTTGCTTTTCTTCTTCCCTCTATATAAGAAACTGAGATAATCGATTACCAACTACTAGTAATCAATTACCTCGTTCTTGAGCTAATCTTTTGGGCTTTGTTCTCTCTTATAAGAAGTGCAGGTGCAACTCTTCAACTCACCATTCACTCTCTTACTCAAAAAGAACCCTTCACCTTCTTCCTCCAAACCCTAGAGCTTCAATTTCTCTCAACAATGGAAGAACAAGGTAAAGGCAAAAGAATCAAGATGAGGGCAAACCGATACAGCCAAGAAGAGGTTAAGGGAAAGAAAAAGGTGGGAGAATCTTCCAAGAGGAAGAAACCAACATCGTCAGAGCAACCAGAAATTTCACCTCCTCCTCAACCACAAGAATCAGGGGTCAACCGGTGGTTCACCTCCAAAGGACAAGAAACTAGGTTCAACCTTGACTTTGCTAACAAGGGTCTTGTTCCACCCAAGATTCTTGACCTACAATGGCTGGATAATCAGAGTTTCACGTTCCAGACCTTCCTGAGACAACAACACCTGGAGAGGTTCGTAAGGATGAAAGGGTTCATCTATCCAGACTTGGTTCGGGTGTTCTACTCAAACCTCAAACCAAATATGGAGAGGATGATAGTGAGTTCAGAGATAAAAGGTATCAAAATGACTCTAACCCCTACTCACTTTTTGCAAATTGCTGGCATAAGGAAGGAAGGAATTATCGGACATGTAGACAAACTCAGAGAGAAAGGGTTTGATTTACAAAAAGACTCTTTTTACATGAGCCTTCTGAGGAACCCCCAACACTGGGAAGAGGAAAGGAATTCCAGAAGAGCACAGGGCAAGAAAGTTACCTACAACATTGGTGGCCTGACAGCGGATGATAGGCTACTACACTACACTGTTTGCTGGATCTTGGCTGCAAAGGGAGCAAACCATGCCCAACTGAGTGAGGATGACATGATTCTCATTACTGCTCTAAAGAATGGGATTCAAGTGGACTGGACGCACATCATAATGGACAACATGCTGAAAACTAGAAGACTTCTGGACAATAAGTGTCCTTACTCTCTTTTTATCACTAGACTAATTGAAATTTTTCAGATTGACACCACTGAAGAAGCTAGAGAACTAGTCAAGGATGTCCATGTCATCGGAGATAGAGCATTGAAGATGATGAGACTCATCAAGACCGATGCGGGATGGATCACAAGAGAGGAACAACAGGCCATTCCACAACCTGAGCAAGAGGAAGCACAATCTGAGCATGAAGATGAGGACGAAGACAACTCTGGAGAGTACATTCCACAATCGCGCTTCGAATCCATTATGATTGATAGAATGGATGAACTAGAAGCAACCGTCAACAAGAGACTTGATGATCTAGGAAAGAGACAAGATCTACATTTCCTGGAAATGAAGGACCTGATGGAGACGATCATGGAAAGACTCAACCAGGATGACGACTCAGATTAGTAACTTCATCTCTACATCTCACCTTCTGATTTGATATACCAAATAGGGGGAGTAGTAGTAGTGTAGTTATTAATTGTCTTTAATTGTCCTGTCTTTAGTCTTAATATTTGGATTGCTTTATTGCTTTACTCTGTAATTGCTTTGAACTTTTGTTAGTTTGTGAATCTATTTTTACTTAAGTATTCTACTTAGGGGGAGCAGATTAAAACAATTGAACATTTTATTGGATGACTGTAATAGTTAGATTTAATTTGCTTTGCAAAACAATTGTCTTTATATGTCTGTGATTAGATATAGTGATATGTTTTGGATAATTCATAAAGATGTATGTAAAATGTTGTATGAAATTGATGAAAATTGAAAGAATAGAAAAAGAAAAACACTAACAGTGCAGGACACATCAAAGCCATCATCTACATTGAAGATCAACTACACAACATTTGGTACATCAAAACCAAAAAGGGGGAGATTGTTGGACTTGAAGCTGAAGAAGCCATCCCTAGTTTTAGTTTTGATATACTTGTACTTTTGATCTTTATGATAGATTGTATATAGGAGTTTTAAATGTATTGATTGTTTTAGCTTAGGCTTTAAGTGTAGTTTTTATTCAATCGTTCCATAGAAACCTTGTTTTATACTTGTGATTTGAGCTAGAGAAGCTTTGGAACCCCATTTTGGTTGAAAGGAATCAAAAACTTTAGTTTTAAAAGGTTTTTAAGCTGAAGTAATCGATTACCAAGAGTATGTCGATTACCACAGTTTAAAACAGGGGAATCAAATCAAGCTCGAGAGTAATCGATTACCACTCCATAGTAATCGATTACTTCGTGCTTGAAGGAACAAGGAAGGCAAATTTCTCTAGAGTAATCGATTACCACTATCCAGTAATCGATTACCACACCTGAATTCATCTCAAAAGTTTTTGAAACTGCTTAAAATTGAAACCTTTTTGAATTATTTCAGAGAGAGAGATCTTTTTGAGTTTTCAAAGAAGAAAGGAAGAGCAAAACACTAGTTTCTACAATAAATCTCTTCAAAGGTTCAAAGATTTCTCTTGAGATGAAAGTTGTGTGAAAAGATTGAATTGTGTGGATGATTTTGTTGATCAGTGCTTACACACCAGGTGTAATTCTATCTGATCTTTATCTTTTGTAATCTTTTTGGTTTTAACTCTAAAGAGAAAGGTATTCTCTGGAAAGAGTTGATGAGTTTTTGAGAGAGGTACTCTCAAAGGTTGATTCTTGAAGGGATCAAGGATCAAGATATGTTCTTAGGTGAAGAACATATAGTTTTGAGTATTTGATTTGTTTTTGTGTTTGTGCAGTGTGATTGTATTGAACACAAAATCATTATAGTGGAAAACCGATCGCAACAGATTGTTGGGTTGGGACTGGATGTAGGCCGAAAGCCGAACCAGTATAAATCTCTGTCTAAACTCTCTTCTCTATCTTATCTCTTTTAATTCTTTGTTTTCTTGTTTTACAATTTTTCCCTTGTTTTTCCGCTGTTTATATCTCTGGTACGTTTTGTAATTCAAGATAAAATTGAATCGAGAAAAAGTGAGAAAAAGTTAAGTTGTGAAGGGAACTTGAATCTATTCAGTCCCCCCTCTAGATTCATATAGGGACCAACAGTGTAGAAAAGAAGACACATTTTAAGTAGTTAATCCCTGTTCTTTGAAGAAAAGTGTTGCCTCTGATATGACAGTCCATGTAGTTGCATTAAATTCACGAGGAAGTTGAGCACACTTCCAATAGATGAATTAAAGAAATTGAAGTTGTCGAGTCTAACGACTACTTCAAGTTATCCATCTATATAAAAGTTGAAGATTGAAGATTTGAAGTTAGAGGTTACTTTGTCAACAACCAAAACTCTTGTAGTTTTAAGTTTCAAATCTCTTCTGTAAAAAACCTTTTGTTCTTCATTGTAAATTCCTCTCCGTGTAGAGGTTATTTCCAGTTATACAAATCTCTCTTTGTAAATGTTTTATCCTTAGTGGTAAGGATTAGCTTGAAGAAACTGTTTTCAAAGAATAATTGGAGTATTTATTTTGAAGAGGTTGTGTATAAAGAATACTTAGGTTGTTTAACATAAAAAGGTTGTGTTCGAAGAATACTTGGGTTAGCTAGAAGTAGCTGAGGATCAAACAATACTCGAATATCTAAAAAGATAATGAAATCTTAACTATTGTTAGGAAACTACTAAGATGAACTAGTATAAAAACATTTTGTATTGTTAATTGCTTATATTTCAAATCTTCTAACCAAGGTTTTATTGTTTAACTAATCTGGTTTAGTGAAAAATCATTTTACAAAACTTTGAAAACCTTCGTCTAAGTCATCAGTCGATACACTTAGAGTTAAGAAAAAGTTTGTAAAAACAATTTTTTAACACAATTTAACTTATTTCTTGTTTTTTTCCTTTATAAGGTAAAAAAAATGTATTTGAGTAGGAAAAATAGTAGGGCTTTACCGAGGAGCTTTTTCCTTTTGAATTGAACCCTTCCCCTCTATTTGTAGAAAATGTCAATGTTGAGTGCCCTAGCTTTTTACTGAGTGACTTAAGTTGGTGTAGCTCTTTCATCGAAATTCACTTACCTTGTGTTTGGATGGAGAATTTAAAAATTTCTAAGAAATTTAAATATACAACATTTTAATTGCCTTAATTTAAATTCCTTTTATTTTGTAAACATTTTGTTTAGATGAAACAATTCAATTTCTTGTATTTTAATTTCTTTGTTTGGATAAAGTAATTCAATTTCAAGAAATTTAAATTTTCATTTTTAAATATTTATTTAAAAATTAAATTTTTAATATTGAATAAAAATAAATATTAATCATTGAAATGCGAAGTACGATGATGCAAGAGCAACAAGGAGTTGCAAGGAGGAACGAAGAAATTGAAATTCTTACATTTTAGGTAGAATTTTAAATTTTTCAATTTTACACAATTGAAATTCTTTTTTAAAATGACGTGATTTCAAATTCTCTTAAATACTTTAAGTCAATTAAAAAAATGGTAATTCAAATTCACGGAATAAATGAATTGCTCCATAAAATTGACTCTTCCAAATAGAGGGTTAGTGAAATTCATCCACGAAGTAAATTTAAGAATTTCATTAAGAAGTTGAGAATCATTAAGTGAATTGTAAGGCAGTTTGCCTCCACCATTAACCAACCTTCTCGCTAAGTGTTAGAACTCCTGCTGAACACCTCGTTCGTTGATCGAATAAGTCTTGTTCCTTCATTATCAAGCAATCCAAATTCATCGAGCAAATTGTCTGTTCGCTAAGCAAATTTTCCACACCTCAAAATGCTCAAAATTGTATTTTAAGTTTAATAACTAGCAAACTTAAATACTCGTATGCTAAACATACTCATGTGAAACATAACAAATGGAATAACTTTAAAGCTCAAAATTTCAGGGTGTTAGACATCACATCCACTATAACCATCGTATTATTATTATTATTATTGTTGTCAGTACCATTATGGACATTCCATCATCGTTATGATTGCCACCATTATTACTATGACTATCATACTCGTCACTATTACTATAACTATTACGATGGTTGTCGTAACATAATTACGGTGATAATAAGGATATGACTGTCATAACGGTAATGATAAATGCTACTATAACGATGAATTAAGATAAGAAATATTTTATTATAACTTATTTGATTATTAAAATTTTCTAACTAATCATATTTTTTTCTAAAAGAAATTATATGTAATAATTGAAATTTCATAAATGAAAAAAAACTCACCTACTTTGTATAAAATCAATAAATAAACATTTAAAATAATTAAAATTAAAATTAAAATTAAAATAGACATAAATTTTTTCAGCGGATAATAAAATTGATGATATGAAAATAATATAGAAAGAGCTAACCAAAACAAATTAGTTTTTAAGTGTAATGTACATCTTTCATATAGAAAACAAGTTCTCGCCGTATTGATTCTATTGAATTCATTTTTGCAACTCAGCGCCACTCAATACCACTAGCAAACGGTAAGACTGTACCGGCGTTCAATAAAATTTAAATCAATCAATTTTAATTAATTTAGATTTTTAAGTTTAACAAAAAATTATAAAATTTAAATAGTAAAGTTTACACTCGTTAAACCTAACTCAACCCCATAAAATCGACATAAAATCAACTTATAGAGAATAGGTCTCACTCATTTTTAGCGACTTTACATCCTTTAATTTTCTTCTAATATTATATTTTTAAATAAATTAATTCAACTTATCATAATTAGAATACAATAGGGGTGGGTAAGCGGATAAAGCTCGCCCGTGTAAGCCCGCGAAGAGCTTGGTCCGCCCGCCCCCCCCCCCCCACGCAATGGTAAACAAATCTAACTTGGTGGTCCGCCCCCAATCCGCGGACCCCGCGGACCTAGTTAAAAAATTAAAAAAAAATGCTAAATTTGGAATTTAAAAAAAATGCTAAAAAATTGTTATATTTTTGCTCTTAAATTCTTAATAAAATAAGTCAACAACATAAATCTACTATTATCTCCAATAACAAATTTAAATTCTAAATAAGTCAATAACATAAACTTTTAATTATCTCCAACAACAAATGATTCTGAAGCTTGATCATTTTCCATCACCACATCTTCGTCTTCCTTTGGGAGGGTGAGACGTGTGAAAAGATTGAGAGGCGGGAAGTAAAATTAGGGTTTCAATTTTAAACCCTTTAAATAGTGCGGTTTAGCGGAGGCAGAAAGTGAAATTAGGTTTTCAATTTGAAACCCTTTAAATAGTGCGGATTTGCGGGTCGCCCCGCGGACCCCGCGGGTTTGACCCGCAAAACTCGCGGATTGCGCGGGGCGGGCTTTTATGAACTATACCACTAAATTTTTATGAAAATGATGGTCCAAACCTGCGCGGGTCGCGAGGTCCACGGGCTGGCCCATGGACTTTCACCCGTATACCCACCCCTGTATTACAATATAATTTTATCAAATATGTAATAAAAACATGATTAAAATTGAACATAAAATTTTTTTAACTAACATTTTAATACAATCTAATAAAAGTCCAATCAAATTTAATTGATATAATTTAAATTCAGTTCTGTCTAATGATCACCAACTATATAATATACATAGAAATGCCATTGAGACATGTGGAATACCCACTTTATATAATTTTACCAACTTTCCGCAGAACTTGAGATACATCTAATTTGGTTTTGAATTTTAAACTTATTTTCAATTTCGTCATTTGAGCAATCATATACTGCCACATTTCTTCCTAGGCTATCAAGATAGATGTTTGGTGGGGATGTAGCTGTGTTGCAGTGTTGGTAGATGACAATGACCATAAGTTTAAAGTTCTGGGTTGTAATAGATTTCGAATGGGACTTGGCGATGCTTGAAATTTTGAGTGACTGAAAAATATGATTCGACAATATGAGAACCAACAAGAACTTTGAGGATAAAAAAATAGGTTAAAATAGTTAAAATTATAATATGTGACAATTTTCATCATATTATATAATCCAGGAAATTTAAGTTTAATTTTAATGATATAGTTAAAATATTAATTATTTTATTGATTAAATGTTTTTGTGATATTAAAAATACTTTTTCTATTTTATTAATAATACTTCTAAATCTTCATATGAATTTTATCCTGTCGCCAGTTACAAAATTAAAATGGTGGAAAATTTACGTGTAAGCTTTACTGTAAAATAAATTTGCAATCACAGCTAACAAGTAATTAGTGATTTTCGTCACCAAATTAAATACACACTTTTACTTTAGTTTTTTAAAAGAAGTAAAATTACAAGAAAATTTTTTAATTGATATTTGCTATTTATTTTAATCCTTTTGTAAATATCAACTACTTAAGAGTGTTAAATCTTGATAAAATAATGCCTTAACTATTATCTCAAGTTCCCAATCATACATTTATTTATTTTTTAATCTTATTTCATTTTTTTTATTAATTTAATTTATTTTATTTGTTAATGTGTTCAATCAAGTCTAAAATAAGATCAAACAAAAAAAGTATAAATGAAATAAGATTAATAAAATCAACCAATGCATAACTGGGCACATGACTTGATATTCCTAATGTCACATTATTCTTTTAACAATGTGAAGTAACAAATTTGATAACAAGACTGAAATGAATATTAATAAGAAATCTTTTTATCACTTTACTCATTTAGTAAAGTGAAAATAATAACTATTTCATCCATAAATAATCATTAAAGTCTTTTGCTTTCTATTTGGTCAATCCATCTATATCTCATGTCTAACATTTTCATTAATTTTGCCATAATTTTCTATTATAAATTCAATATATTCAGATCTAGAAATACGTTGGTAGGTTAAAGTTGACATGGGAAGCCCAATTAAATTTTCTTTATCGGTGAGAAGAGAAAATCATCAATAAAATAGAGTAAAATAGAAAATCTAAA
The DNA here is from genome assembly GCA_026586105.1 of Hylodesmum podocarpum. Taxonomy (NCBI): domain Eukaryota; kingdom Viridiplantae; phylum Streptophyta; class Magnoliopsida; order Fabales; family Fabaceae; genus Hylodesmum; species Hylodesmum podocarpum. The sequence continues at coordinate 895,940 of JALJEV010001341.1, forward strand.
TAATCAAGAAGACACAGAAATTTTTAATATAGAAAACCCCTAAATATAAGAATAAAATCCGTCATCTAAATAAAAAAAATCCACTATAATCAATTAAGAGTACGAAGTTTTCAAAAAAACATCGAAATGTTTTTGCAATCAGTAAGGGAAAAATAAAACTGTTGGAAATATAATATTGGAGGAAAAATTTAAGGGTGTGAAGTCCCATGTCGCGTAGAGACGAGACCTGTTATATGAATATAAGTGGGGTGCAAACCTCACCCTATAAGCTGGTTTTATGGGGTTGAGTTAGACCTAATCCACAATTTCAACATGGTATCAGAGCTTGTCCTAAGATGGATGTTGGGTCACTCATGGGGCCAATATTGGATCATCCCATTGAATAGCTTCCACGCTCGAGAAGTTTAGTCCTCGGCGTGGGAGAGGTGTGTTGGAAACCCAATATTGGATGACCACCTATTATCAAGACTGATATTGGACCACCCGTTAAATAGTTTTCACGCTCAAGAATTCTAGTTCTCGGCGTGGGAGAGGTGTGTTGGAAATACAATATTGGAGGAAAAACCTAAGGGTGTGAAGTCCCACGTCGCCTAGAGATGAGACCTGTTATATGAATATAAATGGGGTGCAAATCTCACTGTATAAACCGATTTTATGAAGTTGAGCTAGACCCAACCCACAATTTCAACAAAAACACTATTAATTACATATGAAAAAAAATGGAAGTGTGAACTTGAGTAAACTCACTTCTTTCTTTTTCTTTCCTCCATGTATTTTTCTACTTTCTTTTTCGAATGATTCCTCAACTTTTCCATCTTATTGTGCTTCTCTCCACTTAATTAAGCGAGACCAATGAACTTACTCAATTTAGGTCTATTCTTCACTTGGGAAGGGAGCTTAGAATCCAACAAATATTTCTCAATTTTAATTCTCATTTATCTTCTTTTTATTTCATGTTAAACTTGGACATTGACTGGTCTTACTTCTATTTAAACAAAAATAAATTATTTTTAAATTTTGTCACCAAAATTCAAGATTACTTTCCTTGATTATATCATCCCAAAAAGCATGTTATTAAAGAAAATTTTGTATATATCCCTAAAATCCAAAATTATATCACACAAGGAAAAACTTCCTTAGTCTTGCTTCTTGAAGCTCTCTCGCTAGTAGTTACCCAACACAAGTCACGTAGACAACTTTTTTCCCATAATTCTCTACAACACTTTCCTTGTACCCAATCATAAACATTTTTCAAGTCAATAAACACCATATTTGTATGTACTTTTCTTTATTTTGATACCTTTTTATGAACTCCCATAAAATATAAATGACTTTTATTGTAGGCTTTTCTAGCCTAAAACCAAATTGGAATTTTATAATCCTTATTCTTTTCTAAATCTTTGTTCAATTACTTTTTCTAACAGCTTCATAATGTGACTTGTAAGTTTTTACACCTTTGCAGTTAATATAACTTTTGAATATCTCCTTTGTTTTTGAATATAGGAATCACAAGGGTTCTTCCTCCACTGTTTTCTTAGATCTCAAAATATCATTGAAAACCTTAGATAGTCAAATGGAGCCTTATTGTCTATTGAATTCTAAAACTTTAATAGTAATACCATGAGGACTGTCAACCTAAACCCCATCCATCCTCTTAGAGATCTCTCTAATCTCTTCAATCCAAATTATGAGGTAATGATCAAGTTAATTGTCCTCTTAGATTTCTAATCCTTCCATATTAATAGTCAATCATTGTCCATAGTTAAAAAACTTATAAAAATAATTCTCATCTCTCTCTGATATCATGATTTTTGACCAAAAGTTTTCCCTCTCCATCCTTAATTTATCTAACTTGATCCAAATCTCTTATCTTTTTGTTTTATTTCATTTTATTTTTGGCAAGCTTACACATATCTTACATTCTCCATGTTTGTCCCCAGTTACTTATAAACTCCTCATAAGATTTAGATAATGCTTCAATCATAACCTTTGTTGTCTTATTCCTAGCATTTCAGTTCCTTGTCCACTTTTCAACATTATTGTACCCATGTAAAATTTTAAAGCGTTCTCTTTTATTTCTATTATTTTCTTGAATATTTTCTTCCCACCTCCAAGATCCATAATCTCTCTACCCAAAACCTTTTGATTTACTCAAAACTACTTTATTAGTCAGTTTTCTTATTTTCTAAGACATTTCTCCCAAATGTTGTTAGCTTTACCTTGTAATTATAATCACCTTCCTCCAATAATTTATGTTTAAAAACCAAAAGTTTGCTGCCTTTAAGTTGCCACCACTTGATCCTTGGATTATAGCTTGTCTACTTTATGTTTATGCCTTATGAGACAAATATTAAGAATCAATACTTTATGTTGTGTAGTTAGACTCTTTCCAAAAATCACCTTCCAATCTTTACATGCCCTTTTGTTAGCACTTCTTACCAAAAATCAATACGTGACGATGAACTTCCATTCTTATAAGTGATTAGATGTTCTTCTCGCTTCTTGAAATAAGTGTTCATAGTCCTGAAATCATAAATCATAAATCATAAAGAATAGTTTGTCTTTCCTCATTTAGTAGTTGTCAAAAACCAAAATCAAAACAAGCCCTTTGTGAATGGCTTGTTACCAACGTGTATGTTCGGCTTTTTTACCGATGTGGGTTTAAAAAAAATTAAAATGGGTGCTTTTATAATCTTTATTAGAAGTTGCTTTAAACTGAATATGAATATGAATATGAATATGTGCAGTTATTTATTATTATTATTATTATTATTATTATTATTATTATTTTTAATTATTATCTTAGTCTTTAGGAAGCAGTTCAAATTTAGTTTTGCTCGTTATGACTTTATTCTACAGTCATGCTGTTAGTGAGTAGTTTTATTTTTCTTTCTATAAATTGTAATGCTTCAGTCTTGAGTAAAACAGTTCAGTAACTTCCATTCCTCTATCACTTCCGTCTCTATGTGTCTTCCACTGTTGTCTCTATTTTTTATCAAGAACAGTTTTATCTTCAAAAACCAATAATTAGTATCAAAGCTTATTCTTGAGGGACCTGAGACAAAAAGTTTAGGTATTTTTAAGTGAGTTTAGTGCCACCAAACACTACACGTCAGCACCTAAATATCAAGTATGGAAGGAGATTTAAGTCTCTCAACAATAGCACCACCAGGTCTTGATGGTAAAAATTATCAGATTTGGGCAGTACGAGTGGAAACATACTTAGATGTCTTGGATCTATGGGAGGCAGTTGAAGATGACTATGAAGTTCCTGTGCTACCTGAAAATCCAACAATGACTCAAATCAAGAATCACAAGGACAAAAAAATCAGAAAATCTAAGGCGAAGGCGTGTCTCTTTGCTGCAGTTTCATCAACAATCTTCATTCGAATCATGTCTCTAAAGTCAGCCAAAGCCAAATGGGATTATCTCAAAACAAAATATGAAGGAGATGATCGAATCAAAGGCATGAAGGTGTTAAATCTCATTAGAGATTTTGAGTTGCAAAAGATAAAGGAGTCAGAAACCATCAAGGAATACTCTGAAAGGTTTCTGAGCATAGCAAACAAAGTAAGATTGCTTGGTTCTAAATTTAATGACTCTTGTATTGTTGAAAAAATTTTGGTTATTATACCACAAAGATTTAAGGCTACCATAACCATGTTGGAAAACACCAAGGATCTATCTAAGATCACCTTGGTAGAGTTGTTGAACTCCTTGCAGGCACAAGAGCAACGAAGGGCCATGAGAGAAGAAGACTTTGTTGAGGAAGCTTTGCATGCTAAACATGAAGATCATATGAGAAACAAAAAGAAGAAGAACAAAAGGTACCAACAAGTAAATGAAGAAGGTAATGTCAGTAAAAGCAAAGTAGGAAGCTCAAATAGAAAGTATCCTCCTTGCAAGCATTGCAACAAGATAGATCATTCTCCTTTCAAGTGTTGGAGAAGGCCTGACGCTAAGTGCACCAAGAACAATCAAATTAGGCATGAAGTTGTTATATGTAAGAACCAAACTCAACAACAGGAAAAAGAATATGCTAAAATTGCAAATGAAAAGGAGGAAGAACAACTTTTTGTTGCATCCAGCTTTTCAACTAATGCTTCAAGTGAATCTTGGCTGATTGATAGTGGATGCACCAATCACATGACTTTTGACAAGGAACTCTTCAATGAGCTAAAGCCTTCTAAAATTTCATAGGTCAAGGTGGTTATATTCCAATAAAAGGAATAGAAATCATTGCCATTTCAACACATTTAGGTACCAAAACAATTTATGATGTGTTATGTGTACCTGACCTAGACCAAAACTTGCTAAGTGTTGGTCAACTATTAAAGAAAGGCCATAAAGTGTTATTTAAAGATAATTATTTCTTGATCAAGGATGTTGCAGGTCAAGATCTTTTTAAGGTGAAAATGAGAGGCAAAAGCTTCTCACTAGATCCAACACAAGAGGAGCAAGTAATTTTTTCAGCAAAAGAAAATGTTGTTGAGTTATGGCACAAGTGACTTGGACATTATCACTATCAAGTGCTTCTCAAAATGCAAAACTCTGAAATGGTAAAGGACTTGCCTGTTTTTGAAGTGATTTCTACAGACTGTGTCATGCTTGTCAATATGGGAAGCAAAACAGGCTTTCATTCCCAACAACTACTTTGAGAGCCACAAAGAAGCCGCAGCTAATTCACATAGACGTGGGAGGGCATCAAACAACTCCTTCCCTTAAAGATAGTCGTTATTACATCATTTTTGTAGACGATCTAACCCGAATGTGCTAGATTTATTTTCTAAAATTCAAATCAGAAGTTGGGAACATTTTTTGGAAGTTCAAAGCAAAAGTAGAAAATAAAAGCGGCTGTAAAATTCAAAGTTTAAGGTCTGATAATGGCAAGGAGTACACTTCACATCAATTTAATTCATTTTGTGAGGAAGCAACAATTAAACATCAACTTACCGCTCCTATCTCTAAGGAAAATTAAACAAAGTACAAAAAACATAAATTAAATTCGTTCAAATTCCTAGAGGCTTAAATTAACTCTAGTGATGCATTATCTATGGGCCTTTCACTTCAATTGACTTGTTTTTGGCTCAAATCTCCTTCATTTAATCTTTCATCAGCCCATATCAAGTTAAGAACGTGATCAGGATTAAATTCAATCTTAAACTTTGTTTATTCAGTCAAAATGTCTTGAACCAGCCCAATCAATGCCTCTTTTTGTTTTCGGGCCCTTGACTTTGTGATTGGTCCACTTGGAATTTGCAAAGAACCCTTTGGATTGTTTATTTGTGCAGGTGCTTGAGGTTGGTTAAACTTCACCTCTTGGTTCTTATCACCTTGGCTTTAAAAAAAGTCTTTCAGAATCCATGTTATATGTTAAACACAACAACAACAAAATTCTGGTTGTTTCACTTTATGTGGATGACCTTTAATTTATGGTAGCAGTGTAAAGCTTATTGGTAAGTTTAAACTAAATATGATGCAGGATTTTGAAATGACTGATCTTAGTCTAATGACTTATTTCCTTGGAATAAAGAACAATTAAGGAAAAGACCAGGTTTTCATTTGCCAAAAGAAATATGTAAAGGAGATTCTCAAAAAATTCAGAATGAATGATTACAAAGAGACAAAATACTCCTATGAATCAAAAGGAGAAGTTGTGCAAGGAAGATGGTACAAATAAAGTTGAAGAAGGATATTTTAGAAGTTTGATTGGTTGTTTGATGTATCTTACAGCAACTCGTCCTGACATTATGAATGCAGTAAATATTTTATCTCGATTTATGCACTGTGCAAGTGAACTCCATCTCAAGGCTGCAAAGAGAGTGATTTGATATGTCAAAGGCACAATTGGATTTGGTGTTAAATTCACAAGGATCAAGGAATTCAAGCTAGTTGGTTTCTCTGACAGTGCTTAGGAGGTTCTGTTGATGATATGAGGAGCACTTCAGGCTATTGTTTTACTATAGGACGTGGAACTCAAAGAAGCAAGAAATAGTTGCTCAATCCACCGCTGAAGCAGAGTTAATTGTTGCAACAGCTGCTGTTAATCAAGCTTTATGGCTAAGGAAGATCTTAATTGATCTTAATCTAGAGCAGAAGGAAAGCACAAAGATCTTTTTAGACAATCAAGTTGTCATTGCCATTTCCCATAATCCTGTTTTTCATAGAAAAACTAAGCATTTCAACATCAAGTTGTTTTTCTTAAGATAAGTGCAAAAAGATGGAGTTGTAACTCTAATTCATTGCAAATATGAAGATCAGTTGGGAGATCTCTTTACCAAACCACTTCCAGCAAGCAAATTCAAGGTTCTAAGGCAGAAAGTTGGTGTTTGCAGCTCTTAAACCAAGGAGGAGTGTTAGAAGTTGCTTTAAGTTGAATATATGCAGTTAGTCTTTAGGAAGCAATTAAGATTTAGTTTTGCTGATTATAGCTTTATTCTAAGGCCATGTTGTTAGTGGGTAGTTTTATTTTTCTTTCTATAAATTGTAATGCTCCAATCTTGAATAAAGCAGTTAAGTAACTTCCATTCCTCTGTCTCTTTCATTGTTGTCTTTGTTTTTTGGTCAAGAACGGTTTTATCTTCTAAAGCCAACAACCTTATTACAGTCTTGAATCTCCTTTCTTCGAATGTGCCCAAGCTCAAGGCGCAACCAAGCATGTGAAATGGACTTGACGAGGGACGTGCCCAAATGGTGGGCGTAACCCACCCGAAGTGAATTTGTTCAACATGTCAATGTGAAAGTGAAGACGTCAAAATCTGAGACACTTTCTTTGTTAGAAAAATCTAAAAATAACCAACCTAAATTTTTTTAAAAAATAAATTATGTTGCAATAAAATTATTGAACTATTTAATAATTTTAGTATTTATTTCTAAACCACCTACAAATTTTAAAAAAAAAATACGTTAAAAAAAATATAATGAACATTTTACTACAAACACAATTTTACTAAAAACACAATTTTAAAATTTTACTACAAACAAAATTATTAAACTATTTAATAATTTTAGTATTTATTTCTAAATCACCTACAAATTTTTAAAAAATAATTGTTAACATATTTATTTATTTTCAAATTTGTAGGTGGTTTAGAAATAAATGCTAAAATTATCAAATAGTTTAATAATTGTATTTGTAATAAAATGTCTGTTATAATTTTTTAGTATAATTGTTAACATATTTTATTTTTAAAAATTTAATGTTGGTCATTTTTTTAATGTCATGATTTAATAATTTTAGGTTGATTATTTAACAAAAAACACCCTAGGTGTAGGCGCTTTCAGTTACATATTGACACGTGACCTACTCGGATTATACGTGCCTCAGGGTAAATACATCTTTTATTAATGCACAAACAGATAAGAATGAGTTACGCCTCGGCGTTCCCTCTTGGATTGGTTGCGCCCATAACTTAGACGTTTCCTTTATCAAACCTATTTCACATGTTTGATTGTGCCTTAGGCTTGGCCACAATCGAAATAAAGAGATTAATGGTGATAATAAATTTATATACACACAATTTTTATAATAATTTTTTTAAAATCCATATGGATAAAAAAAACCTATATATTTAGATCCCTTAAAAAAAAAAATATACATTTTCCTCTTATTGAATTGACTTGAACCAACCGCAAGTCTTCCCAAAACTTTTCCTTTGCAGTTGCCTATAATCTTAATTATAGTGCATAAGCACTAATGGTATTCCAATTCTTTTTACATCTACCATACTTTTCTTTTCTATTAACATCTACCATACTTTTCTTTTCTATTACTTGTCCACAATAATGCATACACCATTACTTTCTCTAACTTTCCCGGTCTATCAAAGCTTAATCTCCCGTAAACACACAATGTTAATCATCCTCCAAATCATGGTGTGCACCACCTCCATAACTTTATCGAACACATGATGACAAATATAAAAGTCTTTTAAAACATGAGTTTGAAAATGTAAAAAGAAATATTTTCATATTGAGAAAAAGTAGTTAATTAACAAAATAGTTATTACATGACAAGTTTTATTAATATCTAAAATTAGTATAAGAGTTTTTATTTTTTTCACAATGTAAATACTAAAAATCAAATTTAAAATCTCGCCCCTACTAGGCTACTACTCAAACCTCTCAACACTAAACCGATCTCAGTGATTCAGTCATTAAGAGTTAATGTTATTAAAAACAAAAATTTAAACTTTAATGTTAACATAAAAATTGTTTATGAAAATAATTAAAAAATAATTAAAAATACCCTCAATTAGAGATACCTTTCATGATTAACACAATATACCTTTAATTTTTCTTCTATTGCATTCATACGAAGAGAACTGAGTTTGTTGATCCACAATTCAGAAAATATGGTATGTTATCTTTTAAGGTTTTATTAATTATTTACAATTTTATGAGAAAATAGTTTTACAAAAAATAGTTTATACATAGATCATTCTTAGTCTTTATTATATCTGTTCTTACCGTTATTAAGATTGAACAAAGTTGATAAGGTCTTTGAAGACACATTGAGTGAGAGAAAGAAAGGGAGAATTGAAGACTTCTAGGGAACATTAGTCTTTGTGGGTCAATCTCTTTGTAAAAGGGAGTATACCTACAAATATTTGTCAAATTAATATGTGACTGACGTGTTAATAAGAAAAAGACGTATTATAAGTAGTAAATTTAATGTAACGTTTAGTTTTATTCTTTATAGTTAAGTGTGTATATATAGGTAAAAAGGTTATGTGTGAAGGGAATAATAACACTCTTAAAATGAGCTGGGTGACAGGATGTGACTTCTACGACTTCTTCTTTCTCGTCCTATGTTCAGCGTGATTTCTTCATGTTTCTCATCCTGATTGGCTCTTTGTTCGGTGCGGGCAGTACAATATCTTTATTTACCTATTTTGCTTCTTGCTGCTACGTGAGGCTGTTGTTATATGCAATGCTTTAAATATTTTGATGTTTATTGCTTGCGCTAGGCTTTACACACTATGTTTTCTCCGAATCATGCTTATGTATGGACTGAGCTCTCATTTTGATTTTCTTTTGATTGCGGACTTTTTTGATACACACTGTTTTGGCATTTATTGCTTTTTGATCATCTTGGAGCTTAGTCATTTTTTATGCCCGTTTATTGTATATTAGCTTATATTTTCATGCTTTTGACATAATTTTAATCTTGTAATAATCTTTGTTGTCTCTGTATCTTGGAATCCAGATGTCAAAGCTCCTTCTACTTCAGAAAAAATTTATAGATCTCAAAAAACAATTGGAACTGAAGTTGTATAATCTATCACTGTTTCAGAGCAGAGTTAAGCACAATGAGCATCATGAGGTTTTGATTCCTTTTTGTCTAAAATTGCTTCATGAACAAACTCTGCAATTCTACCCAAGTAAGTTCCATGTAATTGGTAGTGTTATTTTTTCTTCTAATATTTATCTCTGTCTACTTCTTTTCACTCCAATCCCTATCTCATTTTTTCTTTGTAGCTTGGAGAATTAGTGAAGAAGATTGAACAAGAGCTTAATGAAGCAAAATCTACAGTGAAGGACAAGCAACTTTTATACGAGGATTGTGTCACAAATGTTTCATCTCTTGAGAAATCAATCAAAGAATATGACAATAACAGAGAGGGTAGGCTAAAAAGGCTTGGAGAAAAAGATATAGTCAATCAAATCTCAAATGCAGTCATCTTTAAAATATCTAAAGGTAAGCTTGAAATATTATTTTTAAAATCACATCATAATTTGTTTAATTGATTTGTAATAACTAGATAATTTGTCAACCTTAAGGTGATGGTCAAGTAGTTTGTTGTTCTTGTAAAACTTCAGCTTATAAGTATGTGTCAAAATCATGTTACGATAAAAGGTTGGGTGTTTTGTGAAGGCCTATTGAATATTTATAAACGTGATTCTTTAGAAAAGATTGCTGAAATAGTAAATTCTGATAAGGTTGAGTTTCTTAAGCTGCAATCTTCCACACTACAATCATTTCCATCATTTACTTGTTTTTACATCAGAGTAGAGAGGTCTTCCGTACACCAACTGGGAGAAGCACAAACAACAAGAAGACAAGCTTCCTCTGAAGACTTGGTATGATATTACAGTCTTTTCCTTTAATTATAATCAAATTCTGATCAATCTCGTTTTCTAGTTGTTGTAACTTACATTAACTGTGTATGTTCTTGCAGGTTGAAATGCCACAGAGCTTGAGTTTATCCTCAATCAAAGTCCATAAGATATGGAGTCAATCAAGTGTCAGCTTTCAGAATTAATTTAACAAAAATTAGCTGTGAAAGATTATTGTAACTTGAGATATCTATGTCCATTGTTAGTAGCTAGTTGTTTGAAGAAGCTGAAAGGCCTATTCATAATTGACTGTCCATTGATGCAGAAGATTTTTAAGATTAAAGGGAGTGCAAACGAGGTGTGTATAGGTGCAAAATTAGTAAATTTTGCTAGTTCTTGAATATTTATTTTATACGATTGAATTCCTAAATGTTTAAATATTATTACTGTTTAAATATTATTACTGTTTAATCTATTAGTAATATCTACCCGTCTAAAAAATGATATTTGATTGTCACGTGGAATATTTTTCTGAATTCTTTCTGCCCTTAGATGTTCATTGTCATGAATCATACAAAATATTTCAGTCTACATTACATGTGGGTAAAAGAATTTGTTGTTGAATCTTTTCAGCATGACTCTATTTATTTAGGAGCCTAATCATGGAATGGACTTATGCATAGACTAATCTTACTTAGCATTGTTATTATTTTCATCATTCATATGATTAAATGTACTTTTGTTCAATGTTCATCAGGAAATAGTCTTAACAATCTTACATAACATCAAATTTACAAAGAACCAAAAAATTCTCATCATTTATTTTACTTAAATATGATGGAATTGTATACAACTTATAATGTTCTTAATATTTTGGCATGGACGATTAGAAATTTCAAAATGAGATCCAATGTAGGACCCTATACAGGTCTTTTTCTTTATGGACCCACATATTTGATTTCCTCTAATTTAATATTTGAAGAGATTGGCGTATATGGTATGCATTACATGTATTAAAGAATGATGATGTTAAATGGTGTTAATTTTTATTAGAACGAGACTTTTCAAATTTTGGAAGAGTAATGAAAAATGTAGATGTGACAATTAGTATCGTCTCAAGAGAAAAGTGAACTTTAGGTGGTTGTCTTGATGTTAATGTCAATTAATTAGGAATATGTTGGTTGCATTGTATTTAATTTTATAGTATAGTCCGATCATCTGAACATTTATATGGAATATTCTCATTTTTTTTTTCTTTAATGTAGGTTATGCTTGTGCATCTTGATAAAAATATGGCCAGTTATTTGGCAAGTGAGTCATTCAAGGAGCTTCAATGTGCATATGGGTACAGTTCTAAGTACGCGCTGCAGTGCATCTCTTGTAGTCGATAGAGTGCATACTTGAGAAATAATTTCATGACGTTTAAACTAGGACTGAATTAATAATTATAACTCTTAACTTAGTGGTAGGTATTTAATTCGTATTAGAATAAAGATTATGAGATTAATTTTAATAATTAGTATTTCTTGTCCCTTTGTTTTTAGATTGGAGGCAATAAGAACCTTTTTCGAAAAACGAAACTTTGGTTATTATAGTGCTCCTTAGAATTTATGAAATCGCTAGTTAATGTAAACTCAAAGCTTCTTATTTCTTGTTCTTTTAACGTTTAAATTCCATTTGTCATGTACTGATTTTGCATTTCTAAAGATAAATATTATTTTTTAATTTAATGGGTAATTGTTAATTTATTTAAATTGCTATTTGATAAATAATTCATTGTACATATAATAAAAGTCTCTAAATATTGCAATATTTTTGTGGCAGTTATAACTGCCAATAAATTTAATTAAATTAAGAAAAGGACTTTGTGTACATTTTGTGCCGATTAAAGTGCTACTACATGCAGCATGTTCTTTGTGATGGGCCTAGATGAAACTGACGCGTCTAGACGCATTCTGTGAAGCCAGCGCAGCGTGACAGTAAAAAATATATTTAACCGTTAAAATCGCTACAAAAGTCATGTTTTTTTTTTATTATTATTGTAATTTCTAATTTGTTAAAAATAAAAATTAAATGAAATGTTACACATATAACTCTACCTTTAAAGTGAAATGTTGCACATTTATTATACAATTGTAATTATACTGGAATTACATGTGTCTTTTGAATGCAACGCTGATAGGAAATGACACTCCGAACACTACACTCCACATCTAGAACAATAATATCTAGAAGAGTAATGTTACATTTTCCTCTTTCATTATTATTATTTTTTTAAAATTTTTCTACTACATTCTTTTATGGTAGGTAGTGGATGAAAAATAAATTTATTAACTATCTTGGAAATATAAGAAGACGTCATGGTCTTTTAACTTTTTGGTTTTTTCTTCAAATGATAGTGTTTTTAATTTGTTTTTTTCAATTTGACCATTTTATTATTATAAATAATTGAAAAAGTACGAAGAGTTGTAAAATACTCCTTTCATTTTAAAACAAATATTGCCGTTTAACTTCCTAAGCAAAATTTTTCAATTGATTATTGTCCTTAACTTTTAATGTAATACTTAATTTTCTTTTATTTATTCTCATGTAAAAATTGAAAAAAGTATGTGTAGCAATATAAGTTGAAGTAAAACAATTATGAGGGTAAGATTATTTCAGTAAAATTATTTAAATAAGTAACATATTTTTATTGTTTTTAAACTATACAAAACCTTAAATTCTGTCATTTCAAGTAAGGAGTAATTTATGAGCATAATAATTAAAAATAGGATATTTTAGTCTAAATCTTCATAATTAAATGTTTCTTAATTCATGTGTCATAATCTAGTATTATTATAATCTTTAAAGATAATCGATGTATTATTTTTATTATACTACAGTGTCTTATTTATAAGATATAAAATGAAATTTTTTATTTAATTATAAAAAAAAACGATGTAGTTATCATTAAATACCTTTTTTTACTCTTAATTAACTGTGAGTTCTATTAATAATAATACTTATTTTCTCATAAAAAAGAATAGATATATTATGTTATTATCAAAATAAAATATATTCATCAACAGCTGAAATATTATTTTCTAAAATGTAATTGTTTCTTAAATTATTTAGTATTATCAATAATTTTAGAATAAAATTAAAATTTATAATAAAATAGAATATTCTCAAACGACTGATATTTTTGAAATGAGAGAGGGGAGGGGTTGTATGAGGATGGAATAGGAGAATTAATTTAGAATTCTTCATGTATATATTGAATTTGAAGATGAAAGGACATATTTATGATATTTGGTGACTTTAATCTTAATTATTATAGAGTACTACCTCTGCATTTATATGTAATTATGTAAGTTAAAAGAATAAGTTTATTTATAAGTAGAATTTAAGTAACAATTCTTACCTCCTCATTAGTAGCAATAACCCTTGCCTCCTGTATTGCCTACACTATGGGCACATCAACAATGATTAGTAGTCAAATTTTGACCCCCTTTTTTTTAAAAAAAAATTATATCACATTATTTTCTCTCATGTAAATTGTTACTATCATACATTATTTATATTTTTAAATTATTTATAATATTATTTTTAAATTATTTATAATATTTTAGTTCATTGATACTAATAACTTCATCATGTATTTTTTCATCACATGTTTTCTCCTATGTAAGTGATTTGCTCGTGCTGGAAAAAAAACCCTAACAACAGACCAAAAGAATGAGACATACATAAATAATACTGTATAAAAAGAAGAAGGATACGAATTTACGTGGTTCGACACTTCTTATTTGTATCTACCTATTGGAAATTTTAGATAAATTTTCTTAGTAATTTATAGTAAATATGTAAATATTTTTTTATTAGAATTTGAACTTTCGCTAATACTTTGCAATAGAATAGTTCTTAGAGAAGAGTATTTAATAATAGTTATTAACATATATATTTTTGTAGTATATTATTAATATAAATTTATTTTGTTATTGCTTAAAAGATCAAATATTAAAAATGATACTGTGTATATCTATAAATTTACATTTTATTTTTTATTTTTTTAATGAAAATTTTTGGCTGTATCATTAAAATATATATTTTTTAATTTCATTTTATAATTAATTTGTCATGTGACCGTGGATTATATTATTTTCATTTAATTGTTTTATAGATAAACAATACTTTAAATTTACATAATAAAAAAAAAGATTGTTGTTTTGAACAAGAGGGTGTAACGGTACAACCTAAGTATCAAGAAACAGCTACCCTAATATTTTAGTGACCCAGAAGATTTGTTTAAAGCGGCAGGCACGGGTTTGGCATTGATTGTCTATTGTTTAGATTAAATATTAAATATTACAATAACACCAAGAAACAATGAAGCATTCACATGTGATTCACTGATTGAAGCATGAAGGTAAAAGGTGAAGCAAGAAACATGTTCCACTAATATATAGAAAATTGCCATCTTTAAGAAAGTACGAATAATATCAATTTCATTAAATATCGCTAACGGATATGGTGGTTAAATGAAGTATGTATTGGTACAAAAGAAATATACAGGCAAATTCAACTCTATTCTGGTATAAATGTAAATATATTATTCATATTTAATTTAGTAATTTTACTTTTATTTCTTATAATTTTTTAAAGTGATCTCTAATATTTTAAAAAGTAAATTACGTTGATATCCTTGAATTTTGATAGATTACACTTAATATTTTTTTAATTTTTAAATTATTTTAATACATTTTAGAAGAGATATCAAAATAATATATATTTTTTAAAATTAAGAGAGTAAATATAATATATATATATATATATAATATAAAAGATATTAGTGTAATTTTTTAAATAATTAAAAATATTTATGTTAAAATAAAAATTATTTATAAAATTATAAAAAATTTCTTTACTAAAATTAAAATATTCTTTTACATATTTATCATTAACAAATTTCTTCGTAGTTTAGGCTCACGTGTATATATTCTAAAGAAGTGTCCCGGTAACTTATTCTATTTCAAAATAGTTATTACACAGTTGTTACTGATGATCTGATTGTGATGTTACAACTTTGTCTCATAATATTATGTCTATTATGTCTTGCCTATGTTATAAAGATAGAAATGAAAAATACACAATTTGTATAGATTAATAAAAACTATACATACACAGCAAAACAATGTCTCAGGTAGTCATCTCATTTTAGTTAGTATATTATATTAGTTCTATTTATCTTACCCTTAATTGTATCTTCTATCTTCTATATTATAGTTATATGATTTCTTATTATTTTGTCGGCATTCACTATATTCTTTCATTATAATTAGTTAGGAAATAATACTTTTATAGTTTATATATATATATATATATATATATATATATATATATATATATATTGCACAATATTGCACAATATATATTCTAATATGAATAAAAATTATATTTTTTTAATTAATATTTTTAACAAATAAAAAATATGAATTAATTTGTAAATTATTGATAAACTTTTTATTTCAATGTTTAATTTAAAAATGGATTGATTTTAGTTATTAAATTTGAATTTGTTATATTTTTATTCTTAACCATTAAAAATTATTATTAAGTGATCATAGTAAATAAAAATTTAAAAGAACTAAATTATATTAAACAAAGATGTAATATATTTTTTAAATCGCAATTATATTCAATAAATTACAGTCAATTTCATTAAAATCATTTTTATATAGTAAACCTTAAGCAGGGACAGAAAGTTGGGTCAAAGAAAAGAAGAACGCGTTTGCATTCTTTCTGTTTGTGAAAGACAAATTTAATAATAATAAAAAATACAATTATTTATTTACAGAAATCAAGGATAGAGAGAGAAAGAGAGACAAATGTTACCGTTTTCGCTCCAAATGAGACATAACTTTTCAACGTAATTCGGTGCTTTGCCACTCTCACTCACATCTCTTTCCATTCACTCTCTCACTCACAGCCCGAAACCGCCTGAGCTTCCATTTTACAGCCACCACCCCCGCCGGTGAGATCTCTCCGGCACCCTTATTCCGCCACCATGCTCAATACTTGAAAAAAAAAAAAAACAAACTTGACACCTTTCCGAGAAGAAAAAACTTATTTTTCATTTTCTACCTTCAAACACACACTCTCTCTCAAACATGGGTGTTCTTCTTCTTCTTAGGTCTGTTCTATTTTTCTTTGTGTTCTTTACTTCACATGACGCAAATGCCCTCAATGCCACATGTCCTCGCGATGCATTGTCTCTTCTCAGCATCAAAAGCTTCGTTACTGCCGACCCTTCAAACTTGCTCGCCGGCTGGACCAACTGCACTTCGCATAATCTTTGCCGCTGGCGCGGCGTCGCCTGCGGAGGCGGAACCATCTCCGGTAGAGTCACCGCCCTCAACCTCACCGGTCTCCGCGGTGGCCAATTGTCTCCCGCGGTGGGAGACTTGTCACAGCTCCGAATCCTGTCACTCTCAGGGAACATGTTCTCCGGTGAGATTCCGGCGAGCATAGGGAATCTAAGGTTTCTTGAAGTCCTCGAACTTCAAGGGAACAACTTTTCCGGAAAAGTCCCTAACCAGATGAGTTTTTCTTTTCTTCAAAGTCTTAAACTTGTTAATCTCTCTGGTAATGCTTTGTCTGGTTTGATTCCAAATGAATTGATTGGTTCTGGGAATGTGGAAATTGTTGATTTGTCGAATAATGAGTTTTCTGGTGTGATTCCTGTGAATGGTACCTGTGATTCTTTGAAGTATTTGAAGGTGTCACATAACTTTTTGACTGGGGAGATTCCACCCCAAATTGGGAAATGTAGAAACTTGGGTACTCTTTTGGTTGATGGGAACATTTTGGAGGGTAGAATCCCTTTTGAGATTGGGGGTGCTGTTGAACTTAGAGTTCTTGATGTTTCTAGGAACTCTTTTACTGGAAGGGTACCTAAGGAGTTGGCTAATTGTGTGAAACTGTCTGTGCTTGTTCTTACTGATTTGTTTGATGATGAGGGAGGCTTGGAGGAAGGATTTAGAGGAGAGTTTAATGCCTTTGTTGGGAATGTTCCTCATGAAGTATTATTGCTCTCAAGTTTGAGGGTTTTGTGGGCGCCCAGGGCGAATCTTGGTGGACGGTTGCCGAGTGGCTGGTCGGATTCGTGCTCTTTGAGGGTGCTCAATTTGGCGCAGAATTACGTTGCTGGTGTTGTGCCTGAGAGTCTGGGGATGTGCAGGAATTTGAGTTTCTTAGACCTGAGTTCTAACAATTTGGTGGGCTATCTGCCTTTATTGAAGATTCCGGTTCCTTGTATGACATACTTCAATGTCAGCAGGAATAATATATCTGGTGGTATTGGAGGATTTAGGAAAGAAAGCTGTGGTGTGAGTGCAGCAGACCCTTTGTTCCTCGAATTGGATGGTTTTAACAATGATGCATACATTGATATTCCTGTTTGGAGGTTTAATGCTCGAGTTGGATTGGGTTTTGATGAGACTAATACTGTTGTTGTTAGCCATGATTTCAGTTGGAACAACTTTGTGGGATCTTTACCTTTGTTCTCCCTTGGTGATAATCATTTTATGGCAAATCATAATGTCTCCTACACATTGTCTCTCAATAACAATAAGTTCAATGGAACTGTACCATATCAGATCGTTTCAAACTGTGATGACCTCAAGACATTGTCAGTTAACTTGAGTGTGAACCAATTATCAGGTGGGAATTTCCCAACATCGGTCTCAGGGTGCCAGAAGTTGACAGATTTTGAAGCAGCATACAACCAGATTGATGGCTCAATTGGACCTGGCATAGGTGACTTGATGATGCTTCAGCGTCTTGATTTAAGTGGGAACAAACTCTCTGGATCACTGCCTAGTCAGTTGGGAAACTTACAAATCGTGAAATGGATGCTTCTGGGAGGAAACAATCTAACTGGGGAAATTCCTTCCCAACTTGGCCAATTGACTTCCCTTGCTGTTTTGAATCTGTCTCACAATGCTCTAGTTGGAACAATTTCTTCAAATTTGTCAAATGCCAAAAGTCTTGAAATCCTTTTGCTAGATCACAACAACCTTTCTGGGGAAATACCTTCGACCTTTTCTACTCTTTCCAATCTTGTTCAACTGGATGTTTCTTTTAACAATCTTTCTGGTCATATTCCTCATCTTCAACACCCAAGTGATTGTAATTCCTATAAGGGAAATGCACACCTGCACTCTTGCCCTGATCCATATTCTGACTCTCCTGCATCTCTTCCAGTTCCTCTTGAAATCCAGCATACGCATAGCCAAAGGAAAGTAAGGACATTGGTCATTGCTGTGGTTGCTTCTGCTTCTGTGGCTCTCTGCACGCTTCTGGTAATAATGCTAGTGATATTTTCTGGAAGGAGTAAACTTGGTCGGCTTAGCAGTATAAGAAGACGACATGTAGTGACCTTTCAAGATGTTCCAACTGAATTGAATTATAACAGTGTGGTCACAGCCACTGGAAATTTCAGCATCCGGTATCTAATTGGTACAGGTGGCTTTGGGTCAACATACAAGGCAGAATTGTCTCCAGGTTTTCTTGTTGCCGTAAAGAGGTTGTCCATAGGTAGATTTCAAGGCATTCAACAGTTTGAAACAGAAATAAGGACGTTAGGGAGAATTCGACACAAGAATCTTGTGACTCTTATTGGCTATTATGTAGGAAAGGCCGAAATGTTCTTAATTTACAACTACCTTTCTGGAGGGAACCTTGAAGCTTTCATACATGACAGGTCAGGGGAAAAAGTGCAGTGGCCAGTTATTTACAAAATAGCAAAAGACATAGCAGAGGCCCTTGCTTACCTTCATTACTCTTGTGTTCCTCGCATTGTTCACCGGGATATCAAACCTAGCAACATCTTACTTGATGAAGATCTTAATGCCTATCTGTCAGATTTTGGCTTGGCACGACTACTTGAGGTATCTGAAACCCATGCAACCACCGATGTAGCAGGCACATTTGGTTATGTTGCACCAGAATATGCTACCACTTGCAGGGTTTCTGACAAAGCAGATGTCTACAGCTTCGGGGTAGTGTTATTGGAATTGATGTCAGGAAGAAAGTCTCTTGATCCCTCATTTTCTGAATATGGAAATGGATTCAATATTGTACCATGGGCAGAGCTGCTAATGACAGAAGGCCGTTGTTCCGAGTTATTTTCATCTACTTTGTGGGAAGCAGGGCCTAGGGAAAAGTTGTTGGGGCTTTTACAGCTTGCATTAACATGCACAGAGGAGACTCTTTCTATTCGACCGTCAATGAAACAGGTTCTAGAGAAGTTGAAACAATTGAAAAGTTGAAAACTTCCAGCAAGTCATAATGAACAACAGTGGAATGCTGCTTTTGTTTACTTGAATATACTTAGCTAAGGTGAGTGATCTAATTCTAATATACAACCTACTTCTGCAAATTTCTTTTATCATTCTAATGTTTGGTAGTTTTTGTATGGGATAGAGCTAAAAAATCATTCTGTATGATCCTTATACACATGGAACTTCTTGGGAAAGAATAACCATTCACCTTTAACTGCACTCATGTATTAGGAATCAGTAAAAATCTTGTATGACAAACACTGACATCAAATGCACAAATGCAGTTGTTGTCTTCGACCTGTTTGATTTGAATCTCTCAAGCTCACTTGTACAGTTTTATTTTTGCACAACTTCTGTGACCAATCATCTTAAAAGGGGTATAAACTGAGAAGGTTGAGTATTTAACAGTTTGTCTTGATTATTACAGTGCTAAATTCCTAAATCTGATATCAGTGTTTGATCTGTTCATGGACTGGTTCATGATACTCTCAAAAGTTTATACAATTTTTAACAATTTACTGCAATTGAGAGAAACAATTAAATTATGCACATACTATGAATATTTCAATGTACTGATCATGTTAAACTTCAATTATTGTTGACCCTTTCAATTTTATACTTGTTGGACAGATAACTTGCAAAATGTTACAGAAGGAGTTACTAAGCCTATATTCCTCCTTTCACATTTGTGCAACCAGTTTTCACACCCTCTGAAGATGTGCAGTAATATGGCTAGATGGATGTTTGAGAAATACCATACCATCATCTCTTTTTGCATGCTGCGAGACCATCTATGCATGCCATTATGATTTATTTTATTTTACTTTTGACATAGGAATGAACTAATTGTCACCATTCTTCAGAGATATATGCCAAAAGTACAAGTCACTTTTCTGTCAAAATCTACTGAAAGGTGTAAATATATATAGTCAATTCACATTGACTTGAAAAACCTATTAGGATATTTTTGACTTTTGTTTCAACATGTAAATAGAAAGTAGGCAGAAAAATAATTTTCCAACTATTATTTTTGCTTTCACAGATCACTGAAATGAAAAGATGCTGTTACTTCCCTATTCTTTTGATTTTGTTCCTGTTTTATTACGCTTGGATTAGTTTAAATCTTTAATTTATGAGCAGAAAAATATCTCTATCTTAGAATTTAAGCAATTGATTATGATCATATTATTTTCATTGCGTCAGTGTTAATAATTTGTGATTTGTTCTATGAAAATAAAATCAATCTAGTAAAAAACTTTTGGATAGTATTGTTATGAAATCAATACACCATATAGACTACGTTTGTAGAATGGGATATTTTTAGTGTTCACTCATCATTGCAGGCAACTTTGAATACTGACCATAGGAACTACTAGAAGGAAAATGCAAGTTGCAAATGTGGCCGAAAATTAGGAGAATATGTCACAACTAGTGGACAAATTTTGATGACTCTCGGATGAATGAATTATCCTTACTATTTTATCTATTCAACAATGACTTATATTCGAGTAAGTTGACTTCTGAATGTGTAGGACTAGTTATTTTGATGAACACTGTTGAGGAATATTCTATCTGCTAGGGACAATTTGATGACCGGGCAACACATTAGAATAGAATTTGATGGGCAAACAACACAGTAGTGGACAAATTTACTCGTTGTTGTTTGTGTTCCTTTAGTTCAACAAGAATAATGAGTGAGAATATGTGGGATTAGTGATAAAAATCAGGGAAAAATTTGTTTACTTGCCATACTTTTGGTCAAGATAGTTTAATCTAGTTGGTTAAGTAAAATAAGTTATTATAAAATTTCTGATATTTGTATTTGATCTCCATCTTTATAAAGAAAAATATAAGGTCAAGATCTCAGTAATTTTATGTTGATGAATTTAGTCTTCAAACTTTAAAATTATGGTTTTAATTTCTCCTTTCTGAGAATTTGTTATGTCTTTAAAACTTGAAGGACAAATTCATTAATATAAAAATGAAAGACCATGAAGATGCTTACTAGAAGTATATAATTTAAAAAACACATTATGCATATGCATGTTTACGGTTTTCAATAATATTAGTTACCGATAATTTTTTTTAATGATCAATTCTTCGAACTAATATCATAGTTAAAAAATAAAAAATAAAAACACATTTTTCTTTGTATATATTCTCACGGGGAAATCGCTTTCATTACTCGAAGAATATAGAATTACTTGAAGAATATAGAAGGGTCGTAAATACGATGTATCTAGCGACACCCAGGACTGGGACTAAAAGATCATCATTTATCATGTGATATGTTGATAAAAGGGTTCACAATGGTTGTTTAAATAAGTTTCAAAACCAAATAATAAGATAAAGTAGACAAAAGGTAGTCATTACCTTCATTTTAAAAGGAAATCTACCTCATGGTCACCAAAGAAAATTAGATTCACAATAGTATGGAAGTTACAACAATATGTATATTATTAACGACTCTAGTCTCAATTAAAATACTAATTTTTATTGTTTATATGCTATGATTTGAATATATTACACTAATTCATTATGTATTGATCATGAGATTCTATTGATACAGATTTACTTATTCTTTTTTTCTCTGACGGATGGTTTGAATTTTATCTGAATTTGAATTTTGTTCTTTTCAGGTTATGCATCCCCAACATGATGCTAGCAGTCCACTCTCACCATCAAAAAACACTGAGCTATGTTTAGGAGTGCATGTTACCTCTAACATTCTCACTAGAAATACTAGGTACTGCAATAGGAGTCACTTCCCAATGGAAGTTTTTCCCACGACGAATACCCTCCAAGTCTTAGGTCATTAGGTCATTCCATCGACCCGTGTTCGTGACCAACTATTCTAGTTTCATTCATCCTCACTTTTCACAAATATGTTTCACCTCACCTAGCATTGATGATAATCCTAATCTTTTTTCAAAACCCATGTGTCACAAGCATGTATACCAGGACAACCTCATCACTCCCTCATGGCGGTAGACATTTATCCCTCTCATTTAACAAAATTACCATTAATTATCATGAGGGGTGATTCATGCATTATGTCCCATCATATTATCTCTCATCCACACCCATTATTTTACCATAATGAGATCCCTCATGTCACAACACCAACTAAAACTCAATCTATAAACAACGCGTGTACAATGGTACAAATGGAGTAACAAAAGGAATAACAACTAGAAGAAATTTGAGGCAATACAATGGTTAGAATAGTCATACATTACACTCATAACAAGGCGCAAAGTATCAACTTAAGGAACAAGGCGCAAAGTTAACATATCACAGTCTAACAAGGAACCCTAACCAATCTCAATCAACTAGTCAAAAAGGGTTTCTCCAATTCCCAATCAATTTCATCAAGAAACTATTCAAACAAAAATTTTCATCACTATCATTAACAATGAAATCGCCCTAACCTGGATTGAAGGAAGAACATTCTCAAACCGAGAAGAATTAAGAAGAGCATCAATAGGGTTCCAAAACCCCAATTCCAAAAGCCCCAAAAGCCACCGAATCCAAGAAGGATGATCTAGAAGGTAGAGTGTTGTTAAGCTCTGGTTCCCCATTTACGGTTGATCAAGGGCAAGGCGTTGATAGGCAAGAGAGAGAAAGGGAAAACTTATTAAAAATGTGGAGTGAGGGAGCAAAATGTGCAGCCATGCTCAATGGAGATCAATAACCTAATAGACAGTTTTTGTGAGATTTATAAGAATAACAACAAATAATAATAATAATGTCTTTAGGGCAAAAGGGGGAAGAGGGAGAAAAGGCTATTAGAGATATTTTTATCACTTTCCAATTAGAACCTATAACACCCAAAGTTTTTATCCTAAATAAATAAGTTACGCACTTTTATAAATAAGAGAATTTAAATTAATTATTTAAATAAAATAAATCTGGAATGTTATATAAGATATTTAATGAAATCGTTACC
Source organism: Hylodesmum podocarpum (assembly GCA_026586105.1). Classification (NCBI taxonomy): domain Eukaryota; kingdom Viridiplantae; phylum Streptophyta; class Magnoliopsida; order Fabales; family Fabaceae; genus Hylodesmum; species Hylodesmum podocarpum. The sequence goes on from JALJEV010001341.1 coordinate 919,271, forward strand.
AAAATCGAGATTTCATTCAAAAAGAAAGATATCAAATATCTGGAGTTCCTTTTTGTATATTATATGAATAATTTGATCTGTAATGACCATGATTAGGAATTTTTTATTGTCTTTTTCCAAGAAAGAGGCGAAACATAATCAATTTGATTTCGAGACAACTATTTGAAACCCCCTACTTCCATTTGTATTTTTTCACCGAAAGAAAATATGAGATTATAAATCTAGTCAACTATTCAATGAAATAATATTGAACATTTTTCATCACTTCTTGATAAATAAGTGGACTATTTCTTTGCAAAATTGTACTCAATTTAATATGTGGCAATTTTGTCAAGATCTTTTCGTTGGTTGGGGAACAATCCTGCAAGAATTGTATTTTTAAAAAAAAAATGTGGAGAGAGTGGTTGGTAAAAAAGGATCCATTTTTTTGCGAGGTACGAAATGTATTATCAAATATTCAATATGGTTCCACGAGATCTAATAACATATTCTAGCCAATTGAAAGGATCTTATTATTAATCCAAAGATCATTTCAATTTCATTACGAATGAGGATTTGAAATATCACACATTGATAAATCAAAGAGATTCAAAAACTAAAAGAAAGATCAATTCCAGGTTAGGATCTTTCCTTTCTTCAAAAGGAATAAACTGAGATAGAATTAGAGTGACTTCGTAAATCCTTTTCGGATATTCCTCAATGTTCTGAATATTCATAGAACGCGAGAAATAGATGAACAATCATCTACTATTGGAAGAAATCGAAGAACTTTTTGAGAATCCTGTAAGAGATCATACCTCACCTTTAATCAAGCATCTAATTTGGAAGATGTTCTCCCTTTATGTATCATCCAAGTCTTTGCACACATTTCCCATAGTTCTCTTAACCATGAGAAGATCTCCCTTTTCGGCCCCTTCAAGGAGGAGGTTTCTTCATCACTTGAACTTTCACTTACACTTGAGGAAGATGGTTTACTAATTATCTCACCATTGTCAAAGATGATCATGGTATTCTTATTCAGACATTGAGAAGTTATGTATCCTTGGCCTAAATATTTAAAACACTTGATAAGTTAGACTTAGAGGAAGCTTTTGGATCACTTTTACCTCTCGATTTTACCTTGTCTTCTTTCGATTTAGGCTTGGAAAATCCCTTATTCTTTACTTCGTCCTTCCAAGTTAAATTTCTAGAAGAAGAAGGTCTCATATTTGCAACTTTTTCTTGATTTGTTGCTCAATTTTCATGGCATTGAGTACTACCTCTTCAATGGTGTTATAGTTGTGAAGTTCAAGCATATCTTGAATGTATCTTTTCAGGTCGTGAATGAATCTAGATATTGTAGCCTCTAGGTCTTAAACTATTTTAGCCCAAATCATGGTATGTTCCATGCCTTGATAATATTCCTACATAACTCTCAATCCTTGATACAATCTTTGAAGCTTATTATGGTTATCTTTACTATAGGATGGAGGAACAAATCTCTCTCTTATCCAATGCTTCATGTCTTGCCAAGTATCGATTCGGTTCCTCATGTGTCTTCTAATGTCACCTTGAACTTGGTTCCACTACACTATAGCATATTCTTCAAACTCTAAAGTGCTCAAGCTCACCTTTTTTTCTTCTTCCAATGTAAGGTAGCATAGAGAAACTTAATCTACCTTCATAGCCCACTCTAGATGGTCTCGGCTCCTTCATCACCAAGGAACTTAGGCCACTTAACTTTTAATTTTCTAGTATCTTGCCTCTTATCATCCCTTCTACCTCTTCTCCTACCCCTATTCATTCACCTATATCCATATTTATCCTCATAATATCCTCCACCATCACTTCCGTGTAAAAAAATAAAGTCTTTCTCATAATTTTCTCTTATGTCCTTTGCCATTCTCTTATAAGAAAGGTTAGTACATAAGAAAAATCAATATAAGAAGTTCTCACCACTTTCTAAGTGTTTGTCACTCACAACTCGTGTTACCTTTTTAATTAGTTATTTTTATGATGTATCAATCTAGCCTTTTTCCTCGTAATTCTCTTTTTGATCTTCTTAAGAACAACCTCTAACCTAAATCAAGGTCTTTGTCCAAAGTGCAAGAAGAAACCATTCTAAGAAGAGCTTAAAAGTTGAAGAAAATACAAACACTAAGACAAAACTGAGGAGTTTAAATAAGACAAACAATCAGAAAAAGAAAATAAGCACACTCAAATGAAGTTTAATATAAGAAAAATGCATAACCAAAAGATTGCAAGAGATTAAAAATTGTAGAAAAAAGTTTCAATATGGAATTATGGTAACAGTTCGGAAATGTTGTTGTGCGAATGGTGATAGTGTTGGATGTTGTCACTAACATTGAGTTAGCAACTAAAAGGGCTACTAAATTTTATGACTGAAATTGATTTTGCTCCAGAAACCAACAACAAACCAAATTAGAGACTAATTTCTACTAACACACCTTGATCACTAGCATATAGAAACACGAATGGTCATGCATGTTACGTCTGATAAAGAAGGCACAAATAAATCTTTTGCTTATTGTTTTAGATCATTGGATAAAGACCTAAAAGTGAAGTCCAGTATTTTCTACCCTCTCAATTCTCTAAAATAGTCTTGAACCAAGGGTTTGAGACTAATGATATTGATAGGTATCCGTCTGGCTATGAGTTAAAGATGAATAATTTCAATATGATCCATCTGGGGCATCTTTCTCAAAAACCACAGACGAAGCCACCTACACCTCAAAAGCCAAAACACAAACCTCATCCATCACCAACACAACAAAAACAAAAACCACCACAAGGCAAACCTACACCTTCTCAACCTAACACAAACCTCCACCATCTTCTAAACCAAACCCACAAACAAAAGTAGCAAAATTTCACAAACCAATACCCACTCTAAAATAGTGAAACAAAAATTTCACAACCAATACCTACTCCAAAATCCAACTTAAAAGAGGACAACATCTTTGTGCCTCTCTTTGGAGTTACATACTCTTCCTCACAGTCTTCGACCAAAAATACCAAACCTTTTATTGATCAAGATGATCCTGTTGTAGTACCCAAAAATGTTGAAACCAAAACACTACACAACCATTTAAGAAGAGAGATAGCTATAGCATAAAACTCATCACGAAAGTTAAGAAGATTACTTATGAGATCTTCTCAACCAACGAAAAGAAAACTAAAAAGGCTAAGTTAGAGGCTATGAAGGCTGCCACAAAATTTGAAGAAGCAAGGCTAAAAGTTGAAGCAGCATGAATGAGGCGTAAAGAACTGGAAGCTGAAGTTGCTTTTGGAATAACTAAAATCATTAGGGAATATGCGTTTGTGAAAACAAAAGCAGATGACAAGGTTCTTCAGTACTAACAAACTCAAGAACAACACTTCAAGGACTTGGAAAAAGCTCAAAAAGAGTCTCGTGCAGTTTATGAAGACCACGAAAGACGAATGGATGAGTCTGCCACTTGAGCTTCTTCAATTGGTATTTTTAGTCTTGAGTCTGCACCTAAGTCTGCTCAAATCCAAAAGGATAATGATCTTCTAACTAAGCGATTCTTAACAATGCTCAATGAAGAGATTCTTGCATTCTCTTGCTTGCATGATGCCCATACTACATCTATTTTTCTAAATGTTGCAATTGTGGATGCCCACATTTCATCTATTCTTTTAGATAAAGTTAAAGTGGATGCCCACATTTCATTTGTTCCTTTAGATGATGTTCATGTGGATACCCATACTTCTTCTATTCCAACAAATAAAGTTTAAGTGGATGCCCATATAACATCTACCTCAACGGATGCACCAAGTATGGATGATGTGGTTGGGCCTTCATAAGAACAACAACAAGCTCTTGTGGTGTCAAAAGAACTAGAGTACTTAGCAAAAGAAGAGCCACTGAGGGACCTTTTTCTTTACGAAGAATATGTATTTGTAGAAGTCTATGTGAGAAGGGATCCTCTTCTACATTCAGTCTTAGTGGAACTTATATAGTCTGCTCCATCTCATCCTCCTCATTCTCCTTCTATACAAATCCATTCTTGTGCAAAACAACCAATAAATCTTGATTGGCTAATGGGTGAACTCCCTCAATAGAAAGACTTTTATCCAACAATTAGCTCTGAATCTGCCTACAATTTCAAATGATCTATAAGATTCAGACTACACAGAACACCTCATCCCAAACATAAACATCGCCTTTGGACTAAAAAATGTGTATGTGTTTGAAGCTGAATACACAGTGTTGAAATATAGAGACATTGGCTTATGTCTCTACCTTGGGGTGTGTTGAAGAAGATGAACTTCAAAGAACTTGAAGAAATTTCATCCTACCCAAGTAGACAAGTTGATTCTAAATTGGAAGCTCCTTCTTTGAGTTACAAGCCCCATTTTCCAAAGTTTGAACCAAGGCCATAGGTAGCTCCTTAAAAGGAAAAAATAACTTTGTTTCATCATTCCATGACTGAAGACGAAGTATGTAAGCCAAGTTGCCAGAATTGGGCCTCTCTAGTTGTTGGAAGCTCTAAAAGATCACGATCTGATCCCCTCACCATTCCTTTCAATAAAGTAAAGTATATAGCTCTTGGATATGCTCTTAGAGTGCTCCGCCCTTGGATTCGTCCCTACTAAAGTACATATCACTTAATGTTTGCAGCTAAATGAATTTGAAACTGCTTAAGATTGTGTGTGTGCCTCATCTGTGGACTATGATCTTACCTTCGAACACATGACCAACTCTTATAGAAGGGAAATCAAGGAATGGAAATTATCTTGGAACCATATCAAAAGAATGGCTAAAAATGAAAATAGAAAGGTTCCCACGATCTTCAATTCACATACCTAGCCAACTCAAATACTATTTTCTACATCTGCTTTGATAGGCATAGACCTTGTAAGATCAAGTTATTAGTGAATGACATCTTCTTTCAAGAACTGAGTATAGACACTATGGAGGGAAGGACCATTCAATGAAGATACAAATATGCGTCTGAAAAACCATCAACAGGACTTGGAGCACTGCTCTTGAAGCATTGAGAGGTTCAAGATGGAAGACGCTGTCATTGTTGGGAAAGTGTTTCCTGGAGCTGGTTTCGCATATACACACGCTCATCAACTTCAAGAATTCACTTTAGTGAAGCACAAATGAGTGTTCGTTTAGAAGTGGGACCAAGAACTCACATTCGATGTAGTTCTACCATTCATCACCATTTGCTTTGTTGAAGATTTGCAAACCCAATCAGGCTAAAAGTACAAGAACTTGAAGAAAAAGTACTCACCCCTTGAGTTTGAGTATACTGAAGTCCAAGGTTCAAAAGCTTGAAGACATGGACGTGTAATTGCCGCCCAAAGGGTCATCTTCTTCATTTTAGTGTTCGAAAAATGAGTTTTTGAGGTAGGTAGATTGATTTTGATGATTTCAACCAAATGGGGAGATTGAGTGTAATGAAGAGTAGATTCAAAAATAAGACTTGTACAATAAATAAAGAGGGATTTTACAGAATTAAAGATCATCTTTGAAGAAGGAGCTTATACAAAACTAGACACTAGAGATAAAAATAAAAAGGGATTCAGATGCAATGATCATCTCAAAAGTAAAGAAAAACTCTAAACAAGTAAAGAAGAAGTGTCAGCACTGATTAAGAAACGTTTTTCTTCATCTTATAATATTTTCGAATTTTTATAAGAAGAAGTCCGAATTTGATCAAACTAACATTTTCAAACGAAAATTAAATAGTTTACAAAAATATTTTAACAAATAATTCAACTATCTTCTTGTGTATTTGTCTTCGCACAAGTCTTCAAAGTGATTGGTTACAAACTTGAAATTTCTCTAAGTTGATTGGTAAGAAGCATCAGGTTGAGGAACAAATGTAAGATTACTTGATTCATATGAGGGAATTTCTTCATTTGACTTCACTGCTCCATCTTATATGCATTCTTAACTTTGAGGTTAATCGATGGTTCAAATCTGCAACGACCAAAAGAGTTATCTAGGTCTAACATTTCTTTGTCAGCCTTTAAGTTATCTTGAAATTATACATGGATAGATTTTTCTACAACTTAGGTTCTAGAGTTATAGACTCTATGTGCCTTAGAATTGTTAGAAAAACCAAGAAAAATTCCTTTATTAAACTTCGAGTCAAATTTTCCAAGTTAATCTCGAGTTGAGAAAAAAACATTCACATCCAAAAGGATGGAATTAAGAGATGTTAGGTTTTCTCCATCTCCTCAATTCATAAGGAGTCTTACTTATAAGAGATCTTATCAATATTTTGTTTTGAATGTAGCATGAAATATTTATTTCTTCTACCCATGAGTGTTTTGGAAGTGAATTCTTTCACAAAAAAAAGTCCTTGGCAATTCTTGTAAGGTTGTATTCTTTCTATCTACTACCATATTTTGTTGAGGTGTTCTCGGTGAAGAGACATTGTGAAAGATAACATTCTCATAGCAAAATTCTTTGCACTATGAGTTCCTGAATTCAATCTCGTTATCACTTCGAACATATGCAATACAAAAACCTTTTTTGTTTTGAATTCTTTTATAAAATATTTCAAACAACTTATAAGACTCGTGTTTGTGAGCTAGAAAGTAAATTTATGTATATCTAGAATAGTCATCAACAATAACAAAACCATATCTCTTCTCTCCAAGACTTTGCATCTGACTATGGCCAAAGAGATCAATGTACAACAACTCCAATGGTCTTATAGTGGTAACAACATTTATAGATTTAAAAAATATTTTATGTTGTTTACCGTGCTAACATGATTCACACAAATTATTAGATTTCCAAAAGATCTTTTTTAATCCTTTTTAGATAATTTTGAAATATATTTGAGACTAAGATGTCCTAAATTCTTGTGTCAAATCTTTCTTTCATCATTTGTTGTCATTAGACATGTCACATTCTAATCCTCGTATATGAAAGACTAACTTAATAGAAGTTATTCTTTCATCTATCAATGAAGAGAATGGATTTATCCTTGTTTCTAACTACATATTCGTCTAAATTAAAGGAAACTTCATACCCATTACACAAAATTGACTTATGGTAGGTTGAAATTTAATCCTTTAACATAAGAAATTTAATCCTTCTTAAGACTTTCTGATGAAGGTCCATAGTCAACAATTCAAGAAGACTAACAAGGTCTATGCTTAAGAGGATACAAGAAGAGGAAGAGAGGAAGTTGACTCAAAGTCAAAGTCAACATGCAAATCAACAGTCAACTCCTCATGGACTTTTCTTGGTCAACAAACCTTGTAATAGTCTTAGAATTATTTGAATTGTAATTAGGATTTTTGAGACAAATAATTTGGCTAATAGGCAAGTGTGTGCCACGGCCATGTGTAGCATTTGTTAAACAATTTTAGTGCTAATTTGAGAGAGAGTGTGTGTCACTCTCCCTAGAGAGAGTAGAGAGAAATTTGGAGGGAAAGTTAGTGGCAATTCCACTAACTCCTTTCAAACTTGGCCGTTTGATTCATGCTCCATCAAGGGAGGAGATTGATCCGTGAGAGTGCATGCTTAAGGCTACATTCAAGAGTGAATTAGTATCACTTGATCTTGATCCAATCAAGAAGCCTAAATTCAAAGTTGAGTCACATTTCTCATGTCACTCAAATTTGAATTTCGGCCACATGATGTAGTCTCATCAAGTGGTGAAAATTCAAACTTGCAACACATGTTTCATGCCTCCTTGAGCTACACCGTGGCCACATGATCAACTATTAATCCTAGGAATGGAATTAGTGATCCGTGTGAGGTGACTCTCTTGGCTTACCATACGTTGATCTTAATTCTAATCCAAGGATTAGGAATAGATCTAGAATTCAAATTTTAGGCGCCAACTCTTAGCATATAAATAGGAAAATTTCATATTTGTAATCACTTTTAGTGAATTTTAGAGACAAGCATATTTGCTTGAGAGAGAAGTTTTTTCTCTAGGTTTCTTGAATGAACCTTGTTGAGTCTTATCATGGTGCATTCTCTATGTGGCGATTCTACCTAGAGCTTATTACTTAGGCATGGCGCTACTCATCTTCTTACCTTCTCCATTTTGTTTCTTTCTTCTTCTTTGAATTTCTATTCCGCACATTACCTCCATTAATCCGTGAAGTTCAAGCTTGAGAAGTGAAGATTGGGCAACATTAGTGGGACTTCCATAGAAGGCTTACATCACTTTCATCTTCCTTCTTTAATTTTTCAAATTCACAAAGAATATGTGTCTCGTGAGACATGTAATGTAGTTCCAAGTGTTGTTAGCTTGTTTAGAATAGTTAGGAACCTTCCAAACATGTAGCCAATATATTCAACTTTCTTCATCGAGAACATCTCAAAGTGTTGTTAAGTCTCATATTCTCATTGAAAAGGACTTTTCTTCCTGAGTTTAATGTCATATGTCCCTTCATGAGAAATTTTAAGAGCATCTCAAAGTTCTTTAACAGTTTTGTAGGAGCAGAACCGGTTGTATTGTATTTTGTCCTTGATAAGGCATAAGTGATTGCATAGTGAGCCTTGTTTTTTAATTCCATAATGGAGTATTCCTCATTTCTCCTTAAGTAGCAGTGATGCACTCAACCCTTAAAGGTTGAACTTTGATACCAAACTGTAAAGATAAAAACACAAGAAGGGGTTGAATTGTGTCGGAAAAATATTTTTTGCCAAGTTTTTTCCTTTCTTTACAAGATTTGTCTAAGAACCCAAACACAAAATTTTACAAACATTGTAAAAGATTTCTGAAAAAGATATAACTTTACAAAATAACTCCAGTTAGTAAATAAAACAATAAAGTAATAAACAAAACATGGAGAAATTTTATACTGGATTTTCTTATCAAGACTACATTCAGTTTTGTAGCAAAAACTAAGATTTACTAATTCGGAGTGGTTACAAGTATTATTCAACCACAACTATTTCTAGCAAACCTAAATATTCTTTTGCCACAACCTATTTAGGTTAACACAACCCAAGTATCGTTTGAACATAACATCTTCAACTATTCTTTGGACTCAACTTCTTCAGGCTAACAACGCTAAGAATTCTTTGGTCTCAATCTCTTCAAGCTAAACTAACACTATAGGTATAGATTTACAACAAGGGTTATCTAACTAAAAGATACTAAAATTTGCATAGAGAGGAATGTGCAATAAAGAATAAGAATAAGTTTTTTATACGAAAGATTTCAAAGTTGAATTAAGAATCTTTATATCTTCGATCTTAATTCTTTATATAGATGAAGATCTTGAAGTAGTTGTTAGATATAACAGATTCAAAATTTTTCACTCTATCTGCTTGAAGTGTTTGCACTTAATTCATTCTTGAGTTATCAAAATTAGAGTTGCAAAGTTCTTCACAATTTAAGGATTAGATACTAAAAAAATGTCCCGCTTGTTAGCTTATATAATTTGATAGCTTCATTCGTATTATAAATAAAGATTTTCAACTTAATAATTTGTAATTATCAAAATTAAAGAATATAATTTATCTTTAAAAAAAATTAACTTAATATACCATATTAAAGAATTTTACAAAAAGATCATTTCTTTAGAACGTGGACATGAGCATTTGGTGTTTATCCCCGTTGCAATGGGAAAGTGGTTGGATTCCAAAAACCCAATCTTCAAAGAAAATTCAGAAATTTTATCAATTTATATTAATTACACTAAATCTATTGAGATTATCCTTGAAAAGGATAAAAAGTGATCCTAACATAGTTATTTATTCTAAATTGATAACTTTAAAAGTTTTATCTAGGGCTGATTGAAATCAACATCCCATGACTCAAACAAGTGTTCGAGACCTTTTGATCCTCCTTTCTATAATCATTTTGATTGTCATAAAACTTGGTATAAAATTCCCTATGAATTAAATCCCCAAAATTCGTGGTATATCAGCTTTAAACATGGATTACCCATTGGTTTCAAGATTTGTTCCTTTCGTAGGGCTAATCAAAGCAATTCTTCTGGCAAAAGTAAACAAGATTTATGAAAATTTTAAGTCACTAATACCCCAAATACTTGTACATTTGAAGCTCTTAAATTATTCTTCCCCTTTGGATATTATTTGGCTAATGCAACATATTTATCAATTTCACCAACATTGTTATGAACCCTATCCTAAGGTTCTATGCCTTAAGGAGGTTTTTGTTGGAAAAAAAAATACAATATTGATTTCCTAGAAGAAAATTTCAAAAAATGAAAATATGGAAGATCTTATTTTCCTTCTACTCCAAAAAAGAAAGAAGCTATTCAGAAACCTCCTTTTGAATAAAAATTAACTGCTCGAGTTAAAAAGGCTTTGAAGAAGGAATTATAAGCCGCATTATCATCTTTAGACTCTAACAAAGAAAAAGAAGATATAGAAGAATCATGCAGTGATCCTAATGAAGACAGTTGTTACAATATTCAATTTGCTTATGATTCAAAATTAGAGGACTGTGGAAGTATTTAATAAATCGACAATAAGTTGGAAAAGATCCTAATTCCCATGATCATCCATAGAAGAATTAATACAACTAATTAGTCTTGTTGGCAGAAAACAACAAATAAAGTTATACCCTCGTTGGTACAAAGTCATTTAATGTTTCCACCAGAATTGGCTAGCATATGAAAAGTAGTCCATACGAAAAGATTCTAAAATTTTATGACTGTTATAAAACATTATCTAGACTACTTTAAGTATCAAAATTTTAATGTAATTTCAAATTAGAGAGACTAAATAAGAAAAAAAAAACAAGAAAAAAAAACCTTTGAGAGAGTAAAAATAAACTTTTAAAATTGTAAGAGTTCCAAAAACATTCTATTCTATTTTTATTATTTTATCCATAAAAATCATTTCATAAAATAAATTGTTCTAAAAGAAGAGTAAAAAAACCCTTTGGATAAACTTACTTTCTAGACAGTTTCAAAACAACTAAAATGTTAAAAAAAAATAACTATTTCATGAAATCTAGATTGAAAATTAACTCGTGGAAGTTTCTTTATAAAAAGACATCTTATTTGATTTTCCGTCTTTTCCAAAGAAGATTTGTTCAAATAAATTTAATTTGATATAAACAAAAAAAAAATAATAAGCATTGAACTAAAATACAAAACACATCATTTTACATTTCTCCGATAATATGGTTGTGGGGTAGCATATTTTCCCGGGCGATCCGTGGTAGCTACACCATGGACGTTTACTGTGTTAATAAAAACCATTTAAAGCATGTAAGCTTCATTAAGTACTTGATATTACAAGTCCCCACGAATTTCTTGATATTTTTATATGTTTTAATGATCATATTATATGTATTCTTTTTACTGGTATTATTTTCTGATTTTCCATGTATCTCATTTCAGAAGCAATCTTGTCCAAGATGCGATCGACACTAAATGCGGATATTTTTTCAATAAGAATTCAAACTTGATTCATTATATTACGTGAGATTAACTCTTTTACTAGACTCAACTACCCTTTAACCACAACGATGTAAACAAGATTAGTCTGACCCAATGGGACATGGGACACTCGTGGTTTCTGTCTCATAACTCAATCACCTTTGAAATTTAAACCCCATCTGATTAATTCATGATGTTTATTCATAAAAAATTGGAACAAAGTTTTGAAAGTACTTATTATAGCAGCTTTTAAAACCCACCATCAATACTAAACTATAATTGTGACAGAAAAAGTTGAAACAATGCAAGTACTTATTACTCCCCCGGTCTCCCCCAACATTTATCTTTCACTGACTTGGCAAAGACATGCTGACCCACAATTAATCAGTGTTGGGAACATCCAGTGATGATTACAACAAATTACATGTAAAAGCTTGAAACTAATGAACTAGTCCAGACATTGCAGTTGAGTGTGCTTCAAAATCAGGGACTATTTTATTGACACACTATTGAAAAAAAGAATACAATATAGACAACACATTAACATACCTAGACTTACATGAAAAATACAAAAGATTTTAGACAGAAAGCAGAAACTAACTTCCATCTAAGAGATGGGACGTCAATCTAGGATTGTGTATAAAGGAAAATTCTAGCCACATTATCAACCAACAGAAACATGTACATGACACATATAAGCACCTTTTGAAAACACCATCAAGGTGTCATGTTTCCCTGCTTTGCTTTGAGGACAAGCTCTTCAGTGGTGGTGCCGATGATTTCGTTGGCCCGTTTTAGGCCAACACATTGATACCGACCAACAGAGTCCTGAATTCAAAGGAAAGTTTCATGTCAGCAAAGAAATCAAAATCTTTCAGGGAAAATATTCTTAGGGTTACAATTATTGAAAATAATCTTCTGGTAATCATATTTGCATGCCATTTCATCAACCCAAAGAGATGTACACGATTGAATAAAATTTAGTAGTAGCTTTTACTGAAGATACTGCTAACACAGTAAACCAAGACAAAAATATTTCCACAAGTTTCAATTTTTTTTATGCACTCGATCAACCTGAAAATACATTAAACTCTATAAAATGATAAATAATGTATTCAAGAATGAATCCTTAATTAGCAAACGCAGCAAAAAAATTCAACCATTATTTGACATAAATTTATACGACAAAGGTTTATTTGTATCACTATAAAGAAAACACCCCACAACATATTTACTATTTGCTTATTTATTTTAAAGAAACATGAAATTTCCTACTATTTTTAAAATACTCATCTCACTCTCAAATGTAAGGTAGAGAGATAGAAGAGAGCGACATATAGAGAGATGCAAGACATGGAGACAATAACACCAAAGTTACGTGAAAAAGTTACTTTTCCTTTTAAAGAGATCCAGTATAATATACTTCATTTATATAATCACTGGAGATTAACACGGGAATATTGAGGAATCTCACCCGAGTAACAATTCCCAATTTCTCTAATTTCTCAACAGCATCATCCACATCAAAGTTACATTCCTCATCAAACTCTTCTTTGATTAGTTCTTCGCACCATTGATCAAGATCCTAATCCATATTATCAAACAGTCAATAAAGTACTTAGACAACACTAACAATCTTTGTTTTTATATGTATAAAATATAATTTCTATATAAAAAAGATGGCACAAAGAACAAAAAACAAGATTGCTGAAAACTCGTGTTTAGGTATATATACCTGTCTGGTAGCTTTGCCCTGTTCCATCAGAATAAAGAATGAAACTATTACCTCTTTGACCTACACATTTGAAGAATAGCAGATTGATAGCCATTACATTAAATGTTTAGCCGGTGCAGAGTTACATGCATAAAAATCAAAAGCATGCCAAAACCAGGAGTAGCAAGTAGCAACTAGAGTCTAGAAATTGATCTTCCAACAATCAAATCACTCACTTTAGTCTTAAAATACATGCTTGCCAGTATACTTGATTATCACATACAATGTATGCATTATCCGAAGACATCAATAACAGGTTGATGCAACCAAATTAAGTTTTCTCTACAAGCATAGTTGATAGTTCAGAAATTGACACATTTCTTATATACTATTTAAGTAGCAGATACATTTTGAAAATCTTCAAACTTCAATTTCCTAAATTATTAGACTTCGAAAGTATAAGTTGCAATTAGATGACATATGACAAGTAAAAGCCAACATATTGATTGCTCATCTGCCAAACCATAATGTAACATAAATAAGCAAAATAGCCTTAAATCAGAACTCCATGAAATTTTCACACAAAATGACAACTCCACTAGATGACATTTTAATAACAGAAAAACAGGAGAACAGTTACTTCCAACCAAAAGAGAACCAAAAACCAAAACAGAGCACAATTATATGGACAAAAAACACAAATTGCATCAAGCTGGCACTTACTTCCTGTTGAATGACATCATCACACAAATGAAGAAGTGTACCCTTTCCACTGTCAAGTTGTTTGTCATACATTGATTGTGTAATCAAATTTTGGTATTGAGCCAAGTTTTGCTGGAACCTATGGGGAAAAAAATTATTGGCCACAATGGTTAAATATGTTGTTTAATATACCACAAACTAGTCGGTTATGGCAATGATAATGTGAACAAGATTCAATACGCAACAAGACTGATGAATAACAACTAGTCCAAAAAGAATTTAGTAGAAAAGAAGAATAGTTTTATTAAGAGACAACAACTTAATCAGTCATCATAAAAGGTAGATCAAGTTTCAGAGTGATATGCAGGTAATATTTACAAGGATCATTGCATAGCATATATTTCCAACTATAGAACACAGTTAACACACTTACGTGAAGTATGTCTTAGCACAATAACCAATTACTGTGGAGAGAACAGCAATGATGACCCACCAATCAGCTGATGGCATTTCAAGAGAACTAACTACAGCAACCTGTGAAGAATATTAGATGCATTAGTTCAGGATGATGAAAACAAGAACACTAGAACTGAAACACTAAATTGGGGTTATAAAACTAACCAGCCCAACTATAGCAGATCCAAGAAATTTGACCCAATCCATTGGAGTTAATCCAGGGTTTTTCTTTTCTGGCTGTCAAGTAAGAAGTTCTTGACCATGGTCATTACATGTATTTGTTGAGGGGAAAGTTAATTAAGTAATAAAATTTGCAATGTTCTTTAAAAGCTTTACAAAGGAGGAAACTCACAAGAACTATTTCCATATCAGCCATTGGAATATTTTTGAAATGCTTCACAAATATTCCACGTTCTTCTTTTGATTTGGTACTGGCACCCCTGAAAATAATTTGCATCTTAGATTTCAAAATTCAAAAAGAAGTTTGAGATGTAATGCAGATCTACCTGTAAACAACAATTATCCTATCAAATGTCGGTTCTTGGATTAAGGTCTTGCCCACCAAATTACGGAAACTGGAAATCGCAGCAAATAATCACATGAGTGACAATATCCTCACACATTCAAAATATATGAAGCAAAGATGAATGAGCATAACATTTTTTGTAGAAAGAAACATCATGTGCTTTTAAGACAAATCAGTACATGTACTAAATATATGTGAAACTTTGAGGCATTTGAATCATTTTCTGAATCCATATTTTTCAACCTTTCCATCAATAAGTTAAGTTGTAGACTTTCAACAATATAGAATTCTTCATGTAGCTTAAGGAAGATCAAAAACCTAAATTCAGGTTGACTACTATCTTGAAAATGGTCATTGCTAACTGTTAAAGATGTAATATTCATGTGACTTCACCAACAAACTTAAGGTTTTAAGATAGTTCAGTCACCTAACAAGAGTTTAGGATAGTTAGTTCAGGAGAAAGTATCAGAGTCTGTTCATGTGACATACAATTCAATATTTATTGTCCTGTTCTTCTAATAAAAGGTTGAATTTAAGAATAAGGTAGGTCGACCTGTGCATTATTGATAATACAAGGTCAAAAGGCTGTTAAGATTTGGGGGCGTTTGTTTCAGGATATAAAATTGTATTCCTGGGAATACCATTCCCAGGAATACTTACCATCACATGTGTTTGGTAGTTATTTAGTATTCCTTGGAATGTGTTTTATATTTTAATTAAAAAATAATAAAAAAAAGATAAAATAATGTAAAAGTGGCAAATAATTTATATTCTCATGGGAATAAAAGATTCTCACCCTTTCAAATGCAAATAAAGAGGATAAAAAACACATGTAATATACATTCCTGGGAATATATGATTCTTGGGAATATCTTTTGATAACTTGTACCAAACATGAGAATGTTATGTTCCGACACTCATATTCCCAAGAACAATTATATAAAACTTGAAATAAACACAATCAAAGGAAGTTTTACTGTAGTACAAAACCATTCATGTGTTTTCACCTTACAACATGCTGTTGAGATAGTTGGTTCATGACCTTAACTTTTATTGAGGTTGTACTACTATGATGGTTGTAATCCACAGTAATACTGAACATACGGTACCAAAATTGTATGTGGGACAGAACATATAATGAGAATTTAAATCCTCAGTTGAAAGGAAGCTGCAAACAATCAGGATTTACATAAATCTAGATTGTCAGAAGCAGCAACATTCAACTTGCAGATGATGGTCAATCTTACATGAAGTCTATCAGATAAGCATCTTGAAAAATTAATAATGATATACAAAGGCACTGCATTATATGACCTTAGTTGCATATTTTCAAGACGTATCCGTTCAACATAAAAGTCCTGCACATCTGCTTCAGAGTTAATTTCCTTTTCATTCTTTGAATCTTTCTTATTATGCCTTTTTGATCTTCTGGATAAAAGTTTTTCCAACCTGAAAGCAGCACAGCTTTATTATACACTCTGGTACATTCACATTTATAGATTAAATAATAAAGCTTTTCAGTACAGAGATGAAGCTCATATTGACTATAATCCATACAAACAATTAACTATTTTACATTGGCCCTTTACAAGCCTTGCTGAGACAAATTAATATAATAATCAATATCATGACTTCACATAATGGTTGTGCATAGGCATTCCAGTCTTGAGAGGTTGCTTACCTAGTTACTCTCAACAGATATGCCCAAAACCGTCCAATAAGCATGTCCACTTTCTCCATGACAAAATAGTCAGTTGTTCGATCAATTCCAATGCCACGCCGAAAGATAACATACTAAAATAATATGATTTATTAGCTTTCCATTTAACAGACTAACTCAAGGTACAAAACAATCTATCTATTGGTGTTTATATTTGCAGGTTCAATCTGACGCAAACAATTAAAATAACAATAATTATAAACTAGTCTCTCCTGTGAATACAAAATGGTGTGTGTGAGAGGGGGAAAGATCAACTACAGTCCAGCATCAAACAAGATTGGATGACTACAAAAAGTCCATTAATCCAATCAACCTGATCTATGATTTTCTACAAAAAATCAGTGCAACTTCAACAATCTGTTTCTTCAAGAAGGATGGACTACCAATACTTCAATAATAAAATTTCTAAGCAACTTGGAGTGGACAAGGGGTTTGACAAAAACAAGAAGATATAAAGCATAAATTTAGAAGACGACCATATTTCTAATTCTTTACAATCAGTTTGACAACAGTCATGAAAGAAACATATAGAACTAGAGAAAGTATCAAGGCATCATCAAGCCCTCTACCCACTGTTTCATTTTAAACAAGAAAGGCCTTTCTCCAATAATCAGCATGAAATGAATATCTAGTGATTTAATCAGCATGCGACAAAGATTCTGATTTCCAATAACAAATCTAGAAGGATGTTTCAAAATCTAAAAGGGGGGCGGGGAGTCAACAAACATTAAAATAGAATAATGACTCATAATTTCAGAACTTTCACACAGCATTCACTAACACAGAGGGAGAGAAATTCCCAACCCAGATAACAGAATAATGGACTCCACAGAACCAAGAATCCTTCATGGACAAGACCTACTACACTAGATTCAGAGCCAAACCTTATCACAAAAATCTGGAAGGTCCTCATGATGATGCTCTTCAAAATATTTCTTCAGAAGTTTCTTGTCAAGCTTAATCAGCAAAATTACACAGACATGAGCAACTATTAGCAGAAAAATTTAGCATCTCAAGTACCATATGCCATTAAAATTTAAAAGAACATATATTATGCACAAACCTTAGATTCATCAACAGTAATGGGAAGATTTAGAAGATACTGGCCTGAATGTGCAACATCAATCTCATCATCAGTCACTATCTTGAAGTTGCTCTTTTCCATGACCTGCATAAGGAATAAGAAAATCTTCAGATAAGAAAAAATATTTCAAAGATACATGCACTCCACCCTTAAGTTACGCAAATTTTGTTTAACAAATACCTCTTCCTTGTTTTGGATGTAGTTCTTGAAACTGAGATAAGTTATGATTATCTTAAGATAAAATCCATGTTTTAACCTTACCCTTTAACGACCCTACAGTGTATACTCTACAACAAACTTTTTACACCGTGACCCTATGTTGAAAAGTAGCAATTTTACTTTTCATTCTGTTAACAACACATGTGAACTCAAGACTCTGTAGCAACAATCCCTAGACTGCCTCATCCCTTGTCAATATCATAGATTACTTTATATTGGAGCAAATCTACAAGGTTGTTCATAGATTAGTGTCACCAGTACCACATTGGCCTTCCAAAGATTTTTGTCACCAAACTAATCCCTCAAAAGATAAATAACTACAAAATTCATTCACTTGGTGTCACCACTTTAGTAGTTCTTCAAAGTGAGTGTGGTGACTTTTGAGATCTTTGACGAACTAATTTGGTAAAATAACCATTGAAGGATTAATGAAAGATGTTAGTCTTTTTCATGATACTAATTTGGTGACAATTGACATGTGGAAGCACCATTATCAATGGCGGACTAGAGCCTTTACTTCTTTATATGAATACCATAATCCACCGTGGATTTTCAAGTCTGCATTATATTAACAACATCCCCAAGATATTGACACTCTAATCATGAAGTAGAGATGGTACCTGAAATAGGTATGTCAAGAAATTCTGTTCAAGTACATCAACTTCATCTGGAGATAACTTCTGCTGTTGCAACTTTTGTGCCCCGTGTACAGGGTCAAAGAGGGAGTAAAGTTGCTAAAGGCAAAAAAGAATCAATCTCCACAACCAAAAGTTAACTATAACTATATCAGAAAGATCAAGGAACAAATAGTACCATCAAGTCCTCGAATTGTAGAAGGTACCAAGCTCGAATTGTGTACTCTGTTCTCTTACACAGCTTCAAAAACTCAGCCCGGTCAGAACTATGTTCTGCATATAATACCCAAAAAGAAACTCATACCACAAGGAATATAACAATAACATTGAATAAATGGAGAAAAACCAGCCATATTTCTTCATCTAGATTAAAAAATATATACAAAATTTTAACTCCATAACAACACTCAAAAACTAAATAATATAGAGGGTCAGAAATACCTTAAAAATTTCATCCCAATTTTGTTTTTAAAAGGGAAAAAGTAACACTGAATTTGCCCCACAACAATACTACTTAATTCCAAGGACAATCACAGTACAACCAAACACCACAAAGTGCAAACACTCCCCAAAACATGTTATTACAACTGCCAAAACAACAACAACAACAAAAACAGCATAGAGACAAATTCTAATTGCCAAATTGAAGCAAATAAGGTTAAAACAAAAGGCGTACCAATAAGATTGGCCAGTGTCATTATGAGCTTAGGCTTCAGAATTGGAATCACAGATTCCCGCTCTAAACGTATAACATCACCCTTCTTTCGATCCACTCCTTGCAAATGTGCCATTTCAATTTACAGCTACCCTCTTCGCAGTTTGAGCACCACTCCCTAAAAAACCAAAACTTGGAACAAGGAAGACCCAAAGGAACGTTTTTTATGCAGTATACGGAAAAGGGTAACAGAGGGTTTCTACTTTTCAAGTTTCACACAATTCATGAATTCATATTCACGCTTCACAGTGCAGTAACCGCAGCACCAATAAAAGTGATGAAATTGAAACCACTCTTTGGTGTAGGTGAAGGTGAAGAAGGTGGGTCACACACACAACGTGCGTTTTCGACCAAATGAAATTTCGGTTTCTTCAAAACCTCGCAAGTTGGAAACTCTACTTCAAGATGGAGAACCGATTGTTCATCACTCAATATAGTTAACTTCTTCCAGAGGACTCTAAAGTTTACTAGTTACTAGCACGTTAATCCAACTCTCAATTTTTATCAATTATATATACAACACTGAAGAATCTTGATTTATTGAGCATTGTACTGCCTTCAAATTTTCGATTTTGTAAATTTTGTCTTAAGAATTTTTCTAGTTTAAATATTTTATGATAGACATTTTTAAATCTATCACAATTGAAATAATTTTGCAGCAACTTTGTTTTAATTATGATATTTTTATATAAGAATAAATATCATAAAATTATAAAATTGTAAAAATTTGGATGTATAAAATGTAATTAATTTTTTATTTTTTAAATTATACATAGTGGTGCTGCTTCTTTTCTTTATTTTTTTCTTTTTCTTTTTCCTGACAATGTTGTTTTTCGATCTTTTTGTCTTCTTCAATTTACTCACTGTCGGTTGGACAAATAATTGAATCTGATTGGACAAAACTTTGAGGGTAAGGAAGATATATGCTACAAGAAGGTCTTTTCTTATCATTACATTAATTCATTATTTTTTTTAAAAAAAAAATGGGGAGATATTTTCTCTTTGTAAGAAATTGATAAGATTACACCATGTGGGGGTTTGGATATCTTTCCATTTAAAATCTTTATTACAGAATCCACCTGAAAAACTATTATTTTTTTTTTCATTTTTGGCCGGTAAACAGGAAAAAAAAATTAGAAGACATCACAATCCATGTTCTTAAGAAAAAGTCAGATATGAGTTGAACTATAAATAGTTTTGACCAAGTTTTGTAATAAGTTTTTATAATTTGTTTGTCTTCATCACATCCCACCCCATACATTTTATACTTCTCCCTTTTATCACAAGTTAACACTCCAGTAATTTAATATTAAATGGAAAATTTCTCATCAACAATCAATAGCAGTGTAGTATTTTGACTTTAAAAAGGGAAAAGTGTTTTGCAAGAGCAAAACTAAAATGTAAATTTAAAAGAATAGAAGGCTCAACTGTATTTTTATCACTAAACTTTCATGATTTCACAAATTTTATTCTGTTCTATTTTGATCATGTTTCGGAAAGATTATTTTCCCACATTTTAGCTATTTCTTAATAAAAAAAAATTTTAAAAAAAATAAACTACCAGAATTTTACAAATAATTTTTTTTCATAAAAATAAGTAGATTTTTTTATTAACTTTAACGGTTTTACAAATTTTACTGCAAACTTACACAATTTCACAAATTTTATCACTTTGTTGGTTGCAAATTTTGCAAATTTTAAAAATTGAATGGAAAAAATATGAAATTTGAAATTTGAGTGACAAATTGTGTAAACAAAATAGTTAGATAACAAAATTCAAAAAATCACGAAAAAAAACTGATAATAAAATATGCAATTAAGTCAACAAAATAAAGAAATTTACTAGTTAAAGTAATAATTTAAAGCTTATATATAACACATGTTGATATGGCCCTGTACTAAATGAAGGTTTTATCTAAGCCTTATTTAAAAATAAAAATCAAGGTTTTATCTAAACCTTATTAAAAAAAAACGTTAGTCCTAGACATTCACTCCAATCGTAAATTACAATAAACGGTGAAAATAATTTTTTTCTCTGTTAAGTGTATTAATCTTTGGAAACAGAAAACAAGACATAAAGTAACATTTGTGTGAATAAAACATGTAAACAAAAAAAAAAATGAAAAACCGAAAAGAAATCAGAAGGGAACGAGGCCTAACAACAGAAGTAAATATCCTATCTTATGTAATGATGGAATGATCATCTGGATGTATGGAAATTGCCACACAAGGTTCTCTTGAACAAAAATGCTTGAACCACCATGCTCTAGCAGCTAGCTAGTTTTCATATTCGCCTCAAGAACACAAGACACAATGTAGTACTTGCCCGCACTAGAGTCAGCCTAATAATGTGAGATTAAGAAAATATGCCTAAAGCCCTAATGGTGAGAGATTAAGATGGTATGCACAAAGTCTTAAAAGATCAAATCTTATTATCATGTACAAAAAGAAGAAAAAAAATAGTACTTGTATGCTGTATGCATAAGCAATTACTAGCAAAATGCCATATTTTACCCAACCTATTTGCTAAACAGATTTCCAAATGTTATTCATTGTATGCAAAATACAATGCAATATGCCTGAAGCCATCAGATTCTGAACATTCATATGATAAGTAAAAAGTCAGGCGATTATTGATACAAGTCTCGTCAAGCAGTAATACTCGAATTTCAAAGTTACATAAACACTTGCTAAACATAAAAAAAATATGAATTCCAAGGCCAAAGATGTCCATGGCACATTTCCACATTATCGAATAAATCAAAAAAATTGTGGACTCATTCCACTAGGAAGCAGCCGAAGTTTTTCAACCAATCATCAATTTGTTTTCTTCCAAGAAAGAATAAGTTGGTACCTCCAGATTGTATGGTGCTGGTCCCTTCCTAATTCTGCCAGATATATCATAATGTGAACCATGGCATGGACAAAACCATCCACCAAAGTCACCAGCATTTGGCAAGGGAATGCAACCCAAATGTGTGCACACTCCAATCACAATGAGCCATTCTGGGTTTTTGACTCTATCTGCATCTGGCTGTGGATCACGAAGAGATCCAACATCAACACTGTTTGCCAGCTTAATATCATCTTCTGTTCTACGCCTGATGAACACTGGCTTTCCACGCCACTTTACGGTGACAGTAGTGCCTGGCTCAATGCTGGAGAGATCAACTTCAAGTGAAGCCAGAGCAAGAACATCCTTACTTGCTGACATGCTGAGCACCAACTTGAGGACAAGGAGACGGACCAGAGAGGCATAAGCAAACCTACCACCTGTTAGGACAAAGTAGGCAAACGCCCTTTTGCTTGGGTCACCAGGGGGAAACCGCTCATGGTTGTGTTCATCATATACAATCTTAGAAGAAGGGTTTTTAACAGCTGCAACAGTGGCAGGAATGTCGGGAATAAGGCTGTTTTCTTTTGGGTGGATCAGTGATTCAGTGGCGAAACCTGGACAAGTAAAACCAAATCAATTAATCCAAGAAAAAGCAAGCCTCAGACTAATTTGAAGAACCCAAAAATTCAACATATGCACAATTAAAAAGTACAAAACCAAACCCCCAAAGTAAACATAATAGGCAACTGCATATTACTTACCATTCAACAAATCAACCCACCAGAATACAATAACTGAATTCATAAATACTTAGCTATAGATTATTGATCCAGTGATACAGAAGAGTGGTAGATCATAAGCCTTATTAATGAATAACAGAATTCTAATTCCTAAATATTCTACTATAAATTGTTGATCCAGTGATATAGAAGAGTGGTATATTATAATGATGGTACAAATGGATACTATGTGTGACAAACACATAGAACAATCACCAGGATTATCATGCCCCATTAAAAATTATTACCTTGAAGTACAGCATAAAAAAAATAAATTAGCAAGGTTTAAAGATAACAATGAAACCATGGTTATCAAACTCTCAAGTTAACTCACTAACTCTTTCTAGTTTATGAGTCTACTTACCCTCTATGAATTGACTTGTATGTAATCTCTCTTTTAAGTAAACTCCGAGAAGAGTTGGTGGGACTCTATGTAAACTCACTAGAATCTTGAGTTTACTACCAAATCTGCGAGTCATCAAGTTAAAAAAAAATAGACTAAAACACATGTCATTTCGAGTTGTTTGCTACACATTTAGATTCAATATACCTCTATTTTGTGTCCATCCTAAATCAAAGTACTCTTGCATTTAATAATATCAAACATTCATTCTCCAACATCAACTTCTCAATAGGATTGCTTTACCACAATTAACAAGTTATTATCTAGAAGTGATACAATACTAAACTTAGTTATTTAAGTATTATGGAATTTATAGTTTACTATTTTACTTTATTATATTCTTGAAATGTTAATTCTGTGTGTTATTTATAAGTATTAAAGTATAATTTTCAATGAGTTAATTCTATGAGTCGAGTTTATGTGTCTCGCATAAGTTTACTGAGACTCTTGAGTTTGCCAACCTTGAATGAAACTTTACCAATTAGTAGTAATCGAACTGCAAACAGAAAGACTACAAATAATTAGGCTGTAACTTCTTTGACATGTTAGTTTATACCTATAGCACTATGAAAAACAGAAATTCACTTTCACCACTGGAGGTTCCTTAACATTTAATAAACGCACAACACAACATATTTGTGTTTATCATAATTCATAGCAGTAGAAAATTATACACACTGTCTACTAATCCAGGTGCCCCTCCAAGTATTCATAAACACTGATTTCAAAGTCAAACAGCAACGAAACTACAACCGTAGAGGCAGAACGAACTACACTACACTTCCATCAGAATGGATTAAACATAAATGCACAAACGGGGGATATATCACCAATAAAACATTCATTTAGCCACCAATAGGTACCTTAAATTTGTTCAAACCAATAGTTCTATAACAATGTATAAGAACACAGTTAACTCCAAAAATAACATATTAAAAAGGAAAAACAAAAAGCTTCAGAATCCAAATTCACAATTCCAATACGAGAATGAATCACAAACTATTTCTATCATTCTTCCAATAAAAAAATCAAAACTATCATCAAAATGGAATATTCAATCTCGAAGAAGATTGCAATCAAAAGCTTCCGAAAGCTAATAAAACCAAGTTACTACGCAAATCCACCACCAGTAAATCGATCACATTAAAATTTCTTCTTCAAACACCATAAGCATAAGCATTCAAAACATAAAAGATATGAATCACACAAAGACGAACCCTAAGATTAAGAGAACGAAATGAATCATTTGGAGGCGTTGGAATAAATGAGAGGAAGGAAAGAGAGGGGAGGGGAAAGGCTAACCTCTGAGGGGAAGGAAGAATTCGGGTCGGAGCGAAAACGGGTCGGATCTGCGTTCGTGGGCGGAAGAGGGCGGTGCGATGGGGTTCCGAGAGAGGAACGCGGAGGCGGCGTGGTTGGTTCTGGATGGACACGTGGCGGAGAGAGAGGAAAGCCTCCTAGATGCAACCCTCAACATGGTTGTTTTTCTTCACACTGCACACCCTTCTTTTCTTCGTTTGTTGTTTCTCGACCTGCGATTATGCCTCTCGTACACAACAACAATACAACTCTCAGAAGGAGAAAACAAATTTGACTCTCAATCTCAATTATTCACTGCCATTTTTTCTCTCCACTTTGGGTTGGCCCGGATCGTGTTTGAAACTTAATCTCGGCCCAAAATGTTTTGGGTTGGGTTGCTGGATTTTGAACTTCTAACCTGCCGCAAAGCAAGGCTTTTCCCTCCTCCACCTTTTTTCTTTTTTTTTCCGTTAGGCACCCTATAAGTGATGTGAATGTACAAAACTGCCCTTGTGCATTTCCTTTTTACCATCTCTTTCTTTTGCAAAACGTATCTACACATGCAGCTATACGTGAGTACGTGGCATTTGGTTAGTACATATTTTAAGGTGATATTTGGTAGCGTTGGGTACAAGGCTAAATGATCATAATAGTAGGTTAATTATGTAAACTATTTTTGTAATTTGGCCTCATTACAAATTTATTATCGGAGGAGTGTCTTTTTTTAAAGGTGACGCATAGAGGATGGGCACCACAGTGTAGGAAGCGACACGTGGTAGGTAGGGATTGGGCAATGGTTGAGCGCCCAGAGAGTAGGCGCCCCACTTCCACGTGTCTTCCAATGAAAGGGCGAAAGGCGTGGAGCGGGATACGTGCAGGCGCAACGAACAGGGAGTTGTCACGTGTATGTGGCGTCTCTGCCCTAAGCGTCCCACTTACACGTGTTTGTGACGCCTCTGCCCTGAGCGCCCCACTTACACGTGGCATGTGCGCCTGACCCCTGAGTGCCCCACTTATTTTATACCCCACCTCCATCTCTTTCGTTTTCACTCTGTCGTAAGAATTTTCTTCCTTCCCCATTCTCCTCGTCTGCAGGTCTCCCTCCAAAGGTGTGGTCCCTCATTGTTTTTTCTGTTGTGGTCCCCCTCTTCACGTGCACTGGTTCCCTCCAGGTTAGTTTTGTTAATTATTTTTCGTTTCATAGTGTTATTTTTTAATGTTTGTTAGTTTAGTTGTTAAGTTAGTTTAAGTAGTTAGTTATAATAGTGTAGTGTAGTGTAGTTATTTATGCAGTATTTTTTCTATAGTAGTAGATGTAGAAATAATTTTTGTATATAGTGGTAGATGTAGAAATAATTTTCTGTAGTGGTAGATGTAACTTTAATTTAGAAAAATTAAAAAATAATATGAAATTTTGTTAGATCAAGATGATTAACATCTCTAAGTTTTGATTATTACAAGACAGACGGAACATTTCCAGACGGAACATTAACAAGTAAAGACATACGCAACAAGCACAGACGGAAGATGACCCCTCAAAGTTGAAGTCATTTGTCTTTCTCAAGTCAAGTCATCACACGAAAGGCTAAGACGAAAACTCTTAAGACTAAAGAAGTTCATCGTCTGCCAAAGAAGTGAAGCAAAGTATGAGTCACTCGCGCCAAGATTTCAAATCTTAAGAAATACTCATTAAAAGCATCCAAGATCAGTATGGGGATTCGCGCTTACATATGCAACTCGAAAAGGTCTTCACCTTTTTTGTCAAAGTTTCTGTATAAGTCAGAAAAAGTATTACGCACGGTACCTAATCCGCTGCACACGCCATCAATCACTCAAGTACACTCTGACACCTTTTTGGACTTCACTTGGAAAATGCTCAACGACATTCTTCTGTGTCTAACGGATAATTGAAGACTTTGCCTATTTAAAGACTTCACTTCTTCAAAGTTCAGTTGGCGAACACGCTTCAAGTATTCAAACAATTGTGAATTCGCTCACTGTTACTTCTGCTCTCTATTGTAAAACCCTCTCTGCGAAGAGGAAACTTTCTTTTTAGAAAACTCTTTCAAATCCACTTGTGTGGTGTTTTAGCCTGAGGAGGCTGGTTGTTCAAAGAATACCTAAGTTGTTTAGCTTGCGAAGGCTGTGTTCAAAGAATATCGTGTAATAGTTAGAAGTGGCTGGGGGCAAATAATACTTGTAACTATTTCACGGTTTGTAGTGAAAACTCAGTTGTTGTTGGGTAACTGGACGTAGTCTTTAATAGACGAACCAGTATAAAAATACTTGTGTATTTATCTTCTTAAGTGTTTGACTAACGGGGATAATCAAACAATAATGTTTGTTCATTAATATCAACTTTTGAAGATTAAAACTGTTTCGTCTGAATATCTTTAAACTCACAGATGAAAGGAACAAATTTTTTTTAAGTAACACAATTCAATCCCCCTTCTTGTGTTCTATCTTTTACAAATTTATAGTAAATAGAAATAGTGTAATTGTAGTAATGAAAAATTGTAATTTGAGGATAGAAATTATTTTGATATTGTAGAAATAATGTTGATAATATTGTAAATTTAGTATAGAAATAATGTTGATAATATAGAAATATTGTAATTTTAGTGTAAAAATTATTGTTTTATTATTATAGAAATATTGTAATTTTTACATAGAAATTAATTAGAATATTTGTTAGTAATTTGAAGTTGTTTATAATGAATGATTTAAGTGTCAATGTTGATAAGTGTTAATAAGAAATTAGTTGTTAGTAATTTTAATGTTGATTTTTTAGTTTAAATAAAATTGTTACTGTAGGGAAATTTAAGTGTTGATATAATTAGTTAAAAAAATATTTTTTGGTAACTTGTAGGACAATTTATTATTTGAATTGTTGTGAATTTTTTTTTTAATTTTAAAAAATTTGTAGGTTTTGTTATGGTTAGTTCTTCTTCGTTCGGTGGTGTCACGATTGAATCAGGACCATTAGAACCAGATTTGTTATGGATTCAACAGTATCATATATCTCAGCATATTTGGAACACTGGAGAAAACAAAAAATTTAAATTAAGACGAGCTGCTCCACAGTATCAGGGTCTGTCACTGTCACTGTGGTCTGATGCTATTACCCCCTATTTGATTGAGGCTGGCTTCTACTGGGTGTGCCAACTTGGGTATTTTAAACAGAATGGGAGATTAATACAAGCTTTTATTGAACGTTGGAGGCCTGAGACCCATACGTTCCATATGCTGTGTGGGGAATGTACCATCACATTGGAAGATGTTGTAGTTTTACTTGGATTACCAGTGGATGGGAGACCTGTTATTGGATCTACACATGCAGACTGTGCTGGCATGGCTGAGGCCTTACTGGGAGTAAGGCCTAGTCCAGATGATATTAGAGGTTCTTATGTAAAGCTAAATTAGTTGGGTGATCAGTTCAATGATATTACACCCTTTCTAGATGACCCTAAAGCACTGCGGCATTTCACTAGATCTTAGATATTGCGATTCTTAGGTGGTGCCATATTTGTTGACAAAAATATCTCCAGAGTTTCGTTACGTTATTTGCAGTTCTTGGATGATTTCACGGAGACAAGGAAATAGCTTGGGTAGTGCGCTATTAGGATATTTGTACCGGGAATTATGTAATGCAACAGATATTAACGCAATGTCCGTTGGAGGGATGTCAGTTCTGATACAATTATGGACGTGGGAACGTTTTACCCCCTTAACCCCGCAAGACATGGTGACCCGTGCTCTAGACACCCCATTTGGTCACAGGTAATTAATTAATTGATGTGTTTTTTATTATCTTTTATTTCAATCTATGTTAAACTTAAGTTATTATTGAAATATTGTAAGTGGCTTCTGGTCCAAAACAGGTGTTTCGGTGATGAATATGTGAATAGTATACGAAGGACTTTAGATATTCTAAAATCAAATCTGGTAACTTAACTATTTTGACATATTTGTAGTATTTGCATTATATATACATTACACCTTTTTATATGCATATTCGTTTAATTATTTTTTTTTATGCAGTTTGTATGGATGCCTTACTCTGGACCTGTCTTTGGATTGTTACTTGAGATTTGTTTAGAGGGCAAGCACATATGGAGAGGTGTTTTGTCTCTTATTTGTTTTCAGATAGCTGAGTGGCATCATCCTGATAGGGTTATTCGACAATTTGGTTTTCGACAGTTTATACCTGGACATCCCTCTCAGCTTGATAGTTTACATCAACTAACTTTGAAAGGGAAACAAGACAGCAATTGGGAACAACTTATTCAGCCTGTACTGCAGATTTGGGAAAATCGGTTACATTACATTGTTGGCGGGATACCACATTCAGATCTCATGAGCTACAATGATGATTATATGGTGTGGTACAGGAAAAAGACAAAGATGTATATTGACCGGAAAAATGCAAAAGATGGAAGTCTGGTACAAAATTCTTAATCATTTGAACTTTTACCTATATGAATTTTTTATACTTTTTTAATACTTTGTTTTATTTTTTTCAAGGTGACATAGCAGAATCACTTCTCTATATTGGGACCCCTGATGGATGGTTGGCACACACTAAGGATGATATGGTGGATTTGGGACGAAGGATGATGGTATTGTGTTGTGATGCAGAACGTGTTACTCAGCCAGCTAGTAGTGCACCACATACTACCGAAACTTTCACAGTCGAAGACCCTCACATACTTCCCCATAGTCTAGAGATGCGTGATCTTACACGCAACCGTCATTCTGTCATGCAAGATCCATATATACTTCCACCTATGCCACAGAGAGGGTCAGGAATGTACTATACACCTACTCAGTTTACCCAGTTACCATCTCAGATGTCGCCTATGTACCAGTATCCACCTCCTACTAGTTCACCACTTCATACGCCTATGGGTGGCGCTTCAGCATCCGGGAATTGGGGTTTTTCCCAGTTATTTGGTGTTTCTCCTTCCTTAGGAGATGGATTGAATGCACAGACACCGACCTCACAGATGGGTCCACCGTGGAATATTCCTGACGATATTCCACACATGGATGAATTACTTAAAGCAAATCTTAGACCACAGTTTGATGAGGTTTTCAGTAGTCGACAACGCAGACCAAGGCACAATCCTAACCGAGAGGCACGAGGTAGAGATAGACCATATGGTACAGGAGGACACCATGGCAGACATTGATGTTGTTATATTTCATTAGTATTTTACAGACAAACGTATGGACTTTATTAGTTTTTTCATTAGTTGTCGTATTGATCTAGTTATATTTCATTAGTACTGATATTTGGATTAAGTGGTTTCACTGACTTTGTTTAAACTTTGTTTTCATCGGTAATCAGTAATAATTATCAATTTTATAATCACATAATAAAACACAAATCACGGTTGAGAAACCGTAGGACATAATCGTCTATTGTGACCTTCTTGGCCACATCTACTACATCTTTGTTTTCTCTGGGAAGGTTCAACCCAATCCATCTCATTCTAAATTCGAGTTGATTTTGGACGGCCTTTACCTCGAATTGTAGATGGATCTGGAATCAATTTCCAATGGTTGCTCCACATGCTCTAATGCATCTTCATTACCTATAGGCCACCAATCAGCAGAATATGCGTTGACTATGTACTCGTTTTTGAAGACAACATCAACGTACTGATAAAAGTTCATACTGACATGTCCACAAACAGCAATTACGTGAGAACAAGGATAATGGAACGAGTTAAACCGGCCACATTGACAATATTTATCACTCAAATTAACCGTCCACTTATTCCCACCTCGTTGTGTCAATGGATTAAATGTTTCTTCAACCTCAAATCGTGTTTGTTGAATGTCATAAACACGCATTGTGTGAGAACAGGCTTCCACTTGTTGTCTCTGAATAGCATGACGTATTCGTGAACAATAAACATGACCTTCACTTATCTCTTCTTGTGCTCGACGACCTCTTTCAACAAAATATTAACGGCAACGACTGTATGTTGATTTCACTAATGTTGTTATTGGGAGATTTCTGCAACCTTTTAACACCTTGTTTATGCACTCAGACAGATTAGTAGTCATATGACCATATCGGTGTCCTTCTTTATCATATGCCATACTCCATTTTTCCTTGGATATTCCTTGAATCCAAGTTACTACTTGGGGACTTTCCTCACAAAATTTCTCCAAATTGCGATCAAATATGTGCTTGCAAGGAGTATAACCTACAATAAAATGAATTAGTCACAGTTTCAGAGAGTTTTAAATTGTAAAAATTAACAAAAATTGATTCATCACTTATCTAATTTCACCAACATTTGTTTCTGTTTTACGTTTTTTAACCTGTAATTGAAATTAGAAGCAATGTGTCGGATACAATAAATATGATATGCATTTGGTCGACTCCATCCTATTGCTTCATTTTCAATTGCCGACTTGATGCTCCGATGTCGATCAGAAATCAGACAAATACTAGATTTATTTGTGACATAGTTACGTAAATTAGACAAAAACCATGACCATGCTAGCAAAGTTTCACCTTCAACCACGACAAATGCAAGTGGTAATACATGACCATTATCGTCTTGCGTTGTTGCTATTAGAAGTGTTCCACGGTATCTACCGTATAAGTGTGTACCGTCCACCTGTGTAATTGGCTTACAAAAATTAAATGCCTCCCCACATTGTCGAAATGTCCAAAAGACACGCTTAAATTGGCGAAATTCACTGACAAGTCTGTTGCTGACAACAAAATCATCGTCATCGATTTCATAATAAGATCCAGGAGAGTGAATTTGTATGTAATGTAACCAAATAGGAAGTTCCGCATATGATTCTTCCCGGTCTCCAAATACCATAGTCATTGCTTTCTGTTTAGCTAACCATGCCTTCCTATATGATATTTTGTAGTTAAACATACTAGCAATTCTCTCTTGAACTAATCCAATTTTAATGAACGGATCTTCTCTTATCATACCTGAAATTGCAGTAATCGTGATAATAATTAAAAAATTAAAATTAAACATGTTAGAAAAAAAATCAAATCACATGTTAGAAAAAAAAATTCTTACCAACAATGCATGTACTAATCATATTTGAATCTAAATTAGCATGGTCTTGAGTCAAACTTGAATTTAAACAACTGTGTGGACCACCCTATTTTGTCATCTTCCACCTAGCTGTCCTCTTTGATTTAATAACTCGCATATAAAAAGGACAATGAAATTCATATCAATTTTTAGGGCAAAAAATAACATACTTTGTTGATTTTGACTCCTTAACCTTCATCGTTTGATGTACGACCATTAGATATCTTGCAACAGCAGTTTAGACTTCATCTTTGCTATCAAACTCCATACCAACAGCTAATTCTTATCCAATGACCCAATTCGATTCAACATTTAAACCTCATGGATCTTCTTGATCAGGATACTCCCAATTAATGTTTGCGTAGTGTGGGGTTGTTTGCCAAAATGGTTCGACAATTTCATTTACATGAAATCACATCAAACAATTATTTTACTATGCAAAAACTTAATTATTAAATATAGTATTCCTAACCTCCTTCTATTATGACAACACCTTGATATTGTTGGACGTTAAGGTTTAAACTCTATACATCTTCATTTAGATCATCATCTTCTGAGTCAGAAAAATTCCCATAAAAATCTTCATCTTCGGATGTTGAATCAATATTCATATCTGAAACAACGTTATCTTCATCATTGTCACTAGAGTTTAGCCTTGTAGAATATTCTTAGTAAGAACTACGAACGCTTCCTTCAATTGTATCCACATTATTCTCAGACGATGCACCACCTGCAACAACAACTTCAACACATATTTCTATAGGACTATCGTCCTCTTGTTGAAGAAAATTAGTTATCATAATATACACATCTTCATCATCCACTATTTGTAGCAGAGCATATTGATTTCCTATTAAATATCTTGTTGTAATAGAACCAATAACTTTGTTATCATTTAATTTAAATTTATTACGAATTCTATTTTTTAAGAAATTGAAACTTATGTCACGTTTAATTTGTAATGCTCTTCTCGGTCCTCCGAATACGACTCCTTCATTTGTCTCGTTTATCCTTCCATTAATATACACAATTACTCGGTCCTCCGAATACGACTCCTTCATTCGTCTCGTTTATCCTTCTATTAATATACACAATTATAGTAATTGCAGAAGCCATGTATTACCAACAAATCACCTACAATTACAAAAAATTAATATTAAATATTATTAAATTCATAATTATCATATCTATAAAATAAAATTAAATTAAAATTACAGACCTTCATACAAAATACCAATTACAACTCCAATAACTAATTTAATAACAATTAAACTAATCAATTTAAGTAGCATGAAAATAAGAAAGTCACCTAGAGTTGGGCTTGTGTGATGGAATGCTGGAAGGGGGTGTATATATAACAATTGTTGGCGCCTAGAACCCCAACACCAACAAACAGTGAGTCTGGCATCCTACTGCCTGACACCCCAAATAGGTCGCCCTGAGGCCAGGCACCCCCCACATGCCACGTGGCGCTTGGCGCTCAGGTTGAAGGCGCCCCACTTGCCACGTGGCGCTTGGCGCTCAGGCCAAAGGCGCCAACGTTTAAAAATAGACATCCCCCTCTCCCGTGTAATAAGTTTCTAACCAGGTCCAGTTACGGAATAACTTTTCGTAACCAACCTATAATGGTTAATTTCCCTAGGTAGAACTTCGGTTGTGGTAAGGAAGTTGGCATTGTAACACATCGGTGAGGTATACTTTTTTAACAAATTTATGGATTTTGTAATCCATAACTTTCTAGATAAGTGATTTTATTATAGATTACTAAATATTCTTTCTAAAAAAAATGGTATATTTTACACTTATGAAATGTTAAGTCCGACAATTTTAAGAAATTATGAATATGGAAAACATTCTAGATTTAGTTTATAGGAAAGTTACATTTTAGTCCTTTTTATTCATATTCAACTTTCTTAAACTTCTGAACTTAACTATTTGTTAAGTTTCCGAATAGGTAATTTGTAGTTTTGTATACATTGTTAATGTTGTCATTTTTTCCTTTGGTTGTGAGATTTATTTTAAAGAAACCATGAGTTTAATATATGATGAAGGTAACATGGATATTGACATTGCATTCATTGATGTCGGGATGCCCTTACAAAATGATAAAATTTTTAGAGATATATTCAACACTACAAGGTAGTTATTTTAAAAAATATTGTCTTTTTAACCAAAAATCACCTTTACTAGATGTTGTTTCAATGAATGTATTAAATATCTCATAAAATTTTGTTGTAGATATTTCCCACTCAAGAAGCTTTATTGGAATAGTTTCGACCAATTGCTCATAAACTTCTTTTTGTTATTATGATAATTAAATCTAACACAAACACAAGTTACAAAGGTAAGAGAGCGTATGTCCTACTGAGTTGTGAGAGAAATGGGTATAAGACATACAAAAAATGATTTAGAGGAACAACAATAATTGGGAGTAGAAAGTGTGGATGTTCGTTTATGCTTTAGGGTAAGTCAATGCATAATGAAGGCTGAATATTTATTGTAATTTGTGGTTCTCGTAATCATGATTTTGTATTGTCTTTAAAGGGTCATTCATACATTGGTAGACTTAATTCTAAACAGAATTAAATGTTAAGTGATATGACAAAGAGTGTAGTGAACCAAAAATATATTTTGTTGACCCTAAAAGAATATAATGAAAATAAAATGTGTAAACCATAAAGCAAGTGTATGATGCTAGATATGTTTGTCAATCATTCTTGAGATGCTTATGTACGAAGTTACAGTACTTGATGAAATTACTTAAGTGCAATAAATATATTCATTAACATCGAATAAGGGAATCAAAAGTTGTTGTACATGATTTGTTTTGGGCACATCTAATTATTGAACGTTTTTCAGTTTGTTTTGGTAGTTGACAGTACACACAAAATTAATAATTATAGATTACCTTTACTTGAAATTGTTGACATGACACCTACTAATATGACATTTTTTGTTGCATTTGCTTATGTAGAATATGAGTGTAGCACTAATGTTGTTTGGTTTCTTAAGAGAATTAAAGTGTTATTGGTATCTTAGGTTGTTTAGCCTGATGTAATTGTCATGGACAAGGACTTAGTTTTGATGAGTGCGATCAAAACTATTTTTCCTAAGTTCATTAACATGTTATTTCTTTTTCATATTAACAAGAATGTTAAAGCCAAATGCAAGATGCATATTCACCTTGCAGAGGTTATTGACACTATGATGGATGTATGGGGTATAATTGTGAATTGTCTAACGGTGGATGAGTATGAGCAATAGTGGCTGCACTTTGATAATTCACTTGTTTAAAATGACCATTATTTCTTGATTATGTTAAAAGTACATGGTTGGATGACCATAAGAAAAAAATTGTCAAAGCATAGACAAACCTGGTGATGCACTTAGGAAACACAATAACTAACCAATATGGTCTTGTTTTTATCCAAATATGTTTTTGATTCATATTGCGATTGATGTTCATTCTATTATGTTCATATGTTGTTTGGTTTTTCTATAGAGTTGAGTTAGCATATTCTACCTTGAAAAGGCTATTTCACAATAGCATTAGTGACTTATGTCAAGCCTAGGATGCTTTATACAATATGATAATCCTCCAACATACTAAGATTAAGGCATCTTTTGAAAGAAGCATTCATGTGATAATTTGTAATTACAACATCACATTGTACAAGCAATTATGGGGTATGATATCTCAATATGTTTTTAATTATATTCCTAAAGAATATGATAGATTGAAGCTTATTAGAGTTGATAATTCTATATTTGGATGTGTTTTGAGGAGGACATATGGCCTTTTGTGTGCATATGAACTTGCACGATATGTCTTGGGTAGCATACCTCTTGAATCCATTCATGCTTTTTTGGAAAAGCTTAAGTTTTTCAAACTAAGGTGTCGAACTGACAAAATGTTTGTGTATAATAAGAAATAGATGACATTTTAAAGCATTTTTAAGGAAGTTGATATTTGTAGTAAATTTGCAATCAAGAGTAAACTTCAGGAAACCACTTATCCAAATATGGCTTTCTTGTGTTCACCACCAAATAAGGTTACCACAAATGACAAGAAAAAAATATGGTAATTAAATTGATAAGAAATACAAAATGTGAACCAACTTCTTTTAAACAAGTTGATAACATTTATTCAGCTAATGACAATAGTTCTATTACGAAATTTTCTCATACACGTGCATTGAACCCAATATCAATTAGGCAAATATTATTCTTAGATCAAATTCCACCTAATGATACATGAATTCGTTGATGATATTGTTGATGTGAAATCTGATTGTCATTGTGGATATCATGTCATTGGGTCCTTTTTGGGTATGGAAGAAGAAACATAACCATTAGTTAAAGTAAATTTGTCTAAGGAGTTAAATAATTAGTGTGATGAGTACATTGCATTAGTTGATAGCATTGAATGGTTAGAGCATCTAAGACAATCATTACTTGTGGACTCATTATCTATGTAAAGTTATAGTCAAAGCATGTCACTGAAGTCCTAATTTTATAATTGTCTAAGTATTCAAAATTATTTTATGGAAATTGTAGGCAACTATGGATAAGTATATGAACATAATTGACATGGGTTGTGTTATTACATCAAGATATAATGTCATACTGAGCTTATTGTCACTACAACAACACATGACCTTTTTCCTCTACGAAGTCAACCATCAAATTAGAGTTCAAGTCATCATATGATGTGCATTGGTCATATTAATGAAAATCTTTTTGAGCAGGTAAAATTTGTAAGAGTGGTAGTCATATAGTCGGTCTAAGCTAATTAATAGACTTGTATTTTAACTAATAAATAGATAGTTTTGTGCGCAAGTTTATCATTGTTATGGTCATCCCATTGTTATCGTAAAGTTAAGTAATGGATGACACCATACATTCATCAAATGCAGCAATTTTCATAATTAATAGGATTCACCCGTGAATATGTAGATTTAGCTTGTGACTAGTTATGTTGGAAACAATATATAAGAAGTTATTTCAATTTTATGCAAAAGTGTTTATGCAAAGTAAGACTTCATAATATAACATAACTCATATTGTTAAACAAGTCACATTTGCAGCTAATATAGCAAATGTAAATATGACAAGAAGGACAACTTAAAATAATACACATGAACAAACCTCTAACTCTTTTATCTTATATATACCTTTCCTAGCCAACCTTACAAATATATATGAGTGTTTCGTTTGTGACTCTTCATGTTATGGTAAGTGTTTGGAGTGTACAGTCATATACATCTATGTCTTATGTTACCAAGCTAGAAGGAGGTGCCACAGTCCATGACGATTTCTGGAAGTAAAAAAAATAACCACGTGGACCAATTAAACACGAGGCCACTACCTACTGCGTCTCTGTTGACTTTGACTGACCAGTCACAACAGGCTTCAAAGCATTTATTACTCTAGTTGTTACATGTAAAAATAATTGATTGTTGTGATCCACTGCTTAACACCCCACTCCTTAAAAATTTTACGTTTTATTTTCCTCTCCATCAAAATTTTTCTCCTCCTTTTGCTACTAATTTTTCTCCCTCCGCTGCTGCTTTTTTGTCTTCTCCCCTATCTTCAAAATTTTGTTTTCTGATTTTGTTATTCAACATGGCTAATATTTTAATTTAATTTTTTAAAATTTAATTAAGTTCTTAATTTTAGAAATAATTTTAATTTTTTTTTAAAAAAAAATTATTATGCCTACTGTTATGTTTTTTTTAATATATGTTTTTAATTATTTGTCTATAGTATGAAATTTTTTAAAACATTTTTTTATAGTTGAGTTAATTTTATTAGTTAATTTTTATTATGTTGTTGTTATTCTCATTTTGTTATTATTATTAATTTTTGTTGTTAGTTTAGTTTTCTAATGGTCACTATTATTATATTTTTTATTGTTAATTAATTTTTGAAGTTTATTTAATTTTTTTTATATGTACTGTTATTAGAATATTTTTTAGTATTTTTGTTAGTTAAACTTTTTAACAGAAAAGAATTTATTTAAATTCTTAATTAATTATTAGAACTGCAAGACAATATTTATTTATGATCGATTATTATCCAGATCTATTGTAGTCTTCATGACTCCACCTTATTTTACTCTAATAAGAAGAGGACATTGTGTATATATGTGAATCCACCATTATCTCTTTCAAAAGTCTTACGAACAATTAATATTTTGACTATTCCAATTGAAAAAAATAACTAATCATAAAGAGAAATAATTAATAATTAATAAACAAACCCGGCTATAAAATGTTTTCGGTCGATACCATTCTTATAAAAACTTTCAAAATATTGAACTGTCTTAATCGAGAAGCTTAGAATGATTAATTATTACAACTTTTTCGATCATAAGTGAATAATATTACTTAACACCCCACATGCTAAAAAAAAGTAATATTTTGGAGTTTGAGTTGAATAATGTTATTTGAATACATGAGGAAGCATTATTTTTATTTTCTATTTTTGTCATTGGACATAATTTTATTTTCAAAATTTAAGATCAAGGAAACATGTTTACTTTGGGAACTTATTTTCTATTTTCAAAACTATTTTCAACTAAATTTATAATTTTTTTTAATATTTTTGTAAATAACTTTAAACAATTTATATTTTTATTATTTAAATGAACAGAATTGGTATATCTCAAACCATTGCGAAATCTCGACATTTTTCAACTTTTTTTGGCAACTATCTTCTATTTTGTCTGGTCACCGGCAAACTGATGAAAAGTATTGAATGAGAATTCATGACCCAAATTTTAAATTCTTTTTCTCCCTCATACATTGAGTTTTTTCAAAGAAATATTTCCAATGAAAATACATGAAACTAGGAAATTTATTATCAGATGGAATCAATAAAGAAGAAGACAAAATTATGGAATTGAAATAAACAATCGATGAAGAAGAAAATGGAAATATTGAATTTGTTGGAAGGCAAAGGGAAGAAGACGCAAGAAGACAATCCTAGGGAAGGAACGATTCGCAATCTAGCAAGAAAAGAAGATCACGCTGAGATGTGGCAAAAGAAAAGAAAAACTGTATAATTACAAGCGTGTGTGCATCGCATTTTTTTTTATTGAAAATAACATTTTTACTGTTTTTAAAATTGGGTTTATTTTCACAATATTTTCTTTGAAAACATTTTTTTAAAGTTTTATTTAAAATAATAGAATATGTTTAACTATTATTATTTTAAAAAAAATATATATATATGTTTATCTGTAACAAAAGAGAGACATTTAAAAATAATTATTAAGAATCAATAAAATAAAATAATCAATTTTCAAGAGAAACTAGAAAAGGTTCAGTGTAATAAAAGAGACCACTATCTTGCAAAAAGATTTGAATATTTGTTGGGAAAAATATATACATTTTTTTTTATTTTAAAACAGAGGTGTTCATATATTAGTGATAGAAGAAAATTAGGCTTAAAAGGATTTTTTTTTTTTTTGGGAATAATTTGAAAAAAATAAAATGATTATATAAAAAGTAAATATATTGTCCTTCATATGTATTTGTTAGGTTGGACAATCAAATTGGATAAATAAATATATAAGCATTTATATCTAGAAATTAACTCTTTCTCTATATTACCCTGTTAGTTTCTTTTAATAAGTTATTGTATTTTTTTTTATTTTATTTGCAACATAGTAAAAATCTTTTATTATTGTTGTTTTTAATTTTATTCCATTTAATAATGAAAGATACAAGACTTATTTTAAACTTGCCTACATTAAACTTTTAAAATAACTAACTTATCACAGTTGTCCCTAACATAACTTATCACAATTTATAAACTAATATAAAGCATGGAAATTCTGGTTTATAAGCATTTCAGCTATTTCTTTTTTTAGAAAAAACAATTTGTTAAAATAAGATGATATTTCAATTTGAAAATTTGAAACTTATGATTAATTTTTAATAGCTTTTTTTTTAAGCCATTTTTATACTCTTTTTTATTATGCAAAAGTTGATATTTTTTTTTTGTTACAATCATAAAAAATTAATTATTTTGTAATTATTTTTTTCGACAAACTTACATAATTTTGTTTTCAAAAACAGAATGAAAAAAATTCTATTCTTGGCTTACAACAATTATAAGCATAAACCTAGACCCCTATTAATGTCAAAATATATTACTTTTTATTGTATACCCCTATTAAAAATATTCTATCCCATTCGCTCACTTTTATTAATTTAGTAACCAAACCAATCACTCACCAAAGAAACCACACTACTCTAAAAGCGTATTTTAACAACATTAATTCTTTCCATAATATCTCTATAACCACATTCTCTTTCTTTCTAATCAAACCAAAACATAATCATGAAGCTAATGTGATGGAATCAAGAAACGTTGAATTAGAAAACTTAATTTGAGAAAATTTAGTGAAAATTTTGACATTCAACATTTTCCTAAACCTCAAAATTACAATAACCTTTTAGTTTATTTTTAAGAAAATCTTGTGTTGATATCATCATAATCATTTGTGCTATGAAGCCCTGAGTGAAAGACAAACCTTGTAGAATCATTACATTCAGTGAAGTTTTCAAGAATTGATAACAAAATATTTGTTTCGAAAATTACTTTTTGAAATAAGTATGCTTATATTCTAGATCGAATGTAATTTTCTGAAGGTAAAAAAAAATGTAAACACGTGATATATTTTAGCGTAAAATCTTGATAACAAGAAGAATAAATGTGTTGTAAAAATAAATAATTAGAAAAACAAAAAAAAAAAAAGTACATCCGGTGATTTTGAAGAAAGAGAGTAGTATAGCAAATCGTCAAATTTCAAAATGGACTGAACGATATCAATTGAATTGGGTTGATAATTTTTGGCCCAACTTCGTGTATACAGGTTTGAACCATGAAAACAACTATTCTTCTCTATTAGTCATAATTGCTTTCGCTGTTTTATAATTAGTTTATTAATTCCTAATATGTTTTTTAATTCTCAACTTAAACTTTAAAATTTTTATGAACAGCGAACTAATTAACATGAATTTTTTTTCCCTAAAGGAGTTAGAATGTGAGTGAAAGTCACACCATTATCTCTTTCTCAAATAAACATTTCATACGCTTTATCCTTCTTCGTGAAAGTAAAACGTTCTCCTCACGAATATAATTTTATTAAAAATACAATTAGAAAATTTTTATCTATTTATACTCATCTAATAAAAATTCATTTAATTCATGCGTTATTTATTTTCGTCACCAAAATAAATTTATTAAAATTAACTATTTTTTTATTTTAAAATATTTATTTATTTTCTCTTCTTTTAATTCTTTCTTTCTCTTCCTAATTTAATAAATAAATAAATAATTATATTTATTAATATATATATATATATATATATATATATATATATATATATATTATATACATATAAATACACCGATCTATTAAAGTTGATAAAATTTTTCTAAAAGCCTAAAGTTTAATCTTATTATTACCAAGGCTTTTTAGAAAATTTAGCCATTAAAAGCCCTTCACAAATAACACGAATTATTTTCATCTTTAATTATTATTTATTAAATTTTTAATTTAATAAATTTAAGAAAATTTTAAACATATTAACAAATACATTTTCATTTAACAGTATTCTTTGTTGGATTCGTTTCGGATCTTAAAATATGAATTATAATCATTTATAAAATTAAATGAATCGATCCAATCTATTATTATTTTTTATATTGAATAAATTTCTTTTGGAATGGAATGGACAAGGATGAATAAACGGATTATTTTTTCACCCCGTTTAAACGATTTAGAATTTGAAAAAAAAATATAATTGTATTAAAAAGTAATAAGGAAAATTTTATTTGCCTATCCAATTCAAACTCAACTACAGTGAATTGAATTAGATAAATGTATACAAAAGTAGCATTTAAACGATAATTTTTTTATTTTATAAATTCTATTTTTCGGCATGTGTTATAGACCAAAAATACTGTAGAGTAAATTACACAAATTCTTCCAGAATTCCTGCACAAAACCTTCTAATTATTTAAAATATATTACATTAATCATTTTTATACATTA
The DNA here is from genome assembly GCA_026586105.1 of Hylodesmum podocarpum. Lineage (NCBI taxonomy): Eukaryota > Viridiplantae > Streptophyta > Magnoliopsida > Fabales > Fabaceae > Hylodesmum > Hylodesmum podocarpum. The sequence continues at coordinate 960,883 of JALJEV010001341.1, forward strand.
TACTTACACATTCTTAATTTATTTAAAAAAATTATCAAAATTCTTCATAAGAAATATTAACAAATAGAGAATGTCGAGTGTAATTTTACAAAATTTTAAAGAATGTTTACGTAATTTACTCGTCATTGTATAATCATTAATTTTTCAACTTTAACCGTTTAAGTTAAAAGTATTTAGATAAAATATCAAACCAAAAACATGATAAGCATAGTGATCCGAAGTATAAAAAAAGAGTTGTTAAAAGACAAAAATAAACGCATTTAGTGTTGTGGACTAAAAACGTAGAGCTAAATCAGCTAATATACTAATTAATAATCAGCACTCTAAGCTCAATCAGCTGTTTAAGGTCACCTGTTTTTTTGTTATTTTTATCTCTGTACTATTTCATTTTTTTCCTGTAATTATTATTTTTCATTTTTTTAGTTCATGTAAATTATTTTTATAAGAATTAAAAATATAAAATATAATTCAAAAAGACTAAATGTAAAAAATAAATAAATTGAGAAGATAAAAAATAAAACTTAAATTTTACAAGAATTAAAAGATAAAAGAAATTAATAAGAAGGACTAATTTTTATAAAAAAAATTACAAAGATTAAAAAAGAAAAAAAAAACTTACAATGATTAAAAATAAAAAAAGTTAAATTAAAGTAAAAAATATATATTTTATTAACAATATCATGATGATTTCATAACTTAATCATATTTAGTGGCATATATATATATATATATATATATATATATATATATAATATGAAAAAGATATGTTAATTGAAATTCATGTATTTATTAAAAGGAATAAATTCATAAATTATATTTGAGTATATTTTAAGAAAATTATACTTATAAATTATAAATATATTTATTCAAAAAAATAAGCAGTTGTAAGTTAATAATTTTATTACATTTATCAATTTATATTTGTTTACTTTTTAAATAGATAACTTGACAACCTTTTTTTTTTTTAAAAAAGTTATTAACTCTTAATAAAACTAGCAAATATAAATTATCAAACCCCAAAATAAAAAAGAATTCACATTTCAATTATCATTAATAAGAATTTCTATGATATAATTTAATATTTTTAAAATTTTATTTTTTAATAAGTAATGAATTTAAGTTATTGAAAGAAAATAGTTTTAGTTTATAAATTTTTAATCATTAAAAAAATTACAAAAAAGTAATATTATGTAATGACCCACAATCACTATAAAGTAATTTAAATTTTTAAAACACCGATAAATATATATATTTATATATATATATATATATATATATATATATATATATATATATATATATATATATATATATATATATATAATAAATATGTATGGAAATATGAATAAAATTTGTTATTTTCTAATTGCAAACATAACATAAATTTCAACCATTTTATAAAATTCAAAAATATATTTTACATCTATTATTAAATATAACATTAAATTTATCTTTAAAACTTTACATTAAATACATAATATTTTGAAGATTACATGGTCAATTCTACAAAATAAGACGTTTAAAATATAAAAGTTTTAGTTTTTTTTTCATTGGTCTACTTCACCATATCTTCTCCTAATTATAAAAACGAGTTTTTCTCCGTTACGAGAGTTTTCTTTAGTTCTTGTGACAAGAACTAAATATGATCTTATCAATCTCTTGCTTGTGTGACGATCTGAGTAATATGATCTTATCAATCTTTTGATTGTGTGGCGATCAAAGCATGACTTATCACTTACCTTCTCATCCCCTTTCTTGAGTGTGGCGTCAATATCCTTAAAAAAAAACAGATAAAAAAAAATGAATAATCAAGACGGTCCCCTTCCGCGAACGCGTCATTTGGTATCAGAGCTTCGACTCTTGATTTTCATATGACTGGAATAAGTGGTCATGAATGTGTGTGAAGATGCAGTGGAAGAATGAACTAAGATTCGAGGACGAATCTCCTCGAAGAGAGAGTATGATGTGAACCGAAAATCCTTCTCTTTTATTTCGTGCAGATTTTTAGGCTACAATTAATTTGTTTTCATAAATAATTTAATGTGTCTCTAATAGGGTTAAAAATTATATATATATATATATATATATATATATATATATATATATATATATATATAAACATCATTAATGATTTTAACATATAATATGTACAAATCTAATATAACAATTATAACTCAATCACTTTAATAGATTAATACCATAAACTTTTACATCAATTACGTGCGAATATCATGAGATATTCTTTAACATAATACTAAACAAGTGACCATTGAGAGAGTTCATAAGTAGTTCTGCGAGATATATAAAGTGGTTATGTCACGATAAGTATACATCGATATTGACTTTACTACAATACAAGATTCGTGATTTCCTTAACTTTCACTTGGAGTTCACATGTCTATCCCAGGTGTCCATCTAGCAACCCACTCAACAATTTCAATACTAGTTGAGACACCTCCTACATTAGAGCTTGAGTAAACCTCAACATACCTCCCTACTCAAAATTATATCTCAAAGAATATACAACACCAAACTTATACTTACAACTAACATCACACTTACATTCGAAACAAAAATAAACACATATCATCATACCTTACTAATCAAACATACAGAAAAAACACTATCCTTAACTTTTAAAATAACTTTACTTAATTAATTTTCTTATATTAAAATAATTTTATGAAATTTAAATAGAATTTCTTTTATAATTTAGATAATTCCTAAATAAACTTGTAAACATTATTAAACTAGACTCATTTCATAATTTTATGGTCTAATTAATACTAATAAAATAATCATCATGATAATAAAATAATCATCATGACATCTATAATATCAACACACAGAAACAAACAAAATATTCTCATAATCGAATAAACTAAGTAATGAATAATCTCTTTTTACTGCATCTAAAATCAAGAACCACTAAAATTTAAAAATTTAGAGAACGTAAAAATTTATAAGAACTTAGAAATTCAGAAATTAAGAATATAAAAATTCATAAAATTTAGAAAATTAGAATTTTAGTGACCGAGAAACTTGAGAAATTTAGAATTTGAAAACTTAAATATTTAGAAATTGAAAATTTGAAGGAAGTCGTAAAACTTAAAAACTTTAAAAACTTAGAATATTTAGAAACTTATATACTTTAAAAACTCTCTTTATTTTTCAAATGTTCTTAAATATGCAAAGACCTTAAAAGTTCCTAAACTCTTCTAGACGAAGAGTGGTCTCAACACTCTAAGTTTTAGAAAAAATGTAAGTAGAAGAAGTAGGATTCTAAGTTTATAAGATATTCTCACGGTTTAAGAGAAGAAAAATGCATGAAAATAACTCGTTGAAAATGGTTGAAGTTTTACGCGTGAAGATAGTCCCTAGTTCCTTTAAATAGAAATTGAAACAATATTTTAGTATTAGTGTCATCATAAAGCCTAATTATTTAATTACTAAAATTTTGTTCCCTAAATATTAGTTTGGGTTTTTTCATTGGATTCTATTAAATGATGACCTTTAAAAACATCTTCTATGAAGTGCATTAATTCTTGTGTCACTTGATTCCTTACTTTAAAATATCTTCATGTGCACCTAAAGCCTACACGTGCATTTTCCTCCAACTTGCACGTCCAAGACTAGTAAAATCAAACAACTTGATTTATCTAAATTCTTCACGACACCATTGTGATTTTTCAAGGAAATTTCAAAATCTTATCTTGAATCTTATAATTTAAATGTAACATATATTAAAAGAGAGGAATAAAATCTAACTCAAATACTTCTTGCAACATGGATCAATCATTTAAAGCAGTAAATATCAATATGAATTCTTCTAAAGTTCAATCTGAACTCTTTCTCCTAAATATGTAACTAAGTAATAAAAACCTACAAGATTCCAGAAAATTTCTCAAATTAAAGAATAATTATCTCAAATAGACAAATTATACAAATAAATTTATGATAATGTTTGATCTTAAATTTGATTAGTCTAATCTTTTGTTTGATATCAAGTTACTAATTTTTTTTTCAATTAGTTTAAACACATCATAATTAAGATAGAATTTCACGGATTCAGTTGACTATGTTTCAATATTTTGCTGGTTCATAATTTTATATAAATAAAATTTCTAAGTTATTTTCATATTAAATTTGTATAAATTTTGTTCTAAAGTTTTTCCATTATAATTGTATTATTTTAGAATTCACAATTAATTCTCTGAATTTGTACTTTTTACTATGTATATATAACACTATCAAGAAATAATTTAATTTTACATAAAACTGCATATTTTTATAATTAAAATTTTTTCTGATTAATATCGTCACATATATTTCTCATAAAAAGTCTTAAGAAATTTCACATAATTATCCAATAAATTCTAAGATGTTACATATTCACTTATTGATAAAAAAAATGATTACTTTTTATGATTTTGATAAATTATGATTATTTTTTTTGAAAAAATCATTGACCTTTTTTCCGTATTTCATGCAAATTTTACTGTGTAAAAACTCCATGTCCCATAAAAACATTAAAGATAGAAAGTTATTTTTTATTCAATAGCAAATTATCAAAAGCATATAGAGATGGAGATCAAAAGCATATTATTGGTAAAGTAAAAACATTTCTTACGTATTTTAAATTATGAAACTATTTTAACATAATAAAATAATAATTAAGGAAATACTTAATGTTAAAATAATATTATTAATAAAAAAATTACTATTAAATTATATTCGATTCATATATTACAATTTTAACTCTCTAGCTCTTCCTAAACATTAGGACATGAGACCTTTCATCTCTCCCAACAAAAGTATATTTGGGCGGGAATTGAATATAGATTTTTCTGGAATCTCATTGTATAAACCTTTTGTTACACATAGTGTTAAGATCTTTTGTATGTTAACTAATGAAATATATTTTGGGTATAAATAAAAATAATATATATATATATATATAATTAGTAATTAAATAATAATACCATAATAAAAGCTTTTCTGTAATCAATTTATTTTAATTAAATTATTTGTTATATTATATAGATAAACGTTTTCAGCCTGGAGGCCACAAAACAAATTGGTCAAGGGTATACCGTTCAAGATTTCTTCAAGAAACTTTCCAGTTTAAGGACCAACGCAAGAATATTCTAGTAAACTTTACAACGTTTACTAACTTGATCCTCGGAGACGGAAGTGCCAGAATTGTTGTGTATGAACCTTTTATGAATATTATAAATAGGATAAAAATATAGTTATATATAATTTTATTTATTGATATTTATAGACGTAAGTGTTAGATTTATTGTGTACTTTAATTATGTGATTTAGGATAAGCGTTCACCTAGAAGAAATTTTAAAGGAGAAAAGAATGAAATTTGTTTTTCTAAAAGTTAAAATTACCATCATTAATTAATTTATATAAAATCTTAAATTTTTAATAAAAGTTACAAGAGAGGTTTTCTACAATTATTTAGTGAAAAATTAATTTTAAATTTTATAGAATTGTATTTCATTTTTTTATTTTCTTCTTATAAAAGTCTTTTAATTTGGGAGAAACTTACTCAAATGACCAACTTGCCTATGAAATAATTATGTAAAATAATATATACATATAATTATTTTTCCTTTTAACATAATTATTATATGTACATATATTAATTACATATGCTAAGTTCTCAGTTTAAATTAATTACTATTTTTACTCCATATCAATAACATAGTTTAAAAAATTAAAATATATATAATTATCTATTTTCTATACTTATTTTTTCAATCATTTAAATAAGAAAGAAAAAATAATTTCGCTTTCATTTTTATAATCATCTAAATAATATATTTTTTAAAAAATTTTATTTTGTCTTTCTCATTTGATTTATTTTTCTTATTTCTTTTCTCAATTACCAATCAGAGTACGTCTCTTTGCTTCATGTTCAGAGATACCCTTTTCAAACTAGTGCGAGAAGAACCAGAAAAAGAGCTCGTGTTAATCAATTAATTAATACTTCATTAATTTCTGCACATTTTCTCAATCTTTAATCAGTACAATAACTTTTCTAACCGTAGTTCTAACCCTTTAAACAATTTGGATATAATAAAAGACAAGTACAAGAGAAAATTGACTAATACGGAACTTTGATAGTGGCAAATGAAACCTCCTCTCCCGTTGAGCATCTAAAAGTTAATTACAAGTTTGAAGCGTGGAAGATGCAAATGCAAGCGTGAAATTGAGGGCACTAAGTGGCATGCATGCGAGTTTGAGGAAGTGCAATAATTAATGACCATGGCCTATGTATCTAAAAAGGAATCAATTGATTGTTGAAAATGAATGCAACGTTGTTATTTTTGCTTTCGGCTACATCATTACCAACCCCCACGTCAATTTTTGCGGCTGCATGTTATTCTCTTTTCCCTTTGTCCCCTCCACTTTCATGCACAATAAGGTTCTCATTTTCTTTCTTGTCACTTGATCTTCATGAAACCCACGATGACAAATATTTAAAAAAGGCATTTTAATTACTTGCTGTTCAGTTAACCATTTATTTAATCAAAAAATTGAGCTTCGTTTATGTTGTTTGATTTGTTCAACTTGAAATTTGTGGAGAAATTATATTATCATGTATTCATAATCTTAAATTGACTTTTATATGAGATGTGTTTAAATATAATAAATTTTATAAATTAAATATTTTTTAAATATATCATCTAGATGGGTTGCGATCATAAATATTCAACCGATAATTTGAACCGTCTAATATTTTTTCAATATTTTTATATTATAATGACAATAAATGAAACCCAACTAAAACATTAGTGCATAAACTACTCAAATATCTGCCGCTAAAATGATCGTAATGGCTTGATTTTTTATCGTACGAAGATGATATTATACTGATTTAGCTTCCGTTAATTAAGTGGTTCTTTTTTACAAAGTACCATTTTAAAATTGAAAAGGAACATGTCCCTGAGATCTCATTGGCCATTGCTTATGTTTTCATTTGAGGTACTATTTCTGTTTTGATGATGTTGCTTTCAGTTTCTAGAGAGACGAGAGTTTATTTGGTGATCTACAAAAGAAGTTCATTGCAGCAGGCTACTATTATTTTTGGCTTTTCCATTATTAATTTATTTCTCATCCAATTACAATATAACTTACTAAACTATTGCAATACAATACGTAGTTAATTTACTATATATATTTCTCTTTTTATAAATTATACATATATATATATATATTTTTTTTTTTTCATATTTTATAACTATAATTAATTATTTTATAATTAATTATCTAATTATTTGTGTATTCTAATTATTTATCAAATATTCTTCATTTAATTAAGAGATGATATGTCCAATATTAAAAGAGATGACATACCGATATATCGGACAAGAAACATTAGTAATATGATTAATGAAGAAACAAATATACAAGAATGAAACATAAATATTACTTATTATATTATAATTTTTTTTAACAAATTATGTATTGTATTTAATTGATTAAATTAGACTTTCTTGTGCATGTGTTATTTTCTTTTTCTTTATTTAATTGTTTAAATAATTAACTATTTTTCATCTTGTTCACGTTTCTGTTCATCTTATATTTTTTTGTCACTTATTTTCATCAAATTCTAGTAATTGGGAAAAACAATGAAAACAGGTATTTGAGTTTAATGATAGAGTAAAAAAACTTTACATCATCAACTAACTAGAAATTAGGTTTGATAATTTTTAGGATGTTTATTATTGAAGTTTATAAACATACAATTTATAATAGATTGTAATTGAATGAATAGAGATAGATGAATTTAACTTCAAGCAATTCGGAGATAGAAACAGAGATAAATATTAATTCGTGCTTGATATGGGCATATATGATACTCTGAGAGTAAATATATTTTTTCAGTCAATACTTTTTTAACACCATCTATAAATTTTTGTCTCAAAATTAAAGAACAAAATCTTCAATAATCCATATATACCTTTAAATCCTGTCTCTGTTATAGACAAAACATGTGCGTCTCTGAATTCCGTCTCCAACTGTTGTAGCAGTGAAATTATGTTTCTTAGGAATTAAATTTTCTGCAAATGACATAAATATATGTGATGTAATACATCTAAAAATTCACAACAACTAGGGACATGATGATTAAAAAACTAATTCCCCTTATTTCAGGATAACCTTTTTGTGAGAAATTTTATCAAATTATTATTATTTTTTTTGAAAATGTTAGATTTCTGAGAATGTTTATATTTCTTCACATCAAACTCATAATTTAATATTATTCAATTAAGTTCAATTAATTACAATCAATTTTTTCTAACAAAAATTATTTTTCTCTTACTGATTTTCATGTCTCTAGATTTAAATAATTATATTCTTTAAAAATTACACATAAGTTATTTCATCATATTTTTTCTAGTTATAAATTAAAATTTTCAATATACAGAGATTGTTGATATGTTGACATGATATTGCAGCAACTAATGGGTGCCATTGAACACTTGACATTTTGTGAAACAGAAACAGTCAACGAGCGAGTGATGTATGACTTACCAATAAAAACGCATGACTTTCACAATTTTATGAATGAAACCAAATTTTTTTTCATATGATGACTAAAATCAAAACTTGTTATTTTGTAATGATTAAAAATATACTTAAATTAATAAACATTTTATAAATAATTACAATTCAATAATAAAATTTTAATATAGTATTTTCTTATATATATATATGTATGTATTAAAAATTTATTAAGAAAATATTTATTTTATTTTATTACTAAAAATAAAGGAACCTAAGTATTAGGCCTCATATTAGGTTTTGTATTATTTTTTTCTTTCATTTTACATGTAATGAATATTTCTACTTATATAACAGTATTACAATATCATTTATCGGTGAAAACATTAATTAAACCAACAAAATCTAATTAGTTAGAATTTCTGTAACTTTTCGTGAAAGTTTCATTAGTTAATTCAACAGAAGTTTGTGCTACAAAGGCAGACAATGAAATTGTCCTGTAAGACAAAACAGTTTATACAAACTAATTTCTCCAAGCATATCATAAATATTTGATGAAAATTAATGAGTAGTGACTATTAATTATAGTTATCCATTTATAAAAATTTGAAATTATTCTGACCTTTTAGAAAAAGATATTATTTGCTTGTCCAATGCAAATGCTAATTTTAGTAGAAGTTTTTCAAGTTGCAGATCAAATTTTTTATAAAAATTAAATTTAATAATTTAATATCAAAAATAAAAAAGGAAAAAGAATCGTATACGTGACATATACTAATAAGTCTATTATATCCATCACATTAGAATAGAATCAATAAATAAAAATTGGTGTAGAAGAGTCATATTAATTAGTGTAATTTATCGCATATATATATATATATATATATATATATATATATATATATAAATTCTCTGAATAATTTTTGTGATAAATTAAATTTAAATAATTTAATTGTTCAATTTAATATTTTTATAAATAAAATTATATATACAAATATTTATATAAAAATTTAAAATTATTTGATAGTTCATCAAAATATTTTATTTTAATATATTATGTGATATTGAAATATATATAAATATTGATTATTAGTTAACATATCTAGAAAAGTCCTAATTACATAAAATTATAATAAGAATATCAAAATAAATGGTTAGATCATTTAAATTTAATTTATACAAAAAGTTATTAAAGAGATTATATATATATATATATATATATATATATATATATATATATATATATATATATATATGAAAGAGAAAAATTAAATAAAATTGAAAGAGGTTGAATTACGCCTATAAAAATATTTTATTTTTTAAAATTTTTTGTAAAATAATTAAGAAATATATTTAGTTGAAAAGGATGGTTTTGTAAAAGATCGTCTAAGTAGAAGATAAAATTTCTGTTTGAAAACAAGTTTTATCGTTCAATATCTTTTAAATGGTAAGAATAGATAACAAAATATAAATTTATGTTAATTCACTCAATAGAATTATGTCTAGTATTTTCATGATTATTGAAGGTTTCTTAGAAAAAAATGTTATATGAAAAATATTAATATGATTCTAAATCATACTAGTAAAGGGGTTTGAATTGAAGTCTTTAATTTTTTTTTCAATATTCAGAGTTTAAACAGATTATAGCATATTTTAAAAATATTTTGATTTATTTCCTTGATTTATAAATGAGTATTAAAATTTTAATATTTTTGAAGTTAAAAATTTTCAAACTTAAAGTGTATAATTAATAAAAGATAAACTCAAAAGAACTTATTAATAATTGAATCAATTATAAATTAACAAGTAAAAAATAAAGTAAGAGAGACTAAGAGACTACATACAAATTTATAGTGGTTTAGCTTTTAACAGAGATTACATATGTGTTTTTCAATTACCCAATTAGGTATTGGAATCAACATTATAGATATAACAGTGTTAAAAGCATATTCTAACCACCCTTTTTAAACCTAGAAAGAAAAGATGACTTTTAAAGCTTATAGAATCTTCAAAATGGACTAAGTTACATAGAATCAACAATCCCTTTAACCTTTTTGATTAGGAATACTTATTCTAGTTTTATTTGAATAAAATTAAACTATTCAACTATAGAAACACTACGTAATTAACAAAGATTAGAGAAAGATTTAGACAGATAACACCTAATGCATATATGATGGTTTTAAAAAATAGTGATACACTATTTTCACAAGCAAAGGTTCTCCAAGACAAAAATGGTTTTCTTTATGATCAATGCATGAGGTTTTGGATAATTCTTTGAATTGAGTAAGTAGAATTGTTTGTTCTTCACATGGGAATATTAAAAATAGGCTCTCTCATATTTAGGTTTTTTTTTTTTTTTTTTAAAGTTAAGACTTGATAAATGTGAAAATGAATTATTTTCCTTTTTTAAAAAAATAATTTTAATCGTCAGTAATCACTTATTTTATCTTATATTTAATTATTTTAACATTATAACAGATTATATTCTTCGTGTAATCGATTAACATATTATTGAGCTTTTTGGATTCATATTCAATAATCAATGTAATCAATTATTTTAAAATCTCTATTTTTGACTTTGATTATTCTAGAAAGTTTATTTTTCAGTTTCCAACTCTACATCCAGTAATCGATTAACAACTATTGTAATTGATAAAACTAGCTATGAATGTTTTCCCATGATTTTTAAAACTTTATGAATGATATGCATGGATTTTATCTTATATGGCAAAATTATTTTTGATGTTTCTTGTGTAAAATTATTTTATGCAATGTTAGGTGCTTGTCAATCCAATTCTTTAAACTAAGAGACACTTTGAGAGACCATGAAATTTAAGAAATACAAAATAATAAAAGACTTTTAATAAAACAAGGTCAAAATTCTTTAAAGAGATTTATCTTCACTCTTAACCTTTTTCGTCAATATAATATTATAAGTATTTTTTTATTATAAATTTATTTCTGCTTCAACTAAAATATTCTTTCTTATAAAGTCTTTTTTGGCTCACAACCTCACAAACTTATACCTTAAGCTTACTAACTCAAGTATTTTTGTCACTAGACTACTCCTGACTTTCACAAACACTAAAATGTTTGAAGAAAATAGATAATTCTCATAAAAAGGATACTATAAATTAGCTCATAAAGACAAGTAATTTTGTTAAGCAAAAGAATAGGAAAGATAATGCACTCTAAGTAATTTTTTCTCAAAAACCAAACGTTTTGTCCAATGGATGATCTTTTGCTTTTACAATTTTTTTTTCTTCTTATTATTCTAGTTATTTTCCTTCCTATTCATTATGTTGATAAGTTAATTCTTTTATAGGTATGATAAGATGGTCATTGAATTTTGAGTAATACAAGATAAGAAAAACGATGATGACTTTTAGAGAAGACTTTCTGAAGCAGTCAAATTAAATCTCTTTTTATCTATCATATATCGTCCTCATGAGAATTGTAATAGTGCTATGTAGTCATTTTCTTTTGTTGCATATAAGAATGCAGTAACTTTTACAAATTGAAACATTAAACTATAAATTACAATAAATAAAAATAGTTTATAAAGACAAAAATAAATATTTACACAGTAGAAAAGATCAAGTTTAAGAGTGTACTTTTAATATTTAAAAAAGGTATCCTACTCGGAAGTAGAAAATAAGATAATATAAACTACTTTCATTTTTAAGTAAACAAAACACAAAGGTTTACTGAATGCTAAAAAAATAATTCTGTAGATGAAAGCTTATTTGTTTCACTTTAATATATTCTTTCTCTTTAATAAAACATCAAACTTAATCATAATTATTTAATTTTTTTAATCGTTAAAAGGCACTGCTTATGTTCCAACACTGTACACACCTATTGATAATTTCACGTGTTTTGGCTGAACAAATGTGCTTGTATGATATATCTTGATGAACTTTTGAGTTGGTACGTGTTGTTTTCGGCATCTTGAATGGAAACCCTTAAACATTGAAGCCTCCGTAATGAGAAAAAATGTGATCTTGGCCTTGATACCTAGAACACGTCCCCAGTGGTATATATATTATATTCATAAATTTTTTGGTTAATCTGTTAAAGTAAAGTTAGGTTAAGATTTAACTAAAAAAGATTACTTAAAAATATGAGTTTTAGATTAATTGCTACTAAAGTCATTGAATATATTCCATATTTTAATTATGATGGAAAAGTATTAACCTATAAAGAATTTTAAAAATATGTGAACATCATTTTAAATGACTGATAATCTAAAACGGTTTTTTCAATGATTAAATTATTAGCAAGTCATATATATATATAAACTTATTCTCTTTAGCACATTCTTTCTATCATACCTTTTATCATTAGTTAATTAAATTTTCTTAAAAATAATGTAAAGTAGATTTTTAAATTAAATAACACGTAAAACTCATAAATTGGTCATTCTTAAAAAGTTTTAAATAATAAAAAGAAAACGTTTTTGAGAAAGAGTTGATAACATTCCTCAGTATAATTATCAGGTCATAATTAAGATGTTACGCGCCCATACACTCAAAACACATTAATCACAACTAAATCAAGTTCTATAACTCATGGCATGTGATATTAGAAACATATTGCTCTCCAGTATTACCGGAACTTCAGAAGTGAAGAGATTAATGAGTTTACCACAAGTGTAACAAGCATTATTTGAATCACGACAACGATAGAGAAAAACTAAGTTTCCAACGGCACACAACATATAAACTTACACTAAACATTTAGTTCAATTCTTGTCATGAAAATCACTCTCTCTATAATAGCAATCATAATATTCTCCTCCCTTGGGTGGACAGACTTGTTGTTGATCAGACACAACCACAGAATTAGACGATGAAGTCGAAAACATGGTTGAAGAACTTGAATTATAAAAACCCTCATGGCTGTGACGCTCATCCTGCTGCTGCTGCGGCTGATGAAGACCTAGAGCAACACGTTGTAGATCATCATCATCGCTACTCCAAAGAAGTTGTGCATATTGCATTAGGTTCGGAAACCCTTCTTGTTGTGGTGACGGTGACAATGAGGATGGTGATATTGGTGGATGAGAATGAGAAGAAGGAAGAGAATGTAAAATGTAACTATTATTATTGTTATTATTATTTTGGTTAAAACAAGGTTGTGAAATGGATGAGGAGGATGGTGTTGTTGGAGGAAGAAGAACGTGTTGAGGGAAATTGAGTTTGGCTTTGGAGCCTTTGAACTTCAAAGCAGCAGCATCATAAGCAGCAGCTGCAGCCACTGCCGTGTCAAAAGTGCCAAGCCAAACTCTAGCAGCCTTTTTAGGGTCACGAATTTCGGCGGCCCATTTTCCCCATGGTCTTTGCCTAACTCCTCTATAGTGTCGTTTTCTTCCATCTCCTTTCAATTATTGCATACAATACAATATGCTTTAGTTAGGCAACAATTTTTTGGAAAGTCCAATTTTGAAAAAAAAAAACACATTAATATATAACTAGCAGCTAGGCTAAGAAATTAATTATGGCGTGCCAGTGGAAAAATATTGCTCACTGAAAATACCGAACCAGTACTGTCGATCGATCTCATCAACAATCAACATCAATATTAATATAAGATAGACACAAACAACAAACCTCAGAGATGGCGATAATTTTCGAGGGAGGGAGATGGATAAATATATCATAAAGGGAGTCTCTTGTCAACTAGTTAGGTTTGGCATGTATTTCAAGGTTAAACATATTTTACATGTGCATCAAGCCAAGAAACTTTTTCATTTTTTTCTCAAAAATATAATACCCATTATTTTATTTTATTTTTATCTTTTTCCAACTTGAGATTCCGATTTATTGCTAATTGCATTCAGGCTAGTATAAAATTAAATTCATAAATATTTTGGAAACGCATATCAAGCAGATCTTTGTTGAGGATCTCTTTATATGAGTGAAAATAGTTCCAAAATTCAAAGAAGATATTATAGAAATCATTAATATAGGATAAATGATAATATAAATTGAAAAAAATAAAATAAAAGTTAGTGCATGAACCTTGGAAAATTACCTTGATTTAAAGGGTGCTGGGATGGGTCCTGCGTCGCAATCAAGCAAGAAGTAGTGCTTAGTTGCCCATATTTTGGTATTTGTGTAGAGGGGGTGCTATCATCACCAGTATTATTATTGATTGGATTTATAAAGGGGAATAGAGAAGCTTCTTCACCTTGGCTCTTAGATGGATGACTAGGAAGTTTGAAATTGAAATCTTCCCTTTTCTCCCTTGATGCTTGATCATCACAAGGGAGAGGCCTCTTCCCATGCCTTCGATCCACTTTGTTCAACACTATGAAAGGTTCTTCTAGTCTTATTATGTCTATGAACACAATAAATTAACCTCTCTTCTCTCTCTAAATAAGCTTAAGATGACCTTGGAGCTATATATGCCTTCATATAAAGTAGATCTAGAATTTCTTAAAGAGAAGAGTGATTGAATATGAATGAAAACCGATATCAAAAGAAGGATACTTTTATCATCATCTTTTAAATAAGAAAGAGGAGAAGGTTGAAAAGAAAAAAAAAAAAAAAGAATATTTACTAGACGAAGGAAAAAGTAAAAGAAAACTTGTTTGTTACTTTGAGCCTTGAGGTCAGGCTTATTTCTCCAATTAATGGAAATGTGGGGGAAAGTAAGCCAGCAGGTTTTGTTACTTCAATGAAAGGGAGAGCAATTAATTTCTTTGAATTTTTTCCTTTCCAGATATGTATTTAAATTTTAATATCATTTCAATCGATATTTTAAATTTTTACTTTTTCTGTTAGTCAATTTAAATTAATAAGAAAAAGAATTGTATTAAAAGAATGTTATCCCTCGTACATTTTTTTTTCTAGTAAATAGAGACATTTATTTATAACTTAGATAAACACTTTAAATTAGGTCTTTGAAGAAAACAAGTTTCAAAGATCCCTCAATTTAAATTTTACTAGTTAGGTTAATTATTTGATGGATGTTTATTACACAATTATATTAGTCTAGATGGCATAACTAGCATGTTAACTGTCATCTTATATTTACAATCATGTATTAATTTATTTATTTTGGGCCATTTGTTCTATTCTATCATATTGACGGAAATATTATCACATAAGAATACAAGATAGCCAACTTCTATCACGGGAATAGAAAATAATTACACATATAAGTAATTTTTATTCTCAAGGATCAACCATTCATGGGAATATATCTTTTTTTAAAAAAAACAATTACAACAAATGCAGTATGTCATATTTCTATATTATTTTTCTAGAAATCTTTATACATACCCTAAAATAAATGTCTCCTTAACGTATTTCATACATTTTTTTTTTTATAAATTTAGTATATTTAATGTATATATTAATATGCTGAATCTTAAATGAAATAAAATTAAATTAAAAAATATGAAATAAAATTGAAAAATAACGTAATAAAAGATTGAAGTTACGGAGTGGTTATACATACCGCCCAGACTAACATAATTATATATATATATATATATATATATATATATATATATATATATATATAATGTAACCATCAAAATTTTAATACAAGGAATTTTAAAATACTTTTCCTTTAAAGAACAAAATAATTTTATCTACTCAGGACTAAAGTAAGTACTTAGTCTTTTTTCTAACATTATATATCAAGAAACTCTAAATTTGATTGGTCCCACATATAAATTATCAGTACTGATATAAAAAAATATATACATATTATTTTAAATGGTAGTTTTGTAATCAGTAAAAAAAATCTTTAAATCTTTGGTCGTTTATGTAAGTTATATTATATTTCTTTTACCAAAATATGTTATATTTGTCACTAAAACATGAATATTTCTTAATTTGCAAATCTAATCAGTGAAAAAATTTAACAAAGATGAAGTATTGAGAAACTTGTAATCTTAATAAAGTTCAAAGACAACACGTGGAATAGGAAAAAAAACATAGGAAAAGTCAAATTACACTTAAGAATATAACATGGAAGAGACAAATTGCATGCGCATCGAATATCTAGGTATCCTTACGAGTTAGATCAATGACGTGAAGCCAATTGTCATTATTAATCACTTTATATGGGAGATTTTAAATGATACAAATTTTTTTTTATTCTTTTGTGCTCAATGAAGAAACTATCTAAGGGGAGTAACAAATTTTAATCAATTCTAATTTCATTTGGATGATTGTTATTCGCAACAGCTGCGACAAGAGAAAAAGAGGACTTGTTGGTAGAGGTGACGTGGCACTACCATAACTACTATAACTACTACATGTTTAAATCACTAGCGACAAAGAAAGACCCTTCCAACATGTTACTCTAGCCGTGGGCCACCGTTCTCGAACGCTCCCTCCACTGGATCACATGTTGGCGCCCCACCATCGCGTTTCACCTCCTATACACTGAATCATTTCTTCTTTATGAGTCTCTTAATTATCATTGATATTCTCCAAGGCCTTTTAATTACCAAAGGAAGGTGCAGGGTGCATGCACAATGGAAATTCATGCATGATTGCTTTTCATAACCGCAACATGAAATAAAATAGTTGTGGTTTCAAATATTGCATGGTTGAGTTGAGGTTCATGCCATTAGTCCCTTGGAAATGTTTCAATATGACGTTGCTAGCTACCAAGCTGCTCTACTCCACACTAAAGAGAAGAATTTAAAACTAATGGACAAAAATAAAGATTAAATGCATCTCTCTGTCATGTTCTGTACATATAGAATAAACCATTTATACAAAACGGTGAAGGAACTCCCTATGATGCTTAATAATAAAAATGAAAAAAAAATGAAGAGAATTTCGAATCCTTACTTACCGACTGAATCTTGTTGTACTGGGTAACAAACACGCATGAACTATTTCACGGAGTATTTGTCCAGATAATCCAAAGTCTCGATAATTAGCTCTCGGCCTTCCAGTCGAAAAACAACGTCGATGAAGATGTATAGGTGCACTATTACGCGGCAGTGATTCTAACTTTCCATGAATTTCCCATTTATCACTTAAAAGAAGAATTTTTTTTATTTTTTTTTAAGGATCGACGAATCAAATGATATTTTTGTTCCAATTTTTGTCTATTCTTGTCCCTCTGAATCACACTTTTCTTTGCCAGAATGTTTCATTTCCTATTAGTATCAATGATAAAAGTCGTATCTAAGGTATAAACATAAGACGATGCCTTCCCTTCTCCATAGAAGGAAATGATATCTCAAATTTTAAATAAGTTGAAAAAGAATTTTTAATAAAAAGGAGTTGAGTAGTCTCTGGAAAGTAAGAAAGAAGTGTGAGGAATAGAGTGAGTACATAATCATTTTTGTAACTAAGGAACAAGTGAGAGCCAAAGAAAAAGGAGTATAATAAACATCAACTTGGAAAAGAATTTGAGATAGAAAAGAAGAACAATGAAGATAAATGCAGCCGAAACTAGCTTAAGCGAGTCTCAAATAAATTCTCCTCCAAAAGTTTGTTGCTCAAATGAGAAAGTGTCACTCAAGTGAGAACTTAAAATTTTTTTTTTTGTTGAGAATCTCGCTCAAACAAAAAGTTTTTAGAAGGCTATTGCTCATTCTAGAAAACTTTACAACATCAATATTGAGATATTTTGCATCAAAACCATCATTCTTCATCTTGAATTAGCTAGAAATCGTCATGGCTAACCTTGGGGCCTATAAATAGAGGTTGGGAGACATCGTATGAGGCATGACATTAAAGAAACCAAGCTACATTGCCATAACAATCTTTCACCTCAAAAATTGCTAAGTTTTCCTTCTTTTAAGTAACCTTCTACATCACCAAGGATAGGAACTCTTGCAAAATCAAAAGAAGAAGTCAACTAGTTCTCAATAAAAAGATGTGTCAAATCAAAGTAAAAGGGAATGTTTTTTGATACGAAAATCCGTTATAGAAAAAAATACAAACTTGTTATGCCAAATCCTCAAATTGTAAAGATACTTTGCAACTTTGAAGTTGACAACTCAAGAATGCATAAAATGCAAAGGAATGTTAAACATATTTTTAATATATGAAGTGAAGAATTTAAAGTTGTTGAGTCTAACGACTACTTCAAGCTCTCCACTTATTTAAAGGCTGAAAAAAATATTTAAAGTTGGAGATTACTCCAAAAGATTGCGCTGTACAACTTTGTATTCATGTGAAAAGACTTCCTTTAATATTCTTCACTATGTATCTCTCGTTGTGCAGAAGTTGATTATTCTATATTAGGATCAAAGAATACTTGGTGTAGTTAGCCTAGAAAGGTTGGGACTAAAGAATACTTAGAGTTGTTAGCCTGAAGAGGCTCGGTATAAACAATACTTGTGCAGTGTTAGCTTGGAGAGGTTAGAATCAAAGAATACTTGTGTTGACATGGAGAGGCTGAGACAAAATAATACTTGAAGTTGTTAGCGTGAAGAGAATGAATTCAAACAATACTTGGGTAATGTTAACTTGAAGAGGCTGTGGTAGGAGAATGTCTAAACCATGAGTACACCGATGCATCCAACAATAGTTCCAGGATAGGACGAAACATCAAGTAAGGTAGATCAAACTATAGAGGTATGATTGTGTCTCTTCTACATCTCACTATGTCCAGACCTGATACAATGTTCAATGTATATTTATGTGCCAGATTTTAGTCTAATCCAAAAGAAATTCGTCTTACTATTATTAAACACATTTCCAAATATCTCAAAGGAACTACCAACCTTGGTCTTTCCTTTAAAAGTCAAGAAAGTTATAATTTGATAGGTTTGTGTGATGGCAATGATGCTGGAGACAGAATAGAAAGGAAGAGTACAAATGGTGAATATCACTTTCTTAGAAGAAATTTAGTCTCTTGGATAAACAAAGACAAGGAATAATATCTTTATCAATAATAAAAATATAATATATCTCAGCAATCAGTTGTTAAATAACACTCTTCTTAAATAAACCTTCTTCTTAAATAACAATAGCATAAATCGAAACACTCCAACAATTCGTATGGAGAACGCATTCAACCTTAAACACTTGACAAGTATCAGGGTAGATATTTATGACCAAATGATTGTTTGCAAGAATCGAGGTTACTTTAACCTTAAAGACCAGAAGATAATTGTCTAATTGATTAGGTTGTTTTGGCTTCACGTGATCCTTTATCACCTTCCTTTTTATATCTAGGTCGCCTCTTATTTATATATTTCTACCATTTTTTTTTCTTTTTCTTCTCCTGTAATTAGTTTCTTTTCTTTAATTCATACCATCTTTATTGAACTTTTACATGGCTGCTTCTCTTTTTGATACTACAAAAAAAGGGAGAACATTTGTCATTCTAATATTATTTTATCTATTTATGCTATTGATATTGAACTTAGGAGGAGTTCATTGTGTTGTTACATATATGCTTTGATAAATAAAACTATCTTCTTGCTATAATCACCAATAAACATTCTCTTCCTTTATATATTTGATTTTGGTGAACTAATCTTCAATAAGAAGTTATAAGTTTTTTCATCATAAAAAAATAATAGATTATTTAAACCTATGATGTAAAAAAAATCCTCAAAAAGGTCATAAGCTTTTGGTGATAACAAAAGGGGTTCATTATAATTGAATTTGTTGTTACATCAAAAAAAGAAAAAAAAAAAAAAGCAAAGTGCCAACCTGGGGGGTTGAATTAGATCTTTGATGCATACTATCGAATGTGATCAAATTAAACTAAGTGACTAAAATTTGTAATATAGTGTCAACCTAGGTCATTCTTCTTGTGGATTACTTTTATAACTCTCTCAACCAAAATCAAACCAAACCAGGGGAAATCGATGTAGGAATCAAAAGCAATTGCAATAATAACAACAAATCAAAACAAAGTAAGCAAACAAGTGAAAACAAAACAAGAGATAGTGCGATAAGTAAAGATTCAACTCGGGTCTTTTCAACTCCTCACTCACTAGTTAAAATATTGATAGGGAATACATGTCCATGAGAATTAAAACTAGAATTCTTGGAATTAACTAACATCCTGACATTCTATGGTCATAGAGGATATTCATCAAATACTTGATGCATAACAATTCATACAATCGCATGAGGTGCATATGTGGGTCTGATTTATACTCAACTCGAGAATTCATGCAATTACCATTAATCAATAGTAACAACAAACATAGAATTAAGTCTAATTCAGTCAATCAACATCAATTAAAACAAACCTCAATTTGTTCATGAAATTCCCAAATATGAAGAACAAAAACTTAAGGATTGAGAGGATACAAAAATCGAATTGAATTAAAGAAGTTAACTACTCATAATTATACTTGAACAATCAAAAACGAAATTGCAAAATTAAAATGAGGAAGAAAAGAAGTGGGCAGAGTAGAGAAGAGAAGAGCACGAAACGAAGAGAGAAAATGGCACACGAAATTCAATTGAAAATTCACCCAAGTCAAGTCTAAATGTGTTTCAAACTTTCAAATTATTTACATTGAGTAATTCATGTGTTAGGAATATGCTCACTTAAGTGGTTGATTTGAGTCTTAGCTACAACCAAAATTAATTTTTCCAATTAAATGTGAGTTGAGCCAAAAATTGCAAGAACACTTTAATTCTCCCAGCATCAATCTAACATTTTGACATCAACTTCCAGAGCCCTCTAATAGAATTTGTAGATCTTTGAGTTATCTACAAAATGAAACCAAAATCAACTCAATCCGGGTTTTGTAGCAAAAGTTATGGACAAAATACAAAAAATATGCAAGTTTGAAAAAATTGGATAAAAAATGCAATTAAGACACAATTGGCCCAAACAACTAAGAATTGTCTTAAACACATTAATTGACTACTAATCATGTTCCAATTATTATTATTATTATTAAGCATTAGGAAAGTGATTAAAATAATAACATATCAATATTCTAAAATAATTTCGCAAGACAAAGACTCACTATATGCTTGTAACTTCTAACAAACTTTGGAAAAGATCATCCAAACGGTTCACAAAAGTAATATTTTTAAAGACAAACTTTCAACAAATATTATAAGATAAAGGTAATAGGGAAGAATACATAGAAAATTTATATTGGTTCACTCAACATGAACTACATCCGGTACATTTAACAACTTTGAAGAATTTTCACTATAATCAACTTGGTTACAAGATTTCTTTTTTATAAAATCTACTTCTGATTCAACCCAAGTATTTTTCCTTACAAATCCACTTCCGACCTAACCCAAATATTCTTTATCATTAAATTATTCCTAACTTTCACAAACAATAAATACTTAAAAATACATAGATAACTCTTTAATAAAAGAATATCACAATCAACTCAATATAAAATAGCTTTTACTAAAAAAAAAATATATATGAAATGAAATACAACCAAAGATTAAAACACAATATTTTAGGGTCAGCTTAGTAAATAGTGTAGAGATTAGAGTGATACACACAATGTTCTAGGATCAGACATTTTGTTACCATGCTCAGAAAAAAAAAAAAAATAGTTGTAAGTCATTATGCCATAATTCTAAAACTCATTTTGTGACTTACAAATTTGTAGAACTAATTGATTGAAACGTTTCACCTAACTCAATCATGCTATGATATTTTTCATTAAATTTGTAGGATACAATGCATAATTGGTCGGACGAAAAATGCTTAAGCCTCTCGAGGAACTGTCTTAAGGCTTTGTCACAAAATGGAAAGGTGATTGTTCTAGGCCTTATAATGCCAGAAGCATCAAATTCAGATGTATCGAAGATTGTTTCTATTGTCGAGAACCTTATATTTGTCACAGTTTGTATAAAATTATTTTTTATGTCCGTTTATCTCTTTCCATCTTTAAAATAAATAATGTTCAGATAGAGATAAACACAGAAAAACAAGTTGTACAAAAATCTTTACAAATTGTTTTACAGGTTGTATTTCTCAGTGAATAGTTTGGCTTTGGACATGGGTTCCAAGATTTTATTTTCTTTCCAGCTATATTTATTTCTTTTGTTTGATAATCTTGGTTTCTTTAGTTTGATAATCTTGATCGAAAGATATTTCGACATTCCTTTGTAGCTGTAATTTCACGCAGCTTATTGTCCGATGAAGGTTAAAATAATAAAGAGAATTTTATTAAGGACAAAACTTACAGTGTTATAAGTATAATTTTTATTGCTGTTCTGTTATATCATAATACATGTATTCTTTTTCCCATCCATCTAGCTGAGACTTAACACCATTCATCTATTTTCATTTGGTCTTCTCTTCACCTCAACCATAGTCCAAGTTCTGACATCACCTGGATGCTCACAATAGGCATTTCCTCATTTCTTTCTCTTTTCGCATAGTTTTTTCTTACCAAAGAGATACACACTCTAAAGTTCCACTCTCTTCCATCCTTCTTAAAACTTACTTTCAAAAAGTATATTTAACTTTTCATTGAAAATGAGCATAACATATCATTTAAATGCAAACAATTAACTTATATCCTGTTTAGTTGCTTAAAATTTCGCACAAACAAAATGTCTGTTCTATTAGTAAGGTACTTTTCCTGCTTTAGCTTTTTGATTTTTTTTGTCAAAGATATGTTGGAATCCATTTTACTGGATTTGTATCGAAAATAAATTTGTAAAGTGATAAGTATAAACAAACTAGTCTATATGAAAAGAGTTATCTAATTCTCAATCTCTTGTGAAGGGTAGTGAATATGTTGTTAAATGAACTTCTAGATATTATATTCCATCTTGTTTAATTAAACCTCCTCCCTTTACTAGGTTAAACTCTCTAAAACTCAGTATCACAAAGCTTGGTAAAAGCTAAATACTCTTTCAATTCTCAAATTTAAAATCCATAATGTAACCCAAAGTACATGCCACACCAAAATGTGTAAGAGGTAATTCAGCCACACTGCCGATCTGCTTCAGGTAGCAGTTCATCTTAGGAGACACTTCCATCACACTCTTACAAAAAATGGTATATATAAAGTACTCACCTTTTTTTTAAGATTGAGAGGGTAAAGGCCGCCAATTTTTAATCCAATCTGTTAGAGTTGCAACATTTCTACTAACATCTTCGATATCATCACTCTTCATTGCAATCACTTTGTTCTTGGAGTAACTTTCTTTGGCCTCCTCAAACAGAACTTGGAAGATTTCGCATTCAATATTGTTCGAAATCTTTGAATCTTTGTACCCTCTGTCATGTAATGGGAAAAAGTAATAACCAAACCAATAAGAGTAGTAAAATCAATGTTCAGTAACAAAAAGTGTTTCCATACCTTTTGCTCAAACGGTCATACAAAATGGTGTTATCAGTTTGAAGCACAACAACACAATCAAACCATCGCTCAGGAAAGAAATCGCAGCCATGGTAGTCCACAATGTTTCCCCCCTCTTCCATAAAATCCTCAAGTTCATCACAGACCTACAGAGTCAGAAACCATGCAAACTATACTCAATCTGTATATCAGGCAACATACACAAGATGACATGAAATGTGCCAATGAGGGGGATCATATCAAAGTTGTTTCATTTCATGTAATCCAACATAAACCAAATGCAGGTAGCAGTTCAATATTAAACTAAAATATCTTGACACATAATTGGACAAGTAGGTTCTTAATACTGAAATTTAAAAGAGGCTTCCATTTTCCTGTGGCAACAAAGATCCCCAAGAAATAACAACTACATGACCAATAGTATAAACAGACAGTTGAGCTCCTAAGAAAAATTTGGAAGATTGATTAAGTAAACTGTCAATTTAGTTCCTAAACTAATATCCGCTATCCTAAATATTCTCTAAAATATTCGAAATTATATAAATAGCCCCTAAAGTATTAAAAAGCATGCTATATAAGCCCTCAAATATTAAAAAACCTTTCAAATTGGTCCCTTAATGTTACAATAGAGGAACCAAATTGATGGATTTTCAATACTTTAAGGACTACTTATACAATTTCATTAGTTTAAGAACTATTAAGGAGAGATGATAATAGTTAGGGAAGCAAGTTGATTGTTTATTCAAAAAAATTAGTTTCAATGTTTTTTATCACAGTTATTCAACTGGAAGTTCAATATTTTTATGCACTATGGTATTAATTTCAAGAGTTGTTATCAAGAATGAAGGAGGGAAACGGATAAGAGCTGCAAAAGGATTATCGCCATTGGAGAAGTTGGGTAAATGGCAAGGATATGTTGCCCGGGGGACAGGGTCTGTAAGGTGTAGGAGTTGAAACATTCCTACAAGAACTTAATGTCACTAAAGAGTTACGTGGAAGAGTGTAAACTTTTCCCATTCCCTTTAACCCCAATTTTATGATTAGTTATCTCAATGAGATATTAGAAATAGATCCAGGAGCATTATAAAATTAAGTAGCACGAACCTTTGCTACAAATGAAAGGAACCATGACAGTCTCCAATTCTATGCTCAATATATCTACCACCTCAAATTTTGACAAGGATCACCAATTTGGTTAATGGTTAGAGTCTAGAATCTATTGAACTAATACCATTTGCATGCATCCTCCAAACAAAATGAATATATAACAACTTAATCAAAATTCATATATTGCACCACAAAAGGATTTTGCTCTTCTAAATTGAGATGTGTAAAATTGGAATAAGGGTGTATCTACCATTCATTTGAATTAAATTACCTTTTAAATAGACACACTCTTAGTTCCTTAGTCTCTTAACTTAATTTTTTTTACTTCCTCACTTTATAGTAATCAATAGCCGATAGCGTCGCTGAATGCCCCCCCCCCCCCCCCGCCCCCTAAAAAGCTGTAGCGGGATAGCTGGAGCAGGATGACCACTATTTTGATACATGAACAAACTCATGTAGCTAGGTTGAGGCCATTGTAGTTGCAGAATGAAAAGAACAAAAACCAGAAACAAAAACAGAAGTTAAGGGTAAAGCCACTGTCACCATCGCTGGAATGTCACACTACTGTCACTGGAACATCACAGCACCCTCACCGGAACATCGAGCCGCCATCACAGGAAGGTCTGCTGTCATCACTGGAAGGAAGAGTGGAAGGGAAGAGGGGTTGGGTATTGCAAGTATGGGAGAAAACAAAAAGGGGGAAAATGAAGCTACAAGAGGGAAGAAATGGGGAAAATGAAATGGTAAAAACATGGTTTTCACTGCTCAGTAAATAAAAATCCACATTTTTACATTTTTGCCCTTAAAAAAGCCAACAAAACGGCTCCATTTTCAGGCAATTTTTTCAAAACCCTAAACGCAGCCTTTGTGGCTACACGAAGACTGTGTTTCCACAGCGCAACTCCCAGGTGTGACGCAACGCCACTGTAGGGAGCAGGTAGGTGCCACACTGCCCCAATTGCACCACTATAGCGCAATTGACAACTATGCTTTAACATCTCACTTTCAAAGAGCTAGATTCCAAATAAAAGCATATAAGGACAATCTTAAATAATAAATATATAAACTGGTATCTTACCAAGTCTTCGTTAATAACATAACAATCAAGCTCATCATCCCAGCCATCATGCAAGTTCTTTTCTTTAACTAGTTCTCCAACATTGATGTGGCGGAACTGTATGGCTTCTGCTAGAGCAGTGCACACAGTTGTCTTTCCTGTCCCCGGTGTTCCAGTCACTAGAATGTTTGGCTTCCTCATCTTGCCATTTTCTCGCATCATGACTACAACCTGCAGTAACAAGCAGACACTTTTCACCAATTTGCATTGCAAATAGTATCTTGTATAATGCCTGAGAGGCTCTTAATAAATGACATTTAAAGTCTGATCAACAAGACACTGAAAAAATAAAAATCTACAACATGCCGACCCTTCAGAATAAACTATCAATTTCAATTTGGTCCCTAAAGTATTACCCTCCCTTTTAAATAGTTCTCAAAGTAATGAAACTATAGAAGTAGTCCCAAAAGTATTGAAAATCCATCAATTTAGTCCCTGTGTTGTAATGTTGAGAAACTAACTGGAAGGGTTTTTTAACATTTGAGGAACTACGTAGTATGATATCTAATAGATTGAACTATTTATATAATTTCATTACTTTAAAGACTTTTAGGGACCAATAGATGGCTTACTCATTTTATTAAACATTGCTTAACAGATTTGAGCTAAAATGAATGAGACACTAAAGAAGCACCACGTGATGAAGTTTTGTTACCCCGAAATTCACCTGTTACTTATGAACAAATTGTCACCTAATCTAAAAGTGAAAACAGATTGAGCAACAAACCCAGACACTATAATCTTATAACCATACTATGATTACTGCAAAATGCATCACATTATTTCACCTTTGTAATTGCTTATTACTTATCTGTCCTCCATTTAAAGCAATCACATTTATAAAGCCAATGATATTACCTTAATAACATTATAATAATGAAAATAAGATAACTAACCCCACTAATAGCATGAGTTTGGTGTGTTTGTGGGTGTTTTATTTCTATGTTTTTAGTAACCATCAACAACTTCCACACTTCCTTCTCCAAAGAATGCACTGTGTGAGTAAGAAACATTAGCATATTTCTCACACCATAGAAAAATAATGAAGGATTATCAACATCAGAATGCTTTTCCCATACAGAATCACATATTTGATTATGTCAACGGGCACACTTGGGCCCTTCTATCTGGATATCTAAGTAAAATATTTAGAAATTTATAAAAGTAAAGGCAGTCTTTTCCAAACCAACCCCCACCTTCCACGGCCTCAAACTAGAAGACGTCAATACAGGATGCTAAATCATTTGACTCAGATTTTGCCATGTTATTTTCTCAAAATGTCATGTTTTCACCATTACTAGAATTCTCAGCAGAAATTTTTTTCCCCTTCTGCAACTCATCCAGAAGGAGATTTCAGATACTTTCTTTCCTAAACAATAGAAAACCTCCAATGACTACATATACAGGTCACATTCAAATAGGTTGGAACAGTAAAAAAGGGAGACAGGTATGCAACCAAAAGGTTAATAATTCTCAAAGGTTTCTGAAAAGGGTCAAGCTCAAAGTTTGATGAGCCAAAAATTAGGTTAATAATTCATGACCAAGCATGTAGGTGACCCATAATTCAAGCCAAAAAAAATGCCAAACTTAAGCAGATCACAAATCATATATCTATTAAAAAATAAACCTAAAACCTAACCACTACCTTTTTTCTTCCACTACATGCAAAATTACACCAATTACTCCATAAATCATATAAGTTTTAAGAAACCAAGATACCCTCAATTTATTATAGCCTATATTTTTCGACTCTTTCTTCCTCCCACACTTTAACTTGGTCGTCGCCCCTTCTCTTCATTCACGAATATACAAGCCCTCATTATTAATCTATCTTTTGGTTTCTCACAGGTATCCTCAAACACTAAATCTGAAAACCTCCCCCAGTTTGCTATTTTTTAATTGGCAAATGTTAGTCGTAATTGTTAGTTTTTTTGTTAGTGGAGAGGTTCGAAAACCTAAATTCCCCCTTCTGCCTTCTCCTTCACCCATAATCCTTAAAGCCGCTCTTCGTACCAGTAAACCAACCTTGCAATTCCCCTCCCAGTTATGAGAGACTCACCTCTTCCACTAGACCCTAGTTGCGGGTTCATTCCAAATCCATATAACACCAAATATACACACTAAAATAAAGTTTGAAAAATAAAACTTGATCTGAACCTCGAGGACTTGAACAAAAAATATGCAAATTTCATGACCCAAATCATTGCACAAACAATGAAACCAACGACCAAGAACCAGAAAAGCACCAAAGCACAACACGCAAAGCAGAATGGCATTTTAAAAAGGAAAAAGAAAAAGAAAAACTCACTGAATTGAGTTAGGTATTGCACTTCTGACACGAACAAGGAACAAGGAGTGGAATGAAACGTAGATAAATGCGTACCAGAGGGAATAGCACTAGTATTGAAAGACGAAAAGTTTCGCAATCGTTATAATTGCACATCGAGGGAGGCGGAATGCGTTTGCTATGGGCAGAGTCAGACCAAAGTTGATAGAATCTGTCGCAACGGCGTCGTTTCGAAAAAAACAATGTTTGAGGCTCCACCCTCCTACATCATACGAATCATCAGGCCTCACGCCCTCAAAATATGGATGGGCCCAGTTTTCTTTACCGAAGATTCAAATAGGTCCAAAATATACACGTTCCAAAGGGAAAAAATTGCTATTTGCACATTTGCATTTCAAGCTAGTATGTTGACCGGCTATGTAATGATTGTACGGATCATATTTATGTTTTCATATCCATAAAAATGATTTGTAATTACGAAATTGACTTAATGATGAAGTTAAAGTAGTAAATCCAAGCTCTTGAATTGATTTTAAGTTGTATCAGAAATTTTTAAAGATAATATTTGATTTTTAGCATATAATTTTTATTCTTTTCAATAAAATTAAATATTTAAATTCAAAGCATATCAACATTTTATTTATATTTTTATTTGGTTTTTCTAAGTCATCTCCATTTAAAGACAATTCTATCTGAAGTCAATTGGGTACTAAATGTAACCACCCGTTCCAGTGAAGATTCAAAATTGAGGGAGGAGTGAAAAGTGCACAGAAAGATGAAGAGAGGGAGAAATAGGTGAAACAAGATTCCTTGAGGAGCACACAAAAGTGTAGAAGACTACACGCGTTGTAAATTCCGTCCAACATCATCGTGTATATAATAAGTTAAGATCATGATTAGGATAAAATATATTATCGAAATAAATTCAGATATGAATTAAGGTTAAGAATTTTCAGTCCTAAATACCTAATTGAAAAGAAAGTTTTATCTTCTAAAATAATCCTATCTGATTTCAAAATAATTATGAATAAAAAGAAAAATATCACATCAATTATACTATTGATCTCAATTAGAAAATATAAATAAATAAAAATAGTGATTAGCCATTAAAAAGAAGTAAACATGAGTGTGCATTAGCATAAGGATTCGTTAGGTGTAATGGAATTAAAAGAAGACAAGATGTGATAAATAAATAGAATAAATTAATAAAAAGAATAATAAAAAATATTATTGTTTGGTTAAGAGAAAAAAAAATAAAAAGAAAGAAATTGTATCAGTTGAGTAATTTTATAAATAAGTTAAAAATAAAATTTATATACAATTATTAAAACAATACTAAAAAAGATGAAATAGTAAAAATATGGTATCTTCACACATTTTTTTGTTTTTCAAAGAAACAAAAGCACGTAGGATTTATTTTTTTAAAATATTTTGTTAGTTTATTTTAATCTTACACCTTGATACCAGTTATTCCCTAATTGAGGTAATAAAATGTTCTAAATATTGAGTTACTCACCCGTTAAAGTGATTCATATTTAATATGATCATTTTTTATATTTCATTGCCCATATTACTTTTATGTGCCTCTTTGGCTTAGGCTTGTGTGATGAGAGAAGTAGTGATGATTAAAATTTTATATATGTGATAATTTTTATTAGAGTAGCATGTATTGTTTGAACGTTGGTTAGCTTTTAAACTTAGTGGTGTCGGTTATAAAATTCAGATTTTTTACAAATTCATATTTGCTAATAAATTTGTTAGGTAACTGGGCTAAGAATAGAGGTAGTTTTGTCACATGAAACATTAAAAATAATATGAAATGACTGGTTTATTAAAAATTTTAAGCGATTTAAATGTCAGAAATTATAATAAAATAATAGTAAGAAAATTTTTATTAGATATCTCTTTCACTCATGAACAACAAATTAATCCAAATGAATTATAAATAACAAGAACTGAAAATCTCTTCTATTAGTCAAAGCCCATTATAAAGAAATGCGAAGTTTATAAACAATCATTATTGAGATCTTCATCTTTTGAAGTTAAAGTACACACACTAAAGTATAGTCTTAAACAAAAGATAATAATGTGATTAATATTTTAGAATAAGAAATGTTAGATAAACACATCATAAAATGATAAAACTTTATACATTTAGGCCTAATACAAATTAGTGCAAAACCAAATTACAGGTTAAGCATCAATATTCTGTAATCAAGCTATCATGAAATATAAGGTTAAAACAGTTTAATGACTCTATTATAGTCATTATGAAAAATAACCTCATAATAGGCAGACATTTTTCAATTGTTGTTTGTAATATCATAAATTTCAAAATAAGTAGAAGAAAATTGTTAGATCAAGATGATTAACTCATCAAAGGTTTTGATTTTTACAAGACAGACGAAACTTTCTCAGACGGAAGATCAGCAAGCAAATCAGACGGAACAGACACAGACGAAAGATGATTCCTCAGGCAGAAGTCATTCGTCTGTCTCAAGTTGAAGTCATCAGACGATATGATAAGACGAAACCACTTAAAGACTGAAGACATATATCGTCTGTCCAAAAAGTGAAGTAAAGTTTGAGTCACTCGCGCCAAGATTTCAAATCTAAAGAAGTACTCATTAGAAGCATCCAAGATCAGTATAGGGATTCGTGCTTACACATGCAACTCAAAAAGGTCTTCACCTTTTGTCAAAGTCTCTGTACAAGTTAGAAAAATCTTGCAGACTTAATCTAAATTTGCATCACGCGCACTCCATCAATCAATCAAGTACTATCTAACACCTTTTGGAAAGCTCTCAAGAAACTTTTCAACGGCATTCATATGAGTCTAACGGTCATTTGAAGAGGATGCCTATTTAAAGACTTCACTTCATCAGATTTCAGTTGGCGAAAACGCTTCTCTTATTCTATCTTCTGAATTTTCGCTTAAGACTTCTGAATACACTTAATTGTAAAACCCTCTCTGCGTAGAGGAATCCTTCTGTTTTAAAATATCTTTTTAAAATCTACTTGTGTGGTGTTAGCCTGTGGAGGCTGGGTTCAAAGAATACCTTAGCTGTTTAGCCTGAGAAGGCTGTGTTCAAAGAATATCGGTGTATAGCCGAGGAAGTGGTCGGGTGCAAAGAATACTTGTAACCTTTTCACGGTTGGTAGTGAAAACTCAGTAGTTTCTGAGTAACTGGACGTAGTCTTGAAGAGACGAACCAGTATAAAAATATTTGTGTTTTATACCAATATTGTTGAACTAACGGGGATAACTTAAAACATAACGTCTATCCACTAAAATCAACTTTTGAAGTAAAACACTGTTTCGTCTGTACCCCTTTTCAAAACCACAGACGAAAGGATTTAAATTTTAAATTAACACAATTCAACCCCGCTTCTTGTGTTTTGTATTTTACAGTTTGGTATCAGAGTTCAGCCTCTAAGGGTTGAGCGCTTAACAACTGCTAGAGGAAAAGATCCAACATGGACTCACAAGGGCCTTCGTTCTTATCCGGAGGAGCTTCGATGAACAAACCTCCAACGTTTTATGGAGATGATTACCCATACTGGGCTGACAGGATGGAGATGTACATCAAATCAACCCAATACAAATTATGGAACATAATCACTGAAGGAGATATTCTCATCATGAAGCCAGAAAAAGAATGGGGAAGTGAAGAATATTCAATCATGGAGCTGAACAATAAAGCCAGATACGCTCTCATGTGCGCACTCTCCAGAACTGAATACAACAGATTTTGTGCCTACAAAACTGCTAAAGAATTATAGGATGCTCTCAAAATCTCATATGAAGGCACGGAGGACGTCAGAATGAGAAAGGCTGTCACTCTTCAAAGAGAATATGAAATGTTCTCCATGAAGAAAGGAGAGTCAATCGATATGATGTTTAGGAGATTCCAAACAATATTGAATGGACTCACTGCTCTGGGAATCACCTTCACAAAGGCCTAGAACAATATGAAACTTCTGGATAGTCTCCCACCTCCTTGGGAAGCTATGTCTACGACCATCTCTATTGGAAGGGATATAAAGACATTAACTCTAGATGAGTTAATTGGTGCTCTAAGGGTACATGAGGTACTCTTATGTAAAAGGGACAAGATCAAGATTCAAGAGCCTATAGCTCTTCCGTCTGTCAACACCACTCCCAAAGAAGACTCTGTCAAGAAGGACAGAAAGAAGAAGATGAAGATTCTGAAGGCTGACTCAACGGAATCGGAATCGTCTGATGGTTCGTCTGAAGACGAAATTTCTCTTATGGCCAGACGCTTTAAGGGGATGATGATGAAAAAGGGGAAAGGTCAACGCTTCTTCAAGAAGAAGGAGAGAAAGCTCCCTGAGAAATCATCAAACAAGGAGGAAAGCACAGAGATTGTGTGCTATGAATGCAGAAAACCGGGGCATATGAGGTCAGAATGCCCCTGGCTGAAAAAGAGGTGGAACCCTCGTAAAGATAAAGGAAAGAAGAGCTTACTGACTTTGAAGACCTTGACAGTGAAAGCTCAGAGGAATCTACTGAAGAAGAAGAAACAGCGAACATCTGTCTCATGGCTGGAGACCATGTCTCAACTGAGGTAAATGACACTCAAACTTCTTCATCCTCCTTTTCTGAGTCTGAATCAGAATCAGAAGAAATGTCATATGATACACTTCTAGCTAACTCTCACTTTATTATTTGAGCAATACAAAACCTGCAAAACCAAGTAAAACAAACCTTGGAAGAAAATGCGGTTTAAAATCGAAAAAGATTTCTTGGAAAAGAAAGTATCAGATGCTATTTCATCTGAATCTGAAAAGGATATTTTCATTCTTGAGATTGAAAGATTAAAGAAAGAAAATAAGTCCTTACTCAATGACTTAACCAAGTTTACAAAGGGATCCTTCATGCTTGAAAATATTTTAAATTGTGGAAGGTCACCTAGTGATAAAAGTGGACTTGGTTATGTTAAAGAGACAGACGGAAAGAAAAATAAATCTGTTTCGTCTGCTCAGAAGAAGAGGAACTATAACAAGGTTCCTAACAACTACAAGAAGGCTAAAATTACAAACAAAAAGAAACCTTCTGTAACTAAAAAAAAAGGACCCAAAAAGATTTGGGTACCAAGGTCACTCATTATTCCTGTTGCAGATATCCTTAATAGGAAAAGAGAGGACTTCAAGTTGGTACCTGGATAGTGGATGCTCACGACACATGACGGGAGACCTGTCTATGTTCCAAGACCTCAGACCAAGTAAAGGATCTGTCTCCTACGGCTCTGAAAAAGGTAAAATCCTTGGTATTGGGACTGTTGGTAAGACACCCAATCCACTTATCCATAATGTCTCTTATGTTAAAGGTCTCAACTTCAATCTACTTAGCATAAGTCAATTTTGTGACAGTGGATATGAAGTAGCTTTTAACTCTGATGAATGTATAGTTAAAAACAAAGACAAATCCACTCTGTTCATTGGGAAAAGGAATAACAACCTCTATAAGGTATGTCTTTCTGACCTTAGTGATCAGAATGTGACATGTTTGATTTCAGCAGATGATGAACGAGATATTTGGCACAAAAAACTTGGACATTTAAGTCTCAAGTATATTTCAAAAATTTCTAAAAAGGATCTTGTAAAAGGCCTGCCAAAAATATCTTGGAAATCCAATCGTCTGTGTGAATCTTGTCAGCATGGGAAACAACTCAAAGCTTCTTTTAAATCGAAAAATGTTGTTTCCACGACAAGACCGCTGAAACTGTTACATATTGATCTCTTTGGACCTACTCATACTGAAAGTCTTGGAGGGAAGAGATATGGATTTGTAATTGTAGATGACTATACTAGATTTATATGGGTATACTTCCTAGCACATAAACATGAGTCATTCAGTGTTTTTGAAATATTCTGCAAACGTGTTCAAAAAGAAAAAGGAATATGTATTGCGTCTGTTAGGAGCGACCATGGAACAGAATTTGAAAATTCTGAGTTCAATGCCTTCTGTTTTGAAAATGGTATCTTTCACAATTTTTCATCTCCAAGAACTCCTCAGCAAAATGGAGTTGTGGAAAGGAAAAATCGTACCTTACAAGAAATGGCTAGAACTTTGTTGCATGAAAGCTCTCTTCCAAAATATTATTGGGCAGAAGCAATTAATACTTCTTGTTATATTCAAAACAGAATATTGATAAGACCAATATTGAATAAGACTCCATATGAACTATGGAAAGGAAGAAGACCCAACATTTTTTATTTCCATCCGTTTGGATGTGAATGTTTCATCTTAAACACCAAAGATCATCTTGGAAAATTTGATTCAAAAGTGGTGAAGGGATTCTTACTTGGATATTCCAATACGTAGGCCTATAGAGTATTTAACTCTAAGACGCAAGTTGTAGAGGAATCAATTCATGTAAAATTCCAAGATAACTCAAAGGCTGATAAGGAAATATCAGACCTAGAAAATTTATTTGATAATTTGCAGATTACTTCCTCGGCTCAAGGAAATGTTCCGTCTGAACAACCTCTCACAGACACAAGAGCAGACGATAGAAGCTCAGACGAACCCTCTTCGTCTGACCCTCACAAGACTGATGATCATGCGCTTGTCAAATCTTGGAAATTCACCTCAAATCACACTCAAGATTTGATCATTGGAGATAAATCTCAAGGTGTTCAAACAAGATCAAAAGTGAAGAATATCTCAAGCTATGCTCTTGTATCAGAAATAGAACCCAAGAATATTGAAGATGCTCTTCAAGACAATGACTGGATCTTGGCTATGGAAGAAGAACTTAATCAGTTCACCAGAAATGACGTCTGGATCTTAGTTGAGAAACCAAAGAACAAAAGTATCATTGGCACTAGATGGGTGTTCAGAAACAAGCTCGATGAAACTGGTAAAGTGGTAAGGAACAAAGTAAGGTTAGTAGCACAAGGGTATAATCAACAAGAAGGTATAGATTTCACTGAAACTTTTGCTCCTGTAGCTAGATTGGAAGCTATTAGAATCTTACTTGCCTTTGCTGCTCATAAGAATATCATCCTATATCAAATGGACGTAAAAAATGCTTTTCTAAACAATTTTATTGAAGAGGAAGTATATGTAAGACAACCTCTTGGATTTGAGAGTTTATCTCAACCAAATCATGTTTTCAAACTAAAAAAGGCACTATATGATCTTAAACAGGCTCCTCGAGCTTGGTATGAAAGACTAAGTTCCTTTCTTCTCCAAAATGGTTTTTTAAGAGGGAAGGTTGATACTACTCTCTTCAAGAAAAGCGTTTCAAAGGACTTTATTATTGTTCAAATATATATAAATGATATAGTCTTTGGAGCAACTAACGAATCCTTGTGTAAGGATTTCTCTAAGTTAATGCAGGAAGAATTCGTAACTGATCACTAATAAATTGATCGTAAACTTAGGTGAACTTTGAGAAAAGAAACTTAGGTGGTACATGAGAAATAACCATTACTGAGCTAGAGTCCTAGAGATAGGAGTAGACGGTAGTCTGGACATAACCTAAAAATTATTACTAGATTCACAGAACTTAAACACTAATTAACTTAGTTTAATTTAAGAGATTAATTAATTGGGTAAATCTAGGCGGCGTAGATGATCCCGAGAGGGACAGTTACGAGGGTAGGCATCTGATCCATCTATAAAAGATAAAACACAAGAACAAGGGTTGAATTGTGTTAATAAAAAAATTTAACTCCTTTCGTCTGTTGGTTTAAATGCAGTCAGACGAAACAATACTTATCTTTAAAAGTTAATTTTAATGAACAGACGTTATAAGTTGGTTATCCCCGTTAGTCACAAGTTCAGAGAGAGTAAACACAGATATTTTTATACTGGTTCGTCTATTTAAGACTACGTCCAATTACCCAACAACTACTGAGTTTTCACTACAAACCGTGAAATGGTTACAAGTATTGTTTGAACCCAGCCACTTCTAGCTACTACAAGATATTCTTTTAGCACAGCCTTCTCAGGCTAAACAACTAATAAGTATTATTTGAACATACATCCTCCTCAGGCTAAAGCACCACACAAATGGATTTACAAATATTTCTAAGAAAGAAAAGTTCCTCTTTGCAGAGAGGGGTATACAATGAAGTACAACAGCAGCAGTGAGCGAAAGCACAAAGTCTTAGCAATATAAGCGTGTTCGCCAACTGAAACTTGGAAGAGTGAGGTCCTTATATAGGCAGGGTCTTCAGATATCCGTTAGAGACAAAAAATGTCGTTGAGTTTTCTCCAAGTGCAGTCCAAAAAGGTGTCAGAGTGCAATCAAGAGATAGATAGCGTGCGCAGCGGATTCGATGGCATGCTCAGTCCTTTTTCTGACTTGTACAGAGATTTTCTTGGAAAAGGAGAACCCTTTTCGTGTAGCACAGGTAAGCTCGAATCCCCATACTGATCTTGGAAGCTCTGATGAGTACTTTAGCAGATTTGAAATTGGCGCGAGTTACTCAGACTGTACTTCACTTTTATGACAGACGATGTAGATCTTCAGTCTTAAGATTGACTTGTAAGTTTCGTCTGAAGAATTTCGTCTATCCTTTCGTCTGAAGACTTGGCTTTGAGACAGACGAATAACTTCAATTTTGAGGGGTCATCTTCCGTCTATGCTTGTTCCGTCTGACTTTGCTTGTAACGTTTTGTTTGAGATGTTTCGTCTGTCTTGTAATAAATCAAAACTTAGAGACGTTAATCTCCTTGATCTAACACCATCCAAAAGTATAATTTGAATAACAGGTAAGGGAGTATTAGGGTAATTAGTGGTGAAATCGGAATCACAATCGCTTTAATAAAATTGCTTTAAAACTTTCTTTTTTAATTTTGGTTACTTGAAAAATAATCAAAACCTTTTTCTAAAACCCTTCCGATCAGTTCTATAATTAATCTAATTTAATTGTTTGTCCTCGTGGGATTGACAACCTCATTCTCAAATACTTATTACTTGACGACTATAGTATATTTGTCATAGCAAGGGGTGCGGGAGGTATCACAACTCCTATATCTCGCACATCGGTCGGCTATGTAGTCTTTATACATTTTTTGTTCTATAATTTCATTTCCGATACTAGTCTAAGGCTTTTAGGTCATATTAAACTAAAACAATGAAATCTTGAATTTTTGCTATGTATTAAAATTTATGTTTTTTAATTTACTATCTTGTGATGTATATATATATATATATATATATATATATATATATATATATATGAAGTGAAAATTTTATTCAAATATTTATAATCAAGTTAATTAAAGATTTCTAATGAATCTAAACATGGTTTTCCTTAAACTTTTCTTATAGTGATCTTGATCATTACAGTTTCGGTATCGTAGTCCGGTCATGTCATTTGTGAATGTACTTATGGGGAATAGATCAATTTTTGTCTTTTGTTGTCTACATTGTGATGTGTTAAACTATTTCGGTTGAAGAAATACTTATTTTTTTATTGCCAAAGATGTTTGCTATGTATTAAAATTTATGTTTTTTTATTTACTATCTTGTGATGTATATATATATATATATATATATATATATATATATATATATATATATGAAGTGAAAATTTTATTCAAATATTTATAATCAAGTTAATTAAAGATTTCTAATGAATCTAAACATGGTTTTCCTTAAACTTTTCTTATAGTGATCTTCAGTCATTACAGTTTCGGTATCAGAGTCCAGTCATGTCATTTGTGAATGTACTTATGGGGAATAGATCAATTTTGTCTTTTGTTGTCTACATTGTGATGTGTTAAACTATTTCAGTTGAAGAAATACTTATTTTTCTTATTGCCAAAGATGTCAAAAGCTTATAAGGTTACTAAGTGGTTGTGTTCTCTAGTATGTGAATCTAATACTTGTTTAAGTCTCTAATATAGTATTAAATGATTGGACTATTGGTTCTTGATTGATTTAAAGAACAATAATGCACATGTGTAAGATCCTCTATGAAAGTGTTTGTTTAAGCACCTTTATGGGGAAAGAACGAAGATTTAGTCAAAGTTTTCTTGGATCTCACAAGATCTGGATCTCTTATTGAAATCAAATCAGTGAAAGTTTTATGTTAGTGTATTTTTAAAGATTAAGGATGAGGATGGTTCATGGGTAAAGTTGGTCTTGCATCATTCTTACGTTCGAGTAAGATAAATAGTTGTCTAGGAATAAATGAATTTTTGAGACAATTATGAGATGCACACTCAAGACTCTGTCAAAATGATTTTCCTTCCTAATAAAATCCTTTTTTATGAAGAGTATATGTGTTGTGTGTTTTTCTTGATTTGTGAAGCTAATCTTATTATTGAATTAGTTCCCATGTAAAATCTTAGTCTTTCTGAAAATTCTTGCTAGGTTTTATCGTGTTCAATCAAATGGTGAAGATGTATTTTAGGAAGACCATCATGCAAGGATTTGGTAGATCAACAGTAGCCGAAAGTGACATAGCACAAGTTGTGCTAGGTACAGAAATGATGATAGCCATTTTTGCTCAACAACATCAAGCAGTCGTGGCATAGTTGAAGGTGACGAGAGTCATAGCTGAGACAACACGAGTGAATACAACTATGGAATTTCAAGGGCTGGTGAAATTCCACGAAAAAGGACTTGTCATAGTTTAAGGGTAAGTCAAAACTATATGTTGTTCACTTGTGGATTTGAGAAGATCTTTAGGGCCATGGATTGTCCTAAAGATAAGAAGTTGACATATGTCACATTCACGCTTGTAGGAGAGGCAAAGTACTAATGGCAAAGAAATCAATAGTTAATGCATGCTCAAGGTGAGGCCACAAGACTACTTCAAGGAAAGTTTTGAATTTTATTTTGAATCCAGAAATACACATCGTTATCTCAACAGGCAACTCAACATTTCCAACTTATACTTATTATCATATAAACTTATTAATTTAATTAAAAATGAACACAATTTCAATTAAACTAATTTTAAATTCTAAAATTCTTAAAATTATAGAATTCAAAACTGGAATTAAACTAATAATTTCTTAAAATTAAAGCCAGTTTAAAATAATTAATAAAATCATTTAACACACAAAAGTTTTGTTAGATCAAGATGATTAACATCTCAAGTTTTGAGTAATTACAGAACAGACGAAACTCTTAAGACGAAAGCATTGCAAAACAAAGTCAGACGGAACCAGCACAGACGAAAGATGACCCTTCAAAGTTCATCCAAGTTCATGTTCTTCGTCTATCTCAAACCATGCCATAAGAAAGAACAGCAAGACAATATGTCATAGACGAAGTCTTCAGACGAAACTTTCAAAGTCAATACAAGTTGAAGTATCAGACTAAAGCTTGAAGATTGGATCGTCTATGAAGAATGAAGAAGTTCAAGTTTTTTCTTCTTATAGTAACGCGCGCCAAAAACTCAAATGTTTACGTTACTCAAGAAGCTTCCGAAGTCAAAATAGGGACTCGTGCTTAACCTCTACAACATGAAAAGTAAATCTACTTTTCGCTGTTATCTCTGCTAAGTCAGAAAAAGGTTCTGATTTCGCTGTGCAGCTTGTCAAAATTATGATTATACTCTAACAAAGTTGGAGACTTCAAGGAAGGAAAGGACAACGGGCAGATTTTTGAGTCTAACGGATCTATCAAGTCACTGCCTATATAAAGGACTTCTTCAACAATCTTTCAAGTTGGCCAACATGCTATAATTTCTATCTTATTGTGATTTTGTTCACTTGTCATTTGAACTTCATTATATACCCCTCTCTGCGAAGAGGAACTTATTTTCTTTGAAAATCTTTTTAAAAATCCACTTGTGTGGTGCCTTAGCCTGAGGAGGCTTTGATTCAAAGAATACCTCTGCATTAGCTTGGAGAGGTTGGGTTTCAAAGAATACTTAGTTATTTAGCCTGAGAAGGCTATGGCCAAAGAATATCTTGTATTAGCCAGAAGTGACTGGGTTCAAAGAATACCTGTAACATTTTCATGGTTTGTAGTGAAAACTCAGTAGTTGCTGGGTAACTGGACGTAGTCTCGGATAGACGAACCAGTATAAAAATACTTGTGTTCAATTTTATTACTTGTTAACTAACGGGGATAATCAAAGTTAAACGTCTGTCCTTAAAATCAACTTTTAAAGAAGAACAAAGTTTCGTGTGACTCCTTTCAAACCAACAGACGAAAGAACAAATTTTTTAATTAACACAATTCAACCCCCTTCTTGTGTTTTGTCTTTTACGAGTTCATTTAATTAAGTTAAACCACATAAACACACAACAAAACAAAAGGAGAAATTTCAAGGTGTTACATTGATCGTTGTTTTGGAAGATCGGAAAAGTTGCATGTGATAATCTTGCTGAGTGGGAACCTACATTGAGTTTCTTTTAATTTTTAATTAGACAAAATTAGTTAAATCGATTTGAGGATCATGGGAAAAATTACTTTTTTTGAAAATAATTATATTTTTGTGACCTTGGTACTGCTTTGATCACAAATATGTAGCTAGATTTTGAAAATAATACCTCTATAATATTTCTTTTCTTCTCATGAATATAATTCAATTTAATCGATTCTTGTTCGTTTGTTAGCATTTTTGGCCCTAAATTGAAATTGTGGACCAAATAAAATAGCCTTTATTTTCTCCTCTTCATCTTTCACCAAATGAAACTATCATTGGAGTAGCCATTGAGAAGTGAACCTTTTACACCTTGTGTAAAGACTCGAATTAAGTTTTGCCTATAATACAAGATTACATGCTTCCGTAATCAAATACTCCAAAAGCTTCAAAATACAGTTACCTGACCTAAGTCATTATAACTGATTACCATCTAATGTAATCAATTAAAGTAGTTGGTTATGCTTTTTTCTTAAGTATTTAAGCTTTGTGTATATCATGCACGAGTTCTAACTTATATGCTAAAACAATTGGTAAGGTTACTTTTGCAAAACCAATTTATGCAAGCTAGGGTTTTTACCAATCTAACTCTCTAACTAGAACACATATCCAATGACACATTGATCTAAGTAATTGCAAGAGATTGAAGACTCAATTTTAACATACGTCAAAATTTCAGATAGAGATGTTCATCATGCTTGGCACATCTTCTTCATTCTAACAAAAAGTCCTTTTTATCTCACATTTTCTGCATGTTTTTGAGTAAAGGTAATTTTTTTCCTTGTAAATTGTGGCTAATAAATTGGTTGATTTATTTTTTGTACAGTGTGCAAGTTTTCAATATTTTAGTGATCATGTATGTTTTTCACTGATGGGATGCATTCGAGCATTAGTAAATAATTATGATTGTTATTAATATCCCGACTATATTGTGAATGTTGTTATGGATTGTTCTTTGGGCATGGTCAAGATTTTATCGCAGGTTTTATTTTTTGGGATGTCCATATTATAAGGGAGACTCTGCCTGACTTTCCAAAAATTTTAGTAACTTGGTTATTTTGTCTAGGTTAAGTTAAAAATTTTGTTAATCAAAATTCTCTTCTATAACGTGATCATGCGTGATCTAATCCTTCCATGATCATTAGAAATTAATGTTGATGAAAGGATTAAGTTAATTCAGGAAAAGATAAGAACAATAGAAAGCAAGCAAAAAAGCTATCATGATAAGAGGAGGAAACATTTGGAATTTGAGGTTGGCAATCATGTATTTTTTAGGGTAAATCCTTGGACTAGAATTGGAAGAGCTTTGAAATGCCGAAAACTTTCATCTTATTTTACTGGTCTTTCTCAAATAATAATAACCATAGTCCCTTTGACATACCAAATTGTTTTACCTCCAGTTCTTTGTAATCTTCATGATGTCTTTCATATGTCACAACCCCGTAAATGCATTCATGATCCGTCACATGTGATTAAGTTAGATGATGTAAAAATATGGGATAATTTGACTTGTGAAACATTGTCAATCAGGATTGAGGATAAAAGGATCAAAGCCATGAGAGGAAAAGAAATTCCTTTAATTAAGGTTATTTGGGAAAAGATGGCAACAGTAATGCTACCTAGGAATTACAAAGTGAAATGCGAAAAAGCAATCCTATTCTATTTGAATGAGGTAAATTCTAAGGATGAAATTTTCTTAAGGGGGAGTTGTAACATTCTAAATTAATTTTCGTAGTTAAAGCGCTTCCTATTTTCTATGAAATTGTGTGTTGATTGCAATTATACTTTGTTGTGAAAATTACTATGTTTTGACATTTTACTATTAATAATTTGATTGTTTTTATGTTGTAATAAATCTGTAATGTCACGTAGTTTTTGTTGTTTGACATTTTAATTACTATTCATTATTTTACTCTTTGAATTATCGTTTAATTGTTATTTTTTCTATGTATGAGTGTTGTATATACATTCATTGGTTGTCCGTATAACTTCATAAAAAGTTAAATGTATTTACTGTGTACTTAGTATGAAAAATTTATTAGGAATTAATACGTGAAAAATATATAATGTTGAACAAAAAAAATTGATTTTAAAAAATTACGTTAAAATTTGATTATTTTAGAGATAGTAGATTTTTACGTAATATAAGCGGGACTATTCAAATAGATACAGAATAAGATGATTAAAATATATGTCACAGAGAATTAATTGTTGATTAAGAAAATACATAACTTTTTGGAAAATTCAACTGTTTCCTAGACAGTGTTTATATACGCAGTATGAGTTAGGAGATTCAAATAATAATAAAATAAAAGGGACTAAGATTTATAAGATATATAATGAAGTATAGAATAGAAAAATATATAATTAGAAATAAAATGTTGTATATGAATTTTTTAGAATTTTATCTTATTTATGGTATAAGTTATTTTCAAAAAATGACATAAAGCATTCTAAAAAATTTCTAGGATGAAGAGTTCATATTGAATTTGACTTCTTTAAAATCTATGGGTAAGATTAATCCTACCTTAAAAGAATAATTTAGATTACAAGAAAACATTGGTCTGAACTTGGTAGCATTTTAAGGTTAGATTCAAGAATACAAAATAATCATAAAAATTATATTTTTAATTTATTATTGAATTTGAAAAATATGTAACTTTTAAATTACAATTGTGTAAAATATGTGCAA
Source organism: Hylodesmum podocarpum (assembly GCA_026586105.1). NCBI lineage: Eukaryota > Viridiplantae > Streptophyta > Magnoliopsida > Fabales > Fabaceae > Hylodesmum > Hylodesmum podocarpum. The sequence continues at coordinate 1,004,229 of JALJEV010001341.1, forward strand.
ATTGTCTTTGCTTTATATAAGATCACATGAACTAACATAAAAGTGGCAAGAAAAATCTAAGAATGAAAGACCAAGGTCAAGGTCATGACATCTAGAAAGTTATTGGAAAAAAATTTTTCTGAAGTTTTAAAGGTTACATGGCGTAGAATTTTGCCACTTTGCATCACCTTTTGAAATTTTGTCATGTATGCAATTTTGGAAAGAAATGAACCACACAACCAAGATAAGGAAGGAAGACCAAAGTCAAGATGCTTATCTTAAGGCATTAATGACTTAGTTAGAAATGGATGAAAAAAACTAACTAACCTTTGAAGTAACCAAATTATGCAAACTAAATAGTTACATGGAGTAATTTAATATTTTCCTATATTTATTTAAGGAACCTTGGGGACCACTTGAAACACACCTTGACCGTGACTTTTCACCGGAGCAAATCACCAAATTTCCTTGCCTTTAAATAGCTAAAAACCCTGAACTTACTTAGGCTAGTTTCCAAACTTTTCCAAAGTTTCACCAAATCTTAAAATCACGGGAAATTCAGTAGGAATCGGGACCACTTTTGTAAAATCTTTTCAAGAGTTTTCTTAAAGAATCACAAAAGTTTAAGGTAAGGGAAATTCTCTTAAAAATAATTAAGTGTTAAGTATTCTAAGTTTATATAGAATTCTTGGAGGTTTTAATAATAAAAGTGGTTAACATAGTCTAAAAGTGCATTTTTAATGAATTAATTTGATTGATATATTTTAAGCAAGAGAATTGAATTTTAATTAACAATAAGTAATAATTAAGGGGTATTTCTATAATTAAAGTGCTAAGATTCTAAGCTTATGAAAACTTAAGTTTTAAAGTTTCTAAATTACTTAAGCTTTTATGTATTCTAAAATTCTAAGTTTAAAAATTTTTATGAATTTTTATCTACTCTATGGTTTGATTCTAAATATTTAGTGTTGAATGATTTTAACTTAGATAGTCAATGTATTGTGATAAAACTTCATGATGCTATGAATCTGTGTGATAAATTGTGTTGTGCATTATGATTCATGAGGCTATGAACTTGGATGATGAGTTTGTGTTGCATTTATAAAACTATGAACATGTGTAACATATTAATGATGTATAAATTAATAATAATCAAACATGTTTAAAGTGTAGAGAAGTTATCATGTTCATACATACATGAGAGAGGTTTTAACCTTAGAGAGGATTCAGATATTAATGAACTTAATGTGTGCGTCTTAGCATGAGACTTAGTATTGGGAGGTCTTTGCCACATTGAGAAATTATTTTAGTACTCATGACGATCACAAGTTGTTTATAATATTTTACGTGACACTCGACGATCCTGAATGGTCGATAAATTTTACGACAATAGGTTGTATTATGTGGTGAAATGGTACCACATGACATAATGAAATAATTAAGGAAGAATCATGCATCATATAAATATTCTCGTTTAGTCATGATTTAAAACGATAAATTTAAGTAAGTTCCTAAAGTGAGATAAATAATGAAGTTTTTACAAGAAAAAGTTACTTACTTTTCTTATTTAATTGTCGTATATATCTTTTATAAGATTTATTATTTTTAAGGAGCTTACCCTTACTTGTTTGTGTCTATGGATTTGATACCTGTGATGATCTCAAATTTTATTTGGGGAAGCAGATTATAAGTTAGTTGGTTTGTGGGTTAAAGAATTGATGAATTTATGTCTAAAGATTTGATGTTTATTTGCCGCTTAATTTGAAATTTTAATATTAAGTGATAAGCATTACGTGTATTCTTCTTGTGGAATTTTATAAGTAATTTTCAACTTAGTAAGATGTTTCGTTGATTAATGTTATGAATGATGTTTTTCTATAAAAAATGATGATTGTGTTTCATTTACATAGATACGTCCAATCAAATCTAAATAACGTTTTATGAAAATAAACACTTTAAGTTAAAAACAGTAAAAAAATAATGCATTTTAGTGACATCAAAGTCAGGTCATTACAGAGTCATCAAATGGTGAGGAAGATCCATCTGAGGGGATAGAGGTCATCATGATTGACTCCTCTAATGACGAAGAGGCAGGGTACGAGTGAGTTTTGATGGTAATCTTATCAAATTTAATGGATTCCCTCTAGGGGCATAATAGTTAAGACTTATGGGTTGATATTTTGTTACATAACACATGTTCCGAGACTAAGGTAAGTATATTGTATATGTTTTGGTAGCCTAGGTAGCTATGATATTAGCTCTTTTGTACATCTGCATTTTTACATGTTACTCGCTTTTAAAAAAACTGACCTAATTTATAATAATGGATCAATGCAAATTAAATAAAAATTTCATAAATATCTTGTTAAAACCAACTAAAAATTTAGGGTGTTATGACATATACTTTAGAATAACCATGCATTGTCGAAGATTTCATCATATATTTAAGGTTGAATGAAAAAGCTTAATACTTCTCTTGTATAAGGTAAGTATGTTGTATATGTTTTAGTAGCATAAGGTAAGTATGTTGTATATGTTGTAGTAGCCTAGGTAGTTATGATATTAGCTCTTTTATATATTTACATTTTTACCTATTATTCGCTTTTAAAAAAAAAACTAACCTAATTTATAAACGCAAATTAAATAAAAATTTCATAAATATCTTGTTAAAATCAACTAAAAATTTAAGGTGTTATATTTGTCAGTGATTTCATTATATATTTAAGTTTGAATGAAAAAACTTAATACTTCTCTTATGAGAGACTAAAAATAAGTTTCTTTTCAATGTTAAAGTTTTCCTTTTTCACAATATAATTAATTAAAATTCAACTACTAATTTTAATATACCAAAGTGAACAATTTCAAAATATACGATAATATGTCACCCAAAGCATTACATGGTGACATGTGTCATTCAAATCCTTAAAGATTTTTGAAAGTGTCACGTGGACTATAATGAATTTTTAAATTTATAATTATTGATTTATATAATAAAAAATAATTTTAGATAGCTTTTAAATATTACTACATCAAAATTATGTTTCAACTAATTTTTATTAATCTTAATCATTATAAATTTTTATGCATTTAATGTAGTTTTAAAATTTATTAAAGGAATTATTTTTCTTAAGAATTTCGATAAATAATTTCCTTGGTTTAATTTTGTGATTTCCTTAGTTTTAAAATTCAATTTTGTTAAATTGAATGTAAATAATAATATATTTTTAATTAGTAATTATTAATATCACCTAACTAATTTAAATTTAAATTCTAAGTTAATTAGTAATTATAAATGAACAATTCTGAAGCTATGTAAAGTCACATTTGTTATTCGAAACTTCATAGATTTTCTAGGAAAGTCAGGTGAACTTGTAAATCTATAATCATTAATTGATTATTTTTTTATAGTAAAAATAGTAAGTATATTCCACTGTTCAGATATTTTAATTGTATATATCGTTATATTTTCACTTACATTTATCGTTAATTAGAAATAACTCCAGTCATCAATATCATATTACTATTATATAAACTAATTAATCATTAATGGATAAGTATGATTTTTTATATTTTAAAAAGTTTAAAATTTTAAAAACATGACTAAAAAATTAAAATGATACAGTCATCAAGTAACACATTACAATAGCAAACATCAAAATAATTTTAGGTACATTTTAAATAATAGTATTAAAAATAGGGTTTAAAAATTTATGAAATTAATTATTTTAGCAACTTTTGTTAAATAATTTTCTTCGTTTATTTTCAACATTAAATGTGATTTCCTTATTTCTTAAATTCAATTTTTGAAATAAATTTTGTTAAATAAAATGTAAATAATAATATTTTCAATTAATATTCATTAATACTAATTCCAGAAATAATTCTAATTTAGGTTTGAAACTAAGCTATAAAACATTAACGGTAAGTGATTGAATTGTATTAAGTTAGAAAACCTTTTAAAATTCAATTTTTTCTGCAAGTATGAGCTTAATAAAATACGGTTCGAAAAAACACTTAGATTAGTTTATATTAGGTTACTCAATTTGACTTATGTCTATTATTTTTAATATACTTGAAGGTTTTTTATTAACCAACCTAATTAGTTAAATTTAAATATTATTTTTTACAAAACCATTAACTGAATCAAAACCCAATAAATTTATAACCCAAGCTTATTAAATCAAGTATTCACATAAATAAAGCATATATAAAATATAAGATTAATTCTCAATGAAAAGATATGTAATGAAATATAAAAATGTTTAACTTTATTAACTAAATAACTTTATACTAGAATTTACACTTAAAAAATATTTTAAGATTTGAGTGTTTCGTCCAACAAATTTTAACACTTACGATTTTTCTTTGTTATTTTTCCCTTAAATTTTTGCACGAAACTTTTATTAAATAATTTCCTTAATTTAATCTCAACATCAAATATGATTTTCTTAATTTTTAAATTCAATTATGAAAATCAATTTTGTTAAACATTAAATTTTAATAATAATTTATTTTTAATCATTAATGTAACATAATTATTTCAATTTCAATCCTTATATTGGTTTGAAGCAGAAGTGAACGACTATGTGACGACACGTTACTAAAGTGTCACATTGATATAACGTATGTCACACATTGAACCTTAAGTGATTCGTAAATTTCCAATTATTATCACATCCATAAGAAATTGTTATGCATTTAATTTAAGTTTTTTACTTATAAAATTAATTGTTATTCTTGAAACTTTTATTAAATAATTTCTTTAATTTAATTTCAACATCAAATGTGATTTCTTTATTTTTTAAATTCAATCATGGAAATCAATTTTGTTAAATCAAATTCAAATAATAATTAATTTTCAATTAATAATCATTAATGTAACATATTTAATTCTAATTCGGATTATAATTTTTATTCATAACCAATTGAATAATTCCAAATCACTATAATGACACGCGTCCGGAATTACTATTTGGTCACACTAGTCATCTAGACCATATATTTAAATATATTACGTGAATCCCATAAAAAATTATAATTTTTCTAAAATTATTTACCTAACATACTCACAATAATCAAATCAAGTTAAAATATATGATCTTAATATTTTTTTTACATAGATAATAATTGCTCCAAATGTGTTATATATCATTCATAAATATATAAATACTAAAATTTTATCTATAATTAATGATGAAAAAATGTTTTTCATTAGAAAGGGAGTTGAAACATATCTCTAACAATAATATAATAATTTTTTTAAAAAAATATAACCACTTTAATAAAATTCCAAAATGAGATATGGTCTCTCCTTAAAATATGTACTATTTTTATTACCAAAAAGAAAATTAATGATTCTAATAAAGTAGTATTGAATTATAATATATGATCTTAATACTCTAAATACACTAATAATAATAACTGATATATTTGTCATTGATTAATATATAAATACTAATTAATGGTGAAAAAAATCATTAAAAAGAGAATTAAAATATATCTCTAAGAATAATATCTTAATTTTTTATTTTTTTATTTTTTTAAATCTCACCACTTTAATAACATTCCAAAATGGGTTGTGATCTTTCCATGAGAAAACATGTAGTTTTTTTATTACCAAAAAAGAAAACGGATGATTTTAATGAAGTAGTATTAAATTGTAATATAAGGTTTTAATACTTCAAATACATTAATGATACCAGCTTCAGACTGCGTTATATTTGTCATTAATAAATATATAAATACTAATTAATAATGAAAAATGTTTTTTCATTGAAAAGGGAGTTAAAATATATCTCTAACAATAATATCACATTTATTTTTGTAAATCTTGTCATTTTAATGAAATTCCAAAATGGGACATGGTCTTTCTATGAAAAACATGTAGTATTTTTATTACCAAAAAGAAATTTAATAATTTTAGTGAAGTACAATTGAACTGAGCCTCTATATATATTGTTTGATTTTATGCTATATTCACTTAGCCTTTGTTATATTCTTATTGTTTCTTAAAGATGATTAATTTGCATATGATTTCTCCGTTTACCATCCTTATAGTTATACTTTGCGCATTGTTCACCAACAATGTTATATCAAATGCAGCTCAATTTTCTCATTACATAACACCTCATACATATGATCCTTATAACGTGAATCATCTTTTGAAAGAGAACATAAGAGGCCTAGATCCAACCCATCACAACCCATTTCAACATAATTTTGTTGATCATGTTGCAAGAAAGAGTCTAGCTACTTTAGATCCAATTCACCATTATTTCATGCAATCAAGTAATGTTGATCAAACTTTGAAAAGCAATCCAGAAGATCTTTATCCATTCCATTCCAATTTCTTACAACATAGTAATGTTTATTATAATAGAAAAAGGATTCTAAAAGGTCCAAATCCACTACACAACAATATCCCTTCACTAAATAAATTTAAACATAATTTAAAAGAGAGTCTAGGAACTCTAGATCCAGTCTATCATAAATCATTAAGTCCTAATAAAATTGATCGTATAGCAAGAAAGGGTACAATAGACCCAAATCTTTTTTCAATCCATTACAATGTCTTGCAACCTAATAAAATTTATCATATTGAAGAAAGCATTCCAACAGGTTCAAATCCACTACACAACAATGTCCCTTTACCAAGTAAAGTTAATCATAATTTAAGAGAGAGTCCAAGAGGCCTGCAACCTAGTAAAGTTTATCATATTAAAAAAAGCGTTCCAACAGGTCCAAATCCACTACACAACAATACCCCTTTACCAAGTGAAGTTAATCATAATTTAAGAGAGAGTCCAAGAGGCTCGCGACCTAGTAAAGTTCATCATATTAAAAAAAGCGTTCCAACATGCCCAAATCCACTACACAACGATGCCCCTTTACCAAGTAAAGTTAATCATAATTTAAGAGAGAGTGCAAGAGGCTTGCAACGTAATAAAGTTCATCATATTAAAATAATTGTTACAACAGGTCCAGATCCACTACACAACAATGCCCCTTTACCAAGTGAAGTTAATCATAATTTAAGAGAGAGTCCAAGAGGCCTACAACCTAGTAAAGTTTATCATATTAAAAAAAGCGTTCCAACAGGTCCAAATTCACTACACAACAATGCCCCTTTACCAAGTAAAGTTAATCATAATTTAAGAGAGAGTCCAAGAGGCTTGCAACATAGTAAAGTTCATCATATTAAAATAATTGTTCCAACAGGTCCAGATCCACTACACAACAATGCCCCTTTACCAAGTGAAGTTAATCATAATTTAAGAGAGAGTCCAAGAGGCCCGCAACCTAGAAAAGTTTATCATATTAAAAAAAGCGTTCCAACAGGTCCAAATCCATTACACAACGATGCCCCATTACCAAGTAAAGTTAATCATAATTTAAGAGAGAGTCCAAGAGGCTTGCAACGTAATAAAGTTCATCATATTAAAATAATTGTTCCAACAGGTCCAGATCCACTACACAACAATGCCCCTTTACTAAGTGATGTTAATCTTAATTTATGAGAGAGTCCAAGAGCATGAGCATGTATTAGGAGAAAGTCCTTCACAACCTAGTAACAATCATCTCAATGCCTACTCTGTATAAACTTCAATATCAATAAAATTATATTAGCCCTAAAGTATCATGTAAGAAGCTTTATTTCGGAAAGTTTATTTGTATGTTGTTATTAAATAAATTCTATGAAGAAGTTTTAAAAGATTATCTCATTATCAAAATAACTTTTATTTTCTCTAATCTAAGAACTTTAAATTAATGTCTTGACTCACACTCAAAATGTTTGTTGACAATTACCATTATATTCATGATAGTAGAGGAAAATAGTCTTTTGTAGGTCCAAAAAACAAAGAAAATGTAAAAAGTTTTGGAACATAAGTCTTATGTCAAACATATGTTCTAAGAGTGACACTTTATGCATAAAAACCCAACAGATAAAATTTTTACTTGTTAAAAATGTCATTAATGTGATAAATATGACTTAAGGGAAACATAAACGGACAATGCACATAAGAGAAATATTTACATAATACCTAGTTAAACTTTGATATATGTGGTGTACAAACGATAAGAAGAGTACAGGAATTTGGGATAAATAAAAAAAGACTAAAAAAGGATTACAAACATGGGATTAATCATGATATTGGTTGAGTCTACTTTCTCGAAAAAGATACATCAAACCAACATTATACCTCTACATTAACATTTATAATACCACAATCCATCATATGTCAATCAAACCAATTTATATGAAGACTTAACCTGAAAACTAAAGCACATTTATTTATTTAAAACTTTTCTTCATGAAAAAAAAAGAATTTCACAAAATATGAGACATTTCCTAAATAAAACTTGTTATTATCCAAATCTACTCATTCCAGATAATCAGCATTCTAAGAATAAAACAATCAAATAACCATCATTCACATCCAATCAATAAAAAAAATCTCATTTTCAAAAACTAACACATATGAAGGCAACCATACATCCTCGTGATTGAACCCTCCACACTTAATCACAGTTTAAAACATATAAACACAATCAAGGATAACCCCCCACCCTGCGTGTTTTAACTAAAAAGAAGAAATAAGAATTCAAACTTGTCGCCTGTTGTGACAATAATTGATAACTCACAAAAGTGATTTATTAACATATGTTTTTTAATGTATAAATTGTCCTTTAAACACTCTTAAGCAAGTTAAAACAACTGTTACTTACTCTAATCTATAAAACTTTGTGTTAGAATGAGTTGATGGTTTGTTTAAGTGTTTCAAGGGTTAAAAATAGCCAAAAAAAACAGGAGAAAATGTGCAGAAAAATATAGTTCGTGCGACTTAGAGCTCCATGAGAAGATCATTGCTCTTTGTAACCTCAACTCGCGCAAATTGCTAATGAGCTCGCGCGAGTTGGGTTCGCAAAAAGCCCAAGTCCACTTTAGAAAGGCTATATATATGCATCAAGTCACTGACAGTAATTGTTGGTCCCTATATGAATCTAGAGGGGGAGGTGAATAGATTCAAGTTCCCTTTCCTGACAATTACTTTTTCTCACTTTTTCCCGATTCAATTTTATCTTGAATTACAAAACATATCAGAGATATGAACAGCGGAAAAACAAGGGAAAAATTGTAAAGCAAGAAAACAAAGAATTAAGAGGAGATAAGGTAAAGAAGAGAGTTCAAACAGAGATTTATACTGGTTCGGCTTTCGGCCTACATCCAGTCCCATCCCAACAATCTGTTGCGATCGGTTTTCCACTATAATGATTCTGTGTTCAATACAATCACACTGCACAAACACAAAAGCAAATCAAATACTCAAAAACCATATGTTCTTCACCTAAGAACATACATTGATCCTTGATCCCTTCAAGAATAAACCTTTGAGAGTACCTCTCTCAAAAACTTATCAACTCTTTCAAGAGAATACCTTTCTCTATAGAGTTAAAACCAAAAAGATAACAAAAGATAAAGATCAGATAGAATTACACCTGCTGTGTATGCACTGATCAACAAAGTTATCCAAAACAATTCAATCTTTCACACAACTTTCATCTCAAGAGAAATCTTTGAAACTTTGAAGAGGATTCTTGTAAAAACTTAGTGTTTTGCTCTTCCTTTCTTCTTTTAAAACTCAAAAAGATCTCTCTCTTCGAACTGATTCAAAGAGGTTTCAATTTAAAGCAGTTTCAAAATCATTTGAGATGAATTCAGGTGTGGTAATCGATTACTGGATAGTGGTAATCGATTACTCCAGAGAAATTTGCCTTCCTTGCTCCTTCAAGCACGAAGTAATCGACTACTATGGAGTGGTAATCGATTACTCTAGAGTAGTTTGGGTTCCCCTGGTTTTTGAAACTATTGGTAATCGATTATAGCTCGTGGTAATCGATTACTTCAGCTTAAAACCTTCAAAAACTAAGTTTTTTTTTATTCCTTTAAAAAATGGGGTTCCAAAACTTCTCTAGCTCAAATCACAAGTGAAAAACAAAGTTTCTATGGAACGATTAAAATAAAAACCACACTCAAAGCCTAAACTCAAACAATCAATACATTTAAAACTCCTATATACAATCTATCATAAAGATCAAAAGTACAAGTATATCAAAACTAAAACTAGGGATGGCTTCTTCAACTTCAAGTTCAACAGTAATATCAATCTTTTTTTAATCTTCGGGCCGACACACTTTGACCTAATACGGTATCCGACTCTAGAAACCCTAGACGGTCGTTACGATCAGTACCAATTCATACGAAATAGAGATCTCAACCTCAAGTTTAAGCGAAAAAGAAGCAAGGTGTTGGACTTGAAGCTTGAAGACGCTTGGTGTAGTCTCCTTAGATGTTTTGATTTTGATGTTTATATATAATTTTGGTTTTCTTAGATGAATTGTATTTAGAGTTTTCATGTATTGTATGTTCTAGCTTAGGCTTGTCTCTATGATTGCTTTGCTTTGGTAAGTCATGGTGAATTAAAACTTATCTTAGTGATTTGCTTGATGATTCAAAATGCTTGAGTATCCCTTTTTGAAAAATGAAAACTGAAGTAATCAATTACCAACTAAGGTAATAGATTAAATTAGACTTTTGATAACTAACTGAAGTAATAGATTACCTAGGATGCGTAATCAATTTCCAACAGTAAGTAACTATGTGGGGAAATCATTTTTTTCTCTGTAGTAATCGATTACTAAACGGGATAATAACCAAAGAAGAGTTTAATCCACTGGAGTAATCAATTACCCCATGACAGTAATTGATTAACCTTATCAGAAAAATGTTTTTAATTGCCAAAATCTGATTTGTTTTGAGATCAATATAAGTATCTTTTGGAGAAAGATTTCTTGAGATCTTGGAAGAACGAAAAAGAGTATTCTAACACTTTCAAATTCTGAAAAACTGAGCTCTTATCTTTTCTCCAAGAAGTGCTTCAAGAATATTTTGAAAAGTTTTTTCAAATGGCAATTAGAGATTAAAGTCTGATGATTGATTAAGTTTAGAGTTTATCTTGATCAGAAACTGCACAACCCAGGTGTATTCAATATGATTATCTTTGTATTTTTCGTTTTAGAGATTTTGGATTACTCTAAGAGAGAGTTCTCTCTAGGAAAGTGTAAAAGACAAAAACACAAGAAGGGGGGTTGAATTGTGTTAATTTAAAAATTTGTCCTTTTGTCTGGTTGTTTTAAAAGCGATCGACGAAACTTAAACTTCTTTAACTGTTGATTTTAGTTAACAAACGTTTTCACTTGTTATCCCCGATAGTTAGCTAAAAGCAGATAAATGCACAGTTATTTTTATACTGGTTCGTTTATCACAGACTACGTCCAGTTATTTAGCAACCCGCTAACTTTTCACTACCAACTATTAAAAGGTTACAAGTATTCTTTCACCCAGCCATTTCTGGCTATAAAAATATTCTTTGCTAATAGCCTTTTCAAGCTAAACAACCAGGTATTCTTTTCAACCAAGCCTTCTCAGGCTAATACAAAGGTATACTTTTACAAACAACCTCCTCAGGCTAAACAACACCACAACAGTGGATTTTGAAAGTGTTTCTAAGAAACAAAGAAGAGCAAAGGCTTAAGATTTAGAGAGAGAGCGAAACTTTAATAGATAGCTTTTTAAGCGTAAGTTCGCCAACTGAATTTGAGCTAGAGAAGTCCTTTATCTGGGAAACATCTTGAGAGATCCGTTAGACTCATCCTTGGAGACCGTAGTCCTTTTTCTTGAAGCTTTCAAATCATATGGTAGAGATCAATCAGAATAATTAATGATAAGTAGCGGAGTCAGTGCGATTTCAGAGCCTTTTTCTGACTTGATCAGGGAGGTTACCAAAAACCATGATTTACTTTTTGTGTTGCAGAGGTTTTGCACAATCCCCCAAACCACTTTTGGAAACTTCTTAGAGTAACGACTATATTTGAATATTGGCGCGAGTTATTCTGTCTAAATTTGGACTTCCTTTTCCTTTATATATGATGGGTCTTCATAATCTTCAGTTTAAGACTTCGTCTTAAACAAACCCCTTTAAGTTTGGTCTGAAGACTTCGTCTAGATCATATCGTCTTGAAGCATGCTTTTGGCTTGAACTTGGGCAGACGATTGACTTGGTCAAAACTAATCTTTGAGGGGTCAACTTCCGTCTGATCTTAACTTGCATTACTTCAGTCTGATACCTTCCGTCTGTTCTGTAATTAATCAAAACTTGATATGTTAATCATCTTGATCTAACAATCTCCCCCTTTTTGATGATTACAAACAATACTTGAGAGGGATACTGAAGGATGCATCTGCACAAGACAAAGTTAGCTAAAAAAAGCAGTTTGTTATGCCAGAATTACATCAAGACGATGTTCTTTGAATTACCTCATTACATAAAGTGTTACACCAATGCGATGTAATCAGATTGTGTACAAATACAAGGTTTTACAGATGAACGATAATCAGAGCAAAAAGAATAAATACAAAGTAAGAAAAAAAAATTAAAACTAAGACAGAAGCTCCCCCTCAGACGATGCTCCCCCTCAGACAATGCTCCTCTTCAAATCGTCTTTTCCCTATATTGCTTTCTCCTTCAAACATATTCTCCCCCTAAGGCTGAAAATCATCAAAATCACGTGGGTGGAGGTGGAGGATGTTGCTGCATCAGATTCATTACCATAGCCTGAAGTTGCTCAAAGCGAGCATGAAGATCTTTGTATTTATCTTCAAGCATAACGTTCTTCTTCTTCAAGTGCACATGGTTATCCTCCAATGCATCATACTTCCTCTTCAGAGCATTGTACTTGTCAGTAAGTGGAGCAGATGATTGGGGTTCGTTTGTATCAAAATCTACCTCCTCAATGATGGTTTCAGCTAGAGACCCTAGTAGACGTAATGAGAGCAGAGGCAAATCAACCTTGGCATGGATGGACTTAGACCATTTCCATGTATAGTTCCGTCTGAACGGAGCAAGTTGAAGATCAGGTTGATTAGGACAGACGATATAAGCAGATGTTGCACCAGGAAAGACAGTGCCAATAGTGGTAGAGTCTGTCTCATCAAAAAATGTTCCAAAGCAAAAGGCCATTATGGCTTCATGGTCTTCAATCATCTTAAGCGCTTGAGGATGAATGGGCTTAGACAATTGCTCTTGAAGCATCTTCAGGTGAGCATAGACAGATGCAGATAGAAGTTTTGGGATGTGCCTTGCCCATTTGTAGATCTTGGGGACATCTTTTTCCTTCTTCTCCTTGCCTTTAGCTAAGAATTTCACCAAGCACGGTCTGCGACGATCCATCCTGATGAAAAACTTTGTTTCATTGGTAGCAAGGGCAGAGAATTGAGAGCCCATCAGAAAAGGGAAAAATATTTTCTCTTTCTCAACCAGACGCTGCAGTAGACCAAAAGATTGCAGTCTTTCTCTTTCTTCACTTTTGTATGCTTTTGCCAACTGGGAAAAAGACATATCATTGTCAACTGGAAGAGCATGGGCGCATTCATCTGGAGATTCATATTCAGAGAGATTCAGATGGCATTGCGGATGAACTCTTGAGCAATGAGGCCTTATCCACGGGAGATTCAGACCAAGAGTATAACCTATGCCTAGGTACTCTATCTTATTCATAGGAATGTTGAAGAGTTAAGGGTCATGGCAATTCATTGCGTCTAGATGCCAATGACTGATTTCTGGGGGTTCATATACACCAGACATAAAATCTCCATGTATGCAGTAATGAAAGATTGTTGTCTTTTCTGGATTGTGACGAACAACCTTCTTCGTTGAGACTCTGGAGATGATGTTGGGTTCATACCCAAGAGCTGGTCCTTCAATCAACAGACCATTCTGATGATTCTTGTAATCATATATCCCTTCTAAACCTTTGTTTTTCAGCACAGCCAATTCATCCCAAGGCAGACGCTGAAGCCATGCGAGTTGCTCAGTAGGATCATATTTCTTCTTCATATCAAAATCTGTTGGCTTCAAAGGTTGATGATAATTGATTGGATTGACGAATCTTCCAACCAGGAATCCCTTCTTTCCTCTGTAGTTGTAAGGATTCTTAGTCTCGATGTAATGAGACTTCATTTTGAAACTGTCTTCATCGTCTGCACAGTATACTTCATTAATAGACTCAGACATTTCCACATCAAAAAGATCAGAGGCTTCTTCAGCTTGATCTTGAATCACCCAATCAGGCTATTCAGGCCTTTCAGCACAAGAGACAACAACATATCTCTTCATGACTAAATCATTGAGGAACGAATAGTCTCTCTTGTACTTGACTGGAAGATCTTCTGGATTCAACAGTTCAGCATGGGATCTTTTAAAAGGCACAACATGCCTTGTCACTTCATAGAATTTTCATCAGATGAAGAGCATGAGTGGACATCAAAAACATTAGACGATATCTCTCTCGTCTGTATGCATGTTGGTTCTTCAGACAGAAACATCATCTGAATAAGCTCAGCAGTTGATACTAACTGAGCACCTAGAGGCACAGAGTCAAGAATTTTGTTCATCTCTTTGAGGAGATGAACCATAGATTATCTCAGTTGGGGCTTCATCATTAAGCATGGTAGACAATAGCTCAGTGAGAAGAGCATTGTCTTTCTGGATCTGGGCATTTTCATCATGATCCATGCCCTCAGACGTTGCTGGTGTAGGTGCAACATCAGACGATCCAATCCCTCTACAGCTTTCTTGGAACATACGTTCCCTTTCAGACTCTTAAAGAATAGAAATCTTTCGTGCAGCTTTAAGTTGCTTTACTTCATCAGAATCAATAAGAAGATCTGTTATTGTCTTTCTTTTTCCTTTCATGGTTGCCTTTTTGAGAGCAAGTTCCATGGCTCTTGCCTCTTCTTCTTCAGCCTTTTTCTTTAAATCGTCTACTCGCCTACTAGTAGACTTAGCATCCTCAGATGTTTTCTCTGTTGATTCGTCTTGAGGTGCTGGAGACAGTCTAGGAAACTTCAGCTTGATTGCTTTGTTTTTCCATCTAACAAGGGGTTCCTCTGGAACAGCTTCGAATGGAACCTCTGTCACTTGAACAGACGGTTGGGATCCTGTTTGAGGTTTTGTTTGGGTTGGTGTTTGGGCTTGCTTTAGGTTGGTGTTTCGACTTGTGTTTGGGTTGGAAGAGCAACATTTCTGGCTCTTTTGATGAGGGTTTTGTGTCTAACGGGTTTCGTCTGTGGGAGCAAAGATTGAGGTTGAGATGGTTCAGTTCTAGGTTGAGGTTGAGGTTGAGATGGTTGAGGTTGAGACGATTGAGGGTTAAGAAGCCTCTTAGGGTGAAGACGTACTTCATCAGCTTCATTCCTTGTCATAGGTTGCAGGTACAGATGCATCTTTGAAAAAGTACCTTGTTTAATTTCTGCACCAGCATTGTGCCAATCGCAACCTTGGGCATCAAACCCTTGATACAAGATTATCTTAGCGAATACCGCTGGGTAAGGAACGCTTGACTTCCTTTTCAAGTTCCTTCCCTTCAGAGCGATTACCCAGTGATCCATAATCACATGGGGTAGACTAACCTTTGATCTCTTCATCATGTAATAGAGACCGAAACGATCTCTATTACTGACATTATCTCTTGAACCAACTCTTGGAGTGAAAATGTTGAACAGTAGGTTGTGAAGAATCCTGCATTCTGGCACCAAGTTACCAGCCCTTAAGAACTTAGCTAGATTAGACGTTCTACGCTTTCCATAAAGGAGATGATCAATCTCCTGCTCAGTCAGATGAGCACTCCAGTCAAGATTGAACTAAACATCTTCATTCAAGTAAACACCAATGGTAGTTATGGAGTCGATGTTTACCAAGTACTCCTTATCATTGATGGTCCCAACGATACCTTCATCAATTTCTTTAGCATCGCTCCAGAACTCAACATATGCTTCAAGCATCCACGGTCCTTCCTACTCAGCAAACTTCATCCAACCAGCAGCATCAAGATGCCTATAGGTCATCCCAGAAATTTTCTATAGAGTGTTCCTTTTGATCCATTTACTTTCCATGAAGAGATCTCTGGCGAAGTAAGTTTCGGCTTCCACAGCAGAACCTTGAGTATTCTTGGCGGCCATTGTTTTCTATTTCAAAAAGTTACAGAGAGTAAGAGTTCTTTTTGAGAGAGTAAGAGTCAATAGAATAGTTAAGAATGTCGTAAGAAGTAAAAAAAATGGTAACTTGAAGTATTTATAGACAAAGATGAAACAGTTATAATTCATCAGACGAAAGAATGGAAACCGTCCCTGATTTGACGTTTTCTCATGATTTCCCTTTCAATGATTGATTTAACCTTTAAGTTTTGCTGCGAGTGTCTCTCAATGTCCTAAAATAGCGTAATAAATGTCAGACACATTCAATGTTGCATTTATTGTGTCTTCCTACACACTCAATTTAAATTGATCAAATAATAACGATGCGTCTGTTGAATTGTTACGGACTGATTCAACTTGATCAGAAACAATGTTTTGTCTTAACGCGGAGGATAAATCAGACGATACAAATAAACGAATGGAATAGACGAAAAGATCAGACGAATAACTTATCATTTAAAGAAACAATTCCCAAATTTTCTTTAATAAAGTTAAAATGAGTTTCGTCTAAAACTTTCATAAAGATATTTGTCCATTGAAAATGAGTTTGAACAAACTGTATATCAAAGATGCCTTTTTGAACATAATCTCTTATAAAATGAAATTTAATTTCAATGTGTTTAGCTTTTGAATGCTGGAAAAGGGTTTTTCTGAGATTAATAGCACTAGTATTGTCACAAAACACGGGTATTTGGGTCTCAAACCTGAAGTAATCCTCAAGTTGATGTTTTACCTAAAGAAGTTGTGAGCAACAACCAGCTGTAGCTATGTATTCTACTTCAATGGTTGAAAGTGCTATGGAGTTTTGCTTCTTGCTTGACCAAGAAATAAGTGAGGTGCCAAGAAATTGACATCCACCACTCGTACTTTTCCTCTCCACTTTATCTCCAGCATAATTAGCATCACAATAGTCACTAAGACTGAAATCACTGGTTTTCTTATAAAAAAGTGAAAGATTAGTGGTTCCAATAAGACATCTAAGAATACGTTTAACAGCTTATAAATGTTATTTTATAGGGTCATACTAAAAACTTGCACAAAGAGAGACACTGACCATAATGTCAGGTCTACTAGTAGTTAAGTACAGAAGGGAGTCAATCATACCTCTGTATACCGTCTGATCAAGGGTCTTACCTGATTCGTCTTTGCACAGCTTGATTCCAGACGAATGCATGGGGGTTTTCATGCGTTTTGCATTCTCCATCTTAACCTTCTTGAGAAGCTCCTTAGTGTACTTCTATTGATGGATGCAGATTCCTTCTTTCGTCTGTTTGATCTGAAGTCCTAGAAAGAACTTAAGTTCTCCCATCATACTCATTTCAAACTCATCTTGCATTAACTTGGAAAAATTCTTACACAAGGATTCGTTAGTGGCTCTAAAGACTATATCGTCTACGTATATCTGAACAATAATAAAGTCCTTTGAAACACTTTTATTGAACTCTTAATCAAACCAGGATTAATTAACTAAGCGAAAATTAATAAGAGTTCTCCCTATGTGAATTAAACATCCACACACATCAATTACTCAAATTACAACAATTTGTAAATCATCCATTAAGCATGAAAAGAGATACGAAATAGCCTATTAACTGAAACACTAAGCGTGAACAGATTTCCTTGAGAACTAGAATAATTAATGAAGAGCAACAACAAATTGGGCACAATCATTACATAATAGAACCTCAAAGCATCATTACAACCTGAATCAAGAGAATAACCCTAACTACTTAGCCTTCCATTAAAACGAAATTAAACCTAAAACGAATTGAATCAAAATGGAACTAAAACGAAATTGTAGAGAATGAAATTTTAGACAATCAAAATGAATGTAACAGTAAATTGAACAATAAAATGAAATTGCAATTGAATTAGAGTAAAGAAAGAGAAAACGAATTGTTATTTAATTGAAAAAAATGGAATATGTAATTGATCTTCTGCCAAAGATGAAGTAGCAACTATGAAGAAGAAAAACTAAAGAGAAAACGGTTTTAGCCTCTACCAAAACGTAAGTCAGAATAATCCCTCAAAACCTCTAAAACCTCTCTCTAGTCTTCAACCCAACACTTAGGCAAATAAATCTGGCCCAATAAATTAAATACAAATAATGAAAAGAAAAACTAATTACAAAATAAAATAAAAGTAAAAATATGATGTGGCAACTCCTCTTCATGTCTAGGATCAATTTCCAAGCCCAATTAATTTCCAACAGTCTCAATCCCTAGAATTTTATCTTTTCCTGAACCGTATGACACAGACCCTTTACTTGGTCTGAGGTCTTGAAACATAGACAAGTTTCCCTTCAGGTGTCGAGAGCAGTCACTGTCCAGATACTAGCTTGAAGTCCTTTCTTCTTCTGTTAAGGATATCTGCAACAGGAATTATGAGTGACGTTGGTACCCAAATTCTTTTGGGTCCTACTTTGTTAGTAGATGGTTTCTTTTTGTTTAAAATTTTGGGTTTTCCCTTGTAAACGTTAGGAACCCTATTATAGTTCTCATTTTTCTTCTTTTTAATGAAAAACGGAAAGAACTTTATTTTTCTTGTGTCTGTCTTCTCAACATAACCTAGTCCACTTTTGTCAGACGGAGGTCTCCAATATTTTATAATATTTTCAAGGATGGAGGAGTCTTTCATGAACAGGGTTAAATCCTTAAGTAAAGATTCATTTTCTTTCTTTAATCTTTTGATTTCAAGAAGGAAATGATTCTTTTCAGATTCAGACGATGTTTCGTCTGATAAGCTTTTCTTAGACAATTCCTCATTTCTATTTTTCAAGGTGGCAATTTCATCCAAAGCCTTTTTTAGCTTGGCTTTACATCCTTTATATTGCTCAGCTATGAATGAGAATTTGGTAATAAAGTCTCATATGAAATATCCTCTGAGTTTGTCTCAGATTCAGATAAAGTGGTAGAGGTAGAGTAGGATTTTGTTACCTCAGATGGATTAGAGTCTCCACGGTGCAGGAAGATAGTCCAGAATCTTCATATTGTTTTGTGCCTTGGTGAACATGATTCCCAATGAAGTAAGTCCATTTAATATGGTTTGGAATCTTTCAAACATCATATCAATAGATTCTCCTTTCTTCATAAAGAACATCTCATACTCTCTTTGAAGGGTTGTCGCCTTTCTCAGTCTAACGTCTTCAATCCCTTCATAAGAGATCTTAAGAGCATCCCAAAGTTCTTTTGCAGTTTTATAGGCATAGAATTTGTTGTATTTTGTCCTTGAGAGAGCACAGGTGATGTCATATCTTGCCTTGTTGTTCAGCTCCATGATTGTGTACTCTTCATTCCCCCACTCAGATTCAGGTTTAACTAGGGGAATGTCCCCTTGCGTGATAATCCTCCATAGTCTATACTGGGTGGATTTGATATACATCTCCATGCGGTCAGCCTAGTAAGGATAGTCATCTCCAGAGAACGTCAGCGACTTGTTCATAGATGACCCTCCTGATACAAACGTTGGCCCTGTAGATTCCATCTTGGATCTTTTCCTCTAGCAGTTGTGAGGCGTTTAACCCTTAGAGGCTGAGCTCTAATACCAAATTGTAAAAGACAAAAACACAAGAACGGGGGTTGAATTGTGTTAATTTAAAAATTTGTCCTTCCGTCTGTTGTTTTAAAAGCGATCAGACGGAACTTAAACTTCTTTAACCGTTGATTTTAGTTAACAGAAGTTTTCACTTGTTATCCCTGTTAGTTAGCTTAAAGTAGATAAATGCACAGTTATTTTTATACTGGTTTGTCTATCATAGACTACGTTCAGTTACTTAACAACCCGCTAATTTTTCACTACCAACCATGAAAAGGTTACAAGTATTCTTTCACCCAGCCACTTCTGGCTATACAGAAATTCTTTACTAACAGCCTTCTCAGGCTAAACAACCAGGTATTCTTTTCAACCAAGCCTCCTCAGGCTAATACCAAGGTATTCTTTTACAAACATCCTCCTCAGGCTAAACAACACTACAACAGTGGATTTTGAAAGTGTTTCTAAGAAACAAAGAGTTCCTCTTCGCAGAGAGGATTTTACAAATGAAGAGCAAAGCTTAAGATTTAAAGAGAGAGCGAAACTTCAATAGATATCTTTTTAAGCGTAAGTTCGCCAACTGAATTTGAGCTACAGAAGTCTTTTATATAGGCAACATCTTGAGAGATTTGTTAGACTCATTCTTGGAAACCATTGTTCTTTTTCTTGAAGCTTTCAAATCATATGGCAGAGATCAATCAAAATAATTAATGATAAGCAGCGAAGTCAAGGGCAATTTCAGAGCCTTTTTCTGACTTAATCAGGGAGGTTACCAAAAATCATGATTTGTTTTTCGTGTTACAGAGGTTTTGCACAGTCCCCCAAACCACCTTTATCTATATATTCTCTTTCATATTACTCTTATGTTGTTTTCTTTACAAGTATGAACTAACCCCCCTTTTGATTGGGAGAACAATGTAATCCTAATTATTCCTAATATAATTCTCGACATTTATTTCTTTTTATGCGTGATGTTATTTATTAACTGGTCATTAATGAATTGATAGTAAACTTAGGAGAATTTTGAGAAAAGAAACTTAGGTGGTACTAGAGAAATAACCATTACTGAGTTAGAGTCCTAGAAATAAGAGTAGACGGTAGTGTGGACATAACCTAAAAGTTATCACTGGATTCATAGAACTAAGACCCTAATTAACTTAGTTTAATTTAAGAGATTAATTAATCGGATTAATTTAGGCTGCGTAGGTGATCCTGAGAGGAACGATTACGAGGGTAAAAATCTGATCCAACCAAAGATAATAATTTGAATAACAGAGGGAAAAATATTAGGATAATTAGTGGTGAAATTGGAATCTCAACCGCTTATTAATTATTTGAATTTCCTTTTAAAATCGCGTTCTCATCAACTTCCTAAAACCTTCAAAATAATATAATTAAATTTAAACTAAATCTGTTTGCTTATCCTCGTGGGATCGACAACCCTGATCTTTATAAATACTTATTACTTGAAAGTTGTAGTATATATGTCATAGCTAGCAGCAGCGGTGTATGCGTGCATCAATAATAACCCTTTGCTCCCACCTCTAATCAACATTCTAATTAAACTAAAACAAAGATGACATGGATATTAATTTAATCGATTCAGATTTCAAGCTATGGAGTTAAAAGATTGCTAAACAAGTCAAAATCAATTAATACAAATTATATTTTTGGGAAGAAAAGAAATATCATGGAAATTTCATTTTCAAAAGTTAACTACATATTCATGATTAAGATATAACCAAGATCACAAAAATATAATTTTATAATTTTACAAAATAAAAAAATGATTCAGCTCATTGTAATCGATCAAAGCTAAAATGAGTACAAAGAAACAAGAAAATAAGTTGTGTGGCTCCAACCTCTAAAAATAACCACAAATCCACTTGAATGGTATCAAATTTGGAAAAGGTTCCCAAAACTTCGAAAACAGTCAGTAAAAAGTCAGAACAACCAATTTTGTTTCTTAGAAACAAGGCTAGATTTATGATATAGGCTTGGATAATGGAAGAAAATGGTAGAAGAAGTGTATTTGAGTTGGGAAAAGGTTAAGGCTTCGCCAAAATTTCATTGTATAAAAGCAAGAATCCCTAACTTATATTTATAGATCAATAACTTTCGTTGAAGCTAGAATCTTTCGATTGAGAAAGAGAGACAAATCACCTCTTGGCCAACTCTCGCGTGAACAATAGGAAGGCGATTACCTTAAGATGAAAAAACCTCACTTGCTTGAGCGAGACTACACCCTACCAAAATATATAAAAATGTGTTCTAAGTTTGATTATCATCAAACATAAACACCCATGCATATACACAAACATGATATAAATATAAAAACACTTATAAAAAGGCACAATGTTACGGTATTGACTTACTCTTCCTTGTCATTACTCTTTCAGTCTCTTGGTCTCTAACACTCTTGCGATTTTTGTGCGAAGAAAAGAGAAAAAGAAGAAAAGTGTGGTAAAAAGGCTTGAAATATTTTGATTGATCAAGGGAAGCACTTGAAATTCTAAGAAAAAGGCTTAAGTGTTTGGGGGAGTTAAGAATGGTTGGTCGTGTACATAACATGCCACTCTAACTTTAATGCTCGTAAGGATATAATTTGAGGTTAAAGTTTAACATTTTATTTTTTGACCAAATATCAGTTAGGAAACTTCACTTTAGCAAGTACCTCTGACTTATCTAAAAATGATCTCAAATTAATTTAAGGGACATTAAAATTATAATTCCTATGTAACATAGAGAAAAATCAAACCTATTAACCAAAACTCAATTTATGATTTACAAACCATAAAATAAATTTTTCTAATCAAATCTCGCATACATATTTTTAAGATTAAGGTGAACCATTAATAACATGCAATCAATACTTGACCAATTGAAGGTGGCTCTAGGCATTATATAATCAAACATACTTATAATTGTAACATAAAAAATTATCAGCATTAGAAAATACTGAATATAACGAGATCATTTCATGGTATAGCTTTTATATTTAATGATTAAAGAATTGTAAATAATGGTCCTATAAAGACAAAGAACACAAAAAGTGGAGGTTGAATGTTTATAAATGATTTTTTCAAACTCTTTGAAAAATTGAAACTTAAGTTCTTCGTCTGGTGAGATCAAGCACAGACGCTAAAAAGGTTTGAATGTTGAGTGTGATCAAGACAGATGAAGATGTAGAAATAGATGCAACTGCAGAAAAATGTTTTGATCAGACAATTAGAAACTTGATTTTAAATCTCACCATTGTTAGTTAACAATTAAAGAAATAAGAACGTAAAGCAGTAAATCAACAAGATTAAGGAGAAAATGAAGAAAAGAGATGAACACAGATAATTTGTATATTGGTTTATCTCAGTGAGACTACATATAGTTTCTTACCAACTTGCTAAGATTTCACTATTACCTAGTGAAAATACAAACGAGTGTTACTTAAACTAGCCACCCATAACTAACTCAAGAATTCTATAACAATAGCCTCTTTAGGATAGATACCTCTCTAGTTGTACACGAATATTCCTATGTCCCAGCCTCTCTAGATGAAAATGAGTATTCTTTTATCTCAACCACTCCAAACGAAAATAAATATTCTTTTATCCTAGCCTTTCCAGGCAAAATATGAGTATTCTTTTTGTTGTAACCTCTATAGATGGAATCAAGTGTTCTTACACAATAGCCTCTTTAGGTTGTGCATCTCAATGAATGCAGAAGAGTATTCTTTTATCCTATCCTCTTCAAGCCACAAACCACTAATTGTGGATTTTGGGTAAGGGTTTTATCTCGAGTTTTTAACCCCTACGTAGAGAGAAATTTACAAATGAAGCACACTCAAGGTTTAACCTCTACACAGAGAAAAATTTAGAGAGGGGTAGTGCAAATAACATTCACTCATGAACTTAACTGTAAAGAATAAAACACAAGAAGGGGGTTGAATTGTGTTATTAATAAAAATTTTCTTTTATCGTCTGTTATTAATAAAATACTGAGTTTTCACTATTAATCGTGAAGAGGTTACAAGTATTGTTTGAACCCAGTCACTTCTGACTAATACAAGATATTCTTTAAACAGAGTGCTAATCAACCAAGTATTCTTTGTAACACAGCCTCTTCAGGCTAAAGTCAGGTATTCTTTGCACACACAGCCTCCTCAGGCTAAAGTACCACACAAGTGGATTTAAGAGAGTTTTAAGAAAAACTTAAGAATTCCTCTACGCAAAGAGGGTTTTTACAATGAAGAACAAATTCCTTTTGATTCAAGAGCAAAGATAAGTATAAGCTTATGTAGCGTTTTCGTCAACTTGAAACTTTGAAGAGAAGACCTTTATATAGGCAACAGTCTTGGAAAGATCCGTTAGACTCAAATCTTGACCGTTATCCTTTTCTTGAAACTTTCTCATCAGTGGCAGAGATCAATCAGAATAATTAATGTTTGAGCAGCGAAGTCAACGCACATTTAGTACCTTTTTCTGACTTGATCAGATTGGATAACAAAAGTGTGATCTACTTTTCGTGTTGCAGAGGTTTTGTACAGTATCCAACCACTTTTGGAAACTTTCATGAGTAACGATTAGATTTGAAATGTGCACAAGTTACTTCGTCTGTCTTCAGCTTTTACTTATAGATGATGGGTCTTGACAAGAAAACATAGTCTTTGAAAGATGTTCTTCAAGGAAAGTCTGAAGATAATGTCGTCTACCATCATACTTGTATCGTCTGAACTTTGTAGCATAGCCTCGAAGATGAAAAAGAAGCTTAACAAATTGAGTAGTCATCTTTCGTCTAAGGTATTCTATTGTCTGATCTTACTTCGTCTGAAATCTTCTATCGTCTGATCTTACTTCATCTAAAAGTATCGTCTGTCTTGTAATTATCAAAACAAAGAGTGTTAATTATCTTGATCTAACATTAACCTCTACATAGAGGAATATACCATTAAGCTCACATGAAAAGATTTATCCTCTACACAGAAAAGAATTTACAAATTTTGAACTCACTCTCTAAGACTTAGAATAAATAAGATTTTTCTGAACATCTTCTGCTTATTTGTGCTTGAAAAGCCAACTTGAGACTTTCAACTTTAGACGTTATATAGAAGAAGATTTGAGATAGTCGTTAGACATAACAACGTTCAAATCTTCTTTCAACATGTCAACATAAGCGTAGAAAGTTGTTTTGATACGAGTTTCAAGAGATTCGAAAAGTTGATCTTCTTTTTACTACAAATTTATGTGTCAAAGACACGTCCTTTTTGTTTTGCGTATTTTTCTTTCTTGAGTTCTAGGTTGACTTCTTATGACTTGAACATGAGCTCTTATTTAAGAACATAATTTGCACATACAAGAGCAAAATGATCATAGTCTGATAGTATAAATTTAATTATAGAATCACACTTAGCTTTATCTTGACATGTGTCTAATGATCATTAGTGTGTTCTTGACTTCTTTTTATGTGCCATGTGTTTATATATGATCGACATTGTTCGTCTATAGGCATTAGGTTGATAAGACTAAACATATATTTGTCTTGTATTTTTGGAGTGTGTTTGATTCTTCATTGGCTTGAGCAATATGAGTTGAATTGTCTACGTATGTTTGAGTTTTGTTGACTTCATCTGTTTTTCATCTACTTCATCTTATCGAAGTTTTTCATTTTTAGGCATTCTTTTTCTGATTATGTGTCTAATAGATCTTAGGCTTCCTTCTTCTGATCGAGCAAATCCTACGTCTCATAATTCTAAGACACTTGTTCATCTTATAAATTTAGATTTTTATCTTAATACTTTAAATATCAAAAACCAAGATCATAATTAATATTGATCTAACAGGTCATTTATGATAAAAATTATAAGAATAACATAATATGACCTAAATGGGAAACTATGGTCCAAGGTGGTTGAAGTCACTAAGTCCATCAAGCCCAACACATACAAGTTTAAGAAAGAAGGGAGAAAAAGATAGAGATAAAAAAGAAGAAGATAACGTTGAGGAAGAGTTAGAGAGAAAATGGAGAGAAAGAATAAGGTTGGTGGTTATTGATAGCTACGAAATTGCCATGAAAAATATGCGAATTTCAAAGTCATATAAATTTGTTAGGTAAATTTTGGATTTTCCCTATGATTTTGAGGCAATAAGGAGGACAAAAAACTGTCAAAGGAAAGTCAGTAGGCAAATTTCATATTTGCCTAGAAAATTTCATGTAAAAAAGGTAATGGTTAAATTTGGCTACATAAATTAGCCATTTATGATTTGACTACGCAAATCTATATATAACTAGATTGATTTTTTCATTTTCAATGGGATTTGTGTGGTATGTTTTAAGGTTATTCCGTTCTGATTGTTATATATTAATGGGTACATGTGAAAATAGTTTATTTGGTTAGAATAAATACTTTCATATGGTTATTATATATTATTGGATTTGTGTATATGTAATGAAGAACCTTAGAAATAGATATTTACAACATTAAAACATCGTGTGAAAATAGTTTATTTGGTTAGAATAAATACTTTCATATGGTTATTATATATTATTGGATTTGTGTATATGTAATGAAGAACCTAGAAATAGATATTTACAACATTAAAACATCGAACTTATGCCTATTAGCAAAAAAAAAAAAAAAACAAAGAGAGAGATTAAGAGTTTTCCTTAAGCTTCGAAAGTTTTTAAGAAAAATTTTAGAAAGATTTTTTGATAGAATATCCCCTTTAGCAATGTAGGTTTTCCATAACTTTAGAAAGGTTTTTCGATACAATATCCCGTAGTAATGTAGGATTGATTCCTCTGTAGAACTATTTATATTTAATATTCACATGCTAGACATATAACGATGTGCAAAGGTCTAAGGATTCTCTAGATTACCAAAGTGAAATAGGTTTATGAAGGATTTGTGAAGAATCCTCTAGAGTTGGATGACTATATTCTATAAGACAAGTTCAATTGTAGGCTCAATGGAAGCTCCAAATTGTAATATGAGTAAGGGAAAAAGCTTAAATTTAATTCAAGGTTAATCAAGTCATGTCAAAATATCAAGATTCAATTTGGACTTCTGAAATGAGGCCGAAACTTAATCTTGTATGCACTTTACGTGAGTTGAGCCTAAATTGTGACATAATCAAATTAAGTAAAAAGATTCTAAATTTTGTTTCTATTTAAAATTTAAAGCTTAAGTCATACATTTCATAAAATGGATTCAGACTAGGTCGCTCATGGATTGATATGGATTGATATAATTTCTTCCTAAATATTTAGCCTACACCTGTTTTTTCCCCTCTAAAAGCTAAAAGGGGAGTAAGTGTAGGTTAATTTATCTAGGGTGCACAAAAAAAATCTTTGATACACAATATAAACTAAACTATAACTTGTTTAATCCAACAACAAAGATTCAATTTCAGGTTTCTAAAATAAGACCAAATTTATCGTCAAAGTTATATTTGCGAGTTTTTTGGGTTTAACTTGAATTTAACTCATTGAAAAATCCCTACATTTCACTAAAGAAATAATCTTAAAATTTATCCAAAATTGAAAAAAGGTTTAATCATAAATTTTGTCACTTAACTATTTTATCTATCATATATCATCGACTTTTACAAATTCACAGAGTTTTCCACCTAATTATTTTGTTTACAATTTTTTTAACAAAGTTTTGAAATTTCACAATTTTGTGCCACATCATTAGTTACAAAAATTTGTAAAAAATTATTAGCAAAATTACAAATAAAACATTTAAATAGTAAAATATATAAATACATACAAATTTTTGGTAGTATAATTTGCAAAAATTTAATAGTTGGGCGAAAAAAAAAATACAATTAAGATCAAACCGTGATACCTTGATTTAGCAAAGCAGACAGTTGAAGTTAGGCCCAAATAGAATATAAACCAAGGCTCATTCCGGAACCCACAGCCCTGTGAGTTGTGTTTTGCAGGAATCAAAACAAGGACGCACGCACGCAGAAGGACAAAGAAGAAAACAAATAACATGGAAAGCAACAACAGAGAAGAAGCAGAAACGGAGAAAGAGGAATTCGACGCTTCCGAGATTGAGTATGTTAGTTACGGCGGCGAGCATCACCTTCCTCTGATAATGAACCTCGTCGACCAAGAACTCAGTGAACCTTACTCCATCTTCACGTACCGTTACTTCGTCTATCTCTGGCCTCAGCTTTCTTTCCTGGTTCCAAAACTTTTCACTTTTCTCTCTTTTATCATCTGGCTTGTTCTTAAATTTCATCATGATTTTTTTTTTTTTTACCTTTTTTTAAAAAATTTGTTTTAGGCGTTCCACAAGGGGAAATGCGTGGGCACGGTGGTGTGTAAGATGGGGGAACACCGTAACACTTTCAGAGGTTACATTGCTATGCTGGTTGTGATTAAACCCTACAGAGGAAAAGGCATTGGTATAATTCTCATATTGTGCTGTCTCTTAATTTTTATTTGGGGAAAAAAAAGTTTAACTTCTTAATGTTTAGTGCTTGTTTGGTTTCATGTTGCAAGATTGATTCTGCTTCTTTAATTGATTCTAGAAAAATCTTGACATGTTTGGTTTTACTTTGGAAAATATTTCAGTTCTAGGCCTAGAAGTGATTATGCGTTATGGTAATGTTGAGTAGCTTTTGTGTTGGATCAAGTATTTTACTCTGAATTTTTCTATTATTTTGATTTTATGATAAAAACATCCAAAAATAAATCACATCACTTTAAATTGATTTTAACGAAATTCAATTTTACAAAACCAATTCTATTCATAATCAATTTCATCAAAACTCATCCGAACACGCACTTAATGTGTGCTGCGTATTTGGTTCAGCCTAGCATTTGTTTGGATAACTTTTTTCACAAGTACTTACAAGAAAAGCAAATAAGAAGGTAGAATAAAATAAGTTTTTTCCGTTTGTTAAAAATAGTTTATGATTAGTTAAATCAGTTTTTTGTGAATCTAAAATCTTTAACTTTATCCAGAAAAGCTTATTTTAACTTATGCATGAGCTTTTCATTTTTTATTTTCTTTTCCTGAAAGTGCTTTGCGGCTTTATTTCTTTTATCAATTTCCTAGAAGAGGTTTTGGGAAAATAAAATAACTATTTTTCCCTAGATAGCTGTTCTCAAACATGTGCCGTATTCTGGTGAATTTATAGTTTTGTAATTGTTATGTACGTGTCCACTTTCTCACCAATGGTTGATGTGTTAATTTCCTGTTCTGTGATGCCATTATTAGATACTCTAAAGAAGTGTTAGTGTTATGTTGCTAAATGCTAATGTTTGGGTTTTGGCTCTTGCTTAATTTTGCTGCAGCTACAGAACTTGTTACTAGGTCTATCAAGGTGATGATGGAATCAGGTTGTGAAGAGGTATGTGATATGTTTGTGTGTTTATGTACTATGTGTGGTTGTTCTGCAGTGTTCTGTAGTTTAAGCATGTGGGAAGGCTGAGAGAAATACAGAAAATCATAAAGCATTTAGTTTCCCTATAGGTTGGCATAAAAAAATTAAAATGTGAATTTCAGCATTCTTTCATCTTAAACAATAAAAATTCAGTGGATTGGTTTGGCAACAGTGGCAGATGCAGGACCGAAATTTAAGGGTGGCCAAACCAAATGCTTCATTTTTATTTCTCTTGAGGGCTGTCAAAGTATTTTCTTATAAAAATTTTAAAGGTAAAAAATTTTGGTGATGACCATGGCATCCGCAGGTCACCCCTGGTTCAGCCCCTGTTTGGGAATGGTTGTTATGTATTTATCATATAATCATAAAATTCATATGCTTTTATATGATGGTCATTGGTTGCATCTTAAAATGCTTTAGGTTCCCTGTAGATGTGACAAAACTGGTACTCCTGGATATGATTTACACTTATTCCTTTACCTTTGGAGCATAGAATTAGTTTTTGCCTTAGATTGTCTGTCACTCCTTTTGTTTTCATTACCTTTTCATTGTTTTACCTTTAATCATATGACAAAAACTAGATTCTAGGTGATATTCAGCTTAAAGTAATGGGGATACAGCTCCTTACAGTATATATAAGTCTCTGATGAACCAGAGAATACAGCCCTAATATGCAAAGAAAAAAGAACAGGAATTAAACCAGAAACAACTCAAGAATTTAGGAATGATGAATGAATACTATAGGACAGCACACACCTCCCATGGACAAGGCCAGGCCACCTTCACTTAGCCAAAATGCTCGGATACCCCCATCATTACTCATTACTCTTGTGGTTATCTGATTTTCTCTTCCCAATCTCCTTTTGCCAGTTATTCAATCTGTTTAGCATTTACCACTTCCAATTGATTTCTTCACTCTTTCACTTGCTCCTTTCATTAAATTGTCCCCCCTTTTTCTCTCATACACCAACTGGCCTATTTTTCTATTTTTTCTCTCTATATAAGTAGATCAATGGTTTGCCATCTTACCACCAGCCCATGGTTTCATGTCATTTATCAACAGTTGCATTATGATGTAGTATTGCAAATAGATAAAATGAAGAAACAGCAAAAGGAAATTGAAATTGGAACCAAGAATTTATGTGTGATTATTGCCAATAACTTGAATATAATAATATCAAAATCCTCTTTCTTGCAGTTTTCTCCACGCAGCCATGCACCTCTTTAAATCTTAGTATATGAATCAAAGACGAGACTAAAACTATTTGTTGATTTAATGTGTGAATATTTAGTCAAAAAGAAAGATTGAGTACCAAATATTCAAGGGTACAGGTCTACTAAATTCTACCTGTATGCAAATGGAAATATGTTTATCTTACCTTCTGTTTCTAAAGTTGAATAAGATATTACAGTGAGAACAGGTCCATCCGTCCATGTTATGTAACCATGCCCTTCATTCCCTGACTATGCAATCTTCATTAATGAACCTGAATAATATTTGGAGTATACTTTACTACTGAAGTTTAGTTAGAAGCATACATTATTAGAAATATATATTACTCTTCCACTCTTTTCTTCTTCAACTTGTATTAGTACTATGCTAATGTA
This sequence comes from Hylodesmum podocarpum, assembly GCA_026586105.1. NCBI lineage: Eukaryota > Viridiplantae > Streptophyta > Magnoliopsida > Fabales > Fabaceae > Hylodesmum > Hylodesmum podocarpum. The sequence goes on from JALJEV010001341.1 coordinate 1,034,832, forward strand.
GCGCTAACTGTTGTTTTAGTTAGCCTTGGCTGTTAGTCCTAACCAACTGTTAGTCAGTTAGAGGTTAGTATAGTTAGTTAACCTCAGTTGAGTCTTGCTTAGCAAGCCACTCATTCCCTATATAATCTCTCTTGTACCTGATTTCCAGCTGGGTTGAATAACAATCATTTTTCAGTTTCTCTCAATCTTCACTCTTAGTTTCTCTTCTGTCTCGCTTTCTCAATTCTTTATCAGCAACTTAACTGATAACAATATCACCTGTTCCCCTTCCTGTTTTTTGTTTGCCTCTGAAAAATTAGTTGTGTTCTTGTTTTCTTCTCTCTTCCATTTTGTTTTGCAAAAGCACCCTTGAAATGCCATATTTTTCTGTTAAGAACAGAGCAATAATAAAAGAAGTGAATAAGGAAGAGAGAGAAAAAGAGACTCCAGTGAATTTAACGTGGTTCGGCAAATTGCTTACGTCCACGGGTACACAATATGCATTCTCTTTTGTTGTGCACATAGAAGCTTTCACATAGAGTTGTTTATATAAAGACATAAAAGCAATCTCTCTCATCGTTTATCCGATATGGGACCAAAATCAAACTACTTTCATCGTTTATACAATGTGGGACTAAAATCAAACTACATATTCCTAACAATCTCCTACTTGGAGTTTGATTTACATCACCACCTAGTGTAATGCCTTCTACTCCAGTGCCCAGTCCATTGACGGGTCTTCTGCCCAGTCCACCGACGGGTCTTCTGCCCAGTCCACCGACGGGTCTTCTGCCCTGCCCACTCGCGGGTCTTCTGCCCTGCCCACTCACGGGTCTTTTTCTCTGTCCACCGACGGGTCTTCTGCCCTGTCCACTGTGCTCACTGCACCGGCGAGTCTTCTTGCGCTCACTGGTCTCCAGCGGAAAGCTCCCACCTCTTCTCTTCTTAAGCTTCCATTGCTTCTCTTCTTCCAATGTTGCATTCCTCCCCTATTGTCAATGATGGTCATTAGAGCTTCCTAGTCGCGACAATTCTTGAGTTTCATATTGTCGTCGATATGTCCTAGCCTTGTACCGTCATTCTGATAGCTCACATCAACGGCACACGCAACCTAGTCATCCCTGCTAGGAAGACTTTTGATACTACAGATCCCCACAAAGTAGGTCCACTTGACCTTCACTTAGATCCACTCTCATCATTGCATCACTCGTCATTTGAGTCGGTCGTCAAGTCGATCCATCGGCTCTACTACCACTTGTTGGATAACCCGGGGAAGACTTCACACACTTCTTCTCCACAGTGCCATTGTTCTTGCTGCTTTCTTAGGAAAGCTTCCACGACTTCTCTACCATGAGGATAAACCAAATCTTTTCTGATGTGGAAGATCAGACTAAGCCACAACCACAAAGCATACTAAGATATTGGCTCTGATACCAATTGTTAAGAACAGAGCAATAATAAAAGAAGTGAATAAGGAAGAGAGAGAAAAAGAGACTCCAGGGAATTTAACACGGTTCGGCAAATTGCTTACGTCCACGGACACACAATATGCATTCTCTTTTGTTGTGCACATAGAAGCTTTTACAGTGAGTTGTTTATATAGAGACATAAGAGCAATCTCTCTCATCGTTTATACGATGTGAGACTAAAATCAAACTACTCTCATCGTTTATACAATGTGGGACTAAAATCAAACTACATATTCCTAACATTTTCATCCCTCATTTTGTTATCACCTTAATCTTAAATTTTATACATTTTCCCTTATTGAGTGTCGACATCTTGTTAGGAGATTAATTCATTTTGAAGTTGCTATTCCTATTGACATGATAATGCACTAAAAAGACTATTACACCCAGAGTTATTTTGAAGAGAAAAGTTAACAATACATTTTTTTTAACTCATTTTCTATTATTGATTGAAATATATTGAGAATCACATAATTTTATGGTCACTTTATATTTAATGGGCTTCACTTGTGATTTTCTAGTTTTCAATAAATTTTAACTAATGGTGAAGAGTATGTTTGAAGAAATGTAATGAGGGAAAATGTTGCTAGCACAGTAGCACTCATCCATTATCATATAAATGTTCACTTAGTTAAAATTGTTTAGAAATTGTACTTTAGAGGCCAAACTTGATGTTTAGACTACAACAAGAAGTGTTGGCAAGTCAAAGGAGGGATCATGCTGACCGCATTCTTGGTTATTTATCTGTATAGGTTACATTGGAAGCAGAAGTGACAAATAAAGGAGCACTGGCACTATATGGTCGCCTTGGCTTTATTAGGGCCAAGCGCCTTTTTCACTACTATTTGAATGGAGTTGATGCTTTCCGTCTGAAACTTCTATTTCCCCGCCGAGAGTTGCACCCATCTCTGCCTATGATGGCAGATAAATTTGAGAGCCACATGCAAGGTGATCATGGTGATGCACCATTTAAAGAATGATTTGGTTCTGTATTTTGAGGCAACACTTTGAGCATATTGCTATAATGTCAATCGGGCATTCAGGTCTGGTATATTTTATTTTTTCAGAACAACTCCTTTATGTGAAATGCAATGACTATCTACATAGAAGAAACATCAGGTGCTTTGGCATCAATGTTCAGTTTTTTTGGGGGAATGAAAAGTCTAATGACTTGTATGAATATGAAAAGGTCATGTTCAAATTTTGCATGGAACTTGTTCAATATTTATTAAGAGAGAGATAAACATAAATTGTGGACCTTGTATATCATGTACATAGGAGAGAATTAATCCCCAATTTCATACTTAAGTTTGTTGCAATCTTAAGGAAATGTAGGCCCAAACAATGTAGTAGTTATGTTCTCAATGACCATTTTATTTGTACCCCACTTGCTGCATATTGGCTAGCATGCTCTGTTTCTTCCTAATTTTGTTGCTCAAGTTTATGGGTTAAAAACGTTCATTGTATTTAAGCTTGATTGGAGAAGTAAGCCATACTTCTTCTCTTTCTATTTAATTTTTTGAAGAATGAGAATTGATTGAATAGTATATTTTGAAAATTGTAGGAAATTGGGTTTGATTGTTATAATTGATTACATGCTCGTTTTAATCAAATACTTTACTCAAACTGAGTATTTGAAAAATTTGACAAATAGTTAATCGATTTTTAGGAGACTACAATCAATTACATTATTCATTTATGAAAAACTAGAATAATTGATTGTTGTAATCGATAACTTCTTCATTTTAATCCATTAAATATATTTTAAGTGTTCCCCAGGAAAACTTCTAAAACAATGTAATTGATTACACACTTGATTTAATTTATTATAGTTCATTAAAATCAAAAAAATATAAAGTCAGACTGGGACTTATTAAACCGTTTCGGAAGCAATCCAACTTGAAATTAAAGATCATGGATTTTATTTACTGGAAATGCTAATCAATGTCTAGACATTGATTGATTATGGAACTAAAAAATCATCAAGAAGTATCTTTATTAAGACGTGAAAAATTATGTTATTTAAAATATTTTTTTATGCTTATTTATAATTTATATATTAAATATTTTCCCCTTTTAATTTTTTCTAAGATATTAAGAGTCCATTTGGGAATTGGGAAGGTTTAAAAATACTTTTTTTTTAACTTTTAAATTATGAAAAGCCACACTATTACTATTTATTATAATTTTCAAAACTAACTTGCCACTTCTAGAAAATTATATAAAATGGGTACGAGGAAGTTAAAAAAAAAGTGACTCCTCCTTTTCTAAAAATTATATCACTCTCCCTTTATAAAAATTGATTTTGTTTACGGCAAAAAAAAAATATTATTGTACTGGAATGTATTTGTCATTATTATTACTTTAATATTCATTTTTTTCTGGTAGAAAAAAATATTCAAATACAAAATAATTGATTTATAAACTATTTTTAATATAAACCCTTATGTTATAAGCTATTTTTTATAAGAATTTAATTAAGTTTTTATCTAAACTGACCCTAATTAACAAACATTTTTTTAATTCACTCCAAGGTATTTACTTAATTTTGTTGATGTTGAAAAGTTTGTTGTTTTTTGGGATAGGTTTATTCAAGGGTTACAAGTGGATGATTTTTCATTTGTGAGTAATCAAGAAAGCTCATGTAGTGTTTCACCAGGCTTTCTTTGATATAGGTTTGATTTGACCATTTGGTTGGGTAGTGAAATTCGTAATGGAATTTTTCTTATATCAGCTAAAAAGTTATATATTAATACAAATGAAATGACATGATGGATACCTTAATAAATCCAAAAGGTGTTCCGTGGTTACATGATATATAGTACTGTAGGTGAAAATATTTCATAACCAAAGAGTCAAAGTTTATATCCGTTGTGCACCCCCAAAATCCAATCCTGCACCAGACACAACAAATATAGGAATCAGAAGCCACACCTACACCATTCATTGAAACCACGTATCCTTTTCTCCATCAATATACAACATTTGTTAGCCATGCGCTGTTCCCTAAACTCCAGTAATGCAAACTCCAACATTGGCATACCATTGGGATGCTGAATAAGATAAAGATGGATCTGCAACCTTTAGATAAAATCAAGATTGGAATAGAATATATTCCATCAACGGGCCATATATTTGTTGGCCATTGGTAGCTCCACCTAAGATTTGCTAATTTCCCCGCGTGTATAAGCACATGTTGATGCAGGTGTTATGTTGAACTGAACCTTAAGGTAGCACGACATTGATGGAAACTGTTCACCATATGAACTGCCATTTATTATATACCAGTGGACACGTAAGAAATAAGTGATTCATGGCTTCTTGTGGGTGCACAGGTATGACATTCTTGTATTTGTACAATCCTTTTCCTTAAATTAGTTTGTTGTTTGGTAGCTTGTTGCTTCCAAAACAAAAACATTAGACATTTTGAGGCAATTAAAGTGCCGAATCATTTAACAACTTTATTTCACGTTGAATTCTAATAAGCATAATTAACTCATAAATATATATAAAAGTATTTATTTTATTAATTTTTTTTATAATTTATAATTAATTATTTAATTGTCTATGTAATACAGAAAAAAATATTTGTTAGACAATTATAAATATGTCGATAATAAATAAAATTAATTATAAAATATAAAGAGAGAAATATATATATAAATATGTTTTATAAATAAATTAAAAAGTTATAGTTATATTATAATTCATTTGAAGTAAAATAAGTATAGTAATTATCTATTTGATTTGATGATTTAAAGATGGACTCTAACGTAATTGAAAGCTGTCTCATAGCTGACTTAACTAAGAAGAGACCAGAGTAGTCCTCCTTCCAAACTCATGAGTCACCTATTTGCTTTCTGAGTTGAATTCCTGTGATAAATTCATCAGTTCTTCCTCCATTTCTGTTTCCCCGCTAAACCTCACTCTTCTTCATTGTATATTCTAGCTTCAGTACCCTCTCCCAAACTCCCATATTGGCTAAAACATGTTGTTTCTGCATTGAATTTAGGCATAACCTTGGGAAATTAAAAATAACAAAGCTTGATCTTCAAGCCAAATATCTTCTCAGAACCTAATAGTTTCACCATCTCCTACATTCCACTCAACAAAACTGTCAAACCATTTATTTGACTAAGATAACCACCTTTTTTTGACAAATCACCATAATGCATGTTGACAAAGTTCTCTCTCAACCAATCCCTTCCACCCCCTCATATTTTTAACACCAACACTTAATTCCATAGAGGTTCCTTATCATAGAAAAGAGCCCATCTCCATTTTGCAAAAAGTGTTTGATTACGACATATATGTCCCTAATACCCAACCCACCCAATTTTTAGGCTCACATATGTTGCTCCATTTGACCCAAGCAAATCTTTCTTTTTCCCTCCTCACATCCCTACAAAAATATCCCTTTGCATGGTATCAATTTTCTTTCCTACCCTCCTAGGGACGTTGAAAAAGACAAGACAAAAAGTGGCAAGGAGGACAAGACCAATTGAATAAGACATACTCTTTGTATGCTTATAACGGAATTGATTATAGGAATTTAATATAATTCTCGTTAGTAAAAGTGAATCAATGTAAACTTACACTTTCCTTTTTCTTTTTACTTCTACTTATTTTTTTATAATTACATTCTCATTTGAATTACACTATTTCATGTTGCATCACTGTAGATTCATAAAAATTATTGACTATTGGTTAGTTTGAATTAGTTTGGATCAAATAAAATTTGTTAGAAATCTAAATCAAACCAAACTAATAAAAATGAGTGATTAGATTCCATTTATAACTAAATCTGATCTAATCTAGCCCACAAACACCTCTACAATTTTGTATTATTTCAATCATATTAAATATTACTTTTAATTCATTTACAAAAATTATTTGAATCATTACATTTTTTTTTTCACAAATTTTTCTCTTTAATCGAACAATAAACATTTTCATTTTTTATTTTTTTCCATGACACTTTCTTTATATTTATTATGAAATTATTTGTTATTTGGCTGTAAATTCTGTTCGGTCTATTTTAATTATTCTCAAAAAAATTGAAATTTTTTTAAAATATAAAAAATCATATATTTATCGATAAACAATTAATTTATATACACAGTAACCCTGTTTAAAGACGATAGAATTTACTTCTTTTTTTTTTTTTATTTGACTCATCGAACGGGTCTTTACATGGTCACCACCACCACTCGCAAACCGCTTTTTCTCTTTGTGAATGCGAGGGAGATCAAAACAGAAAGCGGGAAACTCAAGAGCCAAAAAAATAAAAAATAAAATACCAACAAAAAAAAATAGTAAACAAAAAATTTCAATTGAAAATGTAAGAAGCGAGAGTAATATTATTTTTATTTCCCATATATTCGGCAATGTCTTCCTTTCCTTCCACTGACCATACTGAAGCTGAGCTATTATTTTCGAAACAAAAACCCTTCTCTCTTTCTCTCTCGTCATCTTTGCCTCCAAACCCTAGAACCTTCTAATCCATTCTAAACAAGTAACTCCAATTCCTCACGACTTGTTTTCTCTGAAAATTTTCTAGGCTACTCATTCTTTACTGTTTAATTCAATCGTTTCCTTTTTCCAGTTCGTGACATAGTGTTCTTGATTTTTTCCAGTTCGTATCATTGCGTTCTTGATTTTTTCCTGTAGTGACATTGTGTTCTTGCCTTAATTTTTCTTTTCAGTTCGTCACATTGTGTTCTTAATAGTTCGTATCGTTTTGTTCTTGATTGTTTCCAGTTCGAATCGTTGCGTTCTTGATTTTTTCCAGTTCGTATCATTGTGCTCTTAACTTTTTCCAGTTCGTGACATTGCGTTCTTGATTTTATTGTTTTCCTTCTCATTTAATCGTTTTTTGTCTGTTTGCAGATTTTGATGGTTGCGCAGTCTCTGGACGGTGTTCATCAGCAAATAATGGTTTCAACGAGGGGGGAGAAGAGTTCTGGATCTAAAATCGCCGCGGAGGAAGGCGGAAGTGGAGATAAGGATGAGAAGAAACCGCAAGAATCGTCGGCCTCTCCTACGCCGAGGAGGTCGAGTGCTCGGATAAAGGCATTGCAGAATGCAGAGGAGACTCGCCGAAAAAAAGAGAAGGAAGCTCTTGCTAGACGAAAAGTGGAGGAGAAAGAAGGGGAAAACAAATGTGACAATGAGGAGGTGGGGTTGAAGAAGCGGAGAAGAGGTGGTCGTGGTGAGGAGAGTGATGCATCGCCGAAGAAGAAGCCAGTAGGAGAGGATGTGAAGGAGGAATCAGAGAATGTGGCTGGCAGTTCGGGCGAGAAGAGTGACTTGGCTAAGGTCAAAGAGACCATAAGATTGTTTAACAAGCATTACCTTCAGCTAGTTCAGGTTGTTTTGTTATATGTTTGGTGTAGTTAGTATTAATGCTTTTTTCTGCTGTATCTTTTTCTGTGTCTTTGTGGTTCAAATCGGCACCCTCTGATTGAAGTTTTATTTCTGTCATGTGTAGGAGGAAGAGAAGAGGTGTGCGAAGGCACAGGCTGAGCGGGAAAAGGCCAAAGGCGGTGCTACTAAGGCTTCAAAATCAAAGGTTGGTGTCTGGTTAACCATGACTTGTTATTTGTGGATTATATTATTGATATTATCAGTGCGATTATAAGGATAAAATGCTTAAATGCTTCCTGAAGTCTCTCTCTCTCACTTTTTTTTTTTTTTTTTTTTTTATGATTTATAATATGTATTCTTAATGATTTCAATTGGGGATGAAAATTAAGAATAGCGTGATTATTGATGTTCTGCACTGTATTGCTTTTCTTTTGATTTGGCTTTGGTGGTTGCCTTCGTCTGGTCTTGGCCTAACTGTCATTTAGCTGCTACATTTTCCAGGGATAACACACTTTTTGTTTTGGTATAACTGGACCTTTGATTGGGGATTAGCTGAATATTCTTGCGAGTTTCAAGCTATATTTTATTTTAGCGTGCATTAAGAAATTGCTGGGAATTCTCCTCCCAACATCCACCCGTCATTTTATTAATAATAGTTTAGTGAAAATTCTTGAATTATTACTCTCTTTCCTAAATAATTCTTAAATTATTAGAAATTATATTTATGGTTCTTAATAATATTAAATTCATTTTATATAGTCTCTGAAGTATTGACTTTTTTTTTTTTTTTTTTAAAATCCAGTCCTTGATAATACAGTTTAATGACTAAATTGATGGATTTTCAATATTTTAGTAAGTATTTGTATAATTTCATTAGTTTAAGGACTATTTAAGAGGAGGACTAATATTTATTTGCAGTGTTTTTTTCTTTTAATTTTAAGATGCGAATTTTTGATTATGCATGTTTTGTCTTTAAAAATTGTATTGCCTGAATAGTATTGCAGTTGAATGTGCCAAGCTGATTTTTGAACTCAGACTTATTAGTGAATAGTTCCAAGCTTGAAATTAATTTTCCCTTTCTCAGTCAAATGGCAAAGCACCTGGCAGTTGGAGTGAAGGAGCTTGTGCTTTTATTAGCCACATGTTTCAATGTCTATGGGGAACTTTACATACTGAATTTTAATCTTGAGCTGCTTTTGCAGATTTATTTTCCTTTCATTAATTTTTTACTATAAACTATTAAGCCTCATCAATTAATCTTGTGTAGAAAGGTGTTCCACCTGAAGTTTCAAAGAACAAGGCTAAACGACCAGATCTAAAGGCCATAAGCAAGGCAAGTGAAAATTTAATGGCTATATTTTATTTTGGTAGAATCTTGATTATAAGTCTCGTGATTTTTGTTTCCAAGTGATGATCTAGCATAGGATTTCACTTTGCTAATCCTTGTCAATGGCATTACCATGAAATTACATTATCCATTTTTATTACCATTTTTCTTTGTTGTGATGGATTCTTATTATCTTGGTAATTCATTCTGTTAAGAAGTTAATTATGGGCTGTCTCCTTGAATCAATTCAATGAATTATTTTATTTTAATTTATTAATGTACATAAATGTAATTTTATACTATCATTTTAATTTATTAATGTAACTTATGCTATCATTTGTTTTAGTTTGATCGATTTCATTATTGTTATCAATTGAATTACACTTTCTAAGGCATTGTACTTATACTTGTTTTCTTTTAACTCTATCTTCAATTTGGAATTTTTTGGCAGATGATGAACAATAAGGAGATATTGTACCCTAAGAAAAGAATTGGCAACATTCCTGGTTGGTAGCCATCTTACCTTGACATTACTTTTGGCCTATATGACCTAATGTATTTAATCTATTATTGTCTCCTGACACTGATAGACACTGTCTCTTATAATAATTTTGTTATTTGCTTGATCAACTTCTGTTGTGCTGATAGTTTCTTATTCTGTTGGTTTAATTTTTTCTGTAATGGTAGGCATTGAGGTTGGATATCAGTTCTATTCTCGTGCTGAAATGGTTGCAGTTGGTTTTCATAGCCATTGGTTAAATGGAATTGACTTTATGGGCTTGAGCTATTCCAAAGTGGTAATGGAATTTCTTTTTGTTACGTTGTTTTTCATTAATTTGGAATATTATAGATCAAAAACTAAAACTGTGATTTAGTACAATAGGATTTTTGAGTTCCATTGATAGAAAACTGAGTCCTACAGGTCTCAACCAATGACCCAATGTGGAGAAGCCTAGGGCCTTATTCTCACCTTGGGTTAGCAAAGATGGGATGGAAAAGTTAGTTATGAGAGTGGGAAAATAGTGGTTCGTTAAACAGGAGAAGAAAGAAATATTAGGGGTAGAAATATTGCTTTTTCTCTTCCGAATCGAATACGCATTGAGAAACTGATAGGAATATTGTGTATTACACACCTTAATAACTAATTGGTAGATATTTCCACCAAATTCCTCGAGGTCCTTAAATTAGTTATGCATGAAATAAGTTTAGTAAATATAATTGATATGCCTTTGCTAGAGGGGCAGTGTTGAGAATTAAAATAGGATTAATGGAATACACTGATTATTTACATTTATGTTTTTGGGGACAATTTATTTGTAATTAAATTGTATTAGTCCATATAAATAGGCTCTGTTGGGTATTTCAAACATATGTGTTTCATTCTAATTTGCCTTTGTTTTCTCTCTATTTCAACAATCCTTATCAACCTATGCTCCTTGTTCTTTTTCTTTTTCTTTTTTTTTTTTGCCTTTTGTTTTCGCAGTATAGCTATCAATTTCCAATTGCTGTTGCCATTGTTTTGTCGGGCATGTATGAGGATGACCTGGATAAAGCTGAGGATGTTGTGTACACTGGTCAAGGTGGACATAATTTGACTGGTGATAAGCGTCAATACAATGATCAAAAGTTGGAGCGTGGTAATCTGGCTCTTAAGGTTTGCATCTTTATGATCTCTCAATACCCTTGATTTTTGTTAATAATTGTTTCTGCTTAGGAGTATGATTGATGATTAATTTTGCTGCCAGCCTCATTTGATGAATATTATGGTTTTTTCCCATGAGAACTTTATACCATTGTTTTTAAATTATCTACAGTTGTATGGTATGTAAGTAGAACTTTGTATTATTTACAAAAATATTGTATGGATTGTTCTGCCATTGGATTTGATTAAAAACAAAATTCACAAAATTCTTCAGGACATTATTCATCATGAGATCTTTTTTAATAATTTCCTCCAATGTTCTTGGTCTTCTTCTATCCTTTTTCACATGCTCAAAAACCATGTAATCTACTGTAATCACTAATGCCTGTTGTAGATTTCTTTGCATGTTCAAAACAACCTTAATCAATTTTCTAGTATCTTTTCCTCAATTAATACCTTACCAATATACTTTTGTATACTATATTTTTTCTATCCTGTTCCTTTTGTGACCACACGTTCATCCATGCATGCTGCTCTCTGTTAGGAGACATGAATAGATTATCCTTTTATTTATCCTTATCAAAAAAATAGGAATAAGTTCACTATCTTTTTTGTTTATCTTTATCTAGAAAGATGGAAATAATATAGTTGTCCTCTTTTTTCTTCTACCTTTATCCTTATATTTAGGAAAAACTGTTGGAATATCATGGACTAGGCCCATCATATCTATTACATAGGAGGAAACTAGGGTAGATAGGATGAATTCAAATAAATAAACTTTTGCGGGAATAGAGCAGTGGGCAGTGGTTTTGTTGTAAAAGACCCTTGTTGGAGAGATTTTCTCCTATTTTAGTTAATGAAAGTGTTTTTCCTCTTTATTTTTAATTTCCAACACTTAATTTTTTCTTTTTAAAGCTTGACATTTACTATAATAGAGCTATTTGGTCAATCTTAAAGTATGGGTAGGTACTTTGAGTTAAAAAAAATAATTCCATTTTAACCACTTGTTATCTTATATGACATCTTCATTTAAATTTCCCATCATTTTGTTATATTGATCTTTTGATACTTCCAACTAGAAACTTGTGAAATGACATCTTCAACTTTTACCTCTGAAGTCATTCTCCTCTTATATCTTGTTAAAATTGTGATGACATTTTGTTTTAATGACATAAATCTCTGGGCTCAATCAAATGACAATACTTTGGTTCTAATGTTTATTACCAAAGCTCATACTTCTCTTGGTATGTGTTCATAAAGTTAATAAAAAAATCCATATATAAATTTTATCTTTGCTTCAGTACTTTTTTCTAAGATAAATAGTTTCTGTTGTTGGCATAAATCTAAATTGATTCTTTGCAATCTTATTCTAGTTTCTTAATCTATGTTCAATCATCTTTTTTCATAATTTCGAAGTATGGCTAATAGGTTTCACCCTTTGCAATTCAGACGATTTTGTATATCTCATAAATACAACAATCAAAGTTAAAATTAGGATTCTTATCAAAGGACATATTTTGAGCCAATTCTTATTTTTCATTTGACAAACTTCTATTTTTGTGCATTGTTGAAACTATTGAAGTCCATCGTGTTTGTGCATTATGTTGATTTGCGGCTAGGTTGTCTTTTTGAAATGTTATTTTCTTGGAAGCCCAAATACTTGAAGAAAGTAATTGTATTTGTGCCATTCTCATGTTATACATGTATCTATATTAGAGTCTTAGACACTTCATAGACAATTAAATATTCTGAACTGCATATTATATATTCTTACATTTGTTTTTAAGACTTTAATGTCAATGTGAATGGGAATATTCACAAAATTTAGGCAAATTCTAGTATTTTATTATGTTTGCAATGACTCACTCTCACTTTTAAAACATTGATTTTTCATGGATTATTCCGTTGTATGCTATAATAGTATTTAAATTTTGTTGTATTGTGTGTCCATATAATTTTTTTGCATTTTGCTTACATTTTTTTTTTTTTTTGAATTTTTACATTGGATTCCTTTTCCTTAATCACTGTAACATATTTGATAGGCACATCTAACATGCTACGAGTTCAATTGTAGAATTGCTGTGAACAAAATGTGCCTGTTAGAGTTGTTCGTGGTCATGAATCTTCAAGCAGTTACTCTGGTAAAGTATACACATATGATGGCTTGTACGAGGTAATTCTTTAAAACTCTTAGTTGAATCTGTTTTTCATCAACAATTGGATTTTCATTTTGACAAACTTATCTGAATAGGAGCCTAAAATATCAAATCTTGATATTTAAAATGTTAATTTGAATTCTCACTTTTTTGAAAGAAATTTGTGGAGTGACGACTTTCAGTATTTAAACTTCGTATAGTGATTTTTCTATTTTCTATGCCAACTATCTTACATTTTACTTTCTTTTTATTTTTTATTTTTTTCCTCAAATATCATTATTTAAATTTTAAAATACGTAAATTTTAACTTCTCTGGATGTTAATACCAGAAAATTTCTAGGTCTATAAATTTGAAGTTCATATGTTGACTCAAATTACTAGTTGATCCACATGGTATCCATATTCTACTCTTTAATTTCAGTAGTCTTGTACTTTTAATTTTTCCCTTTGTAAAAGTTTTAAATGTCTCATTTTTCCCTTTGTAAAAGTTTTAAATGTCTCATTACTTGATTTATTCCTATATGACAAAACAATATCCATAGTATTGAGAGTGAAGACATTTCTTTTTCATACTTCATTCCTTGTTGAGGTGTATGCTTTTGTTATTTTTAACAACAAATCAATCATATTACATGTTTTTATTTTTAGTTTATTTTTTGAAATTTATGGGTGAAGTTTTAAAAAATGGGCAATGGATGAATTAGTATATGGTTTAGTATTAGCACCAGAGAGGAGTTTGTGAGATGAACTAGCGCTTGTGTTGAATTTCTTCTAATTCCTACCTATTTTTAGTTGTCCTCATGGAGGCATTTGTTCTTGTCTCTATTGTTACTCATTTTGACTGCTAATAAAGACTTGGGCTAAAACTGTGGACAGCATTTTCATGCAAGTTGAGGGTTATACATCATTGATATATGTGCTTTTTTTTGTATTGCAGGTTACCAAGTATTGGGCAGAGAAGGGAATATCTGGGTTTACAGTCTACAAGTTTCAACTTAAGAGGATGAAAGGGCAACCTACATTAACCACAAATCAGGTTTAATTATAATTCTTTAATTTCATCCAAAAACATTTTCTTGTTTTGCCTACTGTATTTTCATAAACTGCTATTTGTTTATCACGATGGCAAGCCTTCATGCAATTGTAATGTTGCCAATTTGTTTTTACTTTTTTAGTGGAATCAAAGTTGTAATATTTTATCCTCGTGTCTAATTTTATTATATTTTTCAATTGCTCTAAATGTAGAGCAGAATTGATACATTCTGTCTTGTTCTTAACCAAACTACCAAATGTTTCCTTATGGTGATTTAACTTGTAATCTAATATAAGTAGTGGGGCTTTAAAGTATCTTTGCTTATTTTACTCTGTTGACAGGTTTTTTTTACTCATGGACGTGTACCTCAGTCTTTAACCGAAATACGTGGGTAAAAAACTCCTTCAAAATTTAATATTTAATATACTTTATCCTAATTAAGTTGGGATTGACTTAAAATCCTGTTATACTTTGCTTAGATTGGTATGTGCGGATATCACTGGAGGTCAAGAAGATAATCCCATTCCGGCTACAAATGTGATTGATGACCCACCTGTTCCACCCACAGGTGAGTTCAATAAGGGTGAAATTCAAAACAGACACGCTACCTTTAGCTGATTGACTTACAGTGACATGAATTTTTCTCTGCCATGGCTTACCATAAAATGTCAATGTTTAAACTGAGCACGAATTGTTACTGCTTTAAATTTTTGGTGCTTCAGTTTTTCTTCTTGTCTATAACAGGCTCATTCTACTACTTGGTAATGGCTCATTATCTATGTTGTCCACTGTTACATGGCAACACTTATTTTCCTTCATATTTTGGTTGGGGCAGTTGTCTTAGATTTTGTTAATTTTATTGTATTGATTATCCATCCGCTGCTCATTTGTGTATATGCTTGAAATGTGGTGATGGTTATCAACTAATATGTTTGCCATTATAGTTTAGGCCATTGGGTAAGCTAAATTTTCTTTTTGCATGCTCTGGTTTAATGTCTAGTTTTTTAATATTACAGGTTTTACATATTATAAGTCTGTTAAGGTTGCGAAAAATGTTAAGGTTCCCATGAATGCAACTGGATGCAAATGCAGAGGCATTTGTAATGACCCAACAACTTGTGCATGTGCTTTGCGTAATGGCTCTGATTTTCCCTATGTATCTCGAAATGGTGGCAGGTTAGCGACTTGATTGGTTAAGTTAAATGCCTATTGAATTTTGTTTGCTGTAGTATTTGATGTAGCTTTCATGTATATATTGACAGGTTAGTTGAAGCTAAGGATGTTGTTTTTGAATGTGGTCCGAAATGTGGTTGTGGTCCTGATTGTGTGAACCGAACTTCTCAAAGAGGACTTAGATATCGTCTTGAGGTTGCATTTTTTTTTTTGTTTCCACGTTTTTGGATTAGTAGTTATAAATATATCAGGTTTCCAATATTGTGTAATTAATTAGATTATTATATAGGTTTTCCGCACTGCAAAGAAAGGATGGGCTGTTAGATCGTGGGATTTTATACCTTCAGGAGCACCAGTTTGTGAGTACACGGGGTTACTTTCTAGAACGGAAGATATGGACAGTGTATTGGAAAACAATTATATTTTTGAGATAGATTGTTTGCAAACAATCAAAGGGCTTGGTGGAAGAGAGGTATTGAATCCTATGAAGTCTTGTAATTATATTCTGGTAGCTACTTTAAGTTAAATGTAAAGAATTTCTGTCTCATCACTTTTGACAGAGGCGGTCACAAGGTGAAGGGACTGCAAAACTTTTGGACAAATATGATGATCAAAATTCTGAAAGTGCACCAGAGTATTGCATTGATGCAGGAACTACTGGAAATATTGCTAGGTTTATAAACCATTGTTGTGAGCCTAATCTGTTTGTTCAATGTGTTTTGAGCGAACACAGTGATCTGAAATTGGCTCGGGTAATGTTGTTTGCTGCAGACAACATACCCCCTTTGCAGGTAACTTATTTTTTATATTTCCCCTTAATTTATCTCCTCTAAGATATGATGTGAACATATTGCGAATTGGGAGGAATAGAGTATGAAATGGCAGAACGGGTTTGTTAACATTTTTGTTATTTAGGGGTTTGGGTTATTCTCTAGTATTTTAGCAACATGTTGAATTTCTTTGATTGCTTGCAGGAATTGACTTACGACTATGGTTATGCACTTGATAGCGTGTTAGATTCCGAAGGGAAGATCAAACAAATGCCATGCTATTGTGGAGCCTCAGACTGCAGGAAGAGATTATTCTAAAATGTTTTCTTTCCTTTGTAATAAAATGTTGTGTGTGGTCTATTGCAGGATTTTTGTGGTTTTTTTTGCAAAACTAGCGCTGTAGCGTATTTGTTTTGTTGTGCATCAACATGATTTTTAAAACTTGAGCTGCATGTGCTCGATTCATGCATAGTTGATGTGCGCTCCATACATTGTAATTTTTGTAAATTCAAGAAAATGATAGAGATTGTTTTGCTGGAAATAACCTTCTAGTAATCCATACTATTGATTACTAGAAGTTTACAATTTTTGGGTAATAAAATATCACATATATTGTAGTTTTGTGAACTCTTTTGAACATGTAATAAGAAAACTTTCAATTCACAAATATTTAAATGATTTTGAGAATAACTAAAGCACATCAATAAGATTATTTAAAACTCTTGTTGGTCTGTTGTCAAATGGAATGAAGATCATGGGCTTCATCGAACTTCCCCCATACACATACTCATTTTAAACTTCAGCATTAACGATACTTATCGAAGTAACTTGCTTTAATTGTTGAGGTTACTAAACAACAGGGGCTCAGCCGGATCTGGGAAGGGCGAATTTTTTATTTCTTTTTGTTGATTCTTTTGATATATTTTTCTTTTTACTCAAAAGAAGATTTTATTCTTATTTAGTTATTCTTTCTGGTAGCTTAAAAATAAAATTAGTTTATTATAAAAAGTATATTTTTTTAAAAAAAAAAAATTTGTTTGGTTAAGTTAAGTGAGATTGACACTCGCTTAGCGAATTCTTAGCAGAAAGATCCCCTGCACACTGTGGCTTTTTGTGGAGTGAAAAGATGTTTCGATATGAGCGATTTCTTTTGTGTGGTTTGCTAGTAAGGTTTCAAAAAGGCTCATTATGCCTCTTTATTCCAACCCTTTACAATGGTTAGCATAAATTAGATGAACCTAAAAAAGATGGTTAGGTTAGGTCTAAATCTTAACTATTGATAATTTCAAATTAGATACATGTTAAATTATACAGAAAAATAGTGTATGATTAATATATATATATATATATATATATATATAAATCTTATTTATAAACAAAATCTACATAATAAAAATAATAACTGAATAATCTTTATAATCTAATAGGATCTAATTATATCTTTATCTCAATTTTATCTTTAATAAATAAAATATAACAACCTAATAATTAATTTTATCTATTATAGATAAAAGATATAACAAATAACTGATTAGTTCTTAATAACAACCTCTTACAGTTTTGACACTCTCCTCACAAGCTGGTGAGTAGGTGTTCTCCATTCTTAGCTTGGACATAATTATTTCCAACATTTCCCCTCAAGCCGGTGAATGTTATTCTTTCAACCGGCTTGCAAGATTAGGAAATAAAGGTTGTAGGACGGCGTGGGTTGTCTGATGAAGATGAAACCGATTGGGCTTTGTAGTTCGGTGAATTCCACTTATAATGGTGATGGTCCTGGTCGAAAACGTTGCCAGAAAGTTTTCTAGCCAGCGGCCGACGAAAGCATTGGCTAGGCACCAAGAAAATACGGTTGCAGCAATGAAGACTGCCGGGAGAAAATGCAGTTGCAGCAATAAAGACTGCCTGCAAACAAAGCCGTTGCAGCGATGAAGGTTGCCCGAAAAAAATGTAGTTGCAACAATAAAGGCTGCCTGCAAACAAAGCCATTGCAGCAATGAAGGCTGCCCGAAAAAAATGCAGTTGCAGCAATGAAGGCTGCCTATAAACAAAGTCGTTGCATCAATGAAGGCTGCCCGGAAAAAATGCAGTTGCAGCAATGAAGGCTGCCTCCAAAAAATGTCGAAGTAGTAATGAAGGCTGCCCGAAATAAATGCGGCAGCATAGTCTCCCAAGATCGGGAGCTCTGATACCATGTCAAATTAGACGGGAAAATAATGTATGTTTAGCATACACACAAATCTTATTTATAAGCAGAATCTACATATAAAAATAACAAAATAACTAATTAATCTTTACATCTGATAGAATCTAATCTTATCTTTATCTCAACCTAATCAGTTAGAATCTAATCTTATAGATAAGATATAACAACCTGATTAATTAATCTTATCTTTAATAGATAAAGATATAACAAACAATTGATTAGTTCTCATCTTTAAGAGATAATAATCTCCTACAGTTTTGACACTCCCCCTCAAGCGAGTGGGTAGGTGTTCTCTATTTCTAGCTTGGACATAATTATTTCCAACTGACAATCCTAAATGTAATAGAGCCAGAGAAAATACAAGAAAAATGTTCATACAGACACCAAAAAGTAAACACATATGGTAGTTATCATGGTTTGATGAAGACACTTCGATCTAATTCTTGTGTAGATCAACCTGTTGAAATTGTGGATATGGCCTAACTCAACCCATAAAATCGGCTTATAGGTGAGGTTTGCACCCCACTTATATTCATACAACAGGTCTCATCTCTAGTTGACGTGAGACTTCACACCCTTGGGTTTTCCTCCAATATTGTATTTCCAACACACCCCTCCCACGTCGAGAACTAGACTTCTTGAGCCTGAAAACTATTCAACGGGTGGTTCAATATCAATCCTGATAACAGGTGGTCGTCCAATATTAAGTTTTCAACACACCCCTCCCACGCCGAGGACTGAACTTCTTGAGGGTGGAAGCTATTCAATGGGGTGATCCAATATTGACCCCATAGGTAACCCAACATCCATCCTAGGATAGACTTTGATATCATGTTGAAATTGTGGGTTGGGCCTAACTTAACCCTATAAAACCGACTTATAGGGTGAGGTTTGCACCCCACTTATATATTCATACAACAGGTCTCATCTCTATGCAACATGAGACTTCACACCTTTAAATTTTCCTCCAATATTATATTTCCAACATAACCTTGAACTTTATGTGGTGGCTAGGAAGCTCTCCACAAACTCTCATGTCTATCTAATTTATAATATGTAATGTTTGAGACAAGCACTGTGACATTGCCATCTTAGATTTTTAGAAAGTATAGATTAAATTATTCAAGAATAACTTTTGCCATAAGTTAATATAAGTTAAGCTCCAATGTCCATATAATTGAAACAATATGGCTTAAACACCGGTGTCAATAGGTTAATATAAAAATTGTATTTCTTACACTTTTCATCCATTGAATGCAGGCGTCAAGAATTTTACACTAATCTTGCTCTAATAACTGAATCAGACATCATTAACTTATATATTGATATATGTATGATTATTATATTATTAAAATAAAAATTATATATAAATATAGCATTTGAGAATAAACAATTTTCATGAAATCATAGAGGAAAAATTCTACTTAATTCACAGGATTAAACAATCTACCTTAAATCATATTATCATTTAATTTATTACATTGAAATTATATTTTTTAAATTCATTGCTATAATTAATTTTAATTTAAGTATATATTTTTATTTCCTTTCATTATTTAACTTAAATGAATTTTTTAATGTTTTGTTTTATTCCAAAGACTCAGTTTTGTTTGCCATGAGCATGGATTCTGGAATGGTTTGATTCACCTCTTCTTACTCAAGCAATCAGGTCATTGTACAGTAATGTGAACTTGGATTCAAATTCAATGGAGTCAAAGGTAAATTATCATGGGCACCATTAGTGTCAAAGGTAAATTATCTTTTGGCATGCTAGAACATATTAGTAACTGGTTTTAATTACCGTTATTCTTTTGATCTATATAAATGTCACAAAAGAAAAGCAGTACTAGGACTAGAGTGCTGAGTTTTAATGCATTTTTATTTTTTCTCCTGGTGAAAATTGCTCCGGGCAACTGTTCACTATTTGATACTTGAGAGTTAAGATGGAGAAAAATATGTTTAAACACACCATAATCTTAGCTCTAATCGTTATGGTTGAATTGAAGTTTACACCAATATAGCAGTTCTAGAAACTAGTTAACTTGGCCATATGCAAATCTAGGCCCATGATGTTGTTCCACAGTGGAGAAAAAAGGGAACATTAGTCAGAATAACACAACGGAAAAAAGGTACAAGTCTGATTATGGCAAATTATGCAAGCCTAGAAGTTAACTACACCATTACACAATAGGCTCCTCCAAGTCCTCCTGAGTTTTCTTCCTGTACTTGCGGTTCAACTTCTGTGAACTCTTTTTAGCATCCTCAACTTCTGGTTCATCTTCCTCCATTGCACAAACATCACTGTTTTCAGAGTCACCAGCAGCTATGCCAACAGGGAAGACTCTTCTATTTATGGCCTCCTTCTCAACATCAAGTTTTTCCTTCGACACCATCTCACTGTCACGCATATTGGCATCACTAGATTTCTTCTTTGATATAAAGGTTACTGATGGAAGATCTTCCAAAGATTCATCAGCTTCAGATCCAGTTCCCTTGGCAGCACTTGATCCCTTTAACTGTGAAAGGAAGCTCATGTATGCTTGCTTATTTGACTTGTCATCCATGTCACTTGGAGAATCGTCAAATGTGTAGCGCGTGTATCGCGACGGATTTCGAATGTAATCTGGAACTGCTGAATCAAATTCTTTTGCTTTTGCTGACTGATCCGAGGCTGAAATGTCTTCCAAGGAAGAGGTCTTCATGCGAACATCCCTGGTTCCTTCATGCCCATCATCATCATCATCTTCATCATCACCTCTATCGACACACTCAGAATCAAACCGCACACGTTTCTGTGGCCTGGGCTCTGAAGGATTATCTTTGCTCTTCAAAATTGACTTGGGGTTAATACCATCACCACCACTACTGGCACCAACAATGTCTGGTGCAGGTTTCTCAGATACATGTAGAGCATCAATTTTCTTAGCTGCTTCATCATCCTGCTTCAGCCTAATCCTAGCAGCCATATGATTCGCACGTGGGTCTCTCACAAAATCTCTGAACGAAGTGGGGAAAACACCAGAAGAACTGATCTCAACTCCATCATCATTTATATCCTTCATATAAACACGATCATCACCCTTGTTTTCTTTGCCAATAGCCTGCTTATCATATTGATCCTCCTCTTCCTGCACAAAGTGTCATTCACTCAATTTTCTTTTCTAATCCCAACTTCGATAATGAAAGAAAATCCAGTAACAAATAGTCACAACAACAAAAACGAAGAATCACAGAAAAGACTAAACATTATCAAAGTGAGTCACTCAATTTTGTGGTTTAATCCCAACTTAAGAGTATAAAAAACTTGTAACAAATAGTCACAAGAACAAAACCAAGTATCAAAAAGAAGAAGAAACACAGTAATCTCTAATAAAATTGTTGATTCGAACTCACTTAAATAATAAAAGGGATTAAAATTCAACATCAGTCAACTCTAATTAGTCTAGTTAAGTCGGTTCAACTCGAAATTTAAACATATATAATCTAATCCCATCACTTTCACAATAGACACTTCAGTATAATTACATCTTCCTCTTCCTACATAATTTTTCCGGACAAAATTAAAGAAAAACCATTGATTCCAATACACTTATGGTAGAGTGAAAAGAGCTGAATTTAAATCATATAGCATTAGTTTACAATAATAATAATAAAAAAAATGTCGAAAAGGAAAAGAGGGATAGGTACCTCGTAATCGAGGGTGCAATCAAGGCCAATACCAGACCTAATCTGCCACTGTTCATCGTCGTAATCGGGGGGTCTAGAAACACCACGTGGCGCTTCTTCGTCGTCGTGGTCGTCGAGATAGTCGAGGTCTTTGTGGAGCTGAGGCAGGGAAGTGGAAGACGAAGAGGAAGAAGAAGAAGAGGAATAGGGTTTGGGATTGGGATTGGGATTGGAGGAGGGAGTGTTATTGATTTCGTCATCAGTGAGAGACCAAAGAGAGGAAGAAGAGGGTATTGGGAGAGAACCAAAGGCTTTCTCTAGTCGCACTCTGAAACTCTCTTCCATTATTATGATGCCGTTGCAATATCTCATACAAACACTTTTCTTTATATAGCCACACCACAAGGTTCGGTAAGTAACACTGCTCATTTCTTTTCGCTAAATTACACGCCCTACCTGGATTAACACATCCTACATGTTCTCCTCTTCTCTCTTTCATTTTTAAAAATAATTTTTTCTCTTTTATAGATTTTAGGGGTAACCTTTTTTCTTTTTACTAAATTCTTTTATTAGTTTTTCGTTAAAATAATACTACAAAAATATATTTTCTACTATTATCTTTAATAAATATTGGTATTTTGATATTTACCCCTTCTATTAATATATATATTTATTCTTTTATCATATATTAATATATTTTATTTTACTTTATTTATAATTTTTTAATCAAAAATAATTTCATAACTAAAATATTTTATATTATTATTTTATTAAATATTTAAATATTATATTTTTATAATTTTAAATATTGAAATATAATGGAATAATTTTAAAATTATATCTTTTACATTGCCTTAAAAATCCCTAGAGAAATCAAAACACAAAAAACCTATTCCTAAGTTTTTGATAGAACTTTATCATAATAGATTTATATATATTAATTTCAAAAACCACTCGAATCAAGTATATAATGGATGTTACTGTAGGAACTCTCTCCCTTTATTTTAACTTTTTTGAAATTTGAGAATTCATTCTCTTTCTTTTAATTTCCTTCTCACATCTCCTAGTTTCCTTATCTACTCTACTTACCAAATACTAGTTATTCGGTTATCAATTTTCTGATACTTATTTTACCTTAAAAGATAAGTTTTTTTTTTTTTATTGAAGGTATGCTACTACATTTATGTTAATTCTTGAATTAATTTAAAGTTTTACATCGATGAATATTAAAAAGAGAGAAGTCAAAAATTGATATAAAAGAGTGTATTAAGTTTTATTCAAGCGTACCCTTGAATCTATAATGAATGGTTATTTTAAATTTTAGGTAGTATATGTCAAATACTTTGGGAAGGTTTGTAATTTTTCTAGTTCAAATATTACATGTAGCAAGGGTTTGTAGTTTTTCCGTTTAAAAATTACATATAGCGAGAGTTTGTAGTTTTCCGTTCAAAAATTACATGTCACGGGAGTTTGTGATATTTCCATTCAAAAGTTACATGTGAGAAAGATTTGTAATTTTTTAACGAAAAAATTACAACTAATGAATTTTGTTTCAATGGAACAGTGGCTAGGTCTTGAGACACCGAACACGTTAATCTTTTTGTGTGCTTTTTTTCTTTCTGCCTTATACTTGTTTCAGGAGGTTGAGTTCCCAACAACTGATATTAGAGTTGATAATTCGACATGAATGTTAGGTTGAACATAACGAGAGATGGATCCATGAAGGTCAGGTGGACCTATCTTCAGATAATTCCCTCTTGAGAGAGTCTTCCGCTACTGGGGAGAAAATATAGTGGTCATTTATTTGAAGGGAGGATTGTTGGGATGTAATTAAAGTCACACTTCAGAAGAACAATGCAAAGCTTGAAGGAGAAAAAGAGTTTTGCTAGTTCTGATGTAAAGAGGATCATTGTACAACTTTAAACTAGGGGAGATTTGTTGAATTTGGGTTAGTTCAAAGTCCCACACCGATGAACATTAGAAAGAGAGAAGAGTGAAAGACCTATATAAGAGAGAGAATTAGGTAGTGTGTGTCAAATACTCTGAGGAAAATTTGTAACTTTTCTGTTCAAAAATTACATGTAGCGAGAGTTTGTAGTTTTTCCGTTCAAAATTATATGTAGCGAAGGTTTATAGTTTTTCGTCAAAAAATTACATGGGATGAGAATTTGTAATTTTTCCATTCAGAAATGACATGAAAAATGTTTGTAATTTTTCCGTTCAAAAATTACAACAAATAAATTTTGTTTCATGAAACCATAGACTTAACGTACTTAACCACGTTAATTTTTTTATATTCTTTTTCTTTTTCCTTTATACTTTTATACTTGTTTACATATATTGAGTTCCCAACAACTTCTACTTTCTCGAAACCTAGACCCCTGTCTTGATTTTCTTATTATAAATTGCATTTACCCGAAACAGTTAGAGAAATACCTAAAGTTTTCTTATTATAAATTGCATTTACCCGAAACAGTTAGAGAAATACCTAAAGTATAAACACTGGTGTCAAAATTAACTTAAACTTATACTAAATAATAAGCACAAATAAAGACATTGGGGCAATGAAATCATTCATTTCATCCGATCTAAAATTCCTATTTCTAATACCTACAGTGTTAATTTGACCATTACATTCTGTGTCTGTGGATTACTTAATTAGAGAATAGTCATGATTGTTGGGAAGAAAGATTCCCACGGAAAAATAAAGGCAAAGAGTATTTAATAGTAAATGCCCGTAGCATAAAGGCAATAATGCATCAAGCCCTAAACGGCAAGAACAATATGGAGGAAAATCAATTATGGTGCGATATTGAACTAAGGAACGACACGATGAGAGGCGTCGTGATAGAGAAGAAAATGAAAAGCAATGAAGACCTCGCGGTGGAAAACAGACTCTTGTTTTGATTAATTATAAGCTTAAATTTATTTTAACTTCTACAGACTACACATATATATCTTTTAAAAAATAAGTTCAATTTTCATAAAGTTTTAAAAAACTATAATTATATGATGCATAATATTCATGAAGTATTATGTTGTAATGGTCATTAAATAGTAAGTCATTAACAGTCATATATGAACTACTTTAAAAGAACTAAAAATTATGAACAGTGAAATTTTTAAAATTTAAATTAATTTCCCATAAAAATCATATTTACAAGACTAAAGACAGGGACTGTGGGAGGGACGAATTTTTTTAAAACATTTTTAAATTTTTTTTATTTTTTTCATTTTTTTAAAAGAATTTGTTAGATGCAAGTCCACTAATTATATAATAATTTTTTTTTGTTAGAGACTAAAATAAATTTGGGAGAGATTTAAATTTATTATTAATATATATAAATTTATTATTAGTATATATAAATTTATATATAAAAATTTATATATATATATATATATATATAAATTAATTTATATATATATATATAAAATTATTATTATATATATATAAATTTATTATTAATATTTTTTATAAAGATATGTTTTTAAATTTATTATTACTAATATATATATATATATATATATATATATATTTAAAATTAGATATAAAATTATAAATCAAAATATCATAAAAAATTAAATTTATTATTATTATTATTATTATTATATTATATATATATTATTTATTATTGTAAATTATTATAATTATATTGAGAATATTATAATTATAATTATTTATTAAAATTATAAAAACCAAAATTATAATTTATTTAAAATTATAAAACTAAAATTATTATTATTTATTTAAATCTAACGTGAGAAACTAATAATAATGATACGACGAATGTTATCATTTTTAAATGCATATTTATTGTCATGTCCTCTCGTTCTTTAGGCCTTTACTCCACATGTTAAAGAAAATATACACGTATAAATGATTAAATATCAGTTTGATACAATGACAATAAAGCTTTAAAAGACTTATAAGTAGTATATAAATTATTATTTTTTTCTTCTAATTCTAGAATTAGTTTTAGTCGGAACAACTAGACTTTTTTTTTTTGGATTTACACATGAAGAAAAATATTTTGCCTAATTAAACAACTATATTATTAATTTTGACTAAACTTAGTTTTTATTCTAAATTCATGTAACTATTTAGGTTGAGCTTCTAATTATTATTAAATTTTCTATTCACTATATTTGGGATAAAAAAAATAGACTAATAGCGAGAAAATATATATATATATATATATATAGAGAGAGAGAGAGAGAGAGAGAGAGATGATTTATTATTTTAATTATTAAAATTTTGAGATATTATATATTATAATAGTCTTTAAAACTAGAATTTATTAAATAAACTTTTGAAATGAAAGAGTGTATTAGGTTGAGATTTAAAATACTTGTTTAGGATAAACAAGTTAGTTTTATAGATTTTAAAAGATTTAGTAAAATATAATGATTTATTATATTTTTCTTAAAATAAAATACTTTTATGGCTAAGATTTAATTATTTGTATTTTAAGGAATTTATATCACAAAATTTTTATAAGAATTAACATGTTTTTTTTGTGAAATTATAAGATTATAATATTTTAAATTATTTTATGAATTCATATGATTTGAGATGATTTTATGAAGTTTTGGAAAACATTTAGAATAAAATAAATGAGAACTCTCAATAAAAATTCTTTTCAATTGTAATTAAAACTTATTTTTATTTTTATTAAAATTAAATTATAAAAATATGACATCATTATTATTATCTCTATAATCAATATCATAATTTTTATTATTATTATAATTACAATCACTAATATTTTTATTATCAGAGTTACCATTATTATCTTTTTAAATGTGATAATTAGACAAGATTAGATGTGACGAAATATAGCACATGGTGCTAAGTAAAATTAATAGTATTAATATATTCTGCGGAATATAAAAACATGAATAAGTTAATTAAACTCGTATGTAAGTATAATGGAGTCAATTATAATTTGCATGGACAGAAAATAGAAAATATAACACAGATGTAAGGATATTATAATTTTTTGTCAAGAATTATTCAAGTTTTTTTTTTTTAGCACTTAACATAGGGATAATTTGTCTAATATTATATTATATTATATATATAATATATATATATATATATATATATAAATATAAAAGATTTAAGAAAGAAAACTTTTCAAGACTTTCACTTGTATCATTATATGGACATGGTATTTTAATTTTTAGTTATCTAATTTAGTGAGAACATGTAGGTAAAATGTATGTTTTTATAAAGATACGATAAAAAGTTAGTGTTTTGGGAGAAATAAATTATGTTGATATGTATTTTCGTTGTTTTTGTTTTGAAGAAAAGAAAAGTTATATATATATATATACATATATATATATATATATATATATATATATGTTTTGAGAGTTATGCTGAATAAGAGTGTTGGTAAGATTTTTAAAGTGAAAAGAAGTTTTGGTGAAGGAAGTTTCCTAAAAAGGGATGTTTTTACGCAACAAGTGTTGTAGTTTGTTTGAGCTATGACCTTTATTTTTGGATAAAGGTGGTTATAAGATTTTAAAGTTGACAAGTTAGTTACGCATGACAATATATATTAAAGACTTAAGAATTCTCTCTCAGTGGTTGATACTAATGAGGAATACATAGAAATGAAGATTGTATGAAGGATTCTTATTGGTAGATAGTGTTGAGGAGTCGATTCTGAAATTTAATTGATGTTTGGTGATGGTTGGAGGTATTAGAATGTCTAAGTTAGCTTTAGAGACTTAGAAAAGCTAAAACAACACTTCTGGTTGTTGGTATGTTTACCCATGCAAATGTATTAGCTAAAATAGAATTTTTGCCTAAGTTTTGTTGCCTAGGCAAGGGACTATTCGCCTGGGCAAGAGTTATGAGAGGTCATTTTCCTAGGTGTTAGATCAAGATGATTAATACCCTAAGTTTTGATTAATTACAGAATAGACATTACAGTATTAGACTAAAGCATTGCAAGCTAAAGTCAGACGGAACAAGTATAGACGAAGATAGACCCCTCAAAGTCTACATCTACTGAAGTTTTTCGTCTACCCTTATCAGACCCAACTCATGTCTCAAGACGAAGAATCAAGACTGAAGACAGACGAAGATGTGAAGAAGATTTCGTCTTTTGAAGCCAAGTGAAGTCCAATTTATCCGACTGAGTAACTCGCGCCAGATTTCAAATCAAGTAGTTACTCAAATAAGCTTCCAAAGATGGATAGGAGACTGTGCAAAACCTCTACAACACGAAAAGAAAATCATGCTTTTTGGTGATATCTTTGATCAAGTTAGAAAAAGTTCTGAAAATGTGTTGACTTCGCTGTGTATTCATCATTACTCTGATTGATCTCTGTCACACGTTTGCAAGCTTCAAGAAGGAAAGGACAACAGTCATATTCATGAGTCTAACGGATTTCTCAAGACCTTGCCTATATAAAGACTTCACCACCACTAGTTCAGGCTGGCGATCTTACGCTTGAAAAACTATCTATCAAAGTTTCACTCCCAAACACTTGAACATTATTCTTCATCTGTAAACACATCTCTGCGTAGAGGATCTTTATTTTTTACAAACTCTTTTAAATCCACATTTGTGGTGCCCTTAGCCTGAGGAGGTAGCGTTCCAAAGAATACCTTTATATTAGTCTGAGGAGGCTGCGTTCCAAAGAATACCTGGTTGTATTAGCCTGAGAAGGTTGGGATCAAAGAATATCTATATAGCTAGAAGTGGCTGGGTGCAAAGAATACTTGTAACCATTTCACGGTTTGTAGTGAAAATTTAGCAAGTTGTTAAGTAACTTGATGTAGTTTGCTTAAGACGAACCAATATAAAAATATATCTATCTTTATCTGTTTTTGTTTTTGAGACTAACGAGGATTAATCAACTTAAACATTTTGAACATTAAAATTAACAGTTAAAGAAAAGACGAAGTTGCGTCGACCCTTTGAAAACAACACACGCAAAATGGCAAAAATTTTAATAACACAATTCAACACCCCTTTTTGTGTTTTTGTATTTTACACTAGGTGAGGATGTATTCACCCAGATGAATGCATCAGGTTTTGTAAAAGACAAAAACATAAGAAGGGGGGGTTAAATTGTGTTAATTAAAAAATTTGATTTTCGTTTGTTGTTTTTCAAATGCGGTCACACGAAACTTTCAACTCTTTAATTGTTGATTTTAATTATAAAACGATTTGTTAGTTCAAAATAACAATTAAACACAAGATATTTTTATATTGGTTCGTCTATTCAAGACTACGTCCAGTTACCCAGCAACTACTGAGTTTTCACTACAAACCGTGAAAATGTTACAAGTATTCTTTGCACCCAACCATTTCTGTCTATATCGATATTCTTTGAACACAACCTTCTCAGGCTAAACCACTAGGTATTCTTTGGAACGCTATCTCCGTAGGCTAATACAAGAGGTATTTTTTGGAACGCAGCCTCCTCAATCTAAGGTACCTCACAAGTGGATTTTAAAAGAATTTTCTAAGAAACTAAGATCCTCTACGTAGAGAGGGTTTTACAAATTAAGTTCAGAGCTTTAAGCAAGAGAGCAAAATCATAGACGATAGCTTGTTGCAGCGTGTTCACCAACTTGAATAAGAGCAAGTGAAGTCCTTTATATAGGCAACATCTTGAGAGATCCATTAGACTCATAAATTTTTCCGTTGTCCTTTTCTTCCTTGAAGTCTTCAACTGTGTCAGAGTATAATCATGGATTTGACAAGTTGTAAAGTGGAGCCATAACCTTTTTCTGACTTATCAGATATAACAATGAAAAGTAGATTTACTTTTCGTATTGCAGAGGTTAAACGCGAGTTCCTATTCTGACTTTGGAAGCTTCTTAAGTAACGTAAACATTTGAAATCTGGCGATATGAAAGACTTGAATTTCTTTTGACTTCATAGACGATGGGTCTTCATAAATTTCAGTTTGATAATTCGTCTTGAAAAGACTTCATTGAGTTCGGTCTTAAGACTTCGTCTTAAGCATATTGTCTTATGCTTTCGTCTTGAGGCATGCTTTTGGACAAACGAATGACTTGTTCTGATATGGACTTTAAGGGGTCATCTTCCGTGTGTTCTTGTTCTGTCTGACTTTGACTTGCAATGCTTCAGTCTGATATGTTCTGTCTGTTTTGTAATTAATTAAAACTTGAGACTTTAATCATCTTGATCTAACAGGTTTTAAAAACATTGATGTGCGAGCAGAAACTCATTTTTGAGTTTCTTCTCCCTAAGACTCGAACCTCTCTCTAAACCCTCTCCCTTTTATGTCTTTGAATGTCTTTGAGGGTTTTGAGGTGTGAAGATGTTTGTGGAGTTGCTATTTCTGAGATCTTGTGCTCGTGTAACTATGGAGTCTTGAGTTTTAAGGAGTTCTTCTATGGATCTCCAATACCCACTCTTAAAGGTGGTGTCTTAGAGGTTCGTAGGGCACACATATATCTTCTTTGGCAAAGGTGAGCCATTAAAGTGTTGTTTCTGTTAACTAAGTTGAAAAATCATTGGTTCATATATGAGCTGAAGTCAAAGTTGTTGTTTTCAAAATCAGCCACATTTTTTTTCATCTATGTTATGCCTAGATTGTGAATATGTGATTAACTTCTAAAAATGATAACTTTTGGCGATCCCAAGTTAGTAGGAGTAATTATGTTTTCTAAGGTTTGTGGGTCCTTTTGACCCCAATTTCATGTTTGACCTTGTTTTTTTTTATCAGTATCTTGTGTTGGTTGTTTTAGCATGTGGAATATGTTGCCTGGAGCTTCAAGGAAGAGGTGAGTTTGGTGGGTCATAGAGTTGAAGGTTGAAATGCGTGCTAAATGAGTTGTGTAAAGCACATTACAAAGGTAAGAGGAGTTGTAAATGCAAAATCATAAGAAATGGGAGATTGAATTGTATTAAAAAATATTTCACAAATTTTTACAAAATATTTTTTTTGTATCGTCTAAAGGATTAGATGCAAGATATTTAGAAACAGAAGAAGTATGTGTCTGGTTAATCAGACTTAGATTTCCAAAACAAATTTTCTAAATAATTTTCACAAAAGATAATGTTTTAATCAAGTTAGTCCCAATTAGTGAAAATAAAAAAAATAAACAAACGTACAACAAGAGAGTTTTCGTATTGATTCATTTTATCCATAAGACTACATCTTGTTCCTTAACAACAGCTAAGACTCCACTATCTTTTGTGTGACATAAGTATTGTTTCAACCTCAACCACTTCTAGCTAACCTAAGTATTCTTTGAATACAACCTCTTTAGGATAACTCGATTATTCTTTGATTTTAGCCTTTTTTGGCTAAACACTTCAAGTATTCTTTAAACACAACCTCTTCAAGCTAATGTCTACCACTAATGGTACATGATTTACTTACAGAAAGGCTTTTGGCTAACAAAAAAATACTTTGCATAGAGAGGAATATACAATGAAGAACAAAATTAAAAGTTTTTCACAAGAGAGAGATTTGAGTTTTCAAACTACAAGAGCTTTAACTTATAAAGTAATCTTTCCTTCAAATCTTCAATCTTCAACCTTTCTGTAGATGGAGAATTTGAAGTAGCTGTTAGACTCAATGACTTTAAAGTCTTCAATTTATCCGTTGGAAGCGTGTTGCACTACCATGAGCATTTAATGTATTTTCATGGGATGTTAAATAAAAAATGAAAACTTTTTGCAAAAGGTAAGGGATGAATGTTGTAAAATGTATCTTCCTTTCTATAACAGATTGATGAGTCATTATTTTAATCACCTTATCTGCATCTATTATATCCCAATACAACATAATTAAAGATTAATTAGAATGATTTAATGCATTTATGAGTTTGGGGTCATTTAGACTTTAAGTGTTTAAATTGTTCTAAATTCGTTTTATTATTCCAGATTTAACCACTTTCAGTAAAATAGGCATATCTGCCTCCACAGATCTCCGTTTCAGCTCCATTTTATATCTAATTAAAGATGATTGAAAGATCTACAAATGTCATGAAGACATTAAGAGCTAATTCGGAGTGAATCTGGGGTGAATATGGCTTCTAAGATGACGCACGGAACCAAATTATTCTCTCAGTAAATTCCAGTTTTGACAAGGTCCACTAAAACGAGCATAACTTTCAGCACAGTACTCTGTTTGAGCTCCATTATATGTCAAATTAAAGAAGACTCAAAGAGCTACAAGTGCTATGAAGATGTGGAAAGTCAATTCGGACTAAATATTGGGTGAATTTGGACATGAAGATGACGTATGAAACCAGGATTAAATGCAGTAAAACTTTGTAATGGGGTTGGTGGATAGTAAATGGGGTTGGTGGAGAGTAAATGGGGTTGGTGTAGGTAATTGGGTTGGTGGACAGCCACCCCCCTTACCTAACACATCATTTGTTCTCCTATAAATACTTGTAAACACTTCACACAAAAAGACACCACACTACATTTCACTTTGAAGTGAGTGACACACTTCACTTGGACTTGTAGTTCACTTGTAGCTAGTTCTTCTTCTTCTTCTTCTTCTTTTTCTTTATTTGCTTTGCTAAGGTTCAAATATTTTCTTTTCATTTCCATTCAATTCTTGTTGTTTTATAGAAGTTTATAAAGTTCTAAATTAGGAGGCTTTGCCACCTTCACCTGAATTTTATAAATTTCTATGTTCTTCATGTTCTTCATTTGTTCTTCATGTTTTGGTTAATTTATTTTAATTTCCAGCACACATGTTTAATTTTTACACTTATTTTCTGCATCTTCAATTTCCAGCAATTTCAATTCCAGCAATTTAAATTCCAGCAATTTAATTTCCAGCAATTTAAATTCCAGCATCTTTAATTTCCTTGATCTTAACTTGTTATAATTTCAATTTTTTTGTTTGCAATTTCGTTTTTAAATCAAATGGAAGGCTAAATATCAAAAGGTTAATCTCTTGATTAAGGTTGCAATGATACTTTGAGATTATGTTCATGATTGCTCGTTCAATTTGTTATAAACTCTTCATCATTCATGCTAGCTCTTAATGACTATGTGTTTGCTTAATTCACATAAGGAGAACCAAGATTAATTTTCGCTTAGTCAATTAATCTTGCTTCCAATAATATCAACTTATATCTTGTTCTCATGCTTAATGGAATGAAATATAAGGAATTGGAATGAATGATGTATGTGTTTGCTTAATTCACATAAGGAAAACTAAGATTAATTATCGCTTAGTTAATTGATTGAAGTTGGATTGAGAGTTGAGTAAATTGAACATTTGATGTGATTGATTTTCGCTTAGTTAATTAATCTGGTTATCAAGGATAAGTGAGTTGCAATCTAATCAAGAGGTTAATCTATTTTAGTTTATCATTTTATCTTGTTTAGCAATTCTGTTTTTACAATTCTGTTTTCAAAAATCAAACAAACAACCCCCCCTTTATGTGTATTGTGTTTGTGTCTTGTGGCTTGTGTTTGATAGAAACTTGAGTGATGGTCCTTGAGAGAGACGATCTAGGAGTCACTTCCTAGTACTACATATTAATTGTATTAATTATACGAGTGCTTTTATTTTTGTTGAACCAGTGAGGGAAATTAGGATATTAGATTGGTGTCTTTTAATCATCTATTAATTGCATTTTAAGTACTGTTAAGTATTGTTACTGTTACATTTAATTGTTGCTGTTAAATTGTTTTTAATATTTCGGCTACAGAGAAGTAATAAAGTAATATGTAGGAAACAATCTAAGTCCACTATTACTGTAAAGTAGTAGCAGAATTTTGTTTTATTTGACGCACGTTCGGTGCGTGTGTCACATCCCCTCACCTCAAAACCTTTAAGAACACTCAGGAGCATGAAAAGGAGAAGGTTTGGGATCAGTAGAATTTGATGTACGTTGTTGTACGAGATCAAATTAAATTAGGTAATTAAAGCTGCAATATAGTGCAACCTAGGGGGGTTGCCTAGATATTTGTGAAACACATTCAGATTGGGCACTTCTCATTTTGCAATTTTCAGAATTTCATTTTTCCAGATTTTGCTCTCTTCTTCTTCTTAAGTTTCTCTGCTAGGGTTTGCTTTGGGTTTCAACTTTCGGTCTCTTTCAATTCAGCAATTATGCAATTCGATTCCATTCTCTTGCACTTGAGATTTTAATTCTGTTTTTGGTTTCAATTCTCGCAATTTCAGTTTCTGTACTTTCGAATTCCAACACTTGTTTTTGTTCTTGCTTAGCATTTTAATTTCGTTTTTAGTCTTTGCTATTGTGTTTTTTATTTCTGTTACAGAATTCTGATTCATGTATGGTTTAATTTCATTTATGCACAACTAATTTCATCAACGAATTCGATCTCAATAGTATTCCTAATTTCTTCTCCATTTTCAATTGCATGAGTACTCGTTTTAGATTCTGTAATTTCGAATTCATTATGTTGATTGATGTTTTAATTTGAGGTTGTTAATTTCTAGTGTTGTTGATTTACAATGGATGCAGTGAACTAATTTTAGGATTCAAAACCGAATTGTGTGGTCTCATGCGATTGTGTGAGTTTAAATGTCATCGAGTGTTCGATGAAAATTCTCTAAGATCTTAGAGTGTTAGTTCAGTGTTGGAATGCAGAAATTTCGGTTCCAATAAACTACATAGATGAGTGCTTTTATTTTTGTTGAACCAGTGAGGGAAATTAGGATATTAGATTGGTGTCTTTTAATCATCTATTAATTGCATTTTAAGTACTGTTAAGTATTGTTACTGTTACATTTAATTGTTGCTGTTAAATTGTTTTTAATATTTCGGCTACAGAGAAGTAATAAAGTAATATGTGGAAAACAATCTAAGTCCACTATTACTGTAAAGTAGTAGCAGAATTTTGTTTTATTTGACGCACGTTCGGCGCGTGTGTCACATCCCCTCACCTCAAAACCTTTAAGAACACTCAGGAGCATGAAAAGGAGAAGGTTTGAGATCAGTAGAATTTGATGTGCGTTGTTGTACGAGATCAAATTAAATTAGGTAATTAAAGCTGCAATATAGTGCAACCTATGTCATTTTCCTAAGGATTATTCAATTGTTTTCACAACCAAAAACTATAAATCAGAATCAGGGGTTTTCAATGTGAAATTATAATGAAATTAAAATGAAACAATTTGGTTTAATTACTTGTTAATAGTAAGTTATTAACAAGTAATTAATCCAACTAATTAAGAACTAAAATAGATATGATGAAGATCAATTCGATCTTCTTTTGGTCCCTAAAATCCTCAACTGATTCAAAAATATGATGAGGATCACATGTGCATACCAATTAAAAATCAGAATCCTAACAATTAATTGATAGCTCGACACTCTATGATTATAATGTATTTTTATCGAACACTTGGTGACCTCAATGAATGCAATCACATTTGACACACAATTTGGTCTAATTCATGTGCAACTCGAGCACTTATGCATTCTCCTTTAATTGAAAGTAGAAACAAATCAAGGATGCACTTCAATTTGATCAATCGACACAATTAAACCCTAAACCCCAATCTGACCACAAAACCCCCAATTTCCAGAAAACCATGAACCTAAAGATCAAGAAACAACTCCTAGGAAAACCGAATTGAATAAAGAAACTAGCTACTCATGATTGCTAAATTAAAATTGAAATTTGCAATGAAAGAAAATGAAGAAAAAAAGTGGGCATAGAAGAAAGAAGAAAAGCACGAGAAATCTAGAGAAGAGAAAAGCACAAAACAAAAATTGCAATTGAAAATATGCGAAATGTCCAATGAAAGTGTAATCTGGTCACCAATACACAGGTCATGTGCAAGGCATATGACTCACTTAAAATCGGGGTCAACCCCTGTCTAAAATGTGTTTGGGTCGACTACCCACATCCTAAAGCTAATGGGTCAAATATAATGAGTTGGGCTAAAAAATTGCACAAATAAATAATTTTCGTAAGGCTTTAGCTTTAGATTTTTTATGTCAAATTCTAGTCATATTTTGTCCCTTTTGAAGTCTGAATTTGGCTTTGAGCCCTCTAATAGTACTTTTAAATCTTTAAGTTATCTACAAAATAAAACCAAGATTAGATCAATCAGAGGTTTGTAGAAAACATTATGACAAAATAACGAAAACTGTGTAAGTTTGAAATATACAAGTAAATTAGATCAAAATTTCAATTACGTTCCAATTAGTCCAGACAACAAAGAATATTCTAAATCTCATTAATTACCCACTAATCAGACTTTAATTATTATTTATTATGCAACGAGAAAGTGATTAAGATAATGATATATCAATCAGGTCGAAAAAAAACTAAAAATTGAGCTTCTATCTCTTGCAACCAATATACATAATACTGGTGTGTTTGCCTGAGCAATAGCTAGACTCGCCTTCATGACCAAACTTAGTTTCGAAGTTCTGTTTTGTCCCTTACACTTGCATGGACAAAGCATGTTTCACCTAGACAAATATACCAATAACTAGAAGTGTTGTAATGGTCTTTTCAATTTGTTTAATGCTTAATAGCAATTCAAAAGGACTTTGAATCATGGAAGGTTAGAATTGTCTAGCTACAAAGGATTTAAAATCTTCTTAAGTTGGGTTTTATAAAGATAAAAACACAAAAAAGAGGTTGAATTGTGTTTTAAAATCGTTTTTCACAAGCTCTTTCTTTTTCTTTAAAAGGTTCGTTTGAGAACTTAGACACACATTCTCATAGACGTTATAATAGATTTGTAAACAAACATATAACTTTACAAAACAACTCTAGTTAGTAAATAAAATAGGAAAACGATAAAAAGAATACAAAGAATTTTTATATTAGTTTGTCTAATCAAGACTACGTTCAGTTTCTTAGTAACAACTAAAATTCCACTAACTTAGAGTGATTAAAGTATTGTTTGACCACGTTCACTTTTGGCTAATCCAAGTATTCATTGGTCATAGCCTCTTCCGGCTAACACAACCCAAGTATTGTTTAAACTCAGTTTCTTCAGGCAAAAACTCCAATTATTCTTTGAGCTTAGTCTCTCTAACCTAATCGTACAAAGTATTATTTGGCCCCAGCCTATTTAGGCTAAACTATCACTAATGGTATGGATTTACATAAGAGGTTATCTAACTAAAGATATCAACCTCTATGTAGAGAGGAATGTACAATGTACAATGAAGAATAAGAATAAGACTTGTTACTATAAAGATTTCAAAGTTGAACTGAGAGCTTTTTCCAGAGTAGTCTTCTAACTTTAAATCTTTGACCTTCAACTTTTATTAAATGGAGAGCTCGAAGTAGTCATTAGACTTACAACTTTAATTTCTTCACTCCATCCACTTAAAGTGTACTGAACATTCCTTTTACGCATTTTTGAGCTATCAATATCAGAGTTGCAAAATTCTTCATAATTCGAGGATTAAGTTCTGAAAAAATGTTCTACTTTCTATAACGGATCTTCATGTCAAAAACATTCTTCTTATCTTTTATTTGACATGTCATTTCATGAAGAGTTAATTGACTTCCTTATAATTGATTAGGACAAAGACTTTTCTGGTAAAACTCTGTATAAAACAATTTTTAATAGTTAGAGTTTGTTTAAATATAAAGGACGAATTGAATATATTTTTTTTTTTTTTAAACTTCAAACTTTATTTATCTTTTCATTAATCTGGTCACTAACTTCATCTAAGATTCATTATTCATCTAATAACTTACGAATCGTTTATCAATATTTTATCATTTTTCAGTTTTTATAATATGTTAGTTTCATTTATCTTATAAATAATTTTTTTTATCTAAATAATTATAATTATTAAAATTAAATAATATAATTTATATTTAAACAAATTTAACTTGATTTACCGAGAATATTCTCGTTGATACCATGCTAAAGCTTTTCCATTCATGCCACCACAACCACATGTAACTTCTTAGTTTTTGCCATCTTCTTGAATTCAAAATACCTTTCCACTTAGTTTGTCCAACCATATGCATCTTCTCCATCAAAAACTAGAATTTCCAATTTTTGCCAACGTTTTTCATGAACCCGTGACCCAACTAGATCTGCAACCTCATTTTAATTTTCTGCATGACTCCTGTCTTCTTGTTAAGGATAAATAGCAACCGTTCTTATTTACTAATAAGAGGTCTAACAAATAATTTCAGCTTTATTACACTTAACTTTAATCCTTACAAGTATATGAAGAAAAAAATTGTTTTATTGTTTTGTTTTCAAACAACTTACCCTTTTATTGTCTCAAACATTGCACCTTAAAGTTTAAAGTATTATGTTCTATCTAAATATTATTCGAACTTCTAATGATTTATTAATTAAAAATCTTTATACTTTTCAAATGGAGCAAGTTCACTAGGAAAATTTCTTTGCTCTCTAAAATTCTCTGTCATCGATAAAACGGTACAATTTTTATCTTTCTTTTAGTTACAACAACTTATTAATTTTTTTGGATAATCTAATATTCATTGAAGCTTTTGATTATTTCAAATTAATTAATAACATTTTGGACAGATTGGAATATAATATTTATTGGAATCTAAATTATTAGATTACCATTTAGCTTTTGGTTAAGCTCTTAAACATCGCAGTTAATAAATATAGCTGGATGTTTCAATGGCTGGACTTAATTTTTGGGTGTAAATTATTATTTATTGCTTTTTGGCTTTTCCATTAGACATGCATTAGAGTAACTGTATTAGTGAAACTCATCAAATGTTACGAACTTATAGTTTTAATACGAGACTATTCCTATGTTATATTTGTCATATGTGCGATCTTTTTATCCAATGTAGCAGATTATACATTTAAAGTGTTTAATGTATAAATTAATTATTTGACCCTTTATTAATGAAAATATATTTAATACGAATATTTAATTTTTGTACGAGTTATAATTACATTTATATTTTTCAATCATACAATCAATTTATTTAAATTATACTCGTAAAATTATTCATTTGAAATATTTAAGAGTAAAATATTTCAATTTTTAATTTGTTCTCGAGTTAACAAATTTAATTCACTTGTCTACAGACTTGGATCAAATCAATTTAGACTAGAAAAAGAGATTTCATATCAAACTTGATCAAATTTCGAATTCAACTAATTCTCATTGAATCGTGTGTCATATCTGAAAAGTTACATTGGCCTTTGTTGATCTCTAGTTCTAATAACTTTAAAATATAAAAATATCTAATACAAAATATTAATATTAGTCAATTTATCAACTAAACCCCCTTTCGCATAATATATTAATACAAATATTTTTCTTATTAATGTTTTCTCCTTTTTCTCCTTTTCTCTACATGTGGTTGTAAGGTAACTAATTATTTGATTTATATTGGAGTTCATCACCAATGGTCTTTTTAAAATAAGTTACCTACTGTTTTTTGTACGCAAAAATAAGGCCCCACCTTCACCGTACTGATATGGATTAAAAGAGTAGCAAACACTGCTTTTTATTTTTTTGTCAATACAAAAAGTACTCTTAATTTTTTATTTAATCATTAATTGCTAAAATATAATTTTGTTCTCTTATCTCAATCATTAGTTTAGTTGATTAGTCAAAGTTTAATCTTTTAGTTTACATTTTATCCATTGTTATTACTAATGGGGTGGGTCCATTTGCCATGTCTTTGCTTGCACTTCACAGTTACTAATTTAGAAATAATAAAACCAAACTCATAACATATATACCAAAATCAGCGAGTGTACTAACTCTCAGCAACAATGGTCAATAAGGCAGTGCTAATCGCCGTTTTGGTGGCTTCGATTTTGTTGGTGGCAAAATCAGAGTACATAGAGTACAATACGACGCAGAGGATAATCCCCGACAAAATAAACGTGCACTTGGTTCCTCACTCCCACGATGATGTTGGTTGGCTCAAGACCGTCGATCAGTACTACGTTGGAGCCAACAACTCCATTCGGGTCTCTGTTTTTTCTTTCTTTTTGGCTGCAAAGTTAGTGATTGATTACTCAAGATTAATGAGGTGATTTTGTGGTTGCAGGGTGCATGTGTGCAGAACGTGCTGGATTCTGTTATATCATCGCTCTTGGAGGACAAGAATCGCAAGTTCATCTATGTTGAGATGGTAATTAATTGTATTTAGTTGTTTTAGGTTGCGTTGCATTGCATAAATGTTTTCAATGTAATTGAAATTCGTAATGAATAAATAGCTGTTTTATAATATATAAACTATATTATGATTAAAATTCAACATAAAAGCTATTTTTTTGAATGTATAAATTATATTTTGGATATTATTACAGTACAATTATGCAAGGATATTTTTAACTATTGATGATTTATTTTAAAAAAATACATTAAAATTTAATTTAAAGAAGAGTGTAGTTTGGGATGATTGAAGAGATTTTTTAGCTAGCTGCAGGGAAAACATATGAAATACACCTTCAAAAGAAAATATATCGAGAATGTTAGCCAAGAGAATGAGGAGAGTGAAAGTCTCACTTTACAAGTTCTGTATTCTAATTTATAATATATAAGAGTAGGGAGCACAACTTTTCTATACTTGCATGTTTTTTGGTGAGGGATTTTATAGGGCAAGAAGTAAGTAATTGGTGGGTTTAATTGAGTGCTGATTTTTTTTTTTAATTCTTTTATGCATAGGCATTTTTCCAGAGATGGTGGAGACAGCAGAGTAAAGCAATGAAAATTAAAGTCAAGGAGCTTGTCAACTCGGGTCAGTTGGAATTCATGTAATGTTACTATCTTATTTTATTCTTCCTGAAGCTAGCTAATAATTTCTTTCTTTTTTTTTTTTTTTCAATTTCAATTGTATAATTTGAAGTTGCAATAGCTAATGATTAGCTTGAAGGTGAAAGATTTCTTTCTGGGAGGGTGTTTTTGCCTAGTTTATAAGTGGCATAGTTCATGCTTAAGTTGGTGATAATCAATCTGATCAGACATTACTTATTCTTGTTTTAATTTTGGTTTTGGTTCCTGAATTTGTTTTTGAAGAAATGGGGGTATGTGTATGCATGATGAGGCCACCCCACATTACATTGATCTAATTGACCAGACGACTCTCGGGCATCAATTTATCAAAGAGGAATTTGGCAAGGTTCCAAGAGTTGGTTGGCAGATTGATCCGTTTGGCCATTCTGCAGTTCAAGCTTACTTGCTTGGTGCTGAGGTATGTTTATCATAATTGAACCATGTGGAAACTTATCTGTACTAGTTACCAACATAATGCTTGATTTCAGTTCTAGTCACTGGAAGTTGTACTATTGTATTTGTAGTCAGTCATTCACTCAATCATATTGAAGTTGTAGCATACTAGCATGTCATCATGATTTTGCAAATCCTATGCAATTGTGTTTTTGCTGCAGCTAGGATTCGATTCACTCTTTTTTGCTAGAATTGATTACCAAGATAGAGCCAACCGACTAAAGGAGAAGACTCTAGAGGTTATTTGGCAGGGTTCCAGATCTCTTGGTTCTTCTTCGCAAGTTAGTTTCTTAATGATCCCGTTTCTACTTATAAGCAAGATATTTTTGTCTTCTTTCAGTTCAATCATGAATTATTCCTGTGGCTAACTTTATTGCAGATATTCACTGGGATATTTCCCAGACATTATGATCCTCCTGATGGTTTCACATTTGAGATAAATGATGTTTCTCCTCCTATTCAGGTAATCTTCTTTTAGTTATTTTAAAATTTACTTGAAGAATATGTTAAATATTCTATTTTCTTCTCTTCTAAGATTCGTGTAAAACTAAATTGAAGGATGATACTCTACTGTTTGACTATAATGTTCAAGAAAGAGTCAACGACTTTGTATCTGCTGCCTTAGCTCAGGTGAGGTTTGGCTGACAGTTGAACTTCTTTGTGTTGTTATATAAATCTCTCTTATTGACATCTGAAATGCTTAATGAGGTCCAAGAATGCTAGTTATACTCTAATTAGTGAACTTGGAATGCAGTGGCCTTCTGATTTGTTGCTTTTTCCAGAGAAGCCCTAACATATGTGTTTTGGTGGGAAAGATTTTGAAGGGAATTTCTTCTTGTTCTTTTAAAATTTTCACAGGATCTTTTTGACACCTAGCAGATGCATCTTAAAGCAGCCATGACTGATAAAAG
The DNA here is from genome assembly GCA_026586105.1 of Hylodesmum podocarpum. Lineage (NCBI taxonomy): Eukaryota > Viridiplantae > Streptophyta > Magnoliopsida > Fabales > Fabaceae > Hylodesmum > Hylodesmum podocarpum. The sequence continues at coordinate 1,076,689 of JALJEV010001341.1, forward strand.
AACATTTATTACCTAAAAAAAATTTCAGCTTCTATTAATTACAACAATTTTCCTTTTCCTATTTCTTGCCCTTTTTGTTTTATAGTATCCATCTTCCGTACTTTCAGATGTCCCCAAAAGCAAATTTTGTAGTTTTAGTTAAATTTTATACATTTTTGTAAGGTATCTTTTTCAGAGAACCTAACCTATAACACCACAGCTTTTGAAAAGCCTGATAATGCAGCAAATTTAAGTGAGTAAATATTTATTTTTATACATTTATTTTAATTGGTTTTAAGTTATTTTTTTAATGGAATGTTTGTATATCACAGAAGTTACAGACTAAAGATTTTACTTGTTTCTAGGCTAATGTGACCAAAACAAATCACATTATGTGGGCAATGGGGACAGACTTCCGTTATCAATATGCTAATTCATGGTTCAGGCAGATGGATAAGTTTATCCACTATGTCAATCAGGTACTCTACCTTGTAATTGTGTAAAAAATGTTTCTCTGGAGTTCTTGTTATCGCTATGATAATTTATCTTTGATGAGATTTACTAGTTTAGCTCCTTTGAGTTAAAAATTGTATTTTCTTTTTGTGGCACACTCTTAGGATGGACGTGTCAATGCATTATATTCAACACCATCTATCTACACTGATGCAAAATATGCGGCTAATGAGTATTGGCCTCTTAAAGTTGATGATTTCTTCCCGTGAGTTTATCCTTTCCCAAATAAGTGATTTCTCTTTCCTTCCCCTCATTAAAAAAAATCCAAACAAAAGTTTGTGTAATTTCCCTCCCCTTCTATTCTAAGGGATGTATAGAGGAATTAATTACCTAATCAACTAAGAATCAATATTCAATAACAACTAGTGTGTGTTATACATGTGATAATATCTATTGTACATGTGCTAAATTCTAACTCTAACATAAGCTTATTCTTCATTTTCTTCCCCTTGTCCCATCTTTTTCTTTGCTTCAAAGCTTCCACATAGTTTAGGGATGTCAGTTTTGAACTCAAGTCAAAATATTTTAGGTATGCAGATCACCCAAATGCATATTGGACTGGATATTTTACAAGTAGGCCAGCTTTGAAGGGCTATGTGAGAGTGATGAGTGCTTACTATCAGGTAAAATCTTGACCTCTTGTACTTCATGAAGCAATTTGTTATGCGCTTGTGAGTTCTCAGCTCATTTTCCCTTGTTTGGGCTACCTTTACTGCTATTCTTCAATTCACATTTAGGCAGCAAGGCAATTGGAATATTTTAAAGGGAGGAATGAAGCAGGACCAAATACTGATGCATTAGCTGATGCTCTAGCAATTGCTCAGCACCATGATGCAGTTAGTGGCACACAGAGGCAGCATGTTGCTTCTGATTATGCACTGCGAATATCAATGGGATATGCAGAGGTGCATATTAATAATTTTCTGTTTGGGTATTAATATAATATAATAAACATAAACTTATTTGGTCTCCAACTTTTTTATTTGCAGGCAGAAAGGTTGGTTGCATCTGCACTTGCTTCCTTGGTAAACCAGAGATTAAGTTCACATAGGGTGAACCAAGTGACAGATTTCCAGCAGGCAATGCACTATACGCATAGCATTAGTTTCTTTTTTATTTCTTTTATTGGAAGAATCCATCATAATTAACTACTACTCTGTTACTTTTTTACTTGATAATCAATTAAAAATCAAAGTAAAAGATTTCATTTTATGCCACATCCCAAATTTACATCAACAACATAAACTCGTCCTCAAACATCGTGCATTCCATTGAGAAAATGTTACAGATTTTATGACATTGACCTTTCTTAGCTGATAAGGGCTCTTAAGTTTTTTGGGTCCATAATTAAAGTGATATAAATGAATGAGAAAGGAATTGTCTTGTCCTACCGAAAATGCTTATGGGTGAGTGTTCTTTTATGTCTCTTTTAACTCTTTTGCTTTTTGATATAAGCTATTGAAATCTATTATTTTCACTAGTTTTCATTAACTTGGGCTTCGTAAGGGTTTTAAAACATTCGATATTATACTAAATTATGTGAATCTGTTGGCAGTGTCCTCTTCTCAATATAAGTTACTGCCCTCCATCAGAAGCTACATTGGTTAATGGAAAAAGCTTGGTAAGGACAGTACTCTATCATATTATCATTATGTGTGTTGATTTTATATTATCATTATGTCAGCTATTAATTTATTTCATGACTATGATTAGGTACTAATCTTGCTGATTAAAATGTTTCTGTCAATTTTTAATTCCTTTTAGGTGATTTTTGTTTATAATCCTCTTGCTTGGAAGAGGGAAGATGTTATTCGAATTCCCGTAAGTTCTTTTAATGGTATTTCATTCACTTTATTTCCTTTTGGGTATGGACTGTAAAAAATACATTCCAGCACTTCAAAATCAGTGGATAGTCATTACTACCATGCTCCAATTACTTGGTTATCATTGGGTCATTTTCTTCTTAGTGATTGTGGCATTTTTTTTGTCTTGAAAGATATATTATTTCACTGATTGTTGCTGTCAAATTAGACGGGAAATTATGTGTGTTTAGCATACACACAGCGATCTTATTTATAATAATCAGGGTGGACATAAAAAAGATAACGAAATAATTGAATAATCTTTACAAGATCTGATAAGATCTAATCTTATCCTTATCTCAACCTAATAAGTTAGAATCTAATCTTATCTTTAATAGATAAGATATAACAACCTGAATAATCTTATCTTTATTAAATAAGATAGAACAACTTATTAGTTCTTATCTTTAAGAGATAACAACCTCCTACAGTTTTGACACTCCCCCTTAAGCTGGTGAGTAGGTGTTCTCCATTCCTAGCTTGGATATAATTCTTTCAAAGTTAGTACTGTTCAGTCCTTTGGTGAGTATGTCTGCAACTTGACTTTGAGTGGACACATGGGGTGCAAATCAAGCCACTGTCTAGTTTTTCCTTGATAAAATGTCTGTCCACCTCAATATGTTTAGTTTTATCATGCTGTACCGGATTGTGGGCTATGCTAATTGCAGATTTATTGTCACAATATAACCTCATCGGTTCATCCCATTTTATCTTCATGTCTTCCAATATAATCTTCAGCCATAGGAGGTCACATATTCCTTGGGCCATTGCTCGAAACTCCGCTTCAGCACTTGATCTAGCAACTACATTTTGTTTTTTACTCTTCCAAGTCACTAGGTTTCCACCAAGGAAGGTGCAGTATCCAGTAGTTGATCTCCTATTTTAGTTGACCCTGCATAATCTGCATCCGTGTATGCTTCAAGGCATACACTCTTGTTTCTTTTAAATAGAATCCCTTTTCCTGGAGTCCCTTTTAAATACTGAACAATTCTGAGTGCAGCTTGCAAATGTGTCTCCTTTGGTTGGTGCATAAATTGGCTGACTAGACTCACAGCAAAAGCAATGTCTGGCCTAGTGTGAGATAAGTAAATAAGTCTGCCCACAAGTCTTTGGTACCTTTCCTTGTTCACAACATTATCCTCCTCCGAACTTCCCAACTTTATATTTGGATCAACTGGAGTACCGGCTGGTTTGCAGGATGACTTTCCTATTTCTTTAAGCAAATCAGTTATATATTTTTGTTGAGATATGGAGATTCCCTTTCTTGAAATGAGCCACTTCAATCCCCAGAAAGTATTTAAGTCTCCCTAATGCCTTAGTCTCGAATTCTGTGGCAAGACATTGACTCAACATTCTCTTTGTCATATCCAGTTATTATAATGTCATCTACATACACCAATAATATTGTTACTCCCCCTGAAACTGAATGTTTGATAAATAAGGTGTGATCTCCTTGGCTTTGTTTGTAGCCCAAACTTGTCATAACTTGGGTGAATCTTCCAAACCATGCTGTTGGGGATTGTTTCAGCCCATATAGTGCCTTTTTTAGCTTGCAAACGGTTCAAGAACAACCTTTGCCCATCATAACCAGGGGGCAACTCCATGTATATTTCTTCTTCAAGGTCTCCATGTAGGAATGCATTCTTCACATCAAACTGCTGCATGTCCCAATCATGATTAGCTGCAAGTGATAATAATACTCCGACTTTGTTCATTTTAGCAACTGGGGCAAATGTCTCCAAGTAATCCACTCCATAGGTCTGTGTGAATCCTTTGGCTACTAACCTTGCCTTGTAACGTTCAATGGTCCCATCAGCTCGATACTTTACAATATATACCCATTTGCACCCTACTGGTTTTTTTTCAATTGGTAAGGTGACAAGTTCCCAAGTTCTGTTCTTGTTTAGTGCCTCCATTTCCACATCCATGGCTAGTTTCCATTTCTGTCGGATAATGCTTGAGATACGAGAGGAAGGTGTGGGTGTAGAGTTTAAGTTTGTGAGAAAGGTTTTATGGGTAGGAGAAAATCTTTCAAAGGATAGGAAATTTGATAGAGGGTAAAGTGGTTGTTGGGTGTATGTTCGGTTCCTTTCTAAGGAGCAATAGGAAGATTCAGGTTTTGATCCACCCGTGCTTTGAATTTTCCAAAATAAACTCATTAGAATCATTGGAATTTTTAGGATTAGAAACTGTTACCTCATGTAAAGATTGTAGGTTGGATTCTTGAACATGGATAGATTCTGGAATGACCCTTTCTCTCCTTGAATATACCAGGTTTTTCCCAAATTTTCCACCACCATTAGGTGCAGGTTCAACTACTGTTTCAAGTGCTTGTTTAAGTGCTGATTCAGATATTTGTTCAGGTGCAGATTCATGTTCTATTGCTGGTGCTGATTCAGGCTTGACTGCTGGTTCAGGGGCAGCAATGCTATTTCCACCAATTTCAGGTCCAAATGTCATATTTGGAAATATGAGCGGCTCATCTTCCTCTTTTACATTCTCCCCGAAGATGGAAATTTGGGAGTAGCTCTCATATTCATTGAAGGTGACATCCCTTGACACAAATAATCTCTTTGACGGGGGGTGAAAACACTTTTATCCTTTTTGTGTGGTTGAGTACCCTAAGAATATACATTTGACAGCCCTAGGGTCCAATTTTCCCCTTTTCATTACTATGAACATGCACAAAGGATACACATCCAAATATTCTAGGTCGAAGTTTATTTGTAGGGTCTACGTGTGGGTAGAAGGAGGATAAAACTTCCATGGGGCTTTTTGATGCTAAGAGTTTTGAGGGTAACCTATTGATTAGGTAGGTGGCAGTAAGAAGGGCTGCCCCCCAAAATTTCTTAGGAACATGGTTTTGAAAAAGTAGAGCTCTAGTTTTTGTCTAATAAGTGTCCATTTTTCCTTTCTGCAATCCCATTTTGTTGGGGCGTGTTAACACATGAAGACTCATGAATTATCCCTTCCTTTTGGCAAAAAGAGTTGAGTACATGTGTTGGTCCCTGTGTTGAATTTAGAGGCGGGTGAATAGATTCAAGTTCCCTATGTTCAATTTTATCCTTTATCAAATTCTTTCCCGATTCAATAACAGTTCAGAGAGATATAGCAGCGGACATAGAAAGAAATTGTAAAGCGATAGTTTCAGATAAAGATAAGAGATAAGGTAGAGAGAAAGTAATTTATCCTGGTTCGGCGTTCGGCCTACGTCCAGTCCCAACCTAACAATTGTTGCGATCGGTTTCCACTATAATGATTTCTTGTGTCTAATACAAATACACTGCACAAACACAAACAAAATCAAAATAACCAAAACACATGTTCTTCTCCTAAGAACATATCTCTCTACTTCTTGAATCCTTCAAGAATCACCTTTGAGAGCACCTCTCTCAAATTCCTTAACTCTTCTTCTAGAGAACAACTTTCTCTTAAGAGTTTTTGAACAAAAACAAATGCAAAACAAGATAAAGATCAATAAAAATTACACCTGATGTGTATGATCTGATCAAGATTATAACCAATGTATTCAATCCTTCACACACTCTTCATCTCTAGAGAAAATCTTTTGAAATCTTGAAGAGAATTCTTAGAACTTGTGTTCTTTGTAAACTCAGTTTTTCGCTCTTCCTTTCTTCTTGAAAAAACTCAAAGATTTCTCTTGTTGTTGAAAATCAAATCAAAGAGGTTTTAATTTAAAGCAGTTCAAAAACTTTCTGAGATGAATTCTGGTGTGGTAATCGATTACTAGGATGTGGTAATCGATTACTCCAGAGAGATTTTGCCTCCTCTGTTATCTCAAGCACGAAGTAATCGATTACTAGGATGTGGTAATCGATTACTCCAGAGTGTTTTAGGCTTACCTGATTTCTCAAACTGTTGGTAGTCGATTACTGATATATGGTAATCGATTACTTCAGCTTAAAATCATTTTTTAAAAAAGTTTTCAACTTGTCAAATCAAAATAGGGTTTCCAAACTTGCTCTAGCTTGATTCTCAGAGTAGATTCAACTTCTCTGTGAAGTGAGATTGAATAAAAACCACACTCAAAGCCTATCCTATAACAATCAATACAATTAAACTCCTATTTACAATCTATCATTAAATTCAATATTACAAGTAAATCAAAACTAAAAACAAGAGACGACTTCTTCAGCTTCAAGTCCAACAACATGGTTAAAGTATTCCTTGGCATTATCAGATCTAATTCTTTTTATATTAACTCCAAACTGATTTTTAATCATAGAGACAAACTGGAAAAAAATGGAGCTAATCTCAGATTTATGTTTCAATAGGAAAACCCAAGTCACTCTGGTACAATCATCTATGAAGGTTAAAAACCATTTAGCACCTAAGATATTAGGAATATTAGCAGGACCCCAAACATACATCAATATGGATAAGAGAAAAAGGAGAAGGACTCATCTTATCACTAACGGAGAATGGTGCACGCTTGTGCTTAGCAAACTCACACACTTCACAATGGAGACTCTCCGTATTTAAGTGTTTAAACAAAGAAGGGAAAATCTTTTTTACAACTCGAAAGGAAGGGTGACCTAGCCGACGATGGTATAGTTGAGCTTTCTCTTCACTGGTCATGGTGGATTCAGATAAGAGAGAATGACTATTGATAGGTAGATTAGGATCCTCCATGTAGTATAGGCCATTCCATTCTATAGCATGTCCAATCTTCCTCCCTGAGTTCTTGTCTTGAAATATACAATAGTTGTTGTGAAAAACAACGTTACAAGAGAGATCTTTTGTGAGTTTTTGTACAGAAATCAGGTTGGTGGACAGTTTAGGGACATGAAGGACATTTTTCAATGTTATAGATGGGCTTATTTGAACCTCTCCTTGACCTGCGGCAGTTATGAAGGTTCCATCTGCTGTGGAAATTTTCTTGTTGCTAGGACATGGGGAATATGTGGAGAAATATTTGGGAAGAGGAGTCATATGGTCAGAAGCCCCAGAATCTAATATCCAAAAGTGGGTAAAGGGTGTATCTGAAACATTAAGTCCAAGAGATAATGGAAATTACCAGAATATGTTAAGGAACACATACCTGTGGGCTTTTCCAATTTACTAAGGAAAGTCCTTACCCTTTCTATTTCTTTGTGACTCAGTTGGACAGGGTTCAAGATTTCAGCCATTACAAGTGATCAAGTAAGGGTAAATTGCACAGCGATGAAGGCTATGATACGGCCTAGGTTATGCAGCAATGAAGGCTGTCTGAAGAAAATTTAGTTGCAGCAATGAAAGCTGCTCAAAAAAAATGCCTTTGCAACAGTGTAGGCTGCCCGGAAAAAATATCGTTGCAACAGTGAAGGCTGCCCGAAAAAAATGCAGTTGTAGCAATAAAGACTGCCTACAAACAATACCGAAGCAACAATGAAGGTTGCCCGAAAAAATTGCGGAAGCAAGCAGAGTCTCCCAAGATCGGGAGCTCTGATACCATGTCAAATTAGACGGGAAATTGTGTGTGTTTAGCATACACACAACGATCTTATTTATAATAATCAGGGTGGACATAAAAAAGATAACAAAATAATTGAATAATCTTTACAAGATCTGATAAGATCTAATCTTATCCTTATCTCAACCTAGTAAGTTAGAATCTAATCTTATCTTTAATAGATAAGATATAACAACCTGAATAATCTTATCTTTATTAAATAAGATATAACAACTGATTAGTTGTTATCTTTCTTATCTTTAAGAGATAACAACCTCTTACAGTGTTGACAGTTGCAAATTGTATTCTTTTCAACTATTTGTTTTCCTCTTGAAGCACCACAAGTTTATCTATTGTGCGCATTAGAATTTACGATGAGATGTTGAAGAATAAAAGATGTGTGAAAATCATAATTTAAACATACTTTTATTTTAATAATTGCTTCAAGTTTGACTTAAATGAGTTAATTGAGGCAACCATAGGCACTCATGTACCTTTGTTTCATTTATGTGTTTTGCTCCTGTGATCTTCATTAATTTATGTACTAATGCACCCATTGTCCAGTAAGCATGCTAAAAGAAACAGCACGTGCATACACTTCAGATATGGTATTCCAATAAATTTCCATGATTAAATTTTTAATGTTTGTCATTCTGATTATTATAACTATTCAAGAACTTTAGACCCTAATTTAGGGTTTGCATGACTGATTCCAGAACATAATTGCCACAGGTTTCCACCGGACAGGTTTTTGTCCAGGATTTTGCTGGGAAGGAAATTGAGTCTCAGCTTCTGCCTCTGTCTAATGCTACTTTGACTATAAGAAAACAGTATGTCAGAGCACATATAGGAAAAGCTCCTGGTGACAAACACATGTATTGGCTTGCATTTCCAGTGTCTGTACCTCCCCTTGGTTTCAGCACCTACATAGTGTCAAGTTCTAAACAGTCAAGTTAGTCATACTACTTTGTTTATTTGTTTCTGTAGTCTGTAGTCTGTACGGGTAAAGCTGGGCTGAGATAACACTAATTAACTCAAACTTTTATGGCTGTTTGAACTTTGAATGACAAAGGTCATGGTTCAACTATCTCAAAGATGTACAGATCAGAAGGAAGTACTAACAAGAGCATAGAAGTTGGACAAGGGAATCTAAGGCTACTTTATTCAGCAGGTGAAGGAAAACTGACTGACTATGTTAACAGTCGAACTCTGGTAAGTTATAATATGAGTTTATTATTATTAGTTTTCTACTTGTAGTGTTCTCAATATGCTCCAACATCAAGGCATATAGTAATGCTGGAGTTTCTTATTGTTTTGGTTTTGGTTGCAGGTTACCACACCAGTTGAACAATCATACAGTTATTATTCTGGAAATGATGGGACTGATAAAGATCCTCAGGTAACTAAATATATATACAGAAATTTCTATATCGTTGAGAATCAATTGTCATAATCTTCAATTTCATTGTTAGAAGGAAGAATGATTTTATGAATATTGTCTTTACTGTAGTGCACTGTGCAATATGTTATATATTTGGTAGTCTTAGCCAGATGATGAATTTCTTTGTTACACATTCATTTTGGTACAGTATTTTCTTTTTGTAAATTTTGAGAGCGCAAAAAGGAAAGTTTAACCAAGACCTAAAAAGAAGCCCCAAAAATGATTGTGCCTTCCTCATACCAGCATGATGCCCCTCTCCGTTACCAAAACAAGAGTTGTTTCACTCTGGAACAGCACCTACACGATTGTCACCACACCTGGCTAGCAAGGTTCTTTCCGGAAAATGTATACCCTGGTTGACTGGTGGCTACCCTAGCATATCATAGTTATGCTGTAGTAGGATGATCATTATAGCATATACTAGGTTGAGAGTGTAGTACACGCAATACAAAGTACATTGGAGTCAAGCCTATATACTCTCGCTAACCTAAAAAGTAACTCTTTAACGATAAAAGATAAAATGGTCGCTTTCCCTTATTGATGCTGGATAAATGATGCATTTGTCAATCAGAGGATTGACTTAGTGCTTTAATCTTTTCCAGTTTTTCCTCTATTGTGTATTCACTTAGGATTATGGCCACTTTTCTTACTTTAATCTATAATATCATTAAATGAAACTAACAATTGCTTTGATTGCAAACTATGTGTTTCTTAAGGCTTCTGGGGCATACGTCTTCCGTCCAAATGGCTCATTTCCCATTAAATCAGATCACCAGGTAACAAACTTTGCCTTCTGAACTTTCAATAATTGATAGTTTTACTTTACGACCAATCCAAAGAATTGCTTATGATGTTTATTCTGTATGGTTTTTGTTCAGGCATCTTTTACTGTCCTGCGTGGTCCAATATTGGATGAAGTACATCAACAGCTCAGTCCATGGGTATCCCAGGTAACTTATGGTGTTTTTCCCAGAAGTATTCACACACCACTCCCATTTGCTACAGTGCCCCTTGCTTCCTCAAATTTCAGTAAAATTAAAAGTTGTATATCTTGTGATTATCTATTTCTATGCAGTTTAAGCACGGAACTCTTATTTTGTTTTTCTGCATGTACAGATTACGAGGATATTCAAGGATAAAGAGCATGCTGAAATTGAGTTCACGGTGGGTTACCTTCCATGTTATTTGATTGGAATAGAAAATGATTGTTTCATTTCTATTACATTTCTCTGAAACAGTTATGAGTTGCATCTTAAATTTGTGTATACATATGTAGGTTGGGCCTATACCTGTGGATGATGGCATTGGAAAAGAAATTATTACTCAGTTTAAAACTACAATGAAGACCAACAAGACATTCTTCACAGATTCTAATGGACGTGATTTCATTAAAAGGGTGTGTTAAATTTATTTGATATCATCATATTTTAAATTATGTAGATTGTAGTATTAACTCTGTTAGCCTTTATATTGTGATAAACTATTTTACTTGTGATTTTAAGACTTTTGATATATTTGGAAGAGGAAGATACAATATAAATGTAATAAACAGAAAACCTTGACATGGTCCTATCTTACATAATGATGGGGTGATCGATGGGGATGTCACACATAGGATTCATGCTGAGTTGATGAAATGTGAAGAAACTTAAGGCTTTATTGAAATTTGAAATTAGATCATTGGGATTTTTTGAGAGTTGGGTCTGTCTTCAGGATTTGCGTCAGTCCTCTTTATCAAATTAAGAGGTTTTGGCTTTCATTAAGAAAAAAACTAAAATTCTGTGGCCATACACTTTCTTATTTGTTTGCGGATGACTTTGGCTGGAAAGCAATGCTAGAATTTTCTAGAAAACAATCTAGACAACTCTAGGTTTAGAGAAAAGAATATTTTATTTCTCAATACTATGAGAATAGGTACAACCATTATTTATGCAGATCATATCTGTTATAAATAAGGAAAATAAAATAACAGGAAATAAATCTCCCATAAATAGGGAAAAAGTAAACAAGCTATGAAACTTCCTAAAATATATTTTATCTGATTTGGTTCAAATTTATTTCTCCTAATCAGTCCTATTAGATTCAACACCCCCTTCAAGTTGGTGCATAGATATCTGATGCCTAACTTGCTCACGAGGAGTTCATACTTGGGTCGAGAGAGTCCTTTAGTGAGGACATCAGCCACTTGTTGTGCAAACGGAAAAAATGACATACAAATAACTCCATCAATCTTCTCTTTAAGGAAGCGTCTATCAATTTCCACATGCTTGATGAGGTCATACTAACTGGGTTTTGTGCTATACTTATTGCTACCTTATTGTCACAATAGAACTTCAGTGGAAGATTCACCTGTATTCCCAGCTCTTCAAGAAGTCTCCTCAGCCATAACGTTTCACACTCTCCTGGAGCCATGGCTCTGCATTCAGCTTCAGCACTGCTTTGAGCCACAACATTTTGTTTCTTGCTCTGCCATGTAACTAAGTTATCCCAAACAAATGTGCAATAGCCTGATGTAGACCTCCTAACTATGACTGATCCTGCCCAATCAGCTTTAGCATAGGCCTCTATGGTCTGCTGTGTGGTCTTAAAAAATAAACCTTTGCCTGGAGCACTCTTCAAGTATCTTAGGATTTGATAAACAGCTTCAAGGTGGTCCTCATAGGGTGAATGCATGAGTATGAGATAGATCAATTTTTCAACCACTCTTTGATACCTGGAGGTGTCAACGGGAGTTCCTTCTTTACTGTCTCCAAGTTTCTGATTTGGATCAATTGGGGTTTCTGCTGGTCAACATCTGAGCATTCCTGTCTCCTTAAGTAGATCAAGAACATACTTTCTTTGTGAGAGAATAATCCCCTCCTTTGAGTGAGCTATCTCCATTCCATGGATGTACCTTAATGGTCCAAATCTTTAATTTCAAATTCTGCAGAAAGGGCCTCTTTCAACCTGTTAATTTCTGTCAAGCATCTCCTATAACTATTATATCATTCACATAAACAAGTTGAATCGCAAACATTGTATGATCAAACATTGTCCTTTAACAAATTGTTTAAATCTATCAAACCATGGGTGTGGTGATTGCTTTAGACAATATAATAACTTCTTTAACTTGCAGACTTTAGATTCAAACTTCTGCCCAAATCCTGGAGGAGCATCCATATACACTTCCCCTTCCAACTCCCCATTTAGGAATGTATCTTTTACATCTAGGTGCTGTAAAGGCCAATTTATATTAGTTGCAAGTGATGAAAGGACTCTTATAGTTTTTAGTTTTGCAACCAGATCAAAGGTCTCGGAATAGTCAATTCCGTAGGTTTGGGTAAATCCTTTGGCAGCTAAACGAGCCTTGTATCCCTCAATGGAGTCATCACAATTGTATTTTATAGTGAATATCCATTTGCATCCCACATTATTTTTTGCTTTGATCCACTCCACAACATGCCATGTTTGATTTTTCTTAAGAGAATCAATCTTTTCTTGAACAGCTTTTTTCCACTCTGGAATTTCTAAAGCATCTTGTATATATTTTGGAATCTCCATAGATGACAATTTTGAGGTAAAAGCACAAAATTTTGGTGACAGGTTATCATAAGAAACAAAATTAGATATAGGATGTTTGGTACCTGTTCTAACACCTTTGCCAAGAGCAATGGGAAGGTCACAATCAACTAACTCAGTTTGACTTAGAAGTAGACCTAGATTCAGTTTGAATTAGATGTGTAACTTCAGGATATGGGTTATTTGAGTATGGTTCTTCCTTGTATAGAAATGTTCAAAGGGTGATATTATACACTTATGTTTAATATCAACTTCAACTTCTTTTCTGGGTTCAGTTTTATTACCTTTTGATTTGGATGAGTTTGGAACAAGTGATGTTTTTTGGGCTATATTTGGACAATCAACTTCAACTCATGTGTATATTTTTTGGGTTCAGATTAGGGAACAAGTGTTGTAAATATTTAAAACTAGGATGGCCTAACCTATAGTGCTATAGCATTATTTCATTGTCCATGGGCCCAGAAACAGAGTTGAAGCTAATACTTCAATTTTTTTTATTTTTTTTTTTCAGTTAAGATAGTCTTATCTTCAAAGAAGTAGAGACCATCAACTTTCTTAGCATTGTCAATCATCCTCACTGATGTCAGTTCCTAATATTTACAGTCAAAAGAGTAAAAAAACATGGCAGTTCATGTCAAGAGTTAGTTTACTGATGGACAAAAGGTTACAAGAGAAGTTAGGAACATGAGGAACATTATTAAGAGTTATTAAAGGTGAAAGGGGAATAAATCCAATTCCGGCTATAGCAGAGAGAGTTCCATCAGCAATTCTGATTTTTTAATTCCCTGCACAAGGACTATAGGAGGAAATCAATTTTGAGCAAGCCTTCATGTGATTAGTAGCTCCAGGGTCAATTACCCAAGGATTTTGAGATATCTCGGAAGAAAGAGCATTGGAAAAATATGTACCTTTTTGGGCTAAAGAACAAGTAGGATTTATTGTCACTTTTGGAGAAAATAATTTATACAATTGCTCTCGTTCCTTTGTGAAAGGGTTTGCCTCTGAAGTAGATGAAGGCTCTTGAGAGTCCTCAGCTGTGGCCTGAAATGCATGCCCATTTTTTATGGATTTCATCTTCCAATTTGATGGTTTTCCATCGATATCATACACCAGCATGTCTCCCTAGTTTGCCATGGTTTTTTGCAATGATTAGATCACGACTTCTTCCCTTTATCATATGAGTTTGTGGAAGTACCATTCATTGTCGTCTTCGACATGGTTGAAAGAGGTCAGAGTCGAATACCATCTTGGTTTAGAGAAATGAATATTTTATTTCTCAATTATTTATGCAAATCAAATCTGCTATAATTGATTCAGATTTCTTTCTCTGTATTAGAAATGGGGGTTAAAGGGTCTAACTCAACCCTACAAAACTGGCTTGTAAGGTGAGGGTTGTCCCCACTTATATACGCTTAACAGGCCATATTTCTAGGCAATGTGGGGTCTCCAACACACCCCGAACGTGTTGAGCGTGGAGACTAAACAATGGGTGATCCGATAATGGCTCGATAACTGATGACACTATGGGTTAAATAATAACAAACAATCTTAGGATAGACTCTGATACCATATTAGAAATGTGGGTTAAAGGGTCTAACTCAACCTTACAAAACCGCCTAGTAGGTAAGGTTATCCCCCACTTATATACACTTAACATGCCATATTTCTAGGCGACATGAGATCTCCAACACTCCTAAACCAATCCTATCAGATTCGACAACAACAATTGGAACAAAATTACCTTTTGCACTTGTTTGTGGTGTTTTGCTAATAATTTTTTGCACTTCATTTTGTTGTTAGACATGCAGAAAGATTTGGAAGCCCTGTCACATGATTCATTCTCTATTTTTAGGTGTTTATTTTATATTATTCTTTAGAGTTAGTAGGATTCTTTCACTTATTTTTTAATGAATTTTCTTCTTCAATTAAAAAAAAAATTATTTTGCAGATTCGAGATTTCAGGACAGACTGGGATCTGGAAGTGAATCAACCCATAGCAGGAAACTATTACCCAGTATGTTTCATTATTGAAGACTCACTGTTCATCTTAATATTTTCATTTATACTAAATTCCGGTACATTCTTATGTATGGATATTTTTTACTATAGGCTAAATGTTTTTATCTTTTTTCTTTTTAATTTTTATTTAAATGTTAATAATTGATTTGAGATTTTTCACTTTTAACATAAGTTTTTTTTTTTTTTTATTTCTTATGCTTGTGGATTTGTTTTAAATAGACATTTCTACATTTCAGTTCATCTTCTCTATTCTTCAAATGGATATTAATAAATATTATGGCTTCTCACCATTCTTTCAGGTTAATTTAGGAATATATGTGCAAGATAGTAGTACGGAATTCTCAGTGTTGGTGGACCGCTCAGTTGGAGGTTCCAGCTTGGAAGATGGCCAAATGGAGCTGATGCTCCACAGGTAGGTTATATTTGTCATTCATCCCTATTGACTTAAAGTTCAAGTTGCCTTTTCACTTTTCTACATAGGATACAGATAATGAATAATGTTTGACATTTCTTTGTTCTGTGCTTTGGTTTTATACCTTTTTAGGAGGTTGATTCATGATGATGTGAGAGGTGTAGGTGAGGTACTCAATGAAACAGTTTGCATTGCTGATAAGTGTGAAGGCTTAACGGTTAAGTATATCTTTTCAACTGTAGATACTTCCTAACCCACTTGGGTTTCGGTTCCCATCATATCACCAACTTACTGTTTTTTAATTGTACAAGTTTATATGATATTTCCAGATTCAAGGAAAACTGTACCTTAGAGTTGACCGTAAAGGTGAAGGTGCTAAGTGGCGTCGAACAGTTGGTCAGGAATTATATTCTCCATTGCTGTTGGCCTTCACAGAACAGGTAAGATGAAGGGAAATAAAAAAAAAAATGGTAGTTAAATCATCTGCTGTAAGTGTTTCCAATTGTCATGCAGGATGGGGATGATCGGTTGAGTTTTGGACCATCAACGTTTTCTGCCATAGATTCTTCCTACAGTTTACCCAACAACACTGCTGTTTTAACCCTCCAGGTATGATAAGGGGACATTTAGAGCAAAAATAGAAGAGGTTGTTCAAGATGCCTTCTATTATTTTACCTCGTCTTTTATCTCTGATGTGTATCTATTGTTTTTATGAACTTCTGCAGGAACTTAAAAATGGAGAAGTACTCCTAAGATTGGCTCACCTTTATGAGGTTATAATTTTCTTTTCCTGATTTACTGATATTAATCTTTGGTTCTCTCTTCAAGATTTAACTGCCCTAACAAAATGATCTTCTAAGGATAGCTTCACTGCAGCCTTGCATTCTTAATCAAGATTGGAATGATATTGTCTGTGACCTGTTTTACTTGCATTTTATCTGTACTATAAAAATGCCAATATGCATGCATTTCTATCAAAGTAATGCAAGTAATATTTCTATGTTACTGTTAGAGATCAATAACAGTTTGTCCATGCAACCATAGAGGTAATTAACCCATGCAAAGAAACTTTATAATCTAGCTATGAATAATTTGATATTTGTCATGCATCAAGGGTTTTTACAATAGACAACTACTTTTTCCATTATCTTTATCAGTGATCAAATATTTTGCTTCGCATTCAGACATCAAATATCCTATATTCTTGAATTTAATTTTTGGTGCCTATTTACATATAAAGATTGGAGAGGACAAAGATTACTCAGTAACGGCAAGTGTGGAATTGAAAAAGCTGTTTCCTAACAAGAAGGTAAGAGTAATAGCTAACTGCTCCAAGTTGATTTTTTCACACATCATGTACTCCAAGTATAGTTTTCCTTTTAACAACTTTTTTTTCAGATAAATAAAGTGACAGAGATGAGTTTGTCTGCTAATCAAGAAAGAGCTGAAATGGAAAAGAGGAAGTTAGATTGGAAGGTAGAAGGTTCCACTGAAGAACATAAGGTGGTGAGGGGAGGACCTGTTGATCCTACAACGTTGGTGGTTGAACTTGTTCCAATGGAGATTAGGACTTTCCTTATTGACTTTAATCCCCTCCAAAAAGTTACTGATGCTGAAAATCATGTGGCAATGTAACAATGCACCCCACACAGTAGCATCTATGGTAATGAGTTGAATGTATGTTATCTTGTTGTAGTGCCCCCAACATGTTGTCGTTGGAAGATATGTATTCCTGGACAAGGTTTTGTAAATAAATAAGTTGGTTTGTAACCTGACTCTAGGTGAGTGTAACTTCCTTGAAGTTCTTTAAGTTTTGTAAATATTGAAGTACGAGGTGCTGATACAAGCTGTTCCTCTCTTGGTGGGAACAATTTGCATAGATTTAATATGTTTGGAAGTGATGAATAAAGGACTAAAGAAAATACTAAGGAAAGAATAGTAATTTTTAGAAACAAAATTAAAATATTTGGCTTAATTCATTTTGGTCTCGGAATTTTTATAATCTTACATTTGTATCCTTAAAGAAAGGTTTCTGTAAATTTTGTTCAAGTTTCATGATTTTGTGATTTGTGTCTATACATAGAAAAGTCGTCATAATTAAAGAAAAAATTATTACAATTTTTTTTTAACTGTGATAAAAATGTCACAAAAGTTTTGATAGTGCCAATTTTCTACGCACAGAAAAAAATATCCGAAAATGTCACAAAGTAGTTTTTCTTCTTTTCATTTTCTCTTCAATTTATAACTTTGACTTTTTTTTTCACCTTTTCTCCTAACTAAATATAGATTTAATTTACGTCAATAATTAACGAGACAACATCTGGAAGTGGCTTATTTCGTTACAACTTGATGAATTGTGTTTAGTTCAAATTATAATAATTTTATCCTACTTAAAAAAAATTGTCTCTCATACCAAAACATAACTTCTTTTTTTTTTTTTTTTTTTTTTTTTTTTTTTTTTTTTTTTTTTTTTTTTTTTTTTTTTTTTTTATCTCAGACCATTTTTTTAAGGTATTTCTTCATATTAGATAGATTTTTATGTAAATGAAACACCTGTTAACTAAAAGCCAGTGAATTCGTAATGTGTCATCGAGCTATGCACTGTATTAAACATCATATGTGCAACAAAAACAAGATTGTCAGAGCACATCTTATGGTTTCCACGTGATATAATAAATTATATCTTCTTTTTACTTATAATTAAATTATAGTTATTTTTGCTTGAACGTTATGGTGACAAGATTATTTAAATGGACATATTTTATTATTATTCAATGTGATTGAATCATATGAAAACTTTAGGTTCTCAAAATCATGATTCATGACTCAGCAAAAGGAAAATAAATCATCCCTGAAGGCAAGTCAGAAATGCCACTTTATTTTTATCTTAAAAGGAAATATCACTTGTCCTTTTCTGGATCTGGTTCTTATCCAGTTATCTGAAAACACAATTAATTATTAAATTAAAAAATACAAATGGAAAATGGTTTAGTGATGATGTCACACAAACAGCATAGTGCTAACCACTGAGAAGACTACGTTTAAGAGATGATAAAATATATTTCGATACACTTTTTAAAGTCATTATTTGATATTTATTCAAATTTATGTTCTTTTATCCGTTGTTAATTAAAATTTATGTAATTTGATATATTACTTTATTTAGTATTTTGTTTATCAATAATCATGGATACCTGTTACTAAACTAGGTATCCATGATTTTTTTTATTTAGTATAATATATTTTATAAATATTTATTATTTTTATTAACTTTTTAAAAGTAATTATTTCTTCAAATTTAAACTATACCAAATGGATTTTTAATGAGTTATATTTTTTACCTAGTAGTTGTTTATAGAAAGATAAATATTGAATAAGTTTTATGCCAGAACTAAAGAATAATAAAAAGAATTATGATATATATATATATATATATATATATAATATTAAAATTTATTATAAATCACTATATTATGAACAAGGATTTACTGAACCAGAAGTGAAACTAATATTTTGATTATTCTTAACAAAAGTTTTTCAATAATAAAAAATAGAGTAAAGGATATTTTAAATCTTTCAAATTTTTGTCAAAAATAATTTTAATTCTTACATTTTGAAAACCATACTTTTAATCCTCGTGTTTTTTAAGTATGATGAATTTTGTTCTTAATCTTACACATTATTTTAACTCAACTAAGGACAAAATTCACCGAATTTCTGAAAGTACAAAAAACAAAGCTACAACCATTATTAAATTATAAACAATTTCTTTTTTAATCTGGAAGTATAGACAAATCTATTTTGACTAAACCTCTAACAACAAAAACAAAATTTTATCCTAAAAAAAATATATAAAACAGTGTATATTATTTCTTTGCAACTTATTTTGGTTACATTAGAAGCCAAGTCAGAGGTTTAGAGCAGATAAACACACCTCTCAGTACTTGTAACCTCGGAACACAACACTTGAAGTGACTTTGATGTGCTTGAAGCATCAACACTGTGCATGATCGTCAATTACTTCAGTGTTCTTTCTTCCATTTTGGCGGATAAATAAACAAAAAGAAGATATTTCACCTTTTCTTTGGCGTTTGAAACGGTTTTCCCTTGATGGGTGAACACCCCATTCGTCATTTTCAGTATCTAATGGCGGAAAAATTGATCTTTTTGTTGACCCTTTTGGGAATACTGCTTTGTGGGAACTCCAAGTTTATGGTGTACAACACTTCGCAGGGTATAGTTCCTGGGAAGCTCAATGTTCATCTGGTGGCTCATACTCACGATGATGTTGGTTGGTTGAAGACCGTTGATCAGTACTATGTTGGTTCCAACAATTCAATTCAGGTGTGTGTTGACTAATTATTTGACTGAACTTTGGAAGAGTGTGTATTGAAATTGCATGTTGATGGAGTTGTTTGTTTTGTTGCAATGTGTAGGGGGCTTGTGTGCAAAATGTGTTGGACTCCATGGTACATGCTCTCTTGGCTGACAAGAACAGAAAATTTATCTATGTTGAGATGGCAAGTTAACTTTTTTCTTTACTCTCTTTGGTTTCTTAGTTGGATTAAAGTG
The DNA here is from genome assembly GCA_026586105.1 of Hylodesmum podocarpum. Lineage (NCBI taxonomy): Eukaryota > Viridiplantae > Streptophyta > Magnoliopsida > Fabales > Fabaceae > Hylodesmum > Hylodesmum podocarpum. The sequence continues at coordinate 1,096,497 of JALJEV010001341.1, forward strand.
CTTCTGCTTGATAGACCGTTGATGCTTGTGATATTGACAAATGGGAATATCAAGAAAATGAGAAAAGTAAAAGAATCTTTTTGAAAATGTGGACTTCTTTTAAAGTTTTCTTTTAAAACTTTCATCAATTATATAGGCTTGCTAACTTATGAAATTGGTAGATAGGAATACCGGCAGAGTTTGAAGAATTGTCAAACTTCTAGATGGAAATCCATAGATATCTTAATTTCTTCGTTGTACTGTAAATTTTTACTTATTTCGCACATGTCCTATTTTGCCTCTTCCTTGTCAACGGTTATATACTTGAACATAGCAGGTAACTGTATGTTTATTTTATGTGTATGGAGTTACTAATTCTTTCACTTTTATCAATGTAGGCCTTTTTCAAGCGATGGTGGAGGGATCAGAGTGATGCTGTTCAGGATGTAGTTAAGAAATTCGTTAGTTCGGGTCAACTAGAGTTCATGTAAAATACATTTCTGGTTAAAAATTTTACTGTGATTAGAGACAAGTCATCCTTCATGGTTATTTCTCTTGTTTATTGTATTCTTCAATTGTCTTTTATTTGGTTACTGATGCTATTTCTTTCCTTTATTTTCTCCTTGTTACAGAAATGGTGCTATGAGTATGCATGATGAGGCAGTAACTCATTACATAGACATGATTGATCAGACTTCACTTGGACATCGATTTTTAAAAGAGGAGTTTGGTGTGACTCCTAGAATTGGTTGGCAAATTGATCCATTTGGACATTCCACTGTGCAAGCTTACTTGTTGGGAGCTGAAGTATGCCATAGATCTTCAACCATGAAGCTTGTTGTGAATATATTTGGAAAAACATAGTTGTCACTTGTCAGATGTACTATTTTTCTTTGAGGAATATCAACTGGTTCTACTGTGGATGCAGGTTGGCTTTGACTCATTTTTCTTCGGTCGGATAGATTACCAAGATAGGGCTAAGCGCAAAAAGGAGAAGAGTCTTGAGGTTATCTGGCGGGGTAGCAAGAGCCTTGGCTCCTCTGCTGAGGTGAATATCAAGATAAAGAAATATTTTTTTCTCTATTTGAACATTTGTATGGTTTGTTTTTGTTTTTTCATGATTGGTGTCTCTTAAACTATTTGTTTCTTCTAATTATGTTATGTGTCCTTGTTGCCTTTGCATTCTTTCAGATCTTTGCTGGAGCATTCCCTGAAAATTATGAGCCACCTTCCGGATTTTACTTTGAAGTTAATGCTGAGTCACCAATTGTCCAAGTAATATTATAAGAACTTGTTAATTTTGCTATCACATGTTAACTATTTTGTTCCCTGCTCTGCTAAATTTTGTTTACTTCTTGCTGAAGGATAACATGGAATTGTTTGATTACAATGTCCAAGATCGAGTGAATGACTTTGTTGCTGCCGCATTATCACAGGTAAGTTGAGCAAGTTTACCATGAAACTGCTCAAGAAGTTATATGAATTTTGTGATACAAGAACATGTTAAGAAATGAAAAAAACAGAATTGAGTGATTGAGAGAGAAGGACAAAATATCATTCTTGTTTGCAGTGGGTTAATAAATGGTGTGCCATGGTGGATTTTTTGCCAACCACTATAGGAAATTTGTGAAGGAAGGCCTACTATGGCTGGGCCATAGGTCACAATGGCAAGTTTATCTAGCATAATTTTGGCCTTCTGCCATCCGCCATTGATACCACTGCTTGTAGGGCATGTTAGATAGAAAGGTATTATTTGACCCAGCTTATTTAAAAGGAGAAATTGGTCCAAATAGAATTTTAAGAAAAGCATGACCTTTAACAGCTTTTATACAGGATCTCATCTGGATGTTACCCTACATTGTTTCATTTCAGGCAAACATAACTCGAACGAATCACATTATGTTTACAATGGGAACTGATTTTAAGTATCAATATGCACATACATGGTTCCGAAACATGGACAAGCTTATTCATTATGTGAACAAGGTAACTTTCTCACATACATTAGTTTGATTGTGCTTTGGTTCATGATTTGACTTAATGTCTTTATTCTTGGGTGTTATGATGAAATATGTTATTGTTAAAAGTTTGTTTCATGGACAACTTTAGGATGGACGTGTCAATGCTCTGTACTCTACTCCATCCATATATACTGATGCAAAATATGCTGCAAATGAGTCCTGGCCAATCAAGACTGAGGACTTCTTCCCGTGAGTTTAATATTTAGTTGTTGCATAATCTGTTTGCTTAATTAATTCTTTTTTTTTTTGTATGATATTTTACTTCATATATATGTGAAAAATTACCAGTTATGCAGATCGTGCAAATGGTTACTGGACAGGATACTTCACCAGTAGGCCAGCTATCAAACGCTATGTCAGATTAATGAGTGGCTATTATTTGGTATGATTTGTATATTTATAGTTTATAAGGTAAGCAATGTCTTTGGTCCACTAGTGCTTGGATATTTACCTTTTCTACACATGTATTACTAGGCTGCAAGACAACTAGAATTTTTTATAGGGAGAAAGAATTCAGGGCCAAATACAGACTCATTAGCTGATGCTTTAGCAATTGCTCAACACCATGATGCAGTCACTGGCACAGAAAAGCAACATGTGGCCAATGATTATTCTAAACGATTGTCAATAGGCTACAAGGAGGTGCAGTTTCAGCTTATTTGTCTTAAAGTAATTGTTTATACCCATTTGTTAGTGTATCATGTAGTGGCATATTGCCTTTGTGCAGGCAGAGGAACTGGTTTCATCATCACTGGCTAGCTTGGTTGAGTCACCATTGTTTACTAGACATCAAAACCCAGTTACAAAGTTTCAACAAGTAATAGATCATGAATCACTTTAAGCTTGTGCACTATTTTCATTACTTGCTGAAATGACCTGCATCTTTCTTTGCTTAAAACTGTTTCTCATAATTTATAGTTACTGATAAATTATTTCTTATCATTTGTTATTCCTTAGCTTGGTAGGAAATTATCATTTAGTTTTATATCATGGCACATTTTTTTACATAGAAATATCTTTATTATATTCCATTCACTCTCCCTTGCTGACATCTTTTCTTCTTCTCTAACTCTTTTCTCGTTGCTATATTGGTCAACCTACTCCCTTGATTCCCTTTTATTTCCTTAAATAAATCACTGAACTATTTCCATACATTGTAGTTGAATAGGGATACAAAACATGTATCGGAAAGCTTCAGAATCATATCATGAATCGAATTGTTCCATGAATAGTAAGATTCATGATAAAAAGTAAAACATAACACACATATATAAGACATATAAAAACATTATAGGAGCATTGGATCATAAAAAAACATGAAAAATGAAAATATAGACTAGCATTTTACAGTCAAGCATGTGACAAAATAATATAAGGTAATTTAAATACAAAATAATGGTAGCCACAAATAAAAACAAAAGTGGCTGCAAGTGCACAAATTCAGCAAATCAGAGGTCTGTTTGCTGCAGCACAATTCAGCAACATATTGTCCAAAAAGTAATAGTTTATGTTGCTGCATAATTTTGACAATCATTGGTTGTATACTACTACTACACAAATTTCAAAATACAGCCACTCAAAAAACATAATTACAAGATATACAATCATTCACCATCCCCTAAATCTACTTCACTCAAGTCATCTTCAACATCTTCCAAAAGTTCTTCTTCAATCTCTTCCATTTCATCTTCAACTCCCACCATAGATTTTTCTTTAAAATTCAAGTCTCTTGGACCTACATAATAAAGAAAAAAATAAGAAAAATTTCTAAGTGTGATTGTGTAAATACTAAATATAACTAATTACCCCTCTTTCATTTTTTGCTTGGGATGCCCTCATCAACACCAAAACACTAATGAACATCCATCCACGATGAATCAATAGGCAAGCAAGGGTTCTCTTTTTTACTGATCCATTCATCATCCGATTCAATATCCGATAAACATATTGAATCATAGGTGCCTCCTTTCTCTTCTCTAATCTTTTGCCTCATCTCAAGTTGAAGATTGTATTCGACATACAAAAGTGCATTCAATCTTTGTTGCTCACAATCTAAATCTCATTGTTTTCATGTTGAAATCGATTGGAGCAACAAAGATTGAATGCACTTGTGTATGTCAAATGCACTCTTCAACTTGAGATTAGACAAAATATTAGAGAAAAGAAAGGAGACATTTATGATCCGATATGTTTATCGAATATTGAATCAGATTGTGAATGGATCACTGAAAAGGAGAATCCTTGCTTGCCTATTGATTCATCATGGATGGATGTTTATGAGTGTTTTGTGTTGATGAGGGTGCTCCAAGCAGAAAATGAAAGAGGGGTAATTATTTGTATTTACACAATCGCACTTAAAATTTTTCTTTATTATGTAGGTCCAAGAAACTTGAATTTGAAGGGAAAATCTACCGTGGAAGTTAGAGATGAAATGGAAAAGATTGAAGAAGAACTTTTGGAAGATGTTGAAGATGACTTGAGTGATGTAGATCTAGGGGATGATGAATGATTCTATATCTTGTAATTATGTTTTTTGAGTGGCTGTATTTTTAAATTTGTGTAGTAGTAGTAGTATGGAACCACTGTTTTTCAAAATTATGCAGCAATATAAACTATGATTTTTTGGAGGATATGTTGCTGAATTGTGTTATAGCAAACAAGCCTCTGAGTTGCTTAATTTGAGCACGTGCAGCCCCTTTTGTATTAGCTTGTGGCTGCCATTATTTTATATCTATATTACTTTGTTACATGCTTGACTATAAAATGCTAGTTTATGTTTTCATTTTTCATATGTTTTCTTATGATCCAATGCTCCTATAATGTTTTTATATGTGTGTTGTGTTTTACTTTTGGACATGAATCTTACAATTCATGATATGATTCTAAAGCTTTCCGATACATGTTTTGTGTCCCGATTCAGCCATAAATATAAAAGAATTAGGCCTAGTTGGATAAACTTCTTAACAAACACTTATAGAAGGAGAAAACAATGAGGCACATTGAATCAAACTTCTCCCATAAGTTAAAATCAAGTTATGCACATCTGGAGAAGTTAGATTAGAGATTTTCTGATAGAACAAATTAAGGAGCATAAGTTGATGTTGGAGATCCCACATCGTATGGCCTGTTAGGTGTATATAAGTGGGGGGTAACCCTCACCTTACAAACTGATTTTGTAGGGTTGAGTTAGACTTATAATCCACATTTTTAATATGGTATTAGAGTCTATCCTAGGATTGTTTGTTATTGTTGGGCCTATCGTACCACCTGTTATCGGACCATTACTGGACCACCCGCTATTTAGTCTCCATGCTCGAGATCGGTGTGAGGGGGTATGTTGGAGATCTCACATTGCTTAGAAATATGGCCTATTAGGTGTATATAAGTGGGGGCCAACGCTTACCTTACAAGCCGATTTTGTAAGACTGAGTTGGGCCTATAATCCACATTTCTAATAATTACATATGAGGAAATTTTAATTCATTTTACCTTCTTGTTCTCTTCTCTTATAAGTGCTTGTTAAGGAGTCTATTTAAACTAGGGCTTAATCTTAAAGGAGCTTTAGCTTTATAAAGGGGTTTATTAATTTTTCGCTATTCAACGAGTGAGTTAGGAATTGAAAATATGATTTGCAACTTGCAAGAAAACACCGCAGAAGGATCAAGTGGCCTTCAATTCAGAGGAATCTTTATCATTTAAGTTGCAAAAAATGAAAATCCCCGGAAACAATATAATCTTGAATACTAAAAATCTTGGATAGGAGAGCTGTTCAAGATAGAAAGAAGAAAAAGCAGGCAGCTAAACTAAAAGTGGAATCTCCTACTGAACAGTGACAGATCCATTACCTTCCTGCAAGGAAAGATAAACTTTAAAAGGTGGCATAACTAAGCACGACAAATGATTTCTCTTCAAGCAATTTCCTACAATTTATCCATCCAATCTCTGCTGTTATATTTTGATATAGTCCAATTAACCCTATTATATAATAATAATAATAATAATAATAATAATAATAATAATAATAATAATAATAATAATAATAGTAATAATAGTAATAGTAATAATAGAGTTTTTTGTGTTCTTTCTCTGTGTGTGTGTGTGTGTGTATAAGATTATAATGATTAGAGCTTTAGCTATCATAGTTAGCAAACCCATAGGTTTGTAAGGTGAATAGAGAATGTTGTAATGCTAGCATTTAGTTTGGATGCTGATCATTTCTTGTTATCATATCCAAGTTCAAGCTGGAGAGTATTTTGATATTTGCAATATCTTTTTTTCTTTTTTCATATTTTACAGTGTCCACTTTTGAACGTAAGTTACTGTCCTGGATCAGAAGTGGATCTGGCTCAAGGAAAGAATTTGGTAAAAATACTTATATCATCACATTTTTTTTTTCTTTCCTGAGATTTAATGTTTCAAATTTAGTTTTAAATTATATTTTCTCACAAGCTTTTCCCATAATTAGGTTATTGTGGTTTACAACTCTCTTGGTTGGAAGAGGAATGAAGTGATTCGGATTCCTGTAAGTGATGCCTCTCTAGATTGTTGTAAATACAATATATTAGTGTGTCTTCATTCATGAACTATTTATTAGTGTGTCTTCTTTGTGATGTTGAAGATTTTTGGCGTTGGTATTATTTATTTCTTAAAATCATTTATTTCTTAAAATCGACTGAAATATATGTAGTATTTGCAAAAGCAAGCTGGTAGTTTATGATCTATTTAACTATGATAGTGCTTACTGCCTTACTCTCTCTGTGTGTATTATAGATGCTAGTAATGTGTCTTTCGGTGTTGTGAACATCTTCAGGTTATTGACCCCAATGTTGCAGTTCGTGACTCTAATGGTGTTGAAGTAGAATCTCAACTGCTTCCTCAGGCTGAAGTATATGCAGACTTAAGAAACTACTATGTCAAAGCATATTTGGGACAAACTCCACCAGAGACACCCAAGTATTGGCTTGCATTTACAGTTTCTGTACCACCACTTGGTTTTAGCACCTACACAGTCTCATCTTCCAAAAGGACAGGTTCAGTTGTAGATTGCTATAGTATTTATTTTACAATAGTTTATTTATTTTCCATGGTCATAACAAATAAATGATCTTCACTTGTTTTCAGGTTCCACTAGATCATCAATAAAGACATATAAAAGTACTGAAAAGTCTAATTTTGAAGTTGGTCAAGGAAATTTGAAGCTTACATTTTCAACAGATCAAGAAAAGTGTTCCAATTATGTTAATAGAAGAAACCTGGTGTGTGATACTTCTTCTTGCACCACATGATTCCCTTTAAATAAGAAACATTTTATGTGAAATCATGCCTGTGTATTTGTGATGTTCTATTTTCTCTTTCCATGTTCTAATATATTCTTTTGTTTTTGACTTTTAAATGGTTGGGTAGAAAAATAAAAATGAAAGGAGTAAATTTGATTAACACTGTTATTTTTGACATGGAAGGTTGAGGAACAGGTTGAACTGAGTTACCTTTACTATTCTGGATACAACGGAACTAATCAAAAAGATCCACAGGTGGATATTTCTACTGTAGATACCTAAAAATTGTTCACTTTTAGCCCCTAAAAAATATTTTTCCTTTTTCGGTCACTTGTTTTTTACATGTGTCAGGTATGTGGTCCTTGTCCTTCACAAAAAGGCATCTCCTTTTGGTCCATAGTTCATGGAAATAGAGACCATTCATGACATTTCCATAATTGAAGGACCAAAAGTAAACGATATTTTTAGGAACTAAAAGTGAACATGATCCTATTTGCAAAAACTAACACATATTTAACCCCCACTCCCCAAATATGTTATCCACAATTTGTCTCCTGGCATCCTACTTTTGATATAACTTTGCAATTTAATTTCCCACACAGAATTCTGGGGCCTATATCTTCCGTCCAAATGGCACATATCCCATAAAACATGAAAAACAGGTTTGAAATTCTTTCTGATGTATGATATCCCAACAAACAAACTCCCATTTAACAACTAACACTTGAATTTCAGGTTCCCTTGACTGTTTTGCATGGACCAATTCTAGATGAAGTGCATCAAAAAATCAATTCATGGATATATCAGGTGTTTTGCTTGTTATATGTTTAAAAGTACCATAATATTACTTTCTTATTAATAAACTTATTTCCTATTTAGCGATGTGAAATTGTCATTGCATGATGAATAATACATAGAATAACATGTGTAATGTAAAAAGGGAAGACATGAATTGCATTACCTTCTTGACAATATTAATATGATAAAATTCCATTGGCTTATACATCATTTTAGTCAAAATAAATTAACATATAATTTATTTTAGTATTGCTTGTCCTCTCAATGATAATTATGGCATCAACTTGTAGTTTAATTTTTAGATGGATTAGTTCTTGACATTCTGTATTATGTGGATTACTTCAATGTTACAGTAAAAGCAAACAAAAGAGTAAAGAGAGCTTAAGGGAAGTGCACAGTGTCATCCTGATAATTATTTCACAGTATCCCGTTCTGCAAATTAATAAATGAATTTTGCCATACATAGCCTGGAGGCAGTCTTGCCCATCAGCCTGAATACTTAGAAAACTAAAGTACCTCCCACTTCATGAATGAGGTCTAGCAAAGTGGGACTGATCCATTATCAGTATCTGTTCAACTCCAATTCGCATTGTCCCAGCTCCTATGTTTTTTTTTCGTAATGATAATAATTATAGTTATAAATAGTGAGGAATAAGACTTTTTTATCTACTTCCTAGCTAACATTGGAAATTAATGTGCTCCAAATATATCTGCAGATTACCAGACTGTACAAAGGAAAGGAGCATGTTGAAGTAGAGTTTATTGTAAGCTTTTAAATAATTGCTTTTTATATTTACTTTTGTGTCATTCTCCATGTCATGGTATGAGACGTCTATGACAGTTTGATTTTCCTTTACTGGCATTGTTGTATACATTGTGGTAAATATCGAGATATATTTCTTATAAGGATCTCTATGTGTAGAATGTTGGAAACTTATTTGAACTCATGGTATTTGGAATGTCAGGTTGGCCCTATACCGATTGAAGATGGAGTTGGTAAAGAAGTTGCCACTCAGATTTCAACTACTATGGAAACCAACAAAACATTTTACACTGATTCTAATGGCCGTGATTTTATCAAAAGGGTATGCAGCTTAGATTGAGTTCCTTATAATTCCTTGTCTATGTAGTTTAGATCATCCATAATTGTTGATAGGAGATGCCACCTTGCATATCTTTCATTATTATCTTCTGCTTGAAATTATTGGCTTTAAAGCGCAGAGAGAGAGAAAGGAGAAAACAAAGACTGAATACAATAGAATTGATATTGACCAGATATAATATATTTTAATATAGTGATAAAACACCTACGGCATGTCCTCTCCCCTATTTATACTAATAATCATAATTAAATAAGGAAACAAGTGATAAAATATTACATAACATGGAAACTTAGAAAATAAAGAAACTAATCCTTTGATATTACATTCTGAGATATAACATTGATATTAAATCATTCTGAGATATTACATTGTTAGATATAATATTGATATTAAAGCATTCTGCTAGATGAACCCTTAACTACAAGGGTCTATCAGAGGAATAAAATGACTTCGGTGTTGCTAAAATTTATATTGACGTGATATGCTGTGTTCTTAGATATGCTAAAATATTCTAAGATATAATATTGATATTATAAGATATTCAAATTTCTTTCTATTTCTGGATGCTGGGTTTCATTGCCAAAAGTTACGTGTCATGGAAGTCAAGAAATGGAAACTTATCTTTTTATTTGATCAAAATATTTTGATGGCATATAAAAGTACCTGCAAAGTTTATCCATTTTCTTTTTCTTCTGGCATAAATTAAATCTATGTAATTCATCCCACTGCAGGTATGTGACTACAGAACAGACTGGGAGCTGGAAGTGAACCAACCTGCTGCTGGAAATTATTACCCTGTATGTGAACTTTTATTATGTATCATTTCTGCCATATTCGTCATTGGTGTTCAAGACCTAATTTCTCCCTCTTCCTTGCCTGCAGTACTTATTGCTGAAAGTGTTATGCTTGCAAACTGTTGGTTGTTCCTGTATGATAAAATATGTAAATTTTAATGATAAACTGCATTTTTCAGCTATTTGGTTTATTGCAATTATAGGAAAGTTTCCTTAATTGTGGTCACCCGTAACCTATCTTAATTGTGCCCTCTTAGGAGCTACCTTAATTGTAATCTCGAGTGGTGTGTTTCTTCCTCCATCAACTAGAGATATGACTTAAATAGAGCTTATAAAGCTTGGACAATCTTTTTTGAGTTGAGTTAGGCCCACCCAAAGTCTAAGATGACTTCAGAGTCTATCCTAGATTCATTGTTGAGCCATCTGCATGGCCACACTCCAAGCATCCTTTGGCACATGGGAGTGTGTTGGAAAGTTACCTTAATTGTGAGCTGCAGCTTCTTTGGGGCTGCCTTATTTGTGGCCTGGAGGGGGCTGTTCAGTTGGTTAGTCCCACATTAATTAGAGATATGGCTTAAATAGAGTTTATAAATATTAGGAAATCCTTACCTTATAAGTTGGTTTTGGGGAGTTGAATTAGACCTTAAGCCCAAACTCTAAGAGAAGTCATTCATTTCTGTGAGCTTATTAAGCTAGACACAAGCAAATCCTCTTCTTTTACTGTGTTCTTTTCTTTTTCAATGGGAAAAGGAAGTTGTTTTTCTTGGTTGGTGGGGTTTGGATTGCAGCATATGTATGCCCAACCCCACTTTAGATTTGAGACTGCTGGCTTTATTGCACAGGCACTTCATAAATTGAAGGCGTTATATCCATCCTTTAGGTTCACAATATTATTTATTTGTTCCTTCAGATTAATCTCGGCATATACATAGAGGATAAGAAAACAGAATTCTCAGTTTTGGTGGATAGATCTATTGGAGGATCCAGCTTAAAAGATGGACAAATAGAGCTGATGGTCCACAGGTATGTGTTATCTTCAGATAGTTGTTTAAATAATTGTACTGGAATGACTTGAAATTATAATTAAATTACTCATATTTTAGAAGTTAGCATTGTCTTGTTGCATGGAAATGTGGTATTTTTGCATCTATGGTGAAGTGTGTAAGCATATAGAAGGGGCCAAGTTCTTTTACATCTGTTTTTCATGATTTTTATTTATATTAACTCTAGAGTTTTGAATAAAATGTTGAGATGAACAAAAAAAAGTGCATCCATCACAGTATGCTATTTTTACAATTTGAAGTTTTCATGAATTTGCACCTGCACCTGTCTTGTGTAATGGTGACTTGGGGGCGGGGGTTCTTTTTATTTGGGATATGCAATGGTAAAGAGGCCCTTCATTGCTTTGATTGCTCCCACCTCCCCCCGCAATCAACAGCAACCCACTTTTTATATCTTGTTTTGAAGGTATCTGCTTTCATTCTTTGATTCTGTTTGTTTTTTATTTCATTGTAAGAAGTTTAACCAAATTTCTTTCTGTTTTTGTCATTAACAGGAGACTACTACTTGATGATTCAAGAGGTGTTGAAGAGGCTCTAAATGAAACAGACTGTGTTGGTGATGATTGCAGGGGTCTAACTGTAAGAATTTCTTACCTACTTTTAGATCCATCTAGCTGTTATCATTGTTTCTTTTATTAATGTCATATTTTTATTTTGGTTATAAGTTCTCGCTTGATCAACTTGGCAATTGTTCTCAAATGGTTCTTAATGCTGATGGCAGAAAAAGGTTTGACAAATCAATGTCAATCTGTTTTAGCTGAAGCTGATGAAAGTGTCAATCTCATAATTTGGCATTTATGAAAATGTTCTATTGATATATAACTGAGAAAGTATCCATTTTTTTTTAATTAACATGAGGTTTTGAAAAGAAGGATTTATTCTCAATGTTGTCAATAATTTATGCCTACGAAAGTTTTGTGGCAGTGTGCAGTTTTTGCTGTTAGTGTATTTGACTGGGGCAGTATGCCTGCATTTTGCTAATATTTATGCATGGAACATGTCACTGCTGTGTGATTTAGATTTTGGCAATTTGTAATATGTAACTCAATCTATTTTTCAGGTCCAAGGTAAATATTACTACAGAATAGATCCATTAGGCGAGGGTGCCAAGTGGCGTCGTACTTTCGGCCAGGAAATATATTCTCCACTTCTGTTAGCCTTTGCTGAAAAGGTGAAACTCATTACTAGAAAGAAAAAGTAGTTCTTGGACATATATCTACCTTATATTTGATAAATTTTGAAATCATTATAATCATATTATGTGTCAGTCACTAAAGGTCTATTTCTTTCTGCAGGATGATAAAGATGACTGGATGAATTCCCACGTATCAACATTTTCAGGAATTGATTCTTCTTACGCATTACCTGATAATACTGCTATTATAACATTACAGGTATATGTTTCTTTAGCTTAAAGGGATTTCCGTATCGCCAATTGTATTAGTTCAACATAAACAAGAGACAATTGCTTTTGGCCAACACTAACAAGTGGCAATTACATGGCAATACAATGATGGTATCAAACCTTGTTTTATTTGTGTGTTCTATCTGAGAAAGTGCACATATGTTAGGCTATCAAGATCAAAAGAAGGGTTGAGATAGAGGAAAAGAAAAAATATCAAAGAACACCTAAAGGTTTTCTCTGCCTAGGGAGGAAATCCCATTTTCAACTTACAATCACCAAAAAGAATCTGTATTCATGGATACAGTTGTATTTATATGCCTTTCACCCTCCTGGTATTTCTTACCACAAACTGTTATAACTAATCTATTACACTTTACTGCTGGAAGCAATAACCCTTGCTAGTTGTTATAGCCAATCTTCTACCCACTGTTTACTCATTTATCTCTCTTCCTTCTAGAATAAACCTTCAATTTTGCAACCTCTTGGTTCCTAACAACATATGTACTCTGTTATGTAGAAACTCTTTAGATAATAATTATATCCATTTTCTTGGACTTTTTCAGGAACTAGACAATGGGAAAGTTCTCCTTCGGTTAGCACATCTATATGAGGTCTCCACTTCATTCATATGTAGTATTTCTCACATGTTCTTTTCTTTGGCTTCAGATTTGAAAAGAGCAGTTTTATATGAGCTGATGTAAAGGTTTCTGGTATCATTTCTCTTGTTTGTATGTTTCTTTGATGATTTTGTTAGAAGGAAGTATAAGCCTTGGCCGTGAAAACAAAATGCACCGATTAATAAATGAACGAAGGAATGCATTTTTTTTCCTTTGCTGGAAAAAATTGCAGTTTTGTTGGAATAAATCAGTGAACCTATTAGGGTAAGGGAAAACCATTTTCAAACTTGCACCAGTTTCTCGTAGAGATATGGTTCCTGTCATTGTGATTGTTTACCAAATAAGTAAATACATCATGGTTGTCACTTGTGAATTTGAAGGTCCTTAAGATTAAACCATCCCAATGCCTTTCTTTCTTATATACTTACAGAAAAAAGGTGATGCATTGTCGGTGTAAAGTATTTTACACCATCAACCAGTTACAACCCATCATCTATGGTGGGTTTGTTGACTTTGATAATAAATTCCTATAAGCCCTACAAAATCTTATTTATGATCATGTGAAACTGTTTTACACTCAAGTGTATAGCTTTTAAACTCTATACATGAGCATTATGTATTTGCTTCATATTTTACTCCCTCATTCTCTTGGTCCATCAAATATATGCACAGATTGAAGAAGACAAGGATCTCTCAGTAATAGCAACGGTGGAGCTGAAAAAACTCTTCCCTGGGAGGAAGGTAAAAAGTATTAGGTTTCATGAGAGGATACAAAATTAACTTTTTTGCAAACTCTTTTAGCTTGTTTTCTAACTCAAGTGCTTTCCTTGAAATTAGATCAAAGAGGTTAAGGAGATGAACTTATCAGCCAACCAAGAAAGGACAGAGATGGAGAAAAAGAGACTTGCTTGGAAAGTTGAAGGCTCTCCTGGAAATACACAGGTTTCAAGGGGAGGACCAGTTGATCCAAAAGAGCTAAATGTGGAACTTGCTCCAATGGAAATCCGCACTTTTATCATTTCCTTTGATCATTTGTCTAACCAACTTTTTAATTCAATGTAGAGGAAAACCACTTGTTGATGTCCTTGACTAGTTCAGCTACCATGATAACTTATCATAATCACGTTTCAAATAATAGTTTTGCATGATACCATATCTTCCCTTCCTTCCAAATCAACAACTTGAAGACTTGTTATAGCTAGCTTATATATTTTATATTCTACGTTTTCGAATATGTTTATGATCAATCATTCGACCTTAGACATTAGGGTTAGTTTGGATAAATTTTTCCTTCTGGAGGAAAATAATAAAAAGTAGAATGAAACTAAGTTTTTCTATTAATTAGAGTTATTGTACTCATAAGCTAATTTATAAAATCTTCTTTATATTAGTTTCTTTAAAAAATTATTTATAGTTTAGGCATATATCAATTTTAGCATAAGAATAGACATATTAACAAATAAAAAAAATATATTCGAATTAGATTAAAAATAAATTAATATAATATTTGATACATGTAATGATAGTTAAGATATAAGTTACCAAACAATTTGATATAGTTACACAGTAGACATTCATAGAAGAATTATTCTTAGGGGTATTTAAAAAAAGAAAAATCAAAGACCAAAGTGAAAGTTTTTATGTTGTCTGAAAACAAAATAATTATTTACTCCTTAAAATGAATTATGAAATATTTAAAACAAATAACCTCAATCTAACAAATTATTCTGAGTGATGTCATAAATTTCATTTCATGATATACAAATAATGATTTGTAACCAAAATTGAGATGACATACTGTTGGCAAATTCATAAATATGTTGATATTTAACATTTTGCATAGTAATTATATATTCGACTTGTACGTTAGAAATTTCAATGGAACTTTTCCGCCGTGTCATCCTAGTGAAAAATATGTCTAGTATAATAACTATATCTCATTGTGTGTCCTCTTATTATTTTTCAACTTTTTTCATAAATAAAATAAATAGGCCCACCTATTAGAAACAAAAGTTTTATTTTTAAAACCCTTTGTTAAACAAGTGAGATCAGACAAACTTTAAACTAAGTATAGGACCTCGATAAGTGGTATTCAATAAATTCAAAATATTTTAAAATATTTTTTTTAATAAAAAATTGCGTGGTTTTTTATTTAAACTTTTAAATGATGAAAATAAGTGTTATGGTATTTAATTAATATCATTGTTATTGAGTTAAACTTGTTTTAAAGGCAGATTATATTCTACATATTTTGATAATTACAATATTATAAGATAAAAGTCTAGATTTATAAGATGAATAAATTTTTTAAACGTACCAGATGATGCAGTTAGACGAATGATGCAGTTGACACATATGCAAGATTAATGAAAATTTAGACGAACAACAAAAATAAAAGATAAGTATCAGTTTTTTATTACTACCTAACACTCTCAAACTCTAACTTTGATACATGTTTATGCAAAGTACTTTAACCACTACGAAGGTCAACCTTGTATAAGTTGAAAGAAATGTTCAAAGCCGAAAGGCAAGGTTTTTAACACGAAATTTGGAGCAGAAATCATATCAACTTTTCAAAATCTCTACACCTTGCATCAGAACAACTTTCTGTGTTGGAATTGACAATGTTTGACTTGCATTAAATGTTGATGACCATTGCATGCTTCCGCTATCAAAGAAAGAAGATTTGAATCCAGCTTCGTCTAACACCTACTTCAAATCTTGCTCTATAAAAAGGCATAAGTTCAAAGAATTCAAGACTTTGTCTCTCTTTCTCCCAATTATTTCTTTGTACCTAAGCCTTTCAGTTTGTGCTTCTCTGCATGATCCCTCTCTGCATAGATGTTAAACATTTTGTAAGACAAAACCTTTGTAAAAATCCACCCTCAGTGGTACTTAGCCTAAAGAGGATGTGATTAAAGAATACTTGGAGTCGTTAGCCTGAAGAAGTTGGGTTTTAAATAACATTTTGGTTTGTTTAGCTTAAAAAGACTGCTTTTCAAACAATACTTGAAATTAGCTAGTAGTGGCTGGAGCCAAATAATACGTTGTTCTCACTCGGTAATAGTAAAACCTTAGTTTTTGCTAAGAAACTGGATGTAGTCTTGCATAAGACAAACCAAAATAAATTTCTTGTATTTTTCTCTCTTCTCTATACTTACTATGACTAACTGAAGTTTAATTGAACTAAGTTTGAAAACTTTCATTACTTCATTTGTTGATCTATCTACATTGTTTGAGTTTGACTCCCTCAGACTAAGTCTTTAAAAACATTTGAAAAGCTTGTGAAAAATTTTAAGTACGCAATTCAATTCCCCCCTTCTCATGTGTTTTTCCCTGTACAATCATGATTTTTCAAAACAAAGTCATTAAATTTTTGTGGTATTCAATTATGAAAATAATGATTTATTTTTTTAAAAAAAAATCTACAAAATCCTACTGTATTCAATTAAGACTTTCTCTAATTTAGAAAAAGTGTTATAATATTTAAAACTATATAAATTTCAGTAGATTTTTTTACGTAATGGATTTTGTAAGAATTTTTAGTATCAAATATCAATACTTCACTCATCAAATAATTTCACCCAAACCTCCTAAAATTTTGCAAGATTTTTCTTTTTCTTTTATCTAGTGATCTTTCGTCGTATATACCCCCACTGTCACTATCACCCCATACTTTCGTCATCACCACACTCATCACCATTGTCGTCACCATCATATGATACTGTTACTACTACTTTCGTTGCCACCATAATTGCCACTATTAGTGGCAGTAATGGTGGTGTTAATCATAATTGTAGTGGTAGTAGCAAATAACAATGATGAAGGTGTTGAGAATAGTAGTTGAGGTGACAATAATAATATTATTCAATTGAGGATTTCAAAGGTTATAAAAAGTTTTTTTTTTTGTAATAACAAAGTCTTGTGATATTTAACCCAAACTTTTAAATAAAGAAAAGAGTCTTAGTGATAAATTTTTCTAAATCAAACTTCAATAAATTTTGTACCAAGAATATAAAATGGGTACTTGAAAACATAAGCTCAATAAATGAAGTATATTTTGGGTGAATACTATCATTAAGTATATTCCCATACTTCCACCACTACCACCATCACCATATATTACCATACTTTCATCTTTACCACATTTGTCACCATTATCCTCACTATCACATATTCCTGTCATTGCTACTTTTTGTCACCACCATGACTGTCACTATCACTGGCGGTAATGGTGGTGGTAATCATGACGGTAGTGGTAGTAGTGATAATGACAATGATGAAGGTGATGAAGATAGTGGTGGAGGTGACAATAATAATGTTATTTAATTGGGGATTTGATGGAGGATCATCTCCAAAAGTCTAACAAACTCTCCAAGTCAAAGTTAGAGGAGGAGGTCAATGCTCAAAAGTCAAAGTCAAGAAGAATGAGGACCTTACTCTTTCATTTGGGTTTGTAATAAATTCACTATTATTTTTGAGTGTCTGACCAGGTTCAGTATTTCGAGCATAACTTGAGTTACACAACTTTGATTAAGTTGCTTTTGGTATCGTTTTAAAAATGACTTAAAGGGCTACAAAAGCTATGAAGACACCAAAGCTCAATTTGGATTGCACCTAGGAGGAAATGGAGCTTGAAGTTAACGTTTAGATGCTGCCAGGATTTTCTAGCGAATTGCTTAATTGTTTAGGCCTTATTAGTTTATTTCAATTATGTAATTGCTTTTAAGACTTGATTTTGGGCCTTGTATTTGTATGTTTACTCAACCTAGTTGGCATTAAGAGGACTTAGTCTTAAATGCTTCAAATCAGAGAGAGTGAGCACCATTCTCTTTAAAGAGAGTGAAAGAGGAATTGGAGAAGAATAGTGTTCTCTCTACTAACTTGATCTGAATTTGGGCCACTTGATTAATTTAAAATCAATAGAGCAAATTCAAATCAGCCATCTTATGATTTAACCATCAATTTAAGATTGAATTATGGCCTTAAGATTATTTTTAATCCAATGTACAAGATTCAATCTTAAGTCACATGACTCACATCTCCCTAACTTGAATCCTAACCTTTTGATTGAAGTTCTAGAACTTGTTTTGATGGATCAACCGTGGAGGATGCATGCTCCATGTGATGATCAATCAAAATAATCAAATGGTGCAGATTTCATATTGGTTAGACAATTGAGTTTGGGCATCGTTCATTAAATAGGTCAACTCTTCTCATTGTAGACACTTTTGGTCAAAATTAATAAATATTTGAGAATTGTTTCTCTTGGAAGGAGTAGAGCTTTCCTACGGTTTTCTTCTTGAAACCTTGAATCTTATCTTTGATTCTAGCATCTAAGTGACGATTCATCCTAAAGCTTATTGATTCATGATCATGTCACTCTCACACTTCTTAACCATCTTCATTTTATCTTTTCTTCTTCTTTGATCCATTTCCGTGAGTTTAGCCCTCTTGACCGTTAGTTCTTGTTGTGATTCCTTGAGTTTAAGAGTGTTTAAGAGTGATTGAAGATTGGTGAATGAAGATTGAATCCGTGAAGATCGCTTCCAATCTCCTCATGAGTTTGCACCGGAATTTCAAAGGTTGTAAAAGATTTTTTTTTTTTTTTTTTGTAATAACAAAGTTTTGTGATATTTAATCAAGACTTTTAAATAATAAAAAAAGTCTTGTGATAAGTTCATTTCTAAATCACCCTTCATTAAATATTGTACCAAGAATATAAAATGGGTCCTTGAAAACATAAACTCAATGAATGAAGTGTATTTTGCGCAAATACTATCATTAAGTAAAATCAAGATAGTATCTACTTATATTTTCATCTAAATTTTTTTCTTACATTTAGGTTGAGAAGGAGTTGTTCATAGGAGTAAATAACATAGAATTACTTATATAAGTAATGTTGCCAAACTCCTATCAAATACATCGCCAAAGCTAACAGATATGCAACCTGACTGATAGAAATACTTGGATAACAAAGAAACAAAAACCCAACTACTCACATTACATATATGAGATACGTGAAAACCAAATTTACAAATAGTCACCGACTCTAGTTTGCTCGGTTGCAGGGTCATTGATCCATTCATTCTAAGAAAACACCCATCCAGAAGCGAAACACATGGCTATGGTTATAACAAAACCAGCGAAAGTACCAAACCAAAATGAAACAATGATCCCCAGCTTCTGGTGATAAGGCTGAGCATGTGGTGGAGAAGATACAAAACCTGAAGTGCCGTGAAGGGAGTAGAGACCCTTGTTTCCTTCGAAACTTGTGGATGGAAAGGTATCAAATTGTCCCTTTGTTGGGATTAATCCATTCAACTCATTATAAGACACATCAAATGAGGATAAGAAACTCAATTCAATTAACGATTGCGGTATTTCTCCCGAGAGTTTGTTGTGAGACAAATCTAAAATCTCTAACATTGACATGCCTGATAACTGCCAAGGAATTGGTCCTGTGAGGCTGTTGTGTTTTAGGTCCATAACATGTAGTCCTTTCAGGTTACCAAAACCCGGCCATATTGGTCCTTCAAGTTTGTTGTAACTAAGCAATAAAGATGGTCTGAAACCTGAAACTTTAAGGTACTTGGCCTTCCTTAAAGTGCCTGTCTCAACGGTGTACAAGGGAAAGGATAAAGGAGTTCCTTCCACTAAAGAATTCTTCTGCTCCAGACTCAAGAACATTGTCAAGCTCTGTGGTATGTTGCCAGTGAAAGAGTTGTTTGACAAATCCAAGTAATAGAGGTTCTTAAATTTGCCAATCCATGTGGGAATAATTCCACTGAGATTATTCCATGACAGATCCAGCAATTGCAGCATCTTGCTTCCCCTTAACCATTTCGGAAATGAACCTTTGATCTGACTGTTGCCCAGGGAAAAAACCTTGAGATTACGGAATTCTAGATTTCGACCTTGTGATTGTGGCATCTCTTCATTACGGAAGTTCTTTGAAAGCACCAGCGTACTGAGGTTCCTGCACTGACTTAAAACCTCTAGTGTTGTAGAAAGATTATGCAGATTACTGTTTGCAAGTGCGAGTTCGGTTAGGGATTGAAGATTCTTGAAATTAACCGTAATATCACAATTGAAATTGATACGACAAAGACTAATTGCTTTCAGTCTTGAGCAATCTGATAGACTACCAGGGGTTGGACACCGGAATTGAGTAGAACCAAGAACAACAGATTTTAGATTCTTCATTGCAGAACAATTCAAATGAAGTGAACCACCCAAAGAGTTGTTTCTCAAAATAAGCGATTCAAGAGATGGAGAATTCACCAGCGATGCAGGCAACTGACCGGTGAGTCTATTTGACTCAGCAGAGAAAACCTTAAGTCTTGTGAGGCCTTCAAATATATTGGGAAGAATTCCAGAAAACTCATTATTGGAGATGTCAAATTCCACTAGCTTTGAAAGCTTACCAATTTCATTATTCAGTGTCCCAGATAGTTTATTATCCTGAACATGTAGTACACTCAAATTTTGCAGTTGAAAGATACTCTCTGGAAGGTTCCCTGACAAATCATTTCCATTAATGGCAACGTGCTGTAGAGCAGAACAATTACCTAAATTTCCTGGAATCTCACCAGACAAGAAGTTATTAGATAGTTTAAACACTCGGAGCCCAGTGAAAGAGGAACAAACATCTGTGTTTATAGAGCCCTCAAGATGATCATTGCTGAAGTCCATGATCTCCAAGTTTTGAAGATGAAACAAGTTGTCTGGAAGAGAGCCAGTGAAGAAATTTTGGGAAAGGTTCAAGACTCTAAGTTGATCCAAACCTGCTATGGATTCACAGATTCTCCCAGTGAGTCTTGTGTTTCCAAGTTCCAAGCGAATGACCCTTGTGCCTACACCTGGTAAGGCATCACATGTGACACCAGACCAAGTGCAGTAATCAGGGGAGATAGAGACATTCCAATCAGGAATAGCTGATTCTAAGCAGCTAGAGAATCCTGTTAAGGCTTTCAAATCATTGGAGCTGCTTGAAAAGCTATGGGATTCATCATGAGAACTAGCACCAAAGCTGATAAGTGGTATCAAAAAGGCAGCAAAGCAGACACTACGAAATCCCATTTGGTATCTCACTCCAAAAACAGTAAAAAAAAGAAGCAAATGATTTGTTTGGTATTCCAGAGGTGAAAAGAACACACATACAAAGATAACATAAACACAAATTTATTAAACCGCGGGGGAACTCTTATATATGAATGACTTCAACTTCCAAGGTTTAAATCAGAGTCACTTAGTCACTTGTTGCTTGCAAAAAGTGTTCAGTTCTCCTTCCTGCCAAAAGTCAAATCTAATCTTTAGTCACATTATATAAATAATTTTTTATTTTATATATGGGACCCTCTTTTAATGGTTGATCCACAAGAGTTAGTTACGTGTGAACTCCAACGAGTCATTAACTTATAAAATAAATATATTTATATATTTTTTATTAATTTTTTTATATTATATATAAATAATTGTTCGATTATATGTGTGTATTGGAGTTGTATATAAACATTTTTCTAATTTAAATATATCATAAATGAAAAAAGTAATATTTTAAAATTTAAACTAAAAAGAGGGAAAAAGTAAAAAAGAAAAATTGTGATGATTTTTAAATGGTCCACCAAATTGTGATAAGTTAATAATTTTAATTATATAAAATTATTTATATAATTTACTAAAATTATTTTAAGAAATGATCAGGGATCAAACCAATAATTTCTTTTTTCATGCTACATATATGAATAAATTTTTAAAATTATACATTAATATGAAATAAATTATTTATTTAATTTTTAAATCACTATCTTCTTTCTTAAATTATTTTTAAAATATTCAAACTTATTAAAATAAAATATAAAGTATTAAAATGTTGCTACATAGTTCTTTAATGATTTTAGAAAATAGATAATAATTTAAATTAAATTTATAATTGAGATACTGAATCATTAGATTAGGTGAAATCGGAAATTACTAGATGGCTGCCAATGTTATATACACTGATCAATTCCCGCTCAGTGCCTTTGTTAACTAAAAGTTCAATCTTTCCTTTATCCTATTCGTGGTTAAAAAAACAAATGGATGCATATTGTTAACACTCTTTAGACAATTTTACAAATGTGAAAATGTTTGAATGATTCTACACTCAATTTCTATACACAAGGAAGATAAGTAAGTAACTTTATAAATCAAATGAGCATACCAACTACAACTGGCTTCTAAATAAGACATGATATGATTCCCTATGCACTAAGTCGTGATATTATTACCCAACAATCAACTAATGAAGAAAATTTCTTCTCACGCGGTTTCATAGAAAAATATCAATTTAAACCCTAATGTCTAGTAACTAGTTCCTCCGTAAACTTTTTCGGCAGTTCCATATATTTTTGAAGACGTGAATGAAGGATCATAATTTAAATAATATATAAATTTCTAAGTAATTATCTGACGTAACGAAGAAGATCGTGAATACATAATTAACATTAAATTAAATCATGTATTATTTGAGAGTTGTCTAGTTATGTCGTGTTGTGCCGATCGAGCGAGTTATTTTGAGTAGGCCACGTGACAAATTCATACATATATAGTCTTAGCCACCAAAGAAGCGGAGTCAAGTCTTATTATTAGTGTTAGCTCGTCCTCACAAAGGAATTAACTCCCCCTTCTCTCTCTCTCTATATATATATATATGAGTGCCTACACCTACTAGGGAGTACATTGAACTTAATCATTAATTCACTTATTTTATATTTCATTATTTCTTAAACACCTTGGTCACATACTAACTTGCAGGTGCACTCCTCAACTACAGGGAGGATGTCCCATTAAAGGATGTTGTTTGCAAAAGATCGATCCACTCATCTCCTCTTTACTTCATGGTGTACCAACGAAGTATCCCTATGGTATGAAATCCAAAAATAACAAACCCTAAAATTAAACAATAAACAAAAGTTTGACGACCAAACACTTTCGAACCCAAATCAAAATTTTGTTTCCAAAAAAATAATAATTTATTATAAAAAAATCTTAAAAATCCCTAAATAATGTAAATGTTCATTGTAAGATTCCTTAATTATTTATGAAATGTATAAATTTAAAAATCATTAAATTGTGATAATAAAAAATAATTTAAATTAACCTAATATAATTACAGGTCATCGAATATACTTAAATACAATATCCTCAAAATAAATTAAAACTCACGGTTCAACTCAGCTCATTACATTTTCAAGTCAAATTAGGTAAAAAGAAAATTCTTTTTACACTTTTAATAATAGATATAAAAGATTGACATAGTCTATATGGAAGATTGAGTTGATCTACAAGTTAGCGCTTGCAAAAGTCTAATTTAATAATCCAACTTGCTTCCTGCCATTTTAAGTTAATTAAAAATTATTGAACCTAAAGTTTCTTTTAATGAGAAATATTGGTAGAATTTATTAGTTTTAAAATTAATTATTAAAATAAACTAATAAAAAATTATATGATTATTAAATTTTTTAAGATTTATTTTTATATTTTAATTAGTTTTGAGGCGAGCTAACTTATTTAATCCCCTAAACCATCTTAGTGAAGCCGGGTAGATTACCCATTTTCATGTAATTGCATATATCAACATCCTTGTTACTAGTAACATGAGAAGTAAGTAACATGAGAAGTAACTTTAGCTAGAATATGAGAAGAAACAGCGGCACAAATTAATAGCACGGGAAATATGTGTGTGCATAGATTAATAATTAAGTAGATTGGAAGTCCATGGTTGTTTTATTGAAAGCAACAGCTGATTATTGACTATTACTTACTCCAATGTGAAATTCAACAAAGTATCTTTCTCAGCAACCGGGTGACTTTGGGGAAAAAAAATAAAATTAACTACTATTTTAATCTCTGAACTAATAACATTATAATAGTTTTTAAAATTAAAAAAAATTGTATAGATTTAAGAAGTATATTTTAATTTATTAAATTAATATACTTCGAAATATAAATTAAATTCATATCTATTACTTTATCTATTAAATAAATAAATTTTAATATAATATTTATTTTATTTATATTTATCATAAATTTTACGGTCATCTCTCCAATGGTAGAATCGACTTTGGGTTCTTGAATTTTTATTTTTATTTTTTAATTTTTTGATGTCATATAAAGTACAAGAACTTCTATTCTGTTTTGTTCCAACCCTAAAATTTAAGTTGGATTCTTAAATTAAAAAACTTCAATTCAATTATTATTTTCTTTTATGAAACCAGTTGATTTCCTTAATTTTAGAAGTTCTTATATCTTCTATAAGAACAGGTTCTACACATGAAATCTACATCATTATTCTCCAATAAGAAAACATTTTTTGTTCTAAGAACCGTCTAATGACTTAATAATATATATGAACTAATTTTTTTTCTCCATCTATATCTCTCTATCCACGCATATATATATATATATATATATATATATATATATATATATATAATATTTTCACAATTTGCTAAAATATACAACTAACCTATAATTTGATATTTTGGTTATAATAGAGGTTAAACCTATAATTTAATCATTTTTCTAAGTATTTTCCAAAGTTATATACTGGAGAGTAATATAGACATAATTTATTTTTTGAATTTCATATTTGTTAAGTTAAAATGACTTAATATCTTAATATTGATAATTATAGAACAGATGGATGAGTCATCAAATACAGATAGAAGTATGATCACACGAATCATTGACAAGTATAGACGAAAGATGCACCATCAAATATAAACGCACATGTACAAGACGAAGTGTTTGAATCATAAAGCTTCAAAGCAACTACATTATATGAAGAACCTTCAATAAATAAGACTAAGAACTCATCTCAACTTCAAGTCAAACGCTCAAGAGTGTAGATATGTGTTGGACTTGAAGCTGAAGAAGTCGTCTCTTATTTTTAGTTTTGATCTACTTGTAATCTTGATTTTAATGATAGATTGTAAATAGGAGCTTAATTGTATTGATTGTTTTAGAATAGGTTTTGAGTGTGGTTTTTATTCAATCTCACTTCACAGAGAAGTTGAATCTACTCTGAGAATCAAGCTAGAGCAAGTTTGGGAACCCTATTTTGATTTGAAAAGTTGAAAACTGTTGTTTAAAAAGTTCTGAAGTAATCGATTACCATATATCAGTAATCGACTACCAACAGGTTGAGAAATCAGGGAAGCCCAAAACACTCTGTAGTAATTGATTACCACATCCTAGTAATCGATTACTTCATGCTTGAGATAACAGAGAAGGCAAAATCTCTCTGGAGTAATCAATTACCACATTCTAGTAATCGATTACCACACCAGAATTCATCTCAAAAAGTTTTTGAACTGCTTTAAATTGAAACCTCTTTGAATTGATTTTCAACAAGAGAAATCTTTGAGTTTTTTCAAGAAGAAAGGAAGAGCGAAAAACTATTTTTACAAAGAACACAAGTTCTAAGAATTCTCTTCAAGATTTTAAAAAGATTTTCTCTAGAGATGAAGAGTGTGTGAAGGATTGAATACATTGGTTATAATCTTGATCAGATCATACACAACAGGTGTAATCTTTACTGATCTTTATCTTGTTTTTGTATTTCGTTTTTGTTCAAGACTCTTGAGAGAAAGTTGTTCTCTAGAAGAAGAGTTAAGGAATTTGAGAGAGGTGCTCTCAAAGGTGATTCTTGAAGGATTCAAGAATTAGAGAGATATGTTCTTAGGAGAAGAACATATGTTTTGGTTATTTTGATTTTGTTTGTGTTTGTGCAGTGTGTTTATATTAGACACAAGGAATCATTATAGTGGAAAAACCGATCGCAACAGTTGTTGGGTTGGGACTGGACGTAGGCCGAACGCCGAACCAGGATAAATCTCTGTCCAAGCTTTCTCTCTACCTTATCTCTTATCTTTCTCTGTATTTCTCGCTTTACAATTTCCTTCTATGTCCGCTGCTAAATCTCTGAACTGTTATTTGTAACTCAGATAAAATTGAATCGGGAAAGAAAGTGAGAAAAGATAAAATTAAACGTAGGGAACTAGAATCTATTCACCCCCTCTCTAGATTCAAGATAGGGACCAACAATTGGTATCAAGAGCTTTAACTAGTAAATCAATCTAGTAATCCTACATAGTTCCTTGTGATGGCTTGTAATCTTTTACCCTTCGCTGAAGGAGCTTCTATAAATAGACCTCCATTGTTCTGCGGTGATAACTATCGATTCTGGAAAGTTCGCATGAAAATCTTTATGGAATCTATTCACAGAAGCATCTGGCAGGCTGTGGTAAATGAGTACAGAGTTCCAATGAAAATAGAAAATGGAAATGAAATAGAAAAACCTTTTGAGGATTGGGATATAGATGAGATTAAGAGGGCTGAAAACGATGCTAAAGCTTTGAACATTATACACTCTGCCCTGAATTCTGATGAGTTTTTTAGAATTTCTGCCTGTACTATAGCAAAAGAAGCATGGGAGCTCATCATGGTAACACATGAAGGTACTGCTGAAGTCAGGAAAGCAAGAAAGAATACACTCATTCAAGAATATGAAACATTCAAAATGTTCCAAGGAGAATCAATAATGGAAATGCAAAAGAGACTCACACACATCATCAACCATCTCAAAGGACTTGGCAAGAACTTCATTGAAGAAGAAGTGAATGTCAAGATTCTGAAATCGCTGAATAGAAAGTGGCAACCTACTGTGACAGCCATAACTGAATCAAGGAACCTTGCCGCTATTACCAGTGCCGAACTGTTTGGCAAACTTAGAGAGTATGAAATGGATGTGACTCGCATGACAGATGAGGAACAGAAGGACAAAAGAGCCAAAGGAATTGCTCTCAAGATGGAGCATACTGAAACAGAATCTGAATCCTCTGAAGACGGAAATGACTCACAGGAAGACCAAGTGAACTTGATGGTGAAGAAATTCAGAAAATTCATAAAGAACAATTCTAAGAAGAAATTTGGTTAACCAGGAAAAGGAGTCAAGAAGCAAGACAACACTTCAGTCAAAGTAACATGCTATAAATGTGGAAAGATTGGGCACTATAGATCAGATTGTCCAAGCCTGAAAAGAAGCAACAACACTGAAGTAAGAAAATCTGAAAGTGAAAGAAATGTCAGAAAAGAAAAGAAGAAAAAGAAAGCCTACATAGCTTGGGATGAAGGCTACACATCCTCAACATCTGAGAGTGAAAATGAGGAAGCAAATCTGTGCTTAATGGTCAAATCATCCAGTGAGGTAAGTGATACAAACTCTACCATGGATGAATATGATGAACTACATTCTGCTTTTTGTGAGCTTTACAATCAAGCTGAAACATTTGAAAAAGAAAACATAGTTTTGAAAAAGCAAATATCCTTGTTAAAACAGAAAGTATGTGATTTAGAAAATGATATTTCAAATCTAAGAAAAGAACTCAACACCTCTACAAACTGTGTTCACATAAGAAGGCATGATAACATGAAATCTGGAAACTCTAAACATGCTAATTTCACTTGCATCTACTGCATGAAATCTGGACATAAATCTTTTAATTGCATGATTAGAAAGAAAGGTATTTCCAGTGGTAAATATAGATAGGTTAAGAAAGAAAACTATAGCACTAACTTGCATGAACCCAAGAGAAGCTGGGTACCAATCGCAAAATAAGTTCGTTTTCTTTTGCAGGAAAGCCTAAACAGAAGAAACTCAATATGGTACTTAGACAGTGGTTGTTCAAGGCATATGATAGGTGATAGAAGGAATCTTAGCACCTTCACACCAAGAGAAACTGGATCAGTTGTATATGGAGACAACAACAAAGGAAAAATACTAGGCTACGGTACAATTGGGTACAAAGCTAATACAGTGATAGAAGATGTATTGCTGGTCGATGGATTGAAGTTTAACTTACTGAGTATTAGTCAACTGTGTGACAAGAACTACAGAATTGTATTTAATGATGAACATTGTCTTATCAGCAACAAAGACTCAGATGAACTTCTCATGGTTGGCAAAAGATTAAACAACATCTACATATTGGAAGTAGATCACTCATCCCCTTACTCTACATGCTTAACTTCTAATGATAATCAGTCTTGGCTATGGCATAGGAGAATAACACATATTGACATATTGCATTTAAATAAACTTGTATCTAAAGAGCTAGCTTTTGGACTTCCTAAACTGAAGTTTTCCAAAGAAGGACTTTGTGAGGCTTGTCAAAAGTCTAAGTAGGCAAAAACATCTTTCAAAAATATTAAACATGTTTCTACAACTCAGCTGCTTGAACTCTTGCATTTAGACTTATTTGGTCCATCTAGGATAGCTAGTTTCGGAGGTAATCTGTATGGGCTAGTCATTGTAGATGACTACTCAAGATTTACTTGGGTTTTGTTTATCAAGAAAAAGGATCAGGCCTTTGGAGTTTTCAAGGTACTTGCCAAGAAAATACAAAACAAAAAGGATTTGAAAATTAAAGCTTTAAGAAGTGACAATGGTACTGAATTTAAAAATAGCTATTTTGAAAGCTTTTGTGAAAAACATGGGATATCACACTGCTTTTCAGCTCCTAGAACTCCTCAGCAAAATGGAGTAGTGGAGAGGAAAAACAGGTCACTTATAGAACTAGGGAGAACTATACTGAATGAGCACAAGATGCCTAAACACTTTTGGGCTGATGCTGTGAACACTGCATGTTATGTTCTCAATAGAGTCTCTATAAGACCCATTTTGTTGAAAACCCTTTATGAGCTTTTCTATGGCAGAAAACCAAACATTTCTTAATTTAAAGTTTTTGGATGCAAATGCTATGTTTTAAACAATGGCAAGGACGCTATTGGAAAATTTGATACAAAGGCTGATGAAGCCATTTTCCTTGGTTATTCAAATACAAGTAAAGCATATAGGATCTTTAACAAAAGAACAATGTGCATTGAAGAATCTGTCCATATTAGATTTGATGAAACTAACACTTTCCAAAAGGAAAGCTTGCTACGTAATGATGATGAAACAGGTGAAGAAAGCATAGAAGTTGATCATATGCATCAGCAAACTCAAACAACCCAAGTGTCTGATCAAGCAAAAGAATGGAGGACACCTAGGAACCTATCACTTGACAATGTCATTGGTGACATTCACAAGGGGGTAACTACCAGATCCTCACAAAATCTATTTTGCTATAATACTGCTTTTGTATCACAGGTTGAACCCTCCAGCATAGAAAAAGCCTTGAGCAATGAATTTTGGATCATGGCTATGCAAGAAGAACTTAACCAGTTCAGAAGAAATGGAGTTTGGGAACTTGTTCTAGACAAAGGCAACATGAATATAATTGGCACAAAATGGGTATTCAAGAATAAACTGAGTGAAGATGGAGTTGTGGTCAGAAACAAAGCAAGGCTTGTGGCAAAAGGCTACAATCAACAGAAAGGAATTGACTTTGAGGAAACCTTTGCCCCTGTTGCAAGACTTGAAGCAGTAAGACTATTCCTAGCTTATGCATGCATCAACAACTTCAAGTTATTCCAAATGGATGTAAAGAGTGCATTCCTAAATGGGTACATAAATGAAGAAGTCTGTGTAGCACAATCACCAGGTTTCACAGACGCTACTTGGCGTACACATGTTTACAAACTTCATAAAGCCTTATATGGGTTGAAGCAAGCCCCTAGGCAATGGTATGATAGATTGAGTAAGTTTCTCATATCAAAAGGATTCCACAGAGGTAAAGTAAACAAGACTTTGTTTATTAAGAACAAATCTAACTACATTCTATTGGTTCAAATTTATGTTGATGACATTATCTTTGGATCATCTAACCAACAACTTTGTGAAGAGTTTGTGAGCAATATGCAGGAAGAATTTGACATGTCCATGATAGGAGAACTAAGTTTCTTTCTAGGACTCCAGATCAAACAAATGGATGGTGGCACGTTCATTCACCAGGCTAAGTACACTAAAGAACTACTCAGGAAATATGATATGATTAACTGTAAAGTGTCAAATATACCTATTTCTACTAACACTTATCTTTAGATTGATGAAACAGGTCATGAAGTTGATACTACCTTATACAGAGGTGTTATAGGATCTTTACTATATCTTACAACCAGTAGACCTGATATTATGTACTCTGTATGTTTATGTGCTAGATTTCAATCTACACCTAAGCAATCTCATTGGCTAACAATAAAGAAGATTCTTAAATACCTAAAAGGAACTATAAGTTGTGGGTTGTGGTATCCAAAAGGAACCTCACCATTACTTGTTGGTTTCAGTGACTCTGATTTTGCAGGTAGCAAAACAGATAGGAAAAGAACTAGTGGCACATGTCACATTTTTGGAGAATGCTTAATATCTTGGCATAGCAGGAAACAAGCTTGTGTAGCACTGTCAACTGCAGAAGCTGAATATGTAGCTGCGGGAAGCTATTGTGCTCAAGCAATTTGGTTGAAGCACCAACTAGAAGACTTTGGGCTAAAGATAGATCACGTTCCCCTGAAATGCGACAACACAAACGCTATAAGTATCACAAGAAATCCTGTACTGCACTCAAGAACAAAACACATTGAAGTCAGACACCACTTCATTAGAGATCCCATCGAAAAAGGAGATTGTGACATCGAATTCATAGACACAGAAAATCAACTAGCGGATATTTTTACAAAGGCATTACTAAAAGAAAGGTTTTACAAACTTAGATCAAACCTCGGCATTTTGAGTGAGGAACATCTAAACTAAACCCTTCTACTTGATTACACTCATCCATAAAATTGTTTTTGTGAAAATTTTTCAAAGAAAACCTTTTTCTGATAGAAATAATCGATTACCAAAGAAATATAATCGATTACTTCGAATCAATTTCATTCTGAGAAGGATTTGGCACTGTAGTAGTCGATTACCATGATCCCGTAATCGATTACCACAGAAACCAGATTTTAAAGTTTTTGAAAATTCCTCTGGAGTAATCGATTACCAGAATGAAGTAATCGATTACCACAACTGTTTTTCTTGATTTCCTTCTTCTCTCTATATAAGGAACTAAGATAATCGATTTCCAACTGCTGGTAAACTATTACCTCGTTCTTGGACTAATTTCTTGGGCTTTTTCTCTCTTATAAGAAGTGCAGGTGAAACCCTACAATTTCACTATTCATCTTCTTCTTCCAAAACCCTAAGAAATAACTCCCCCTCTCTCTCTAACAACAACCATGGAAGAACAAGGAAAGGGAAAAAGAATCAAGATGAGAGCCAATAGATACCCTCAAGAAGAGATAAAAGGCAAGAAGAAGGTAGGAGAATCCTCCAAAAGGAAGAAACCTACTTCACCGGCTCAACCGGAAAGAGATCAATCTCCTCCACCTGAATCTGCGGTCAACCGTTGGTTCACTACCAAAGGACAAGAAACAAGATTCAATATGGATTTCGCAAATAAAGGTCTTGTTCCGCTAAAGATTCTAGACCTACAATGGCTAGATAGCCAGAGTTTTACTTTCCAAACCTACCTGAGGCAACAACATATGGAGAGATTTGTGGGAATGAAAGGCTTTATCTACCTGGATTTGGTTCGAGTCTTCTATTCAAATCTCAAACCAAACATGGAACGAATGACTGTAAGTTCTGAAATTAAGGGTATTAAAATAACCTTAACCCCTGCACATTTTTTTCAAATTGTTGGTATCAAGAAAGAAGGAATCGTGGCACATGTAGACAAACTCCGAGAGAAAGTGTTGGTCCCTATGTTGAATCTAGAGGGGGGGGGGGTGAATAGATTCAAGTTCCCTATATCGATTTTTTCTTTTTTCACTTTCTTTCCTGATTCAATTTTATCTTTGTTACAAGTAACGTATCAGAGATATTACAGCGGATAGCAGCGAGAATATAAAGAGAGAAAAACAAAGAAGTATAAGAGATAAGGTAGAGAAAAGAGTTTAGACAGAGAGTTATCCTGGTTCGGCTTTCGGCCTACATCCAGTCTCAACCCAACAATCTGTTGCGATCACGCTACAATGATTTTCCACTATAATGATTTTTTGTGTCCAATACAATCACGCTACACAAACACAAAACAAATCAAAATACTCAAAACACATGTTCTTCACCTCAGAACATATCTTGATTCTTGATCCCTTCAAGAACCAACCTTGAGAGTACCTCTCTCAAAAACTCTTCAACTCTTCTAGAGAACACCTTTCTCTTTAGAGTCATAAACCAAAAATCGAATACAAAAAGATAAAGATCAGATAATAGTACACCTGTTGTGTATGCACTGATCAAGATAGCATCCAATGAATTCAATCATTCACACAACCTTCATCTCAAGAGAAAATCTTTTAAAAACTTTGAAGAGAATTCTTGTGTAAAAACTTATTTTTTCGCTCTTCCTTCCTTTCTGAAAAACTCAAAAGATCTCTCTCTTTGAAACAATTCAAAGAGGTTTCTATTTAAAGCAATTTCAAAAGCTCTTTGAGATGAATTCTGGTATGGTAATCGATTACTGGATAGAGGTAATCAATTACTCCAGAGAAAATTTGCCTTCTCTGTTTCTTCAAGCACGAAGTAATCGATTACTATGGAGTGGTAATCGATTACTCCAGAGCAATTTGGGTTCCCCTGTTTTCTGAAACTGTTGGTAATTGATTAGACTTATGTGGTAATCGATTACTTCAGCTTAAAACCTTTTTAAACCAAAGTTTTTGACTTTTCAAAAACAAAATGGGGTTCCAAAACTTCTCTAGCTTAAATCATCAGAGTAGATTCAAATTCTCTATGGAAAAGATTGAATAAAAACCACACTCAAAGCCTATTCTAAAAACAATCAATACAATTAAACTCCTATTTACAATCTATCATAAAGACCAAAATTACAAGTATATCAAAACGAAAACAAGAGGCGACTTCTTCAGCTTTAAGTCCAACAATCTCCCCCTTTTTGGTTTTGATGTACCAAATCAGCGTGTAGTTGAGATCTTAATGTAGATGACAGCTTTGATGTGTCCTGCAATGTTAGTATTTTTCCTTTTCCTTTTTTTTTTTATTTTTTATTTTTCCATACAGCTTTATAGATGATTCAAATCATATCACATTTTCAATTCACAGAAATATAAAAAGGCAATCATTTGCAAAGAAAATTAAATCTAGCTATTACAGTTATCCATATTATTCAAATATTTCTAATCTGCTCCCCCTAAGTAAAGTACTTAAGAAAAAAAAAATAGATTCAAAAATAATTTTAAAAAAACTAAACTATGAAGACTAATATATGAAGAAAAGATTAATAACAACTAATAACTACACACTACTACTCCCCCTATTTGGTATATCAAATAAGAAGGTGAGAGGTAGAGTTGGAGTTACTAATCTGAGTCATCTTGGTTGAGTCTCTCCATGATTGTTTCCATCAAGTCTTTCATCTCTAGGAAGTGCAAATCTTGACGCTTTCCTAGGTCATCTATCCTCTTGTTGACAGTTGCTTCTAATTCATCTAATCTGTCAATCATGATGGATTCAAAGCGCGATCTCGGAATGTACTCTCTAGATGCCAGGTTGTCTTCATCCTCATCTTCAGGTTGTGCTTCTCCTTGTTCTTCTTGTAGATTAGCTTGCTGTTCTTCTCTGGTTATCTAGCCCGCATCAGTTTTGATCAGCCTCATCATCTTCAAGGCTCTATCACTAATCATGTGGACATCTTTGACTAATTCTCTTGCTTCATCAGTAGTATCTATCTGAAAAATTTCAATAGTCTAGATATAAACAGAGAGTATGGACACTTATTGTCTAGAAGTCTTTTAGTCTTCAGCATATTGTCCATAATGATGTGCGTCCAATCTACTTGAATTCCATTCTTCAAAGCAGCCATGAGGATCATGTCATCTTCACTAATTTGTGCATGATTTGCTCCTCTAGCAGCCAAGATCCAGCAAACGGTGTAATGTAGTAGCCTATCATCAGCTGTTAGGCCACCAATGTTGTAAGTCACCTTTTTGCCTTGTGCTCTTCTAGAATTCCTTTCCTCTTCCCAGTTCTGTGGGTTCCTCAGTAGGCTCATAGAGAAAGTATCTTTTTGTAGATCAAGTCCTTTCTCTCGGAGTTTGTCTACATGCCCTATGATTCCTTCCTTCCTGATACTAGCAATTTGAAGAAAATGTGCAGGGGTTAGGGTTATCTTAATACCTTTAATTTCAGAACTTACTGTCATTCTCTCCATATTTGGTTTGAGGTTTGAATAGAAGACTCGAACCAAATCGGGGTAGATAAAACCTTTCATGCCTACAAATCTCTCCAAGTGTTGTTGCCTCAGGTATGTCTGGAATGTGAAACTATGACTGTCTAGCCAGAGGTCTAGAATCTTTGGTGGAACAAGACCTTTTTTTGCAAAATCCAAATTGAATCTTGTTTCTTGTCCCTTGGAGGTGAACCAACGGTTGACCGCAGATTCTTGTGGAGGAGGTTGAGTTTCTTGTTGGGCTGGTGATGTAGGTTTCTTCCTCTTGGAGGATTCTCCTACTTTCTTCTTTCCTTTGATTTCTTCTTGAGGGAATCTGTTTGCTCTCATCTTGATTCTTTTGCCTTTCCCTTGTTCTTCCATGGTTGCAGAGAGAGAGAGAGATAGAGAGAGATATCTAGGGTTTTGGAGGAAGAAGATGAATGGTGAGTTGTAGGGTTTCACCTGCACATCTTATAAGAGAAAACAAAGCCCAAGATATTAGCCCAAGAACGAGGTGATAGATTACCAGCAGTTGGAAATCGATTATCTCTGTTCCTTATATAAAGAGAAGATGAAAAACAAGAAAAACAGTCGTGGTAATCAATTACAGAAATCTGGTAATCGATTACTCCAGAGGGTTTTTCTGAAACCATTGAAATCTGGTTCTGTGGTAATCGATTACGGATCGTGGTAATCGATTATCTCAGTACCAAAATCCTTTCCAGAGTGAAAATCACGCGAAGTAATCGATTATCCTTCTTTGGTAATCGATTATTTCTATCAAAAAAAGGTTTTTATTGAAAAAATTTCACAAAAACAATTTTATGGATGAGTGTAATCAAGTAAAAGGGTTTAGTTTAGATGTTACTCACTCAAAATGCCGAGGTTTGATCTAAGTTTGTAAAACCTTTCTTTTGGTAATGCCTTTGTAAAAATATCCGCTAGTTGATTTTCTGTGTCTATGAATTCGATGTCACAATCTCCTTTTTCGATGTGATCTCTAATGAAGTGGTGTCTGACTTCAATGTGTTTTGTTCTTGAGTGCAGTACAGGATTTCTTGTGATACTTATAGTGCTTGTGTTGTCGCATTTCAGGGGAACGTGATCTATCTTTAGCCCAAAGTCTTCTAGTTGGTGCTTCAACTAAATTGCTTGAGCACAGCAGCTTCCCGCAGCTATGTATTCAGCTTCTGCAGTTGATAGTGCTACGCAAGCTTGTTTTCTGCAATTCCAAGATATCAAACATTCTCCAAAGATGTGACATGTTCCACTGGTGCTTTTCCTGTCTGTTTTGCTACCTGCAAAATCAGAGTCACTGAAACCAACAAGTAATGGTGAGGTTCCTTTTGGATACCACAATCCACAACTTATAGTTCCTTTTAGGTATTTGAGAATCTTCTTTACTGTTAGCCAATGAGATTGCTTAGGTGCAGATTGAAATCTAGCACATAAACATACAGAGTACATAATATCAGGTCTACTGGCTGTAAGATAAAGTAAAGATCCTATAACACCTCTGTATAAGGTAGTATCAACTTCATCACCTGCTTCATCAAACTTAAGATAAGTGTTAGTAGAAATAGGTATATTTGACACTTTACAGTTAACCATATCATATTTTCTGAGTAGTTCTTTAGTATACTTAGCCTGGTGAATGAATGTGCCACCTTCCATTTGTTTGATCTGGAGTCCTAAAAAGAAACTTAGTTCTCTTATCATGGACATGTCAAATTCTTCCTGCATATTGCTCACAAACTCTTCACAAAGTTGTTGGTTAGATGATCCAAAGATAATGTCATCAACATAAATTTGAACCAATAGAATGTAGTTAGACTTGTTCTTAATAAACAAGGTCTTGTCTACTTTACCTCTGTGGAATCCTTTTGATATGAGAAACTTACTCAATCTGTCATACCATTGCTTGGGGGCTTGTTTTAACCCGTATAAGGCTTTATGAAGTTTGTAAACATGTGTAGGCCAAGTAGCGTCTGTGAATCCAGGTGGTTGTGCTACATAGACTTCTTCATTTATATATCCATTTAAGAATGCACTCTTTACATCCATTTGGAATAATTTGAAGTTGTTAATGCAAGCATAAGCTAGGAGTAGTCTAACAACTTCAAGTCTTGCAATAGGGGCAAATGTTTCCTCAAAGTCAATTCCTTCCTTTTGATTGTAGCCTTTTGCCGCAAGTCTTGCTTTGTTTCTGACCACAACTCCTTCTTCACTCAGTTTATTCTTGAATACCCATTTCGTGCCAATTATATTCATGTTGCCTTTGTCTGGAACAAGTTCCCAAACTCCATTGCTTCTTAACTGGTTGAGTTCTTCTTGGATAGCCATGATCCAAAATTCATTGTTCAAGGCTTCTTCTATGCTGGAGGGTTCAACCTGTGATACAAAAGCAGTATTATAGCTAAACAAATTCTGTGAGGATCTGGTAGTTACCCCTTGTGAATGTCACCAATGACATTGTCAAGAGATAGGTTCCTAGGTGTCCTCCATTCTTTTGCTCTATCTGACACTGGGTTTGGTTGTGTTTGCTGATGCATATGATCAACTTCTCTGCTTTCTTCACCTGTTTCATCATCATTACGCAACAAGCTTTCCTTTTGGGAAGTGTTAGTTTCATCAAATCTAATATGGACAGATTCTTCAATGCACATTGTTCTTTTATTAAAGATCCTATATGCTTTACTTGTATTTGAATAACTAAGGAAAATGGCTTCATCAGCCTTTGTATCAAACTTTCCAATAGGGTCCTTGCCATTGTTTAAGACAAAGCATTTGCATCCAAAAACTTTAAAGTAAGAAATGTTTGGTTTTCTGCCATAGAAAAGCTCATAAGGGGTTTTCTTCAAAAAGAGTCTTATAGAGACTCTATTGAGAACATAACATGCAGTGTTCACAGCATCTGCCCAAAAGTGTTTAGGCATCATGTGCTCATTCAACATGGTTCTTCCAAGTTCTATAAGAGACCTGTTTTTCCTCTCCACTACTCCATTTTGCTGAGGAGTTCTAGGAGCTGAAAAGCAGTGTGATATCCCATGTTTTTCACGAAAACTTTCAAAAAAGCTATTCTTGAATTCAGTTCCATTATCACTTCTTAAAGCTTTAATTTTCAAATCCTTTTTGTTTTGAATTTTCTTGGCAAGTACTTTGAAAACTCCAAAGGCCTAATCCTTTTTCTTGATAAACATAACCCAAGTAAAACGTGAGTAGTCATCTACAATGACTAGCCCATAAAGATTTCCACCGAAACTAGCTATCCTAGATGGACCGAATAAGTCTAAATGCAAGAGTTCAAGCGGCTGAGATGTAGAAACATGGTTAATGTTTTTGAAAGATGTTCTTGCCTGCTTGGACTTTTGACAAGCCTCACATAGTCCTTCTTTGGAAAACTTTAGTTTGGGGAGACCGAAAACTAGCTCTTTAGATACAAGTTTATTTAAATGCAGTATGTCAATATGTGCTATTCTCCTATGCCATAGCCAAGACAAATTATCATTAGAAGTTAAACATGTAGAGTAAGGGGATGGGTGATCTACTTCCAATATGTAGATGTTGTTTGATCTTTTGTCAATCATGAGAAGTTCATCTGAGTGTTTGTTGCTGATAAGACAATGTTCATCATCAAAAGCAATTCTGTAATTCTTGTCACATAGTTGACTGATACTCAGTAGGTTGAACTTTAATCCATTAACCAACAAAACATCTTCTATTACTGTATTTGCTTTATATCCAACAGTACCGTAGCCTAGAATTTTCCCTTTCTTGTTGTCTCCATATACAACTGATCCAGTTTGTCTTGGTGTGAAGGTGCTCAGGTTCCTTCTATCACCTGTCATATGCCTTGACCAGCCACTGTCTAAGTACCAAATTGAACTTCTGCTGTTCAGGCTTTCCTGCAAGAGAAAAAGAAATTATTTTGCGGTTGGTACCCAGTTCCTCTTGGGTCCATGCATGTTAGTGCTACAAGTTTCTTTCTTAATCCATTTATATTTACCACTGGAAATCCCTTTCTTTTTAATCATACAGTTAAACGATTTATGTCCAGATTTCATGCAGTAAGTACAAGTGAATTTAGCATGTTTAGTGTTTCCAGATTTCATATGAACATAGTTTGCAGAAGTGTTGAGTTCCTTTCTTAAATTTGAAACATCATTTTCTAACTCACATACTTTCTGTTTTAACATGGATATTTGCTTTTTCAAAACTATGTTTTCTTTTTCAAATGTTTCAGCTTGATTGTAAAGCTCACAAAAAGCAGAATGCAGTTCTTCATATTCATCCATAGTTGAGTTTGTATCACTCACCTCACTGGATGATTTGGCCATTAAGCATAGATTCGCTTCCTCATTTTCACTTTCAGATGTTGAGGATGTGTAGCCTTCGTCCCAAGCTATGTATGCTTTCTTTTTCTTCTTTTCTTTTCTTACGTTTCTTTCATTTTCAGATTTTCTCACTTCAGTGTTGTTGCTTCTTTTCAGGGTTGGACAATCTGATCTGTAGTGCCCAATCTTTCCACATTCGTAGCATGTCACTTTGACTGAAGTGTTGTTTTGCTTCTTGACTCCTTTTCTTGGTTGACCAAATTTCTTCTTAGTATTGTTCTTTATGAATTTTCTGAACTTCTTTACCATCAGGTTCACTTGGTCTTCTTGTGAATCATTTCCGTCTTCAGAGGATTCAGATTCTGTTTCAGTATGGTCTATTTTGAGAGCAATTCCTTTGGCTCTTTTGTCCTTCTGTTCCTCATCTGCTATTCGAGTCATATCCATTTCGTACTCTCTAAGTTTCCCAAACAGTTCAGCACTGGTCATAGCAGCAAGGTTCTTTGATTCAGTTATGGTTGTCATTGTAGGTTGCCACACTTTTCAAGCGATTTCAGAATCTTGACATTTACTTCTTCTTCAATGAAGTTCTTGCCAAGTCCTTTGAGATGATTGATAATGTGTGTGAATCTCTTTTGCATTTCCATTATTGATTCTCCTTGGAACCTTCTGAATGTCTCATACTCTTGAATGAGTGTGTTCTTTCTAGCTCTTCTGACTTCAGCAGTACCTTCATGGGTTACCATGATGAGCTCCCATGCTTCTTTTGCTGTTGTGTATGCCGATATCCTGAAAAACTCGTCAGAATTCAAGGTAGAGTGTATAATGTTCAAGGCCTTAGAATCATTTTTAGCCCTCCTAATCTCATCTATGTCCCAATCCTCAAATGGTTTTTTTTATCTCATTTCCATTTTCTATTTTTATTGGAACTTTGTAGTCATTTACCACAGCCTGCCAGATGCTTCTGTGAATAGATTCCATAAAAATCTTCATGCGAACTTTCAAGAATCGATAGTTATCACCGCAGAACAATGAAGGTCTATTTATAGAGGCTCCTTCAGCGAAGGGTAAAAGATTACCAGCCATAACAGGGAACTATGTAGGATTACTAGATTGACTTACTAGTTAAAGCTCTTGATACCAATTGTTGGTCCCTATGTTGAATCTAGAGGGGGGGTGAATAGATTCAAGTTCCCTATATCGATTTTTTCTTTTCTCACTTTCTTTCCCGATTCAATTTTGTCTTTGTTACAAGTAACGTATCAGAGATATTACAGCAGATAGCAGCGAGAATATAAAGAGAGAAAAACAAAGAAGTATAAGAGATAAGGTAGAGAAAAGAGTTTAGACAGAGAGTTATCCTGGTTCGGCTTTCGGCCTACATCCAGTCCCAACCCAACAATCTGTTGCGATCGGTTTTTCCACTATAATGATTTTTTGTGTCCAATACAATCACGCTGCACAAACACAAAACAAATCAAAATACTCAAAACACATGTTCTTCACCTCAGAACATATCTTGATTCTTGATCCCTTCAAGAACCAACCTTGAGAGTACCTTTCTCAAAAACTCTTCAACTCTTCTAGAGAACTTAAACCAAAAATCGAATACAAAATGATAAAGATCAGATAAGAGTACACCTGTTGTGTATGCACTGATCAAGATAGCATCCAATGAATTCAATCATTCACACAACCTTCATCTCAAGAGAAAATCTTTTAAAAACTTTGAAGAGAATTCTTGTGTAAAAACTGATTTTTTCGCTCTTCCTTTCTTTCTGAAAAACTCAAAAGATCTCTCTCTTTGAAACAATTCAAAGAGGTTTCTATTTAAAGCAGTTTCAAAAGCTCTTTGAGATGAATTCTGGTATGGTAATCGATTACTGGATAGAGGTAATCGATTACTCCAGAGAAAATTTGCCTTCTCTGTTTCTTCAAGCACGAAGTAATCGATTACTATGGAGTGGTAATCGATTACTCTAGAGCAATTTGGGTTCCCCTGTTTTCTGAAATTGTTGGTAATCGATTACACTTATGTGGTAATCGATTACTTCAGCTTAAAACCTTTTTAAACCAAAGTTTTTGATTTTTCAAAAACAAAATGGGGTTCCAAAACTTCTCTAGCTTAAATCATCAGAGTAGATTCAAATTCTCTATGGAAAAGATTGAATAAAAACCACACTCAAAGCCTATTCTAAAAACAATCAATACAATTAAGCTCCTATTTACAATCTATCATAAAGACCAAAATTACAAGTATATCAAAACGAAAACAAGAGGCGACTTCTTCAACTTCAAGTCCAACAGAAAGGATTTGATCTGCAAAAGGACACCTTCTACATGAGCATGCTGAGGAACCCACAGAATTGGGAAGACGAAAGGAATTCAAGGAGATCACAAGGCAAAAAGGTGACATACAACATTGGAGGCCTAAATGCTGATGATAGGCTACTACATTACACCGTTTGCTGGATCTTAGCCGCTAGAGGAGCAAATCATGCACAAATCAGTGAAGATGACATCATACTCATGGCAGCACTGAAGAATGGAATTCAAGTGGATTGGACTCACATCATAATGGGCAACATGCTGAAGACTAGAAGACTTTTGGATAATAAATGTCCATATTCTCTGTTTATTTCTAGACTAATTGAAATTTTTCAGATTGATACAACTGATGAATCCAGAGAATTAGTCAAAGATGTCCACATGATCAGTGACAGAGCCTTGAAGATGATGAGGCTGATCAAAACTGATGTAGGATGGATCACCAGAGAAGAACAACAAGCAAATTCGCAAGAAGATCCAAAAGGAGCACAAAATGAAGATGAAGATGAAGACAACCTTGCATCTGGAGAGTACATTCCAA
Organism: Hylodesmum podocarpum; assembly: GCA_026586105.1. Lineage (NCBI taxonomy): Eukaryota > Viridiplantae > Streptophyta > Magnoliopsida > Fabales > Fabaceae > Hylodesmum > Hylodesmum podocarpum. The sequence continues at coordinate 1,137,957 of JALJEV010001341.1, forward strand.
AATCACGATTTGAATCCATCATGATTGACAGATTGGATGAATTAGAAGAAACTGTCAACAAAAGGATAGATGATCTAGGAAAGCATCAAGACTTACACTTCCTAGAGATGAAGGATCTGATGGAGACAATTATAGAAAGACTCAACCAAGATGACTCAGATTAGTAACTTCAACTCTACCTCTCATAATCTTATTTGATATACCAAATAAGGGGAGTAGTAGAAGTGTAATTATTATTATATGTTTTCATTTGATGTTATTTGTTATTTGAATTATCTTTGAACTGTTTGAATCTGTAATTTCTTAAGTATTTTACTTAGGGGGAGCAGATCATTAAAATTTGAACAATTATGTATTACTGTAATAGCACTAGATTTAATTTCTTTGTGTTGGTCCCTATATGAATCTAGTGGGGGAGGGGGGTGAATAGATTCTTGTTCCCTATATCAACTTTTAACTTTTCTCACTTTCTTTCCCGATTCAATTTTATCTTAGTTACAAGTAACGTATTAGAGATATAAAGTGGATAACAACGAGAAAAAACAATGAATTATAAAAGATAAGATAAAGAAAAGAGTTTAGACAAAGATTTATCCTGGTTCGGCTTTCGGCCTACATCTAGTCCCAACCCAACAATCTGTTGCGATCAGTTTTCCACTATAACGATTCTTTGTGTCTAATACAATCACGCTGCACAAACACAAAACAAATCAAAACACTCAAAACATATGTTCTTCACCTAAGAACATATCAACCTGATTCTTGATCCCTTCAAGAACCAACCATGAGAGTATCTCTCTCAAAAACTCTGCAACTCTTCTAGAGAACTCCTTTCTCTTTAGAGTCTTATACCAAAAACGAATACAAAAGATAAAAATCAGATAAGAGTACACCTGTTGTATATGCACTGATCAAGATAGCATCCAATGAATTCAATCAATCACACAGCCTTCATCTCAAGAGAAAATCTTTTAAAAACTTTGAAGAGAATTCTTGTGTAAAACTGATTTTTTTGCTCTTCCTTTCTTTCTGGAAAACTCAAAAGATCTCTCTTCTTGAAACAATTCATAGAGGTTTCTATTTAAAGCAGTTTCAAAAGCTCTTTGAGATGAATTCTGGTATGGTAATCGATTACAGGATGGAGGTAATCGATTACTCCAGAGAAATTTTCCTTCTCTGTTTCTTCAAGCACGAAGTAATCGATTACTATGGAGTGGTAATCGATTACTCTAGAGCAATTTGGGTTCCCCTGTTTTCTAAGTCTGTTGGTAATCGATTACAGCTATATGGTAATCGATTACTTCAGCTTAAAACCTTTTTAAACCAAAGTTTTTGACTTTTCCAAAACAAAATGGGGTTCCAAAACTTCTCTAGCTCAAATTATAAGAGTAGATTCAAATTCTCTATGAAAAAAATTGAATTAAAACCACACTCAAAGCCTATTCTAAAACAATCAATACAATTAAGCTCCTATATACAATCTATCATAAATATCAAAATTACAAATATATCAAAACTAAAACAAGAGGCGACTTCTTCAGCTTCAAGTCCAACACTTTGTAATTGATTACTTAGATGCCATAATATTTCTGTAAATTGAAAAGTGTTATGGATTGTATATCATCTATAAGCTGTATGAAAAAAAAAACAAAAAAGAGATACTAACATTGCAGGACACATCAAAACCAAAAAGGGGGGATTGTTGGACTTGAAGCTGAAGAAGTCGTCTCTTGTTTTTAGTTTTGATCTACTTGTAATCTTGATTTTAATGATAGATTGTAAATAGGAGCTTAATTGTATTGATTGTTTAGAATAGGCTTTGAGTGTGGTTTTTATTCAATCTCACTTCACAGAGAAGTTGAATCTACTCTGAGAATCAAGCTAGAACAAGTTTGGGAACCCTATTTTGATTTGAAAAGTTGAAAACTGTTGTTTAAAAAGTTCTTAAGCTGAAGTAATCGATTACCATATATCAGTAATCGACTACCAACAGGTTGAGAAATCAGGGAAGCACAACACTCTGTAGTAATCGATTACCACATCCTAGTAATCGATTACTTCATGCTTGAGATAATAGAGAAGGAAAAATCTCTCTAGAGTAATCGATTACCACATTCTAGTAATCGATTACCACACCAGAATTCATCTCAAAAAGTTTTTGAACTGCTTTAAATTTAAACCTCTTTGAATTGATTTTCAACAAGAGAAATATTTGAGTTTTTTCAAGAAGAAAGGAAGAGCGAAAAACTGTTTTTACAAAGAATACAAGTTCTAAGAATTCTCTTCAAGATTTTAAAAAGATTTTCTCTAGAGATGAAGAATGTGTGACGGATTGAATACATTGGTTATAATCTTGATCAGATAATACACAACAGGTGTAATCTTTACTGATCTTTATCTTGTTTTTGTATTTCGTTTTTGTTCAAGACTCTTAAGAGAAAGTTGTTCTCTAGAAGAAGAGTTAAGGAATTTTAGAGAGGTGCTCTCAAAGGTGATTCTTGAAGGATTCAAGAATTAGAGAGATATGTTCTTAGGAGAAGAACATATGTTTTGGTTATTTTGATTTTGTTTGTGTTTGTGCAGTGTGTTTGTATTAGACACAAGGAATCATTATAGTGGAAAAACCGATCGCAACAGTTGTTGGGTTGGGACTGGACGTAGGCCGAACGCTGAACCAGGATAAATCTCTGTCCAAGCTTTCTCTCTACCTTATCTCTTATCTTTCGCTGTATTTCTCGCTTTACAATTTCCTTTTATGTTCGCTGCTAAATCTCTAAACTGTTATTTGTAACTCAGATAAAATTGAATCGGGAAAGAAAGTGAGAAAAGATAAAATTGAACGTAGGGAACTCGAATCTATTCACCCCCTCCCCCCCTCTAGATTCAACATAGGGACCAACAATATGAAAACTGAAGTTGAAGACGAAGAAAAAGAAAGAAGGCAGATGAATGAGTACAACACATGACTCAATCTTTATTCATCCATATATTGAAGATTAATGAAGTTCAGACCGAAGAGTAACACATGCCTTCATTAAAATCAGTTCGTTACTCAGAAGCTTTTAAAGGTAGAAAAAGATTTGGATTAAACCTCTACAACAAGAAAAGTAATCTGTACATTTCGGTGAAATCTCTGAGCAAATCAGTAAAAGCCTGATCTCACGCTGACTTCCGCTGCGAAATCATTAATTGTTCTGATTGTTCACTCGGCCAGGTGTTGGAGTACCCAAGGCATAGTATAAATGTTCAAATCTTTAGTCTAACAGATACTTCAAGAAGCTGCCTATAAAAGGACTTCATTGCAACGAGTTGAAGTTGACGAACTACACTGCAAAAATAATATATTCAACTCTCGCTCACTGCTCAGAAACAAAGTTCACTCGCCCTGAACTTAGAATAGCTCTTATCGTAATATCCCTCCCTGCGTATAGGATTCTTTTCTTTGAACTTATCTGTAAACCATTGTTGTGGTATTTGTAGCTTGAGGAGGCTAAGTGTTTAAAGAATACCTTAAGTTTTAGCCTGAGAAGGCTGAGATCCAAATAATACCTGTTTCAGTCTGAGGAGGCTAAGTGTTGAAAGAATACCAAGTTTAGCATGTGGAGGCTGTGTTCAAATAATACCTTGTTTAGCCTGCGGAGACTGGATCCAAAGAATACCAGTTTAGCCTGAGAAGACTGTGTCCAAAGAATATTTATAATTAGCCAGGAGTGGCTGGGTTCAAAGAATACTAAAACTTATCATGTTGTTGGGTAACTGGACGTAGTCTTCATAGACGAACCAGTATAAAAATATTACTGTCTGATTTGTCTATTTGTTAATTAACTAGGGATAATTAACTTAAATGAAAGTTTTCTTTAAAATGAATCTTCTAAGATAAAAATATTTTTGCGTCTGCTCAAAGTTTTATGTAACAGACGCAAAACACATCGTCCAAAAAGATTTTAATTAATTAACACAATTCAACCCCCTTCTTGTGTGTTTATATTTTACAATTTGGTATCCGAGTTCAGCCTCTAAAGGTTGAACGCTTGACAACTACTAGAGGAAAAGATCCGGGATGGCGAACTCCTAGACAATGCTCATAGCCGAAGGCTCCTCCATGAACAAACCTCCAACTTTTTCTGAAGATGATTATCTTTACTGGGCAGACAGGATGGAGATATACATCAATTCTACCCAATACAGACTCTGGTGGATCATTACTGAAGGAAACATTCCCTTAACAAAGCTAGAAAATAGGGAAATAAACAATATTCTATAATGGAATTTAACAGCAAAGCACGTTATGCCATAACTTGTGCTCTATGTAAGACAGAATATAATAGATTTTATGCCAAAAAAACAACCTAAGAGCTCTGGGATGCGTTGAAGATCTCTCATGATGGAACTGAAGATGTCAGACTCAGAAAAGTTATCACCCTTCAAAGAGAGTATGCAATGTTCTTCATGAAGATAGGAGAATCCATAGACGGAATGTTTGGAAGATTCCAAACTATTCTGAATGGGCTAACAGCTTGGGGAACTACATTCATAAAAGCCCAAAACAACATGAAGATCCTGGACAACTTACCTACACCATGGGAAGCTATGTCCACTGTTATATTTATGGGAAGAGATATGAAAACTCTTACCCTAGATGAACTCATAGGTGTGCTGAGAGTGCATGAAGTTCATTTATGTAAAAGGGACAAGGTCAAAATTCAAGAGCCTATTGCTCTACCTTCTGTTGACGAAAATCCCAAAGAAATATCCAGCAAGAAAGATAAAATGAAAAACAAATCCTTAAAGCCGACTCAACAAAATCTGAAGACTCAGAAGGTTTGTTTGAAGACGAAATCTCCTTAATGACCATGAGATTCAAGAGAATAATGATGAAAAAAGGACGAGGCCAAAGATTCTTTAAAAGAAAAGACAAACAGTTTCCAGAGAAACCATCCAACAAAGAAGAAGAATTTGAGGTGGTCTGCTATGAGTGTAGAAAACCATGGCACATAAAGTCAAATTTCCCCAAGTTGAAAAAGAGATGGAATCCCTAGAGGGATCACAAAAAAAAAAGCCTTCTCACCTGGGAAGACCTTGACACTGAAAGCTCAGACAACTTTGATGGAGAAGAAACAACTAATATTTGTCTCATGGCAGGAGACACATCTAAATCTAAGGTACACTCTCTGAACTAATTACATTCATAATCTTCTGATTCAGACTCAGATGATGAGGAAATATCCTATAATGTTCTTCTGGCCAACTCTCACTTTATAGCTCAAAAGTATAAAACGTGCAAATCCAAGCTGAAAATGGTTGTGGAAGAAATTTCAAAATTAAAAGCTATAAATGAAAGTTTGTAACAAAGAAAAACATCAGACGAATCATCATCTCAATCTGAATATGAAAAGAATAATCTTCTTCTTAAGATTGATAGATTAAAAGAAGAAAATGATATCCTAAAGAAAGATTTAATCAAGTTCACCTCAAGCTCTTCCAAGCTGAAAAAATATTTGAACTTATGGAAGATTTCCTTTTGATAAGAGTGGATTGGGTTATAATCCTATGACAAACGAAAAGAAGTCATCAACTACTTCGTCTGTATGTAAAAGCATACATGCAAATAATAACAGGGTTCCAAATGTATATAAAAGTCATTCAAAGACTTTCAATAAAAAGAAACCCTTGACTAACAATGTAGGACCCAAAAGCATTTGGATACCAAAATCATTCATTGTTTTCTGCGCAGATATCAGTAATAGAAAGAAAGAAGTTGGTATCTGGATAATGGATGCTCGCGACACATGACAGGAAACCTGTCTATGATCCAAGAGCTCAGACCCAACCCACTCATTCAAAACGTATCATACATTGAAGGATTAAATTTTAATTTGCTTAACATAAGTAAATTTTGTGACAGCGGATATGAAGTTTCTTTTAACTTAGATGAGTGTATAGTCAAGAATAATGATAAATCCACTATGTTTAAGGGTAAAAGAAAGAATAATCTCTATGAGGTTTGTCTTTCTGACCTTAGTGATCAAAATGTAACATGTCTACTTTCAGCTGACGATGACAGAGAGATCTGACACAAAAATCTTGGACATTTGAGTCTCAAGTACATTTTGAAAATATCCAAGAAAGATCTTCTGAGAAACTTGCCAAATATTTCTTGGAAATCTAATCGTCTGTGTGAACCTTGTCAGCATGAGAAACAACACAAATTTTGATGTAGGTGCTCCATGGAAGGTGATCCAATAAGCTCCCAAGGTTGCCCGATCTAGTCTTCAACCAAAACTCACGGTGGAAACCAAGAAGAAGCTCTCGGTTGGAAGGTGTTGTAGGTGTTTAGGGGTTTAAGAAATGAAAGGGAAAAGTGGAAGGGGAAGAGATGGTGGTGGCGCCAAGGTGGGAACCTATAAGCCTAGGAGGAACCGCCACAATGGGTGTAGAGATCCATTGATAAGATTCAAAGAAAGTTCACTAAGGAACAAGAGAAAAACTCTCAAGAATGCACTAAGCTTTCATTATCAAAAAATGTCAAAAAGCCCCTTACAAAGTGCCACGACCTATACTTATATAGGACTCAATCCTTGGCTCCCAAGCAACCCTTAACCACGGTTTGGGAGCTCCTAACCAAGGTTAGGGCTGCACAATCCGTGGGCTTCCTTGCAAGCCAAGTAACCAAGGTAGTTAAGTTGGTTACTTGGTTGTTAGGAAGTCACATGGCCTTCACATGGGTGCACATGGGTTTGTCTCCCCTTGTAGCCCATGTGATGTGCCATGTCATCAATCCTAGGCACCTTCTACTCAAGGGTGGAGTTCCTTGATTAAAAGTTGGCATGGATCCACTCTTAAGCAAGGGCTCCTCCAAGTGTAGCAAGTGATTCAAGGCCCACACAAGTCTTTTGAGAAAAGATGGTTTTAGAAAATCTTGTGTGGCCTTGAGTTCGGATGGCAAGCTAAATGGAAACCGAGGCTTGACCCCTACAAGCCCGTGGGCTTAGCCCAAGTCAATCCTAAAGCTATTACATCATAGAACTATGTTCAAAGTGATTTACAAGTAGATTACAAGTAAATAGTCCTATGCTAGTTTCATGGTCTTGAAGTTTCTCCACCTCTTCCTCTAGCCTCCTTTGCATACTTCTAGTAACTCTCCTAGATGTTCCTACATCAAACCCTCCTTCTTTGCTTGAACTTGTCCCCAAGTTGATGTCATCATCGGAACCTACATTACACAAAGAAAGATCAGAAACATTGAAAGAGTTACTACCACCATACTTACTTGGAAGGTCTAGCTTGTAGGCGTTTGGGCCCAATTTCTCCAAGATCTTGAAGGGTCCATCTCCTCTAGGAAGAAGCTTGGAACTCCTCAAGGTAAGGAACCGTTCCTTCCTCAAGTGTACCCAAACCATGTCCCCTACTTTGAACTCAATAGCTCTATGGTATTTGTTGTAGGCTTTCGCTATTTGCTCATTCTTCTTTTCTATCTTCTCCTTTACTTGAGTGTGTAACTCTTGGATCTTTCTAGCCCTCTCTTGGCCACTTCTATTACAAGAAAACTCAATAGGCAAAGCCACTAGATCAAGTGGGGTGAGTGGGTTAAATCCATAAACAACTTGAAAAGGAGAAAACTTAGTAGTGGAATGTTCAACCCTATTATAGGAAAACTCAATATGAGGTAGCCAATCTTCCCAACTCTTAATGTTCTCACCAACAAAAGTCCTCAATAGTTGACCCAAGGTTCTATTGACAACTTCGGTTTTCCCATCCGTTTGAGGGTGGCAAGTTGTAGAGAAGAGAAGCTTGGTTCCAAGGCAACTCCAAAGGGTTCTCCAAAAGTGCCCAAGGAATTTTGAGTCTCGGTCACTCACAATTGTCTTGGGTACTTCATGGAGTCTCACTACTTCTTTGAAAAAAAGCCTTGCAATATTTGAAGCGTCATCAACCTTCTTGCAAGCTATGAAGTGAGCCATTTTTGAAAACCGGCATACAACTACAAAGATATTATCCATTCCTCTTTTGGACTTAGGAAGACCAAGGATAAAATCCATGGAGATGTCCATCCAAGGAGTGGTAGCAATCGGAAGGGGTTGGTATAAGCCATTAGGGGAGACCTTAGACTTGGCTTTGTTACAAGTGATGCACCTAGAAATGTGCTTCACTACTTGGACCCTCATGTGAGGCCAATAGAAGTTCTCTTGCAACATAGCCAATGTCTTATCCCTCCCAAAATGACCCATTAAACCTCCTTCATGGGTCTCAATTACCAATAAGTCCCTCAAGGAAGACTTAGGCACACACAATGCTTGGCCCTTGAAAAGATATCCATTGTGCCTAAAGTAGTCCTTGAATGCACCTTTGGTACTTGATTCCCAAATAAGACCGAAGTCTTCATCATGGGCATACATAGATTTAATATGATCAAAACCATACATCTTACAGTCAAGCATGTTAATCAAGGTGTGCCTTCTACTTAGAGCGTCGGCAACTATGTTACTAGACCCTTACTTATACTTGACTATGTAAGGGAATTGTTCTATGTACTCTACCCACTTAGCATGTCTCTTATTTAATTTTCCTTGTCCTCTCAAATATTTTAAGGCCTCATGGTCGGCGTGAACTACAAACTCTTTAGGTAGTAAGTAATGTTGCCACACTTGAAAAGCCCTAACTAAAGCATACAACTCTTTATCATAGGTTGAGTAATTTAGGTGCCCCCCCTTTAACTTTTCACTAAAATAAGCTATAGGGTGTTTACTTTGCATTAAGACCGCACCTATGCCTATGTTGGATGCATCACATTCAAGTTCAAATGAAAGAGCAAAATTTGGTAAAGCAAGTATAGGTGAGTGTGTGAGTTTGTGTTTGAGCACCTTGAAGGCCTCCTCTTGAGAGGGCCCCCATGTAAACATAGTGTCGTTTTTTACAAGTTCATTCAATGGGCTAGCTATAGTACTAAAATCTTTTACAAACCTTCTATAGAAACTAGCTAGACCATGAAAGCTTCTTACCTCTTTCACACAGGTTGGAGTTGGCCATTCCTTGATTGCTTGAATCTTGGCTTCATCAACCTCCACACCTTTTGCACTTACCACAAAGCCGAGGAAGATCACTTTCTCGGTTCCAAGTATGCACTTCTCTTTATTTGCATATAACTTTTCTTTTCTAAGTACTTCTAAGACAAGTCTCAAATGGATTACATGTTCTTGAGAAGACTTGCTATATACTAGGATATCATCAAAGTAAACTACTACAAATTTTCCTAAAAATTCCCTCAAGACATGATTCATGAGCCTCATGAATGTGCTTGGAGCATTAGACAATCCAAAAGGCATTACTAGCCACTCATATAGTCCAAATTTAGTCTTAAAGGCGGTTTTCCACTCATCCCCTTCCTTCATGCGGATTTGGTGGTAACCACTCTTAAGATCTATTTTAGAAAATATGGTGGATCCATGTAATTCATCTAATAGATCATCTAACCTAGGGATAGGATGCCTATATCTAATAGTAATATTATTTACTGCTCGACAATCCGTGCACATGCGCCATGTACCCTCCTTCTTAGGAACCAAGATGATTGGAGATGCACAAGGTGAGAGGCTTTCTTTGACCCATCCCTTCTTCAAGAGATCTTGAACTTGCCTTTCAATTTCGTGTGCTTCTTGTGGTGAGCTCCTATAGGATGGCTTGTTGGGCAATTGCGAACCCGGAATGAAATCGATTTGATGTTCTATTCCTCTTATAGGTGGCAACCCATGAGGTAGCTCCAAAGGGAAAACATCTTTGTACTCTTCAAGTACTTCTTCTATTTCCTTGGATTCGTTCATACACGCATTTAATATCATCGTATTCGGTAAGCATAGAAACATATACCTTCTAGCAAGGTACTCCCTTTTAATGTCCTTACAAGTAATAAGCAAAGTCCCTTTACAATTGTTTTTGCTATCTACTTTACACTTAGAATTATTTACACTACTCTTTACATGTTTCTTCTTGTGATGGAGGACCATCTCCAAAAGCCCAACCAAACTCTCCAACCTTACTTTTCAATTTTGGGCTTCTAATAAAATTCGTTGCTGACTTTTACTGTCTGACCTGATTCAGTATTTCGATCATAACTCGAGCTACACAAATCCAATTGAGGTGATCTTGGTGCCAAATTAAAGAAGACTTCAAGGGCTACAAAAGCTATGAAGACACCAAAACCCAGTTCGAACTGAAACTAGTTGGAAAATGAGCTTGAAGTTAGCGTTGGAATGCTTCCAGGAATTGTTAGCGAAATGTTTTAATGTTTAGGCTTATTAGTAGTTTTCTTTCAATTATGTAATTGTTTTAAGGATTTAATTTGAGCCTAAACTTGTAATAAACAAATAATTAGTGACCCTTAGATAGGATTCTAATCCAAAGGTTAAGCTTAGAAGCTTGGAGTGCAAGCTTGGCACCATGACCATTAGATGAGGATACTAATCCAAAGGCTAAGCTTAAAAGCTTGGAGTGCAAGCTTGATGCCATAACCGTTAGATGAGGATCTACATCCAAGGGTGGAGGATTGATCCTTGTCCTCCAAGCTAATCAAGCTTCCACCACAAGCTTCCCTTCATAGCCATTAGATTAAAATCTAATCCAAGGGTGGACATTAGTTCCTTCCATAGCAAGCTAAGCACCACACCTTAGTAGTATAAATAGGATTTCCTTTGTAATTCATACACTTTTTGATTAATTGAGAATTGAATTCAGAAAATTGAGAGTGTTTTCTCTCTTGTGTTCTTGTGAAGAACCTTGAATCTCATCAATGGCTTCCTTGCTCCATTGTGGCGGTTCCATGACCATTAGATGAGGATACTAATCCAAGGGCTAAGCTTAAAAGCTTGGAGTGCAAGCTTGATGCCATAACCGTTGGATGAGGATCTACATCCAAGGGTGGAGGATTGATCCTTGTCCTCCAAGCTAATCAAGCTTCCACCACAAGCTTCCCTTCATAGCCATTAGATTAAAATCTAATCCAAGGGTGGACATTAGTTCCTTCCATAGCAAGCTAAGCACCACACCTTAGTAGTATAAATAGGATTTCCTTTGTAATTCATACACTTTTTGATTAATTGAGAATTGAATTCAGAAAATTGAGAGTGTTTTCTCTCTTGTGTTCTTGTGAAGAACCTTGAATCTCATCAATGGCTTCCTTGCTCCATTGTGGCGGTTCCACCTCAAGCTTATTGGCACTTGCCATGGCGCTTCCATTTCTCTTCTAATCCGTTTTCTCCATTTCTTTTCTCCTTGAGGCGCAAGCTTCTTCTTCCTAAACACCTAAGTCTCCATTGAAGCATGAAGATCCGTGACTTCTGTGCTATTCTCCTTGAGGATTGCATCAAATTTGGTATCTAGAGCTTGTTCTACTTCAATTGGAGCATCCTATCCGTTTGATTTTTCTTACTTTGAATTTTCGTTTTCTCTTCAATTTCTTGTGTAGATCCATGTTGTATGAACTTGCTTGAGTTCTTCACATGTTCATTGAGTTGTCTTCATTTTGAATTTGAGTTTTCATGTTAAAAAATTCCTAGATCTAAAATTCCTATCAATTTCTTGTGAATTCACCGTTTAAATTTCTTCCTAAGCTTGTTCTAGTAATTTTTCACATGTGTCTTGCTTTTGCTTCATTTGAACCATGCAAATCCTTGTTCAATTCGTGAATCCATGATTTGAATGTGTTTGAGGTGCTGTTCACATGATTTAAGTTCTAAGAATTGCGCATTACAAGTTCAAGTAGCTATCACCATGCTTAATCTTGCTTACTAGTAATTTTATACTTAATTTTGCCTTAGTCTTAGGCTTTTCTAATTTCGGTCCAGCAAGAAAAGTCAAGAAAAATAGTATACAAAGGCAAAGGAAAAATAAAATCAAAAGAAAGCATTACAAGAAAAAGAATCACAAGAAAATTCAAAGAGAAGAAAAACAAGAAAAGTGAAATTCTAGTGAAATTACAGTGAGTAGAAAAAGAGCAATTGAAAAGTGAATTTAATGAAATTAAAGCCTAAATGTGCAGTGCAGTACCTTGACTATTTGAGCCTCTAAACACTCCCAAAATTAGTGGTTCAAAGGACTTAGAACACTAGAGACACTTAGGACTAAGCATTATCACCAAAACTTGAGTTTAGATTGCTAGTAGCCTAGATTCTTGAACTTGTGGTGTGTGATGTGCTTGGTAACTTGAAACTCTATTTTTTCCCCTGTATTTTGAGCATATTACTTGGCTGTACAGTGGTGGAAAAACTGCACCTAATCACTTAAAATCACTTCACAAAAATTCACTTGAAACTTGCCTAAAAATCCGGTTTCAAATTACTTCTAATTTGGCTTGAATTGTGTACTTGAGTTGCTATCCAATTTTTCCAGATTTGTGCCTTAAATTGAAAGCATATTTTGTGCAGTAGTTTAGGTGCCATTGTCTCATACTAAACTCTTCATTTGAGTAGCCTAATTTTCCTTTCATTGAGTACCTTTTATTGCTTGTCTCTATTGGATTCCTAAGGTTTTGTCTTGAGTTTGTATTTCTTGGAATTCCTAAGCTTGACTCTAGAACCGTTTCTCTTTCACTTTGGAAACTTGGACCTTGAATGATTGATTAGAGGTTTGAACAAGAGTATAAAGAGAGGTTGAGTGGAAAAAGACAAGAGTGAACATTTGAGAAAAAGTCTTGAAAGTGTGATACACGAGTGCTACTAGAGTGAAACACTTAGAGAGTGGCAAGGATCTTTTATATGCTTGTACTTGTTATCTAACATTTCTTTGTGCAGCCATGGAAAGTTCTCCTAGTGTATGGAATGATCTCTCACCTAAAGAAAAGAAGATGGTGGGATTGATGAGTACCATGATTCACACAACTTTGGAAGAGAGATTCGACTAAAGAAGGAGAGAAAAGGAGGAAAAGAGGTTGAGAAAGGAGCATGATAAGAGGATCCTTGAGAAGTCTATTAGAAACCGTGAACATCATGGGAGGAAGAAGAAAACCTTGAGAGAAAACCATGAGAGAAAGGAAAGAGAAGAGCATGAAAGGAGAAGAGAAGTTTATGGAAGAAGTGGAAGTGAAAGAGTGAGCCATAGATTTGAATATGAGACTAAAAAGAAAGAGTATGATAGAATAGAAACTAAGTATGAAAGAAGAGAAAAAGAGATAAAAGAAAACGAGTTGAAGGAAAGGAAGATAAAAGAGAAAGAATTGAGGGAAAAAGAAATTCAAGTTTGTTTGAGAAGAGTTAGAGAGTTAGAATTGTTGGAAAAACAAATGAGGGATAAAGATGATTTATTACTTGCTTATATTAACCCTTCATTTGATTCTTTCTTTGAGGATGTTGTAGGTGTTGTGCCAAAAGAGGATTCCAAAGAGCAAATTGATCATCTCTTGTGTGAAGAAGTTGAAAGGAATGAACTTAATACTTCAATTAAAGATGTTTGTGATCATCTTTATAAACTTCCTTTTGATTTGATTTCTAATAAAGAGTTGTGTACAAATGAGCCTTGGAACAATTATGATCATGAAAAGGAAATACCTTTAGAATTTGCATTACCTTTTGAGAAAATTTCCTTATCACTTACTAATCCTTTCATTTCTAATAAAGATGAGATTTCATATTATACACTAGAGTCTTGTGGCTTTAAGCCTCAAACAATTCTTGAGTATGAAAATTTAGATTTTTTGATTGTGCCTATTAACCAATATTTTCATAAGGATGAATATTTTAGGGTGTTGGAAGAATCTAAGAAGGAGGGCACATCAAAAATTTCCACACTTCATGGAAGACAAATGTCAACACACCTTAAGAAGAAATTAAAGATCACTTGGGATTTTGCTCATGTCTTGAATCAAAAATTATATTCTTCCCTAAATTCTCTTGATTGTATTAATGATATGAGTAGACAATACACTTTGTTATTAAATATAAAACTTGAAAGGGTGTGTTTAATCTTTGATCCAGGTGGAATTTTATTGTAGGTGGAGCTCAAGTCAACTTGGGGACAAGTTGACCATAAGAAGGAGGGTTTGATGGAGGATCATCTCCAAAAGCCCAACCAAACTCTCCAACCTTACTTTTCAATTTTGGGCTTCTAATAAAATTCGTTGCTGATTTTTACTGCCTGACCTGATTCAGTATTTCGATCATAACTCGAGTTACACAAATCCAATTGAGGTGATCTTGGTGCCAAATTAAAGAATACTTCAAGGGCTACAAAAGCTATGAAGACACCAAAACCCAGTTCGAACTGAAACTAGTTGGAAAATGAGCTTGAAGTTAGCGTTGGAATGCTTCCAGGAATTGTCAGCGAAATGTTTTAATGTTTAGGCTTATTAGTAGTTTTCTTTCAATTATGTAATTGTTTTAAGGATTTAATTTGAGCCTAAACTTGTAATAAACAAATAATTAGTGACCCTTAGATAGGATTCTAATCCAAGGGTTAAGCTTAGAAGCTTGGAGTGCAAGCTTGGCACCATGACCATTAGATGAGGATACTAATCCAAGGGCTAAGCTTAAAAGCTTGGAGTGCAAGCTTGATGCCATAACTGTTGGATGAGGATCTACATCCAAGGGTGAAGGATTGATCCTTGTCCTCCAAGCTAATCAAGCTTCCACCACAAGCTTCCCTTCAAAGCCATTAGATTAAAATCTAATCCAAGGGTGGACATTAGTTCCTTCCATAGCAAGCTAAGCACCACACCTTAGTAGTATAAATAGGATTTCCTTTGTAATTCATACACTTTTTGATTAATTGAGAATTGAATTCGGAAAATTGAGAGTGTTTTCTCTCTTGTGTTCTTGTGAAGAACCTTGAATCTCATCAATGGCTTCCTTGCTCCATTGTGGCGATTCCACCTCAAGCTTATTGGCACTTGCCATGACGCTTCCATTTCTCTTCTAATCCGTTTTCTCCATTTCTTTTCTCCTTGAGGCACAAGCTTCTTCTTCCTAAACACCTAAGTCTCCATTGAAGCATGAAGATCCGTGACTTCTATGCTATTCTCCTTGAGGATTGCATCATCTTGGCATGGCTCTCGGTCAAGGCTTTGGTGGGCTTGGATTTCTCGGCCATGTCTTGCTTTCCTTCTTGGACCCTTTTGATCTTCATCTTGATTTGGTCCTCACATACATCCTTTGGGGCTAAAGGCTTTAAGAGCACTTTTCTACCTTTAAATGTAAACAAGTAGGTGTTAGCAAGTCCATCATGTATAACATTCCTATCATATTGCCATGGCCTACCTAAAAGCATATGTGTAGCTTCCATGGGCACAACATCACATAGAATATTATCACAATACTTACCAATAGAAAAAGTGATCATACATTGCCTATCTACTTTAACTTCCCCATTTTCACTTAACCATTGCAACTTGTATGGTTTAGCATGAATTAAAGTTGGCAAGTTAAGTTTATTCACAAGTCTTTCACTAACTATGATAAGGGAGCAAACATTGTCATTTACCTTACATCTTGTATGGAAGATATTCTCCCTTTGAGTATCATCTAAGTTATGGTTCAATTTTAATAATCTTCTTACCATCAACAAGTCCCCCTCTTCGGCCTCCTCACTAAAAGTAGAGTGGGTTTCACCTTGATCTTCTTTTTCACTTAAAGATCCACTTGATTCTTCACTAGTGATCCCTCCATCTTGCCTCATCACCATTGTACTCTTGTTTGGACGTTGAGATGCAATGTGGCCCCTTCCTAAACACTTGAAACATTTGATGTTACTTGATTTAAAGGGTTGGGATGAAGGAACTACCTCTTTACCTTTGGTGAGTTCTCGGTTGGCCTTCATGGTTGGCTTAGGTGAATGGTCTTTGTTGCTTTTACCCTTCCAAGTTGATGTAGTAGCATTGGAGACCCTTTTGAAGCTAGCTCTCCTTCTCAATTAGGACTCTACTCTCTCGGCCAAGTGGATGGCTTCCTCAAGGTTGGAGTATCTTTGCAATTCAAGGACATCTTGCACTTCCCTATTGAGTCTATGTACAAACCTTGCCATTGTAGCTTCTAGGCTCTCTTCAACTTGGGCTCTAAGCATGGTAACTTCTAGATCTTTGTAGTAGTCTTGCACACTCCTATTGCCTTGCACAAGTCTTTGTAGTTTGTGATGTAAATCTCTCATGTATGTGGGTGGTATAAACCTCTCTTTGAGGGCTTGTTTCAACTCCTCCCAAGTAGTGATCCGTGGCCTTAGATAGCCATTTCCTCTTTCTTGTTGATGCCACCAAACTAATGCATATTCTTCAAATTCAAGGGTGACCAAGTGCAGTTTTCTTTCCTCACTAAGCATAGGGTAACTTCCAAGTATTTGGTCCACTTTCATAGCCCATTCCAAGTACACATCCGCACCACCACTTCCATTGAATTTTGGGATGAACAACTTGATGTTTCTCTCATCAAACCGATCTTCATCATGCCCATATGTGTTGGTATAGCCTCGGGTTCCTCTTCCTCCCACATGTGCAGCACCTCTTCCACCCCTCCTATCATTCACAAAAGGGTTCCCTCCATGTGCTCCATGCCCAAAGAAGATCCCACCATCACTACTAATGGAACTCATGTGCTCACCTCTCCTACTACCTCTTTTCTCACTTTCTCTTCCACTATCCTCATCATTCCCTCTTCTACCTCTCCTTCCTCCCTCTTTATTGTTCTTCCTCTCCTTCTCATGTGTCTCTTTTATCTCCCTCACACCCTCCTTAACACTCTCCCTCAAACTTATTTAGATCTCATTCATTCTTTCCATCATTTTGTCCATCAAAGCTTGGGTTCTAGGTGAGTGGTCATTACCCACACTTGGGGAACTTGCCATAGCTGCAAAGAAAGGTTAGTATACAGAAAATACAAAGGGAAATAAAACCTTACAAGCTCACTAAGTGTATCACTCAATCAACTCGTGTATCACACAAAAATAAGGCTTTTTCTCTAATGTTCTCTCTTGCCTTTTACCACTCTTTTTCTCCAAGCTCTCTTAGTAAATTCTCTTCTAATCAATTATCAAGGTCTTATCACACCATCATGAAAGAAGAACAGCACCAAGACTAGGCTTAAGAGGCCAAGAAAGACAAAGGACTCTAAGACACAACCAAGGAATCCAAAGGAGACAAACAATAAAAGCTAAAAAATAGAAATGATAGGCACTCAAATTGTGGAGAAACTTTTAGGAGACAAAGGCTTATACTAGGGCAGCAAGATAGCATCCAAAAGCCCACAAGAAGATGTTAAAACAGAGATGCAAACATGGTATACAATACTGGACAGCAAGCTCATACAAAGCAAAAGCCACCAAAAGTTTTAGAAACCGAAAACAAAAATCAGCAAAATTGGAAACCGATTTTTCCTAGGTTACAAATGGGTAAACTATCATGTGATCTAATGCCAATCCAATATATATCCAATATATGCAGTACCAATACAGTTCCATCAAAGTGTAAAAGATGAAAGAAAAAAGAAAATTACATGTAACTCATCAAAAGATACACAAATCACTAGGAAGCTCAAAACTAGAATTTTCACTAGAATGGTGTAGGCTCTTTCCAAGGTCCAATGGTGTTTCCTTTGTGTAACTCTTTTCTTTTTCCTTCTTTAACTCTTTTCTTGCTATAATCTTTCTTTTCTTTTCACTTTCTATGGTTCTTGAATTTTTCTACTATTTTTAGAACCACTACTATTCACTACTTGTTTTTCTTTTCACTTATTTTTCTTTCTCTTTTCTTTTCTCTTCTTTTGATTTTGATTCTTTTCTTTTGATTCACTATGGCTGGACCGAAACCTTAAGGGATCTAAGAGCCACTTACTAGGTTCAAATCTAGCTTATCATAGCATTTACAAAGTCTAGCCGAAATTACAAATCAAAAGGTAAACTAAAAACTACCAAAACACATGTAGTATGTAAGCATACACTAGAATTGCCCCTAACACTTAGCATTCATGTGAGATATGTAACTAAATCTTTAAGTGCAGTACAATCCAGCAAGCATAACATATAGTGCAGTAATGAATCAAGACTAAACAAAAATCCTAGAGGCATACATGAATCATAACTTGCATGGGAAAAATCTAGATGATCATGTGAGTCAAAATTGCAAGCTAGAAACTCATGCATTCAAGAAACTCATGGATGAACATGCCAATAAGAATCACGGCCTAATGCAGCAACCAAAAGAATCAAAGCATGCCCAACTCAAAACTAAAGAACATGACAACTCAAGGAACTCAAAAGGCTACTCTATGGAAGAAAGACTCAAGAGATGAAGAAGACTCAAAAAGAAAAACAAGACTCAAGGAACTCAAACTACTAACCGTGAAGATGAACCAATGGTGAAGACAACTATGCTCTTGATACCACTTGATGTAGGTACTCCATGGAAGGTGATCCAATAAGCGCCCAAGGTTGCCCGATCTAGTCTTCAACCAAAACTCACGGTGGAAACCAAGAAGAAGCTCTCGGTTGGAAGGTGTTTTAGTGTTGGACTTGAAGCTTGAAGAATGCAGTTTGTGTCTCTCTTATGTGTTTTGGTTTTGATGAATGTATTTTCGGTTTTCCATAGATGAATGTAACTAGGATATATCTTTGTATTGTGTGTTGAATTCTTTGTTTAAGAACCCAGAGATGTGCATAACTTGTATATGATTGATCATGTGAAGAATGTTTGATTTCCATTTGAGAAAAACAGTTTGAAAAACCTTGGAAATCCATTTTTCACTGATGTAATCGATTACAGCCTTGGTGTAATCGATTACATTGATCATGCTCTCTGGTGTAATCGATTACATCAACCATGTAATCGATTACATGCTGAGAGCTCTCTGGTGTAATCGATTACATCCCCTATGTAATCGATTACATGGTTTGAAAATCACCTATTTTGGTTTCCCTCTTCAATGTAATCGATTACATGCTCGTGGTAATCGATTACATGCCTGGAAAAATCAAATTGGAGGGTTCTAACGGCTAGAGTAATCGATTACATGCTTTTGGGATCAATTACATGGACCGTTATAGCTCAGATTTGCACGTTTTCTCCCTCCAAATTGATTCTATAAGTATATCCTTGATGAAGCATATGAAAAAGCTGAAAACCTAACTTCTTGAAACCACTCCTACACTTTCATATGCTCTAAACTTAGAGTTCATCAAGGTTTTCAAAGACAAGGGGAAACTTGATCCATATCCTTGTTGGGTGAATTTCATAAAGCTTGTTTGTGATCGATTCTGCACTTAAGGTGTATTCTTTCTTGATCTTTTGTATTTCCAATTTTGGGTTGTTGCTCTAGGAGAGAGGTCTCTCTAGATAGAGCATTGTATTTGAGAAGTGATTCTCAAAGTTTGATCTTGGAGGTGCCAAGGTCTTGGAAGTTGTTCTTGAGGTTGAAGAAACAGTTTTGGGTGTTTTGATTTCTGTTTGTATTGCTTGTTGCGAGTGAATGTAAAAGGATACTGAAAGAAATCATTTGATAGTGGAAAGCCAATCGCAACAGTTGTTGGGTTGGGATTTGGATGTAAGTGATTGGCGAACCAGTATACATCGCTGTGCACTCATTCTCTTCCTTACTCTCTTTACAGTTTTCACTATATTGATATTGATTATATTCTGCTCTGTTTTGGAAAACTGTATTGATAATCAACTCATTAATTGGTTTAGAAATAGAATCAGTAATTGAACTTGTATTTGAATCTGTAATTGAAAGGTAATTGATAGGTAATTAAGATTAGCATTCTGTTGAATTAAAAGAAATTAGAAACGCGCATATTTGGGGTAAAGTTTAACAAGAATCTATTCACCCCCCTCTAGATTCACACATAGGGACCAACAATTGGTATCAGAGCTACTTCTAGTAAGTTGCTCTAGAATTTGATCCATAATGGCCAGTAATCAATTACCATTTGCTGAAGGTGCCTCTATTAATAGACCTCCTCTGTTTTGTGGAGATAACTATCCCTTCTGGAAAGTTAGAATGAAAATTTTTATGGAGTCTGTAAATAGAAACATCTGGCAAGCTGTAGTAACTGATTACAAGGTTCCAACACACACAGTAGATGGAAATGAGGTTGAAAAATCATTTGAGAAATGGGAACCTGAAGAAATTAGGAGAGCTGAAAATGATGCTAAAGCTTTAAATATAATACATTCCGCATTAAACTCTGATGAATTTTTTAGAATTTCAGCTTGTACAACAGCGAAAGAGGCATGGGATCTTATCATGGTGACTCATGAAGGTACTCCTGAGGTGAGAAGAGCTAGAAAGAACACACTCATCCAAGAGTATGAAATGTTCAGAATGGCACAAGGTGAGTCTATCATGGACATGCGAAGCGATTCACACATTGTGAATCACCTCAAAGGACTCGGTAAGGTCTTTGTTGAGGAAGAGGTAAACATAAAGGTCTGAAGTCTCTAGCGAGAAAATGGCAACCAACGATCACAGCCATTACTGAGAATCAAAGAACTTGGCCTTAATGACAAGTCTTGAGTTGTTTGGTAAGTGAGAGAATATGAGATGGATATGTCACGTATGGCTGATGAAGAGCAAAAGGACAAGAAGGCTAAGAGTTTGGCACTCAAAATGGAGGAAACAGCTAGTGATAGTGATGCATCATCAAGCTGTGGAAATGAGTCTGAGCAAGAAATGAATCTCATGGTCAGAAAGTTCAAAAGGTTCATGAAGAAGAACAACAACAAAAGGAGATTCAGCAATGCTAGAAAAGGCTCATCTTCAAAGGTCACATGCTATGAATGTGGCAAGGCTGGACACTATAGATCAGAGTGTCCTAACTTGAAGAAATCAAACAACAGTGAGCCTAGAAGAGTGGAGCAAGAAGAAAAACCCAAGAAGGACCGGTATCGGAAGAAAAAGGCCTACATTGCTTGGGAAGAAAATGACTGCTCATCCTCCAGTGAAAGCGAAAATGAGGAAGCCAACTTATGTCTTATGGCTAAACCAGATCGAATAATGAGGTAAGTGATTCGACTCTTCTAAAAATGATAATGATTATGATGAACTATATACTGCTTTTTGTGAGTTATTTAAAGAAGCAGAAAAATTTGAAAAACTAAGTAAGGTTTTGAAAAACAGAGTTGCAGATTTAGAGAATGAAATTTCTGTTTTGAAAACCAATATTCAAGAATTGAAAGATGAAAATAATAAGTTGAAATTGCCCTGTTCAAAATGTAAATCTTTTACTGCCCCTTTAAAAAGGAATAAAAAGAAGTTCCATACATTTAAACAAACTAGCAAGTATAGAAACTTCTTATGTAGTTATTGTATGCAATCTGGACATAATTATTATAACTGCATGATTAGAAAGAAAGGCTTAGATAATGGATTGTTTAAATGGATAAAGAAAGATAGTCACAGTTCTAACATGAAAGGACCCAACAAGATTTGGGTACCAAAAACCAAATGATATCTTTCTTTGTGTAGGTGTCTTGAGAGCCAAACACTCAACATGGTATTTGGATAGTGGCGCTCAAGACATATGACGGTGACAAAGTAACTTTATCTCCTTCAAATCCAAAGAATCGTTCAATAGTATATGGAGATAATAACAAAGGCAAAATTCTGGGTATTGGTGATGTTGGAGACAAATCCAACTCGTGATTGAAGATGTCTTGCTTGTAGAAGGTTTGAAGTTCAATCTTGAGTATTAGCCAATTGTGCGACAAAGGCTATCAAGTTTCATTCGACAAAGGCTGCCGCAAGATCAATAACAAATAATCGAATGAGGTATTGATGGTAGGTAAGAGAAAGAGGTAACATCTATATACTTGAACTTGATCATTCATCATCATATCATGCATGTCTTACGTCTAATGATGATCTATCTTGGCTTTGGCATAGACGCGTATAGCACATATTGATGTTCATCAACTTAATAAACTGTCATCTAAGAACTTAGTAGAAGGACTACTGAATTAAAGTTCAAAAGAGAAGGCCTATGTGATGCATGTCGAGAAAAGGCAAGCAATCTAGAAACTCTTTCAAATCTAAAAATGTTGTTTCAACTTCTAGACCGCTTGAATTGCTGCACATGGATCTCTTTGGTCCATCTAGAACTGCTAGTTTAGGTGGAAATCTATATGGATTAGTTGTTGTAGATGACTACTCTCGTTTTGCTTGGGTGGCTTTTATACCAAGTAAAGACACCACTTTCAAAGTTTTCAAAATACTTGCTAAAAAAGATTCAAAACGAAAAAGATTTGAAAATCAAGTCCATTAGAAGTGATCATGGAGGGAATTTGAAAATGAACATTTTGAAAAGTTTTGCGAAAAATATGGAATCGATCACAATTTTTTCGCTCCAAGAACTCCACAACAAAATGGGGTTGTTGAGAGGAAAAACAGATCTTTAGTAGAACTAGCAAGAACTATGTTGAATGAAAGTGATTTGCCTAAATATTTTTGGGTGATGCGGTTTTCCTTTGCGTGCTATGTTCTAAATAGAATTGTAATTTGACCTCTTTTAAAGAAAACCCCCTATGAACTCTATAAAGGCAAGAAACCCAATATATCTCATTTTCGGGTATTTGGGTGTAAGTGTTTTGTTTTGAATAATAGCAAAGAGCCTCTTGGTAAGTTTGATGCCAAGGTGATGAGGTGTGTTTATTGGGTATTCATCATCAAGTAAAGCATATAGAGTTTTTAATAAAAGGAGAATGTGCATTGAGGAATCTGTGCATGTCAAGTTTGATGAAACTAACAATCCCCAAAAGGGAAGTGTATTTGTTGATGATGATGAGCATGTAGGTGAAGAAAGCACAAGCAAAGAAGAACAGCAAGAACCACTAACCACTTCTCATGATCTTCCAAAAGAATGGAGGAAACCAAGAGATTTATCTCTTGACAACATCATTGGTGACATCCATAAGGGAGTAACTACTAGATCTACTCATAACATGTTCTGTGATGATTATGCATTTGTATCTCAATTTGAACCTTCTTGTGTTGATGATGCTATAAATGATGAATATTGGATGAATGCTATGCAAGAAGAGTTGAATCAATTTAAAAGGAATAACGTATGGGAGTTAGTACCTTTTAAAAGAGATATGAATGTAATTGGAACAAAATGGGTGTTTAAGAATAAGTTAGATGAGAATGGAGTTGTGGTTAGGAATAAGGCTAGACTAGTAGCTAAGGGATATAATCAACAAGAAGGAATAGATTTTGGTGAAACATATGCCCCTGTTGCTAGATTAGAAGCTGTTAGAGTTTTACTTGCTTTTGCCTGCATACATGATTTCAAGTTGTTTCAAATGGATGTTAAAAGTGCTTTCTTGAATGGCTATATCAATGAAGAAGTTTTTGTTTCACAACCTCCTGGATTCACTGATTTCAGATTTCCTGAACATGTGTACAAACTCAAGAAGGCCCTATATGGTCTAAAACAAGCCCCTAGACAATGGTATGAAAGGCTGAGTAAGTTTTTGTTGTCAAAAGGGTTCTGCAGAGGTAATGTTGACAAAACTCTTTTCATAAGGAGGAAGTCAAACTGTATTTTGTTGGTTCAAGTCTATGTTGATGATATTATTTTTGGATCAACTAATAAATCTCTGTGTGAAGAGTTTGTGAATAGCATGCAAGGGGAGTTTGACATGTCTATGATGGGAGAACTCAAATTCTTCCTAGGACGCAAGTCAAACAACCGAAAGATGGAATCTTCATACATCAAGCAAAGTACACCAAGGAATTGCTTGAAGAAATTCGACATGGAGAGTTGTAAGATCTCAAACATTCCTATGTCAACTAATCTCTACTTTGATAATGATGCAGCCGGATGAGTGTAGACCAATCAAGATATAGAGGGATCATTGGATCACTCTTGTACCTCACAGCAAGTAGGCCAGACATTATGTTCAGTGTGTGTGTTTGTGCAAGATTCCAATCTGCACCAAAGGAATCACACATGGCAGCTGTGAAGAAAATCTTGAAGTATCTCAAAGGAACTACGAACTGTGGTTTGTGGTATCCAAAAGGTACGTATCCCACATTGGTTGGTTTTAGTGATGCTGACTTTCTTGGTTGTAAACCGATAGGAAAAGCACAAGTGGTGTGTGTCATTTGTTTGGAGGAAGCTTGGTCTCATGGTATAGCAAGAAACAAGCTCCGTGTAGCTCTTTCAAGCAGAGGCAGAGTATATAGTCGCAGGTAGTAGATTTGTTGTGCTCGAGACCATTTGGTTGAAGCAACAACTCGAGGATTTTGGACTTAAGCTTGATCATATTCCAATCAAGTGTGACAACACAAGTGCCATTAGTATCACGAAGAATCCAGTTTTACACTCAAGGACAAAGCACATCGAGGTGCGTCATCACTTCATTAGAGATCATGTTGAAAAGGGAGATGTTGAGGTGGAATTCATTGACACAGAAAATCAACTCGCGGATATCTTCACCAAACCTCTGCCCAAGGAGAGGTTCTTCAAACTTAGAACCAATCTTGGTATACTAAGTGAAGAACATCTCACATAAGTATTGTATGTTAATTTAATAATTCATTTATGCTTAAACTTGATATGAATTCATTACATAACATGATCTTGACCTTTTATATAATGAATCAAAAGCTTTTCAATCATCCTATATGTGAAAATCATTAACATTGCAGTTCATAGATTTATTTCATCTTGATTTTTGATTTTCTATAGGATGTAATCGATTACAGCATGTATGTAATCGATTACAATAGGTTTTGCTTTCGTGTAATCGACACAGGTACCAATGTAATCGATTACATGTGTGAGGTTAGGTGTAATCGATTACAGGCCCAATGTAATCGATTACAGTGTGTTTTCATTCTGATGTAATCGATTACATCACGGTGTAATCGATTACATGAGCTCTGGAAGTGTTTTTCAGAGCTTTGTTCTTCGTTTCTGGGCTTTGTGTTCCATGTTTTGGAAGCCCATTGCACACATTCATTGAATCTAGTCTTTTATGATCTATATTAGTGTTGTATTAGGGTTTTAGCTCTCACATTCACATTCTCAAAACCCTAAGAATACCAAGAGCCACCTTTGAAATCACCTTTCTCTCTCGTCTCACCACCGTTCTTCATCTTCAAACCATGGACGGACAAGGAAGCAGCAAAAGGATGAAAGCAAGGGCTAACCGTGATATTCAAGAAGAAAGACGTAGCAAGAAGAGGCAGGAAACCTCTTCCAAAAGGAAGACTCGAAGAATCCGTGCGTCCACAACCCTTGGTTCACTCGAAGGAACAAGAAACTCGTTTCTTCACCGATTTTGCAAACCGGAACTCGTAGCCCCAAAGATTGTCAACTTCAGATGGTTAGACCATGAAGGATTTACCTTTCAATCCATGCTCCGAGATCAGAACTTGGAGAAATTCGTTGGGCTAAGGGGTCACATTTACCCTGATTTGGTAAGAGTTTTCTATTCCAATCTGAAATATCACCCTGGAAGGATTTTATCCGAAGTTAAAGGAGTGAGTATTGTTCTGACTCACGATTTGTTTTTCGAACTCGGTGGTATAACTAATGAGGGGATAGTCCCTACTTTGGAAAATTTGGCTGAGGAAGGGTTTGAACTACAAAAGGATGCCTTTTACATGAGCATGTTGAAAAAATCCCTGAGTCTTGGGGGAGGCCGAAATGACAACAAGAAGAGAAAGGGGTATGAGGAAGACCTTTGGTATAGGTGGTCTCAACACTGACGATCGTCTTCTTCATTATGTTATTTGCTGGGTATTGGCTGCTAGAGGCACGAATCATGCTCAACTCATGGAAGAAGATATGCTTTTGATGTCTGCCCTGAAGAATGGAATTCAGGTTGATTGGGGTCAAGTTATCATGGACAACATGACCAAAGTAAGGAAATTCCATGACTTCAAGTGTCCTTATGGTCTGTTCATATCACGTGTTCTTGAGAGATGTCAAGTGGATGTTTCCAATGAGCACAGAGAATTGGCAAGGGATATCCATGTGCTTGGTGATATGATGCTGAAAAAGATGAGATTGACTAAGACATCTGAAGGCTGGGTATCTAGAGATGAAATTCAACAACAACAGCAACAAGACCAATCACAACAGCAAGAACAACCACAACATCCTCCTTCTGATGATGATGGAGATTCAGCGGCTGGGGAGTACACCCCTAAGTCTCGTTTTGAGTCCATTGTCCTGGATAGGCTGGAAGAGATGGACAAGCGCCAAGAGCTTCTAGGAAAGCAAATCAAAGACTTGGAAAGGAATCAGAATCTGCACTTCCTTGACATGAGGTCTTTGATGGAGACCATCATGGAGCGCCTCAATCAAGATGATGATGATGATGGCGATGATCAGTGATCTCTCTTTTTGGTTTGATATACCAAATAGGGGGAGAAATAGTTAGGTTATCCTAAGGAGAGTAACTAGATAGGGGGAGTTGAGAGTTGAAATTAGCTTTGTTAGGTTTTTAATGTCTTTACTGTTTTATTGAACTATGTTACTGTTTTTGGATAATGAATAAAACTTGTTTTGAAATTCTATTATGATTCATTGGTCTTGATCTATATTTGTATTTGAATCATGTCATACATACTTGAATGAATGGTTAATTAGTAGTGCATATGCATTTTGTATTTTCTGGAAATTCTAACATATGCAGGACTTTCAAAGAACAACACATATCCTAAAAAGCTCTAGGAAAACCTCTTATGTGATTTGGTACATCAAAACCAAAAAGGGGGAGATTGTTGGACTTGAAGCTTGAAGAATGCAGTTTGTGTCTCTCTTATGTGTTTTGGTTTTGATGAATGTATTTTCGGTTTTCCATAGATGAATGTAACTAGGATATATCTTTGTATTGTGTGTTGAATTCTTTGTTTAAGAACCCAGAGATGTGCATAACTTGTATATGATTGATCATGTGAAGAATGTTTGATTTCCATTTGAGAAAAACAGTTTGAAAAACCTTGGAAATCCATTTTTTTCATCGATGTAATCGATCTGACAGCTTTGGTGTAATCGATTACATTGATCATGCTCTCGGTGTAATCGATTACATCAACCATGTAATCGATTACATCCGAAGGCTTCTACAGTGTAATCGATTACATCCCCTATGTAATCGATTACATGGTTTGAAAATCACCTATTTTGGTTTCCCTCTTCAATGTAATCGATTACATGCTCGTGGTAATCGATTACATGCCTAGAGAAAAAAAAATCAAATTGGAGGGTTCTAACGGCTAGAGTAATCGATTACATGCTTTTGGGATCAATTACATGGACCGTTATAGCTCAGATTTGCACGTTTTCTCCCTCCAAATTGATTCTATAAGTATATCCTTGATGAAGCATATGAAAAAGCTGAAAACCTAACTTCTTGAAACCACTCCTACACTTTCATATGCTCTAAACTTAGAGTTCATCAAGGTTTTCAAAGACAAGGGGAAACTTGATCCATATCCTTGTTGGGTGAATTTCATAAAGCTTGTTTGTGATCAGATTCTGCACTTAAGGTGTATTCTTTACTGATCTTTTGTATTTCCAATTTTGGGTTGTTGCTCTAGGAGAGAGGTCTCTCTAGATAGAGCATTGTATTTGAGAAGTGATTCTCAAAGTTTGATCTTGGAGGTGCCAAGGTCTTGGAAGTTCTGTTCTTCAGGTTGAAGAACAGTTTTGGGTGTTTGGATTTCTGTTTGTATTGCTTGTTGCAGAGTGAATGTAAAAGGATACGAAAGAAATCATTTGATAGTGGAAAGCCAATCGCAACAGTTGTTGGGTTGGGACTGGATGTAGGCAGTTGGCCGAACCAGTATACATCGTTGTGCACTCATTCTCTTCCTTACTCTCTTTACAGTTTTCACTATATTGATATTGATTATATTCTGCTCTGTTTTGGAAAACTGTATTGATAATCAACTCATTAATTGGTTTAGAAATAGAATCAGTAATTGAACTTGTATTTGAATCTGTAATTGAAAGGTAATTGATAGGTAATTAAGATTAGCATTCTGTTGAATTAAAAGAAATTAGAAACGCGCATATTTGGGGTAAAGTTTAACAAGAATCTATTCACCCCCCCTCTAGATTCACACATAGGGACCAACATTTAGGTGTTTAGGGGTTTAAGAAATGAAAGGGAAAAGTGGAAGGGGAAGAGATGGTGGTGGCGCCAAGGTGGGAACCTATAAGCCTAGGAGGAACCGCCACAATGGGTGTAGAGATCCATTGATAAGATTCAAAGAAAGTTCACTAAAGAACAAGAGAAAAACTCTCAAGAATGCACTAAGCTTTCATTATCAAAAAATGTCAAAAAGCCCCTTACAAAGTGCCACGGCCTATGCTTATATAGGACTCAATCCTTGGCTCCCAATCAACCCTTAACCACGGTTTGGGAGCTCCTAACCAAGGTTAGGGCTGCACCAATCTGTGGGCTTCCTTGCAAGCCAAGTAACCAAGGTAGTTAAGTTGGTTACTTGGTTGTTAGGAAGTCACATGGCCTTCACATGGGTGCACATGGGTTTGTCTCCCCTTGTAGCCCATGTGATGTGCCATGTCATCAATCCTAGGCACCTTCTACTCAAGGGTGGAGATCCTTGATTAAAAGTTGGCATGGATCCACTCTTAAGCAAGGGCTCCTCCTAGTGTAGCAAGTGATTCAAGGCCCACACAAGCCTTTTGAGAAAAGATGGTTTTAGAAAATCTTGTGTGGCCTTGAGTTCGGATGGCAAGCTAAATGGAAACCGAGGCTTGACCCCTACAAGCTCGTGGGCTTAGCCCAAGTTAATCCTAAAGCTATTACATCATAGAACTATGTTCAAAGTGATTTACAAGTAGATTACAAGTAAATAGTCCTATGCTAGTTTCATGGTCTTGAAGTTTCTCCACCTCTTCCTCTAGCCTCCTTTGCATACTTCTAGTAACTCTCCTAGATGTTCCTACATCAAATTTTCTTTTACATCTAAAGATGTTGTTTCTACGACAAGACCACTAGAGTTGTTACACATTGATCTCTTTAGTCCTACCCAGATACAAAGTCTTGGAGGCAAGAGATATGGATTTGTCATTGTAGATGACTACTCTAGATTTACATGGGTATACTTCCTAGCTCACAAACACGAGTCATTCAATGTCTTTGAAATATTTTGCAAACGTGTTCGAAATGAAAAAGGAGTATGTATTGCATCTGTAAGAAGTGATCATGGAACTGAATTTAAAAATTTTAAGTTCAAAGCCTTTTGTTTTGAAAATGTCATATTCCACAATTTTTCGTCTCCAAGAACTCCTCAACAGAATGGAATTGTGGAAAGAAAAAATAGGACTTTACAAGAAATGGCTAGAACACTCTTACATGAAAGTTCACTTCCAAAATATTTTTGGGCAGAAGGAATAAATACCTCCTGTTATTTACAAAACAGAGTATTGATAAGACCTATATTGAATAAGACTCCTTATGAATTATGGAAAGGAAGAAGACCCAACATATCTTATTTCCACCCCTTTGGATATGAATGTTTTATCTTAAATACAAAAGATCATCTTGGAAAATTTGATTCTAAAGTACTTAAAGGATTTCTTCTTGGATATTCTGATACATCTAAAGCTTACAGAGTATTCAACTCTAAAACTTAAGTTGTATAAGAATCCATACATGTTAAATTCCAAGATAACACAAAGGCTGATAAAGAATAGCAGACCTAGAAACCTCATTTGATCTTTTGCAAATTAATCCATCAATTCAAGACAATGTACCAGTTGTCAGAACAAACACAAAAGTCAAGCCAGACGCAAGTACGTTTATTGGATCAGATGAACCCTCATTGTCTACTCATCAACTTGACAATATCCAGACTCTTGTCAGAACGTGGAAATTTTCCTCAAATCACTCCCAAGATCTTATCATAGGAGACAAGCATCAAGGAGTGTAAACCAGGTCGAATTTTAAAGAGCTTTTTGGATATGCCCTGGTTTCAGTAATTAAACCCAAAAGTATTGAGGAAGCACTCAAAGAGAATGACTGGATACTTGCCAAGGAAGAAGAATTAAAATAGTTTACAAAAAATGATGTATGGCGTTAGTTGAAAGACCCAAAGACAATTGGAACAAGATGAGTTTTCAGAAACAAGTTAGACGAAGAAGGAAAGGTCGTAAGAAACAAGGCAATGTTATTAGCTCAGGGGTACAATCAGTAAGAAGGTATTGATTTTACTGAAACCTTTGCACATGTAGCTAGACTTGAAGCTATTCATATTTTACTTGCATTTGTTGCTTATATAAATATTATTTTATATCAAATGGATGTTAAAAGTGTTTTTTTAAATGGTTTTATTGAAGAAGAAGTATTTGTAAAACAACCACCTAGTTTTTGAACATCCATCTTTGCCAAATCACATTTTTAAACTTAAGAAAGCTTTGTATGGTCTGAAACAAGCTCCAAGAGCTTGATATGACAGATTAAGCTCTTTTCTACTTAAAAATAGTTTTCAAGAGGAAAATTTGACATAACTATTTTTAAGAAAAACCTCTCAAAGGATTTCTTTATTGTACAAATATATGTAGATGATATTTTTTTTGGTGCAACTAATGAATCTTTGTGCAAAGACTTCTCTAAGCTATGCAGAATGAGTTCGAGATGAACATGATGGGAGAGTTAAAGTTTTTCCTAGGTCTGCAAATCAAGCAGACAAAACAAAGTATCTATATCCATCACCAAAATTATACTAAAGAGTTGTTGAAGAAGTTCAAGATAGATAGTGCTAAACCTATGAAAACTCACATGCATTCATCTGGAGCCAGTTTAAGTAAAGATGAGTCTGGTAAGTCTGTTGATCAGACTATATATAGAGGTATGATCGAGTCTCTACTTTACTTAACTGCAAGCAAACCAGACATTATGTTTAGTGTCTGTCTATTAAGTCATGATGACTTAACATCTTAATTTTGATAATTACAGAACAGACAGATGAAGTATCAGACGTAGATAGAACAATAATCAGGTAGATCATTGTTTGAGCATAGATAAAGAAAGAATCTGCAAGGATAAGACTCCACGAGTTTTAAGACAAAGTGTTCAAGTCATCAAGCTCCAAAGTAACTACATCAGATGAAGAACCTTCAAAAGATCAAAACACAATGGCTACATCAATTTCAAGTCATGGGTTTCAAGCATGAAGTTATGAAGACTAAAGTTGAAGACAAAAAAGACAGACAAATGATTGGATCATTAAGCTCAAGTCTTAAATTCATTCGTCTAGCAAAGTTAATGAAGTTCAGATGAAGAGTAACACGTGTCCTCATTCATATCAAGTCGTTACTCAGAAGCTTCTAAAGGTGGAAAGAGATATGAAAGAAACCTCTGCAATACGAAAAACAAGTTGTACTTTTCGGTGAAATCTCTAAGCAAATCAGTCAAAGCCTGATCTCGCATTGAATTTCGATGTGAAATCATTAATTGTTCTGATTGCTCACTCTGTCAGATGTTGAAGTAATCAAGACAAAGTATAAACGTTCAAATCTTCAGTGTAACAAATTCTTCAAGAAACTGTTATAAAAGGACTTCATGGCAACGACTTGAAGTTGGCGAACAACATTACAAGAAATCAATATATTTTCGCCCTCAAGCTTCACTCAAGAAAAGTTCACTCGCCCTGAACTTAGAATAGATCTCATTGTAAAGTCTCTCTCTGTGTAGAGGATAATTCTTCTTTTTGAAAGCTCGAGAAACCACTGTTGTGGTGTTTATAGCCTAAGGAGGGCTAAGTGTTTAAAGAATACCTTGAGTTTTTGCTTGAGGAGATTGAGGTCCAAAGAATACATGTTTTACCTTGAGGAGGCTAAGTGTTGAAAGAATACCTTTTGTTTAGCCTATGGAGGCTGGGTCCAAAGAATACCGGTTTAGCCTGAGAAGGCCGAGTTCAAAGAATATATGTATTGTTAGCCAAGAGTGGATGAGTTCAAAGAATACTCTTAGTGAAAACTTAGCAAGTTGCTAGGTAACTGGACGTAGTCTTCATAGACGAACCAGTATAAAAATATTATTGTTTTAGTCATTTTGTGTTGACTAACCAGGGATAAATAATTTAAACAAAAAGTCTTTTAAAATCAATCTTTTAAAAGAGAAAAACATTTTGTGTCTGTCAAAAGCTTTATAAAACAGACGCAAAACACATCGTCAGGAAAAGTTTTCATTAATTAACACAATTCAACCCCTTCTTGTGTTTTTATATTTTACACTGTCTTTGTGCACGATTTCAGTCTGACCTAAAAGAATCTCATCTACAAGTTGCAAAGCGTATATTAAGATATCTTGTCGGAAAAACAAATTTCTCATTATTCTATAAGAAAATAACGATTTCAGTTTGGGTGGATTTTGTGATACTGATTATGTTGGTGATAAAGTGGAGAGGAAAAACACAGGTGGAGGATTTTAGTTTCTGGGCACCTCATTTATCTCTTGGTCAAGCAAGAAACAGAACTTCATAGCACTATCTACAAAAAAAGAAGAATATGTATCTAATGTTGGGTGTTGTTCACAACTATTATGGGTAAAACATCAACTAGAAGATTACTCCAGGTTTGAAAACCATATACCCGTATATTGTGATAATACCAGTGCAATCAAATTGAGCAAAAATCTTATTTAGCATTCAAAAGCTAAGCATATTGAAATCATATTTCACTTCATAAAGGGTTATGTTCAAAAAGGTATTGTTGATGTACAATTTGTACAAAACTGATTTCCAATGGCCTGACATATTTACAAAGGCTTTAGACGAAACGAGATTCAATTTCATTAAAAAAAATTTGGGAATTATTATTTAACGAGATTCAACGGGACCATCTGCGGAACCATATCAGATAACCATATCTGATCAATCTAGAGGTTATTGCTTCTGGTGCTAGATGAAAGACTGAAGGAATCATCAATCAACCCAACTGGAATGCTCAGTTGGATGAGGAAACAATAGACAAAGTGTTGGTCCCTATGTTGAATCTAGAGGGAGGGTGGTGAATAGATTCAGGTTCCCTATGTTCAATTTTAGCCTTTATCAATTTCTTACCCAATTCAATTTTATCTATATTAAGAATAACAGTTCAGAGAGATAGCAACAGACATAGAAAGAAAATGATACGCCTTTTCAAAACTCTTTAAGAATGAATCAGTAAAAGCAATTGTAGATTCAGATAAAGATAAAAGATAAGGTAGAGAGAAAGTTTGGACAAAGATTTATCCTGGTTCGGCGTTCGGCCTACGTCCAGTCACAACCCAACAACTGTTGCAATCGGTTTCCACTATAATGATTTCTTGTGTCTAATACAAACACACTGCACAAACACAAACAAAATCAAAATAACCAAAACACATGTTCTTCTCCTAAGAACATATCCTTCTAATTCTTGAATCCTTCAAGAATCACCTTTGAGAGCACCTCTCTCAAATTCCTTAACTCTTCTTCTAGAGAACAACTTTCTCTTAAGAGTTTTGAACAAAAACAAATACAAAACAAGATAAAGATCAGTAAAGATTACACCTGATGTGTATGATCTGATCAAGATTATAACCAAGTATTCAATCATTCACACACTCTTCATCTCTAGAGAAAATCTTTTGAAATCTTGAAGAGAACTCTTAGAACTTGTGTTCTTTGTAAACTCAGTTTTTCGCTCTTCCTTTCTTCTTGAAAAAACTCAAAGATTTCTCTTGTTGAAAATCAATTCTAAGAGGTTTTAATTTAAAGCAGTTCAAAAACTTTTTGAGATGAATTCTGGTGTGGGTAATCGATTACTAGAATGTGGTAATCGATTACTCCAGAGAGTTTTAGACTCCTCTGTTATCTCAAGCACGGGGTAATCGATTACTAGGATGTGGTAATCGATTACTCTAGAGAATTTTAGGATTCCTTGATTTCTCAAACTGTTGGTAGCCGATTACTGATATATGGTAATCGATTACTTCAGCTTAAAATCATTTTAAAAAACAGTTTGCAACTTGTCAAATCAAAATAGGGTTCCCAAACTTACTCTAGCTTAATTCTCAGAGTAGATTCAACTTCTCTGTGAAGTGAAATTGAATAGAAACCACACTCAAAGCCTATTCTATAACAATCAATACAATTAAGCTCTTATTTACAATCTATCATTAAATTCAAGAGTACAAGTAGATCAAAACTAAAAACAAGAGACGACTTATTCACCTTCAAGTCCAACAATCTCCCCCTTTTTGGTTTTGATGTACCAAATCATAGTGTAGTCGAGGATCTAATGAAAGAGGCTTTGATGTGTCCTGAAATGTTAGTATCCTTTTGCATACAGCTTATAAGTAATATACAATTCATATCACTTTTTAATTAACAGAAATATTATGGCATCTAAGTAATCAATTGCAAAGAAAATAAATCTAATGCTATTACAGTAATCCATAATTGTTCAAATTTTGATCTGCTCCCCCTAAGTAAAATACTTAAGAATTTACAGATTCAAATTGTTCAAAGATAATTCAAATAACATTAAAAAAAAAAAAATCAAACGAAAATATAAATGAAAACATATAATAACTACACATATAATAACTACACTTCTACTACTCCCCCTATTTGGTATATCAAGTAAGATTATGAGAGGTAGAGTTGAAGTTACTAATCTGTGTCATCCTGGTTGAGTCTTTCCATTATTGTCTCCATCAAATCTTTCATCTCTAGGAAGTGTAAGTCTTGACGTTTTCCTAGATCAACTATCCTTTTGTTGACAGTCTCTTCTAATTCGTCCATTCTGTCAATCATGATGGATTCAAATCGAGATCTTGGAATGTACTCTCCAGATGCTAGATTATCTTCATCTTCATCTTCGTTCTGTGCTCCTTCTTCTGGTTCTTCTAGTGGATTAGCTTGTTGTTCTTCTCTGGTGATCCATCCTGCATCAGTTTTGATCAGCCTCATCATCTTCAAGGCTCTCTCACTGATCATGTGGACATCCTTGACTAATTCTCTGGATTCATCAGTTGTATCAATCTGAAAAATTTCAATTAGTCTAGAAATAAACAGAGAATATGGACATTTATTATCTAAAAGTCTTCTAGTCTTCAGCATATTGTCCATTATGATGTGAGTCCAATCCACTTGAATCCCATTCTTTAGTGCTGCTATGAGTATCATGTCATCTTCACTGATTTGTGCATGGTTTGCTCCTCTTACGGCTAAGATCCAGCAAATGGTGTAATGAAGGAGCTTATTATCAGCATTTAGGCCTCCTATGTTGTATGTCACCTTTTTGCCTTGTGATCTCCTTGAATTCTTTTCGTCTTCCCAATTCTGTGGGTTCCTCAGCATGCTCATATAGAAGGTGTCCTTTTGCAGATCAAATCCTTTCTCTCGGAGTTTGTCTACATGTGCAATGATTCCTTCTTTCCTGATACCAGCAATTTGAAGAAAATGTGCAGGGGTTAAAGTCATATTAATACCCTTAATTTCAGAACTTATAGTCATTCGTTCCATGTTTGATTTGAGATTTGAATAGAAGACTCGAACCAAATCTGGGTAGATAAAGCCTTTCAATCCCACAAATCTCTCCAAATGTTGTTGCCTCAGGTAGGTTTGGAAGGTAAAACTCTGGCCATCTAGCCATCGTAGGTCTAGAATCTTTGGCGGAACAAGACCTTTGTTTGCGAAATCCAGATTGAATCTCGTTTCTTGTCCTTTGGTAGTGAACCATCAGTTGACAGCAGATTCAGGTGGAGGAGTTTGAGCTCTTTCTGATTGAGCCGGTGAAGTAGGTTTCTTCCTTTTGGAGGATTCTCTTACCTTCTTTTTACCTTTTATCTCCTCTTGAGTGTATCTGTTGGCTCTCATCTTGATTCGTTTTACCCTTCCTTGGTCTTCCATAGTTGCTGAGAGAGAGAGTGATTTGTTAGGGTTTTGGAGGAAGAAGATGAATAGTGAACTTGTAGGGTTTTACCTGCACTTCTTATAAGAGAGAAAAAGCCCAAGAAATTAGTCCAAGAACGAGGTAATAGATTATCAGCAGTTGGAAATCAATTATCTCAGTTCCTTATATAGAGAGAAGAAGGAAATCAAGAAAAATAGTCGTGGTAATCGATTAACCTATTTTGGTAATCGATTACTCTAGAGGAATTTGCAAAAACTTTATAACCTGGTTTCTGTGGTAATCGATTACGGGATCGTGGTAATCGACTACTACAGTGCCAATCTTTCTAAGAATTGAAATTGATTCGAAGTAATCGATTACATTTCTCTGGTAATCGATTATTTCTATCAGAAAAAGGTTTTCTTTGAAAAATTTTCACAAAAACAATTTTATGGATAAGTGTAATCAAGTAGAAGGGTTTAGTTTAGATGTTCCTCACTCAAAATGCCGAGGTTTGATCTAAGTTTGTAAAACTTTTCTTTTGGTAATGCCTTGGTAAAAATGTCTGCTAACTGATTTTCTGTATCTATGAATTCGATGTCACAATCTCCTTTTTCGACGTGATCTCTGATGAAATGATGTCTAACTTCAATGTATTTTGTTCTTGAGTGCAATACATGATTTCTCGTGATACTTATAGCGCTTGTGTTGTCGCATTTCAAGGGAATGTAATCTATCTTTAGCCCGAAATCTTCTAGTTGATGCTCCAACCATATTGCTTGAGCACAACAACTTCCCGCAGCTACATATTCAGCTTCTGCTGTTGACAGTGCTACACAAGCTTGTTTCTTGCTATGCCAAGATATTAAGCATTCTCCAAAAATGTGACATGTGCCACTAGTGCTCTTCCTATCTGTTTTGCTACCTGCAAAATCAGAGTCACTGAAACCAACAAGTAATGGTGAGGTTCCTTTTGGATACCAAAATCCACAACTTATAGTCCCTTTTAGGTATTTAAGAATCTTCTTTACTGTTAGCCAATGAGATTGCTTAGGTGTAGATTGAAATCTAGCACATAAACATACATCATACATAATATCAGGTCTACTGGCTGTAAGATATAGTAGAGATCCTATAACACCTCTGTATAAGGTAGTATCAACTTCATGACCTGCTTCATCAGTCTCAAGATAAGTGTTAGTAGAAATAGGTATATTTGACACTTTACAGTTTATCATATCATATTTCCTGAGTAGTTCTTTAGTGTACTTAGCCTGGTGAATAAAAGTGATACCATCCATTTGTTTGATTTGGAGTCCTAGAAAGAAGCTTAGTTCTCCTATCATGGACATGTCAAATTCTTCCTGCATATTGCTCACAAACTCTTCACAAAGTTGTTGGTTAGATGATCCAAAGATAATGTCATCAACATAAACTTGAACCAATAGAATGTAGTTAGATTTGTTCTTAATAAACAAAGTCTTGTCTACTTTACCTCTGTGGAATCCTTTTGATATGAGAAATTTACTCAATCTATCATACCATTGCCTGGGGGCTTGCTTCAACCCATATAAGGCTTTATGAAGTTTGTAAACATGTGTAGGCCAAGTAGCATCTGTGAAACCTGTTGGTTGTGCTACATAGACTTTTTCATTTATGTACCCATTTAGGAATGCACTCTTTACATCCATTTGGAATAACATGAAGTTGTTGATACATGCATAAGCTAGGAGTAGTCTTACTGCTTCAAGTCTTGCAACAGGGGCAAAGGTTTCCTCAAAGTCAATTCCTTCCTATTGATTGTAGCCTTTTGCCACAAGTCTTGCTTTGTTTCTGACCACAACTCCATCTTCACTCAGTTTATTCTTGAATACCCATTTTGTGCCAATTATATTCATGTTGCCTTTGTCTGGAACAAGTTCCCATACTCCATTTCTTCTGAACTGGTTAAGTTCTTCTTGCATAGCCATGATCCAAAATTCATTGCTCAAGGCTTCTTCTATGCTGGAGGGTTCAACTTGTGATACAAAAGCAGTATTGTAGCAAAATAGATTCTGTGAGGATCTGGTAGTTACCCCCTTGTGAATGTCACCAATGACATTGTCAAATGATAGGTTCCTAGGTGTCCTCCATTCTTTGCTTGATCAGACACTGGGGTTGTTTGATTTTGCTGATGCATATGATCAACTTCTATGCTTTCTTCACCTGTTTCATCATCATTACGTAGCAAGCTTTCCTTTTGGAAAGTGTTAGTTTCATCAAATCTAATATGGACAGATTCTTCAATGCACATTGTTCTTTTGTTAAAGATTCTATATGCTTTACTTGTATTTGAATAACCAATGAAAATGGCTTCATCAGCCTTCGTATCAAATTTTCCAATAGGGTCCTTGCCATTGTTTAAAACATAGCATTTGCATCCAAAAACTTTAAAGTAAGAAATATTTGGTTTTCTGCCATAGAAAAGCTCATCAGGGTTTTCAACAAAATGGGTCTTATAGAGACTCTATTGAGAACATAACATGCAATGTTTCAAGATCAACCCAAAAATGTTTAGGCGTCCTGTGCTCATTCAGCATAGTTCTTCCTAGTTCTATAAGTGACCTGTTTTTCCTCTCCATTACTCCATTTTCCTGAGGAGTTCTAGGAGCTGAAAAACAGTGTGATATCCTATGTTTTTCACAAAAATTTTCAAAATAACTATTTTTAAATTCAGTACCATTGTCACTTCTTAAAGCTTTGATTTTCAAATCCTTTTTGTTTTGAATTTTCTTGGCAAGTACCTTAAAAACTCCAAAGGCTTGATCCTTTTTCTTGATAAACAAAACCCAAGTAAATCTTGAGTAGTCATCTATAATGACTAGCCCATACAGATTTCCACCGAAACTAGCTATCCTAGATGGACCAAATAAATCTAAATGCAAGAGTTCAAGCGGCTGAGTTGTAGAAACATGTTTAATATTTTTGAAAGATGTTTTTGCCTGCTTGGACTTTTGACAAGCCTCACAAAGTCCTTCTTTGGAAAACTTCAGTTTAGGTAGATCAAAAACTAGCTCTTTAGATACAAGTTTATTCAAATGTAATATGTCAATATGTGTTATTCTCCTATGCCATAGCCAATACAGATTATCATTAGAAGTTAAGCATGTAGAGTAAGGAGATGAGTGATCTACTTCCAATATGTAGATGTTGTTTGACCTTTTGCCAACCATGAGAAGTTCATCTTAGTATTTGTTGCTGATAAGACAATGTTCATCATCAAATGCAATTCTATAGTTCTTGTCACACAATTGACTAGTACTCAGCAAGTTGAACTTCAATCCATCAACCAGCAATACATCCTCTATCACTGTATTAGCTTTGTATCTAACTGTACCGTAGCCTAGTATTTTTCCTTTGTTGTTGTCTCCATATACATCTGATCCAGTTTCTCTTGGTGTGAAGGTGCTAAGATTCCTTCTATCACCTGTCATATGCCTTGAACAACCACTGTCTAAGTACCATATAGAGTTTCTGCTGTTTAGGCTTTCCTGCAAGAGAAAATGAACTTATTTTGCGATTGGTACCCAGCTTCTCTTGGGTCCATGCAAGTTAGTGCTACAGTTTTCTTTCTTAACCCATCTATACTTACCACTGGAAATACCTTTCTTTCTAATCATGCAATTAAATGATTTATGTCCTGTTTTCATGCAGTAGGTACAAGTGAGGTTAGCATGCTTAGAGTTTCCAGATTTCATGTTATCATGCCTTCTTATGTGAACACAGTTTATAGGGGTGTTGAGTTCTTTTCTTAGTTTTGAAATATCATTTTCTAAATCGCATACTTTTTGTTTTAATAAGGATATTTGCTTTTTCAAAACTATGTTTTCTTTTTCAAATGTTTCAGCTTGATTGTAAAGCTCACAAAAAGCAGAATGTAGTTCATCATACTCATCCATGGTAGAGTTTGTATCACTTACCTCACTGGATGATTTGACCATCAAGCACAAGTTTGCTTCCTCATTTTCACTTTCAGATGTTGAGGAGGTGTAGCCTTCATCCGAAGCTATGTAGGCTTTCTTTTTCTTCTTTTCTTTTCTGAGATTTCTTTCACTTTCAGATTTTCTTACTTCAGTGTTGTTGCTTCTTTTCAGACTTGGATAATCTAATCTATAGTGCCCAATCTTCCCACATTCATAGCATGTTACTTTGACTGAAGTATTGTCTTGCTTTTTGACTCCTTTTCTTGGTTGACCAAATTTCTTTTTAGAATTGTTCTTCATGAATTTTCTGAACTTCTTCACCATCAAATTCACTTGATCTTTCTGTGAGTCATTTCCGT
Organism: Hylodesmum podocarpum; assembly: GCA_026586105.1. Classification (NCBI taxonomy): domain Eukaryota; kingdom Viridiplantae; phylum Streptophyta; class Magnoliopsida; order Fabales; family Fabaceae; genus Hylodesmum; species Hylodesmum podocarpum. The sequence continues at coordinate 1,178,086 of JALJEV010001341.1, forward strand.
CTTCAGAGGATTCAGATTCTTTTTCAGTATGCTCCATCTTGAGAGCAATTCCTTTGGCTCTTTTGTCCTTCTGTTCCTCATCTGCCATGCGAGTCATATCCATCTCATACTCTCTAAGTTTGCCAAACAGTTAAGCACTGGTAATAGCAGTAAGGTTCTTTGATTCAGTTATGGCTGTCACAGTAGGTTGCCACTTTCTATTCAGAGATTTTAGAATCTTGACATTCATTTCTTCTTCAATGAAGTTCTTGCCAATTCCTTTGAGATGGTTGATGATGTGTGTGAATCTCTTCTGCATTTCCATTATTGATTCTCCTTGGGACATTCTGAATGTTTCATATTCTTGAATGAGTGTATTCTTTCAGCTCTCCGACTTCGCAGTACCTACCTTCATGTGTTACCATGATAAGCTCCCATGCCTCTTTTGCTGTAGTACAGGCAGAAATTATAAAAAACTCATCAGAATTCAGGGCAGAGTGTATAATGTTTAAAGCTTTAGCATCGTTTTCAGCCCTCTTAATCTCATCTATATCTCAATCCTCAAATGGTTTTTCTATTTCATTTCCATTTTCTATTTTCATTGGAACTCTGTACTCATTTACCACAGCCTGCCAGATGCTTCTATGAATAGATTCCATAAAGATTTTCATGCGAACTTTTCAAAATGGATAGTTATCACCACAGAACAATGGAGGTCTATTTATAGAAGCTCATTCAGCGAAGGGTAAAAGATTACAAGCCATCACAAGGAACTATGTAGGATTACTAGATTGATTTACTAGTTAAAGCTCTTGATACCAATTGTTGGTCCCTATGTTGAATCTAAAGGGGGGGGGGGTAAATAGATTCAGGTTCCCTATGTTCAATTTTAGCCTTTATCAATTTCTTACCCAATTCAATTTTATCTATATTAAGAATAACAGTTTAGAGAGATAGCAGCGGACATAGAAAGAAATTGATACGCCTTTTCAAAACTCTTTAAGAATGAATCAGTAAAAGCAATTGTAGATTCAGATAAAGATAAGAGATAAGGTAGAGAGAAAGTTTGGACAAAGATTTATCCTGGTTCGGCGTTCGACCTACGTCCAGTCCCAACCCAACAACTGTTGCGATCGGTTTCCACTATAATGATTTCTTGTGTCTAATACAAACACACTGCACAAACACAAACAAAATCAAAATAACCAAAACACATGTTCTTCTCCTAAGAACATATCCCTCTAATTCTTGAATCCTTCAAGAATCACCTTTGAGAGCACCTCTCTCAAATTCCTTAACTCTTCTTCTAGAGATCATCTTTCTCTTAAGAGTTTTGAATAAAAAACAAATACAAAACAAGATAAAGATCAGTAAAGATTACACCTGATGTGTATGATCTGATCAAGATTATAACCAAGTATTCAATCCTTCACACACTCTTCATCTCTAGAGAAAATCTTTTGAAATCTTGAAGAAAACTCTTAGAACTTGTGTTCTTTGTAAACTCAGTTTTTCGCTCTTCCTTTCTTCTTGAAAAAACTCAAAGATTTCTCTTGTTGAAAATCTATTCTAAGAGGTTTCAGTTTAAAGCAGTTCAAAAACTTTTTGAGATGAATTCTAGTGTGGGTAATCGATTACTAGAATGTGGTAATCGATTACTCTAGAGAGTTTTAGGCTCCTCTGTTATCTCAAGCACGGGGTAATCGATTACTAGGATGTGGTAATCGATTACTCCAGAGAATTTTAGAATTCCCTGATTTCTCAAACTGTTGGTAGTCGATTACTGATATATGGTAATCGATTACTTCAGCTTAAAATCATTTTAAAAAACAATTTTCAACTTGTCAAATCAAAATAGGGTTCCCAAACTTACTCTAGCTTGATTCTTAGAGTAGATTCAACTTCTCTGTGAAGTGAAATTGAATAGAAACCACACTCAAAGCCTATTCTATAACAATCAATACAATTAAGCTCCTATTTACAATCTATCATTAAATTCAAGAGTACAAGTAGATCAAAACTAAAAGCAAGAGACGACTTCTTCAGCTTCAAGTCCAACACAAAGCACTTTACGGAAAAGCTTGTACGTCCAATGACAATAAGTTTCTAAGGGCTGGAAACTTAATTCTGAGTTGCAGAATCTTGCACAATCTCCTCTTCAACATTTTTAATCTTAGGACTAGCTCTAGAGATAGAGATAGATTTTGTCTCTTTCATCTATTGAAGAAGGAAAATATCAGTCTTTCACGTATCATTTTGGACCACTGGCTGAGTGCCTTAAGGAATAGAGGCCTGAAGAGAAAATCAAGCGTTCCTTATTCTGTTATCTTCACCAAAATTATCATTAATCTAGGCTTCAAGGTTAAAGAGAAATGGTATTATTGTGGTCAAGAAATCAAGCAGAGCACATTCACCAAGATGCATCTGCCCTCTGAATCAATGACGAAAAAGGAACCTCTTAAACAGAATCCCTCACATCAAAACCACCAACCAAAAGAGCCAAACTCACCGTAAGAAAATCACAAACAGAACAACCACCTCCATCATCTCTTAAAAAGCAACCTCAACCTTCCACAAAACAAACAAAACTATCTTAAACACAAGCTTAAACACCTATTCGGGTACATGAATCACTCACTAATCATTTACCAGAACTACCCCTGCACCTAATCGTCTACGCTCGGTTGTTATTATTCCAAATCATCCTTCTCTTTCAAACAAAGATAAATCCAAGAAGGAATGATCAGACACTCTCTCTGAAAGAAGGATAAAAAGGAAGGTTGATAAATTTGAGTCTGCTAGATGAAGAGATAATGCAGACGCTACTAAACTGGCAGATGCAGCTAAGGCTGTCAAAAGTATTAAAGAGGAAGCAAGAGGCAAAAGGGACGAACAAGAGGCCTCAAATAAAAGAAAGGCTCTTTAGGGAGAAGATGATGAGAAATTGATAAAGGCCATGGAAGCCTTAGTGGCTGAGGTCTTCAAGAAGGAGCATCTCCACGAAGAAAGAAGAAATGTACCGACTGAAACAACACCAGAACCCAATCATACTTGGCAAGATAATATTGTTGAATCTGCTCAAGTCTAAAGAGACAACGAAATTTTGTCTGAGCAACTATCCACCATGTTAGATGATAACATGCACATCTCTATGCATCTAGATATTGCTGAAGAAAAATTGGTGCTAGAACAAGAGACAAAAGCAGAACTAATCACTATGCCTGATAACTCACAAAAGTGAGTTATTTTTATACTCTTTTTATAATATAAATTGTCCATTAAACATTCTTAAGCAACCTAGACAACCACTAATTGCTTTTAATTCATAATATTTTGTGTTAGGACTTGTTGATGGTTTATTAGATCAAGATGATTAATATATTTAAAGTTTTGATTATTACAAGATGACGGAACTTTCCCATTTTAACATCAGCAAGTAAGTAAAATGAAACAAGTACAGACGGAAGATGACCCCTCAAAGTTGAAGTCATTCGTCTGTCTCAAGTCAAGTCATCAGACGATAGGATAAGATGAAATCTCTTAGACTGAAGAAGTTTATCGTCTTCCCAAGAAGTGAAGCAAAGTATGTGTCACTCGCGCCAAGATTTCAAATCTTAAGAAGTACTCATTAGAAGCATCCAAGATCAATATGGGGATTCGCGCTTACACATGCAACTTGAAAAGGCCTTCAGCTTTTTGTCAAAGTCTCTGTACATGTCAGAAAAAGTACTACGCACGCTACCTAAATCCGCTGCACACGACATCAATCACTCAAGTACTATCTGACACCTTTTGGAAGCTCTCGAGGAAAATGTTCAACGACATTCTTCTGTGTCTAATGGATATCTGAAGACGTTGCCTATTTAAAGACTTCGCTTCTTCAATGTTCAGTTGGCGAACACGCTTCTAGTATTCAATCTACTGTGATTTCGCTCAGTGTATCTTTTACACTTCATTGTAAAACCCTCTTTGTGAAGAGGAAACTTTCTTTTCAAAGAACTTTTTCAAATCCACCTGAGTGGTGTTTTTAGCATGAGGAGGCTGGTTGTTTAAAGAATACCTAAGTTGTTTATTCTGCGAAGGCTGTGTTCAAAGAATATCGTGTAATAGCCAGAAGTGGCTGGGCGCAAATAATACTTGTAACCATTTCACGGTTTGTAGTAAAAACTCAATGGTTGTTGGGTAATTGGACTTAGTCTTGTATAGACGAACCAGTATAAAAATACTTGTGTATTTACCTTCTTAAGTGTTTGACTAACGGGGATAATCAAACTATAACATCTGTTCATTAAAATCAATCTTTGAAAGATTAAGACTGTTTCGTCTGAACCCCTTTAAACTCACAGACGAAAGGAACATTTTTTTTAAAGTAACACAATTCAATCCCCCTTCTTGTGTTCTATCTTTTACAGTTTGGTATCAGAGATCAGCCTCTAAGGGTTGAACACTTTACAGCTGCTAGAGGAAAAGATCCTGAATGGAGTCACAAGGACCTTCGTTCTTGTTTGGAGGGTTATCCATGAACAAGCCGCCAGCGTTCTATGGTGATGACTATCCTTACTGGGCTGATCGGATGGAGATGTACATCAAATCCATCCAGTACAGACTATGGAACATCATAACTCAAGAAGACATCCCTATTGTCAAACCCGAGGTCGAATGGGGAAATGAAGAATACTCGTTTATGGAACTCAACAATAAAGCCAGATATGCCATCATGTGTGCTTTATCAAGGATAGAATACAATAGATTATGTGCCTACAAAACTGCTAAAGAGCTTTGGGATGCCCTCAAGATTTCGTATGAAGGAACTGAGGATGTGCGTATGAGGAAAGCTGCCACTCTTCAAAGAGAATATGAGATGTTCTCAATGAAGAAAGGAGAATCCATTGACATGATGTTTGGAAGATTCCAAACAATATTGAATGGACTCACTGCACTGGACATTACATTCACCAAGGCCCAAAACAACATGAAGATATTGGACAGTCTTCCTCCTCCATGGGAAGCTATGTCTACTGCCATCTTAGTTGGGCGTGATATGAAGACATTAACTCTTGATGAGTTAATAGTAGCCTTAAGAGTACATGAGGTACTTCTATGTAAAAGAGATAAGATCAAAGTTCAAGAACCCATAGCTCTTCCATCTGTCAATATCATGCCAAAGGAGGAAACTCCTAAAAGGGAAAGAAAGAAGAAGCCCAAAGTTTTGAAAGCTGACATCACTGAGTCTGATTCGTCTAATGGATCGTCTGATGATGAGATTTCTCTCATGGCCAGACGCTTTAAGAAGATGATGATGAAAAAATGGAGAGGTCAACGCTTCTTTAAGAAGAAGGAAAGGAAGCTCCCGAAAAAATCTTCAAGCAAGGAGGAAAGCTTAGAAGTTATCTGCTATAAATGCAGAAAACCTGGACACATGAGATCAGAGTGTCCAAGATTGCAGAGAAGATGGAATCCTCGAAAAGACAAGGGTAGGAAGAGTCTAGTGACTTGGGAAGACCTTGATAGCGAAAGCTCAGAGGAATCCACTGAAGAAGAAGAAACTGCAAATAATTGCCTCATGGCTGGAGACACCGTCTCATCAGAGGTAATTGAATCTGAAACTTCTTCATCCTCTTCATCTGAGTCTGAGTCAGAATCAGAAGAAATTTCATACGATACACTTTTGGCTAACTCACATTTTATTGCTGAGCAATACAAAGTATGCAAAGCCAAGTTGAAACAAACCTTGGAAGAAAATGCTACTTTGAGAACTGAAAATGAGTTACTGCAAAAAGAAGTATCAGATGAAAAATCATCTGAGTCTGAAAAGGATAATTTTATTTCTGAAATCGAAAGATTGAAGAAAGAAAATGAATCCTTACTTAAAGACTTAACAAAGTTCACTAAGGGATCCTCAATGCTAGAAAATATTTTAAAATATGGGAGGTCTCCATCTGATAAGAGTGGACTTGGTTATGTTGAAGAGTCAGACAAAAAGAAAAATAATTTTGTTCCGTCTGTTCATAAAAAGAAGATAAAAAGTTACAATGAGGTTCCAAATAATTATAGAAAAGATAAAAGAACCTTAAACAAAAAGAAATCTTCTTTCACTAACAAAGAAGGACCCAAAAAGATTTGGGTACCAAAGTCACTTATTATTCCTATTGCAGACATCCTTAATAGGAAAAGAGAGGATTTCAAGCTAGTACCTGGACAGTGGGTGCTCACGACACATGACGGGAGACCTGTCTATGTTCCAAGATCTCAGACCAAGTAAAGGGTCTGTATCATATGGTTCAGGGAAAGGTAAAATCTTAGGTACTGAGACTGTTGGTAAGATACTCAATCCTCTTATCCAAAATGTGTCTTATGTTAAAGGTCTCAACTTCAATCTGCTTAGCATAAGTCAATTTTATGACAGTGGATATGAAGTAGCTTTTAACTCAGATGAATGTATAGTCAAAAACAAAGACAAATCCATTCTGTTTCTTGGGAAAAGAAGGAATAATCTCTATGAGGTTTGTCTTTCTGACCTTAGTGATCAGAATGTGACATGTTTGATTTCAGCAGATGATGAACAAGATATTTGGCACAAAAAGCTTGGACATTTAAGTCTCAAATATATTTCAAAAATTTCTAAAAAGGATCTTGTAAAAGGTCTGCCAAAAATATCTTGGAAATCCAATCGTCTGTGTGAATCTTGTCAGCATAGGAAACAACTCAAAGCTTCTTTTAAATCAAAAAATGTTGTTTCCACGACAAGACTGCTAGAACTGTTACATATTGATCTCTTTGGACCTACTCAGACTGAAAGTCTTGGAGGAAAGAGATATAGATTTATAATTGTGGATGATTATACTAGATTCACATGGGTATACTTCCTAGCACATAAACACGAGTCATTTAGCATTTTTGAAATATTTTGTAAACGTGTTCAAAAAGAAAAAGGAATATGTATTGTGTCTGTTAGGAGCGATCATGGAACAGAAATTGAAAATTCTGAGTTTAATGCCTTCTGTTTTGAAAATGGTATCTTTCACAATTTTTCATCTCCAAGAACTGCTCAGCAAAATGGAGTTGTGGAAAGGAAAAATCGTACTTTACAAGAAATGGCTAGAACTTTGTTGCATGAAAGTTCTCTTCCAAAATATTATTGGGCAGAAGTAATTAATACTTCCTGTTATATTCAAAACAGAATATTGATAAGGCCAATATTGAATAAGACTCCATATGAACTATAGAAAGGAAGAAGACCCAACATTTCTTACTTCCATCCTTTTGGATGTGAATGTTTCATCTTAAACACTAAAGATCAACTTGGCAAATTTGATTCAAAAGTGGTGAAGGGATTCTTACTTGGATATTCCAATACGTCTAAGGCCTATAGAGTATTTAACTCTAAGACGCAAGTTGTAGAGGAATCAATTCATGTAAAATTCCAAGATAACTCAAAGGCTGATAAGGAAATATCATACCTAGAAAATTTATTTGATAATTTGCAGATTAACCCTTCTGGTCAAAGTTCAAGTTCAAATGGTCAACCTGGGTCAAACGCAAGAACTGACATAAGAGCAGACGATAGAAGTACAGACGAACCCTCTTCGTCTGATGCTCACCAACATGATGATCAAGTTCCTATAAGAACGTGGAAGTTTGCCTCAAACCACACAAAAGATCTTATCATTGGAGATAGATATCAAGGTGTTCAAACAAGATCAAGACTAAAAGAATCGTCTGGCTATGCTCTCGTGTCAAATATAGAGCCCAAGAATATTGAGGATGCTCTACAAGATAGTGACTGGATTTTAGCTATGGAAGAAGAGCTAAACCAGTTTACCAGAAATGATGTTTGGACTTTGGTAGAAAAACCAAGAAGTAAAAGCATCATTGGAACGAGATGGGTGTTCAGAAATAAACTTGATGAAGACGAGAAAGTGGTATGAAACAAAGCAAGGTTAGTAGCTCAAGTCTATAATCAACAGGAAGGTATAGATTTCACTGAAACTTTTGCTCCTGTAGCTAGATTAGAAGTGATGGAGGACCATCCACAAGCATGAGGATTACAAGGGCAATGCAAAGAAGAATTGAAGCCCAAGTTGAAGAAGAGTTGACCAAGTCAAAGTCAACAAGTCAAAGTCAAAGTCAATGGTCAACTCTTGATAGTCAACATAATGAGCTTATGAAGCCTTGTAATTTTCTATGCATTTTGTAATTAGTTTAGCTTAGTTTTTGTGAAGCTTAGACCCTATGTTTGACTTGTAATTTTCGGCCAAGCTTCCCCTTTTGGACATGTTGACCTTATTTGTGTTGGTCAAAGCCTCTTAAGATGGGCTTAAAAGTCTTATGACCCAACTAAGCAAGTATGTTACACTCTCAAAAGAGAGTGGGTGGATTAGGAAAGAGAATTAGTGGGATTGCCACTAACTTCATTTAAATTTCCACCACTTGATTATGCTATAATCGAAGGTGTAAATTTAAGTCAAGTTTATAAATGTTGACTCTCATCTAAGAAGGTATTCTAGCCTTTGGATTAGCTTCTAATCCAAGGCATAGAATTCAATCTTAATTAATCCATGATCATCATAAGCTTAAATGAGTTTTGAGCCTCTTGATCTCATTTAGTCTAGATCCTTCTTGAATTGATCAAGTGAGGGTGCCTATCATCACTTGATCAGTCCATCAAGGATCAAATGGCTAGGGAGCCTCACGGTCATCACACTAGGCCATATAACTTAGGCAAATTCTCATTGTAAGACTCACTTTTGAATATTGAATGAAATAGAATTTCTAAGACTTGTGTCTTGAGAAAAGGGAGTGTTCTCCTAGGGTTTCTTCAAAGAACCTTGACTCAAGTGGTGATTCCTCTACCTAGCTTATTGATTCCATGAATCATGGCGCTACCACCTTCTAATTCTCCTTCCATTTTTGATTTCTTCTTCATTTGGTTCCAAACCGAAATACTAGCTTAAACACCTAGTCTTGACCGCAAGCTTCTCTTAATCTTAGGTGAGGATCACTTGGTGAATTGAAGATTGGGCATTCAAGGTGTTGAATCCGTGGAGCACACACCATAGCTTCATGGGTTTGCATCAAATTTGGTATCAAGAGCTTGTTCTTCACCTAGTTGTTCTTCATTTGTGGTATTGAGTCTAACTCCTATCTTTTTGCTTTCAATTTTTGATTCAATTGAATTTTTATTTGAGTTTTGTTGTGTTTCTTGGCTGTCCAATACATAGATGAGATGTTCTGACACTCATGGTTGATCATACATGGCTTATTTTACATGCTAGACACATTCTAGTTGATAGTCCCCATGTGTTTGATGAATTTTCTCAATATGTATTTTGAGTCTCCTTGCTGAAATTTGAATCCCCTGCATTATATTTGGCTTAATTAGTGCTTATATGTCTCATTATTATGTGCATTGCTCATTATAAGTTCAAGTTACCACTACCATGCATTATCTTGCTTATTAGCAAAGTTTGACTTGACTTGCTTGAGTTTTTGAGCCTATACTTGGACTGTCCAGCAAAGAAAAGGCATGAGAAAAATATAGAAAAACAAAAGAAAGGAAAAGAGCAAGAGAAAATATTCAAAGAAAAGAGTCAAAGAAAAATTCAAGAAAAGAAAAATACAAGAAAAGAAGATTGAAGAAAAATTAGAGTGAAAATTGAGTAGCTCTTGTAGTAGAAAATTTTTGGGAAAAATTGAGTGCAGTACCTTGGTAAATTGGGTCATTAAACACCCACAAATCTAGTGTCCAAGCTCAATTAGGAAACATTACTCATTAGGCTCAAGCATCATATTACAAATTGTGTCAAATTTGCTAATAGCATGATATTTGAACTTGTAGTGTGCTTTGCATGTGCCTAGACATATTTGCCCTATTTTTACCCTATTTTTGGACCCTTATTTATGGCTGCCCTGCACCTTAATTTGAGCTTATTTCGTGTATAAATATCACCCAAACCAATCCCCAAAATTTCAAGTCATTTTGAGCCAATTTTCAAGCCTAACTTCCAGCTTAGTGACTGTTTTGCTGTTGTTGTGACAGTCTCGGGTTTGCAGTTGGTTCATGGGGTTAAACGTTGATTTATTGAATTCTGGGCATTTGGTCATTCAATATACATATATATAAGCTCAACTGGAAAGTTTCATAATTTTCCAAGCTCATTTGCTATACTAAAAAAATTTCACAAGTTTGGGCAGATTTGGTGACGGTTCAGCCAATTTTCCAGCAAAATTGCATTTGATTTCTTCCATTCTTTGAGTTTTTGTTTCAAAGATTTTTGCAGTTTTAAATACTAGTTTTCCTTCATTTTTTGTGCAGTAAATATCTTAGCCATTGTCTTGATCATTAGTTTCCATTTTTGAGTAGCTAATTGTTTATTGAGTCTTATTTTGTTGCTTGTCTTTTTGGCTTCCTAGTAGTTTTGTCTTGAGTATTTGTCTCCTTTGAATTTCCTTAAGCTTGTAGTTGAATTGTTCCTCTTTCACTTGGGCTAATTGGGCATTGGTAATTGATAGAGGTTCCTCAAGAAACTCTAAGGAGATTGAGAGGAAAAAGGCAAGTGTGAACATTATAGAAAAAGCCTTCTAAAGAGTGAAACAAGAGTGCTACTAGAGTGAAACACTTAGAGAGTGGCAAGGATCTCTTATATAATTGTATTTGTTATCTAACCTTGTCTTGTGCAGCAATGGATACCTCTCCTAGTGTGGGAAATGATCTCTCACCAAGGTCTAAAAGGATGATGGATATGATGAAGTCCATGCTTAGTGCTAGTTTGGATGAGAGGTTTGATCAAGAGAGGAAGTTAAATGAGGAAAGGAAGATAAGGAAGGAATTAGAGAAGAAGATCCTTGGAGACACTAGTGGCAATCAAGGAGTTCACCATGGAGGAGGGGTGGTACCTAGGGAGGGCCGAAGGAGTGTAAGCAATGAAGTACCTAGAAGTAGAAGAGGTAGCTATAGAAGTAGTGGTAGTGAGGAAGGAATTCTTAGAGGGGACTATGACACACCTAGGGAGAGTGATTGGGGAAACAACTATGATGAGGATGAACCTTTTAGAGGCCATAGGAATGCAAGGCGGGGGAGGAGAGATCCTCAACCTAGAATGCCAAATCACACCCCTAGAAGACATGTGGAGGAGGATGAGCCTAGAGAGTGGGGAAGAAGCAACAAGATTAAGCTACCCAAGTTCCTTGGAGATAGTGAGGCCGAGAGCTACCTAGATTGGGTGATGAAGGTTGATCAAGTTTATTCTTGCTACCCACACTTGAGTGAAGAGAAGAGGCTTAACTTAGCCATCTTGGAGTTTGAAGGTTATGCCTTGGTTTGGTGGAACCAAGTCCTTGTAGATGCCGAGAAAAGGAGGAGGCCTCACATCACTTCATGGACCCAATTGAAGGACGCCATGAAGGGAAGATTTGTGCCTAAGTCTTATACAAGGGACCTACATGTGAAGCTCCAAAGATTAACTCAAGGTGGAAGAAGTGTGTAAGAGTACTACAAAGATCTAGAGTTAACCTTGATGAGGGCCGGCTATGAAGAGGAGAAGGAAGCTACAATTGCTAGGTTCACTAATGGTTTGAATAGGGAGATCCAAGATGTCTTGGAACTTCAACATTATAGAACCTTGGAGGATGCCATTCACAAGGCCGAAAGGATTAAGGGCCAACTGAAAAGGAAGAGCTCCTTCAAGAAGTCTGACACCCATGGATATTCTAGTTGGAAGGACAAGCAAAAGAAGGAGGGACCATCCAAGGCTTACTACAAGTTAGCCGAGATGACCCTAAAGGTAAGGAAGTTTCAAAACCCATTTCTAAGCCTTCTAACATTAAGTGTTTCAAGTGTTTAGGACATGATCATATAGCTTCCAAATGTCCCAACGAGAAGGCCATGATCATGAGAGGGGATGGAGGAATCACTAGTGAAGAGTCCACTCACTCTTCTAGTGAAGAAGAGGAAGCTAGTGCTAGTGAGCATTCAAGCATGGAGCAACCGGAAGATGGAGACCTCCTCATGGTGAGGAAGATGCTTGGAAGTGCCCTCAAGGAATTGGATGACTCACAAAGAGAAAACATCTTCCATTCTAGATGCCTAGTGGAAGGGAAGGTATGTTCTCTTATCATAGATAGTGGTAGTTGTACAAATGCTGTTAGTACTAGGTTAGTAAATAAACTAGAACTTAGGACATCCCCACACCCTAAACCTTACAAGCTACAATGGTTGAGTGATAAGGGAGAAATGGTAGTTAGTAAGCAAGTTCTTATTAACTTCTCCATAGGCAAGTATAGAGATGATGTGTTATGTGATGCAGTGCCTATAGAAGCCACTCACCTATTACTTGGGAGACCTTGGCAATATGACAAACATGCCATTCATGATGGTGTTTCCAACACCTATGTTTTCTCTCATATGAGCAAGAAGGTCACCCTTAAGCCTTTGTCACCTAAGGAAGTGTGTGAGGATCAAATAAAAATGAAATTAAAGAGAGAAAATGAGAAGAAAAGTGAGGGTTCAAGTGCCACACATAGTATGGCCGAGAGCTCCTCCAAGAAAAGCCAAAAAGAAACCAAACACCCTAGGAAACTAGTCTTGGCCGAAAGTTGCAGAAAAATTACCAAACATGCCACTAATGATTCTAGGTTGAAAGGAAAGTGTGTAGCCACCCATGATGAAAAGCAAACCGAGGCTATAGATAAGGGAAAACTTAGTGAGAGTTTGCTTATAGAGAGAGGTGAGCTAAAAAGAGAGTACCTAGCTAGGAAGAGCATGTTCCTATGTTTGCCTACACCATTAGTTTTGAGCACTAACTTGGTAGGCAAGCAAGAAGACCTTGAGTCATTGTTAATGGAGTTTGATGATGTCTTTCCTAAGGAAATTCCCCAAGGCCTTCCCCCACTTAGAGGGATTGAGCATCAAATAGATCTAGTACTCGGTGCACCCTTACCCAATCGGCCTACATATAGGAGCTCTCCTCAAGAGACTCATGAAATGCAAAGGCAAGTAGAAGAGTTAATGAGTAAGGGTTGGGTCAAGGAGAGCTTGTCTCCTTGTGCTTCACCAGTTATCTTAGTGCCTAAGAAGGAGGGGACTTGGAGGATGTGTACCGATTGTAGAGCCATTAACAATATTACTATAAGGTATAGGCATCCCATTCCTAGGCTAGATGACTTGCTTGATGAGCTACATGGAGCTAAGATATTCTCTAAGGTTGATCTTAAAAGTGGCTATCACCAAATTAGAATGAAAGAAGGTGATGAGTGGAAAACCGCTTTTAAGACCAAGTTTGGACTATATGAGTGGCTTGTCATGCCCTTTGGCTTATCAAATGCACCTAGCACTTTTATGAGATTAATGAATCATGTGCTAAGAGAGTTTCTAGGGAAATTTGTTGTGGTATATTTTGATGACATTTTGATTTATAGCAAATCTTTCTTAGAACATCTAACACACTTGAAGCTTGTTTTGAAAGTGCTTAGGGAACAACAATTGTATGCCAACAAAGAGAAGTGCACCTTTGCCACCAATCAAGTTATATTCCTCGGTTTTGTGGTGAGTGAGCAAGGTGTGCAAGTGGATGAAAGCAAGATCAAGGCCATCCAAGAGTGGCCGAGACCCACCAATGCAAGGGAAGTAAGATCCTTTCATGGCTTAGCTAGTTTTTATAGGAGGTTTGTTAAGGATTTTAGTACAATTGCTTCACCTCTTAATGAACTAGTTAAAAAGGATTCTACTTTTATTTGGGGTCAAGCTCAAGAACATGCTTTCAATCTACTTAAAGAGAAGCTTACACATGCACCTATTCTTGCTGATACGAGTTCGCTGTGGACGAGGCTCGTATTTGGACTGATCGTCTGATTCGATTGGAAGCTCCACAAACGCGTCAATGGCAGAAGCTAAAAAACTGACTCCACAATGGCGGAAGCTCGAAGAAATGTATTCACGACTCAAGGACTTAGAAGAAAGAATAAAAGCGGAGTAGATTTAGAAGATGATGGCGCCATGCATGTGCAATAAGCCTAAGGGAGAATCGCCACAAGGAAGAGTTTCCATGATAAGATTCAAGGTTCTAGAAGAAACCTTAGAGAGAAATCCACTCTCAAAGAATTAGCTCTTGCTAAATTCAATTCATTCAAAATTGATTCCCAAAAATATCCTTTACAATTCAAAGTGCGGTGTATTTATACTAGCGGGAGTTGGGATAACTTGTGAAGGAACAGACGACACAAGCTTCAGACGGAAGAACTCAGCTGGGAAAGTCCAGACGAAACACGATTCAGACGAAAGAACTCCACTTGTGAAAGTCCAGACGAAACAAGTTTCGGACGAAAGAACTCAGCTAGGAAAGTCTGACGAAACAAGCTTCAGACAAAGGCTCAGCTTGTGGAAGTCCAGATGAAACAAACCTCAGACGACGAACTCAGCTTGAGGCATCAGACTAATGAGCATCAGACGAAACAGTTCCTCATGTGAAGGTACAGACGAAACAATCTTCAGACAGAAAAGTTCAACAAGAAGCAGCAGACGAAGAAACGTCTTAGGTATCGTCTGTTGTAGCGCCTGTGACACTCGTCTACGACATTCGTCAGTAGTATTCGACTGATTACCATCCGGAAAACATTCCAAGGCTATCGTTTGTGATTGATTACCATCCTGGAAGTATTCCAATACTTTCGTCTGTGGTATTCGATTGATTACCATCCTGGAAGCATTCCAATACTATCGTCTGTGGTATTCGATTGATTACCATCCTGGAAGCATTTCAATGTTATCGTCTGTACGCTACCGTCCGTGGTATCGTCTGTAGGTATCGTCTGTAACGCTATTTTCTCACAAACACTCCTACACTTTGGTTCAATTTACACACATAAAGGTCGCGCACTTATTCACCAAGTAAGACCCAAAAATAAATGTTCCTAATCTAATTACAAGTTCAAATGATCCTAAGACTATTACAAGGCTTGTTGACCAAGAAGACTTGTTGACCTTCCACTTCTTGTATTCTCTTGAGCATTGACCTTGTAATTCTTCTAGAATCATTGACTTCCATGTTTATGGTAGATGGACCTCCATCACTTGCTTTACCTAACTTTGCTTGTTCTTTTGAAGTATAGTGTGATGCTTCTAACCTAGGTGTTGGAGCCGTGTTGATGCAAGAGGGGCATCCCATTGCCTACTTTAGTGAGAAGCTCAAGGGTGCTCAACTCAACTACTCCACCTATGATAAGGAGATGTATGCACTTGTGAGAGCATTTCAAGTGTGGCAACACTACCTTCTTCCTAAGGAGTTTGTGGTGCACACCGATCATGAAGCACTCAAACATATCAAGGGACAAGGCAAGCTAAGCAAGAGGCATGCAAGATGGGTAGAATTCCTTGAAACCTTTCCTTACATGATTAAATATAAGAAAGGTAGTAATAATGTGGTAGCCGATGCTCTTAGTAGAAGATTTACATTGATATGCATGCTAGAAACTAAGATACTAGGATTTGATCACATCAAGGAATTATATGCAGTGATGATGATTTTGGCCGAGTGTGGCCTTTATGTGCTAATGGTGCTCATGAAGAATTCTTTAGGCAAGATGGATACCTTTTTAAAGGTAAATGCTTATGTGTGCCTAAGGGTTCTTTGATAGAATTATTAGCATGTGAGGCGCATGAAGGTGGAATTATGGGCTATTTTGGCATTGATAAGACTTTGGCTACCTTGAAGGAACATTTCTATTGGCCTAGCATGAAAAAACTAGTACACCGAGTTGTTTCTAGGTGTATTACTTGTCATAAAGCCAAGTCTAAATCAATGAATCATGGTTTATATTCTCCTTTGTCAATTCCTACCTCACCTTGGATTGATATTTCTATGGATTTTGTATTAGGCCTTCCTAGGACCAAGAGTATGGATGCTATCTTTGTGGTAGTGTGTAGATTTTCTAAGAAGGCACACTTTATAGCATGGCACAAGGTAGATGATGCACCACACATAGCCGATCTCTTCTTTAGAGAAGTGGTAAGACTCCATGGCATGCCCAAAACCATTGTTAGTGATAGGGATTCTAAATTCCTTAGTCACTTTTAGAGAAGCCTATGGAACAAGCTTGGCACAAAGCTCTTATTCTCCACCACTTGCCACCCTCAAACGGATGGGCAAACCGAAGTGGTGAATAGAACTTTGGGCCAACTTTTGAGAAGTTTTGTAAGAGGTAATATTAAATTATGGGAGGAGTGTTTGCCACACATTGAATTTGCTTATAATAGAATTGTCAATTCTACCACACTTCACTTTCCTTTTGAAATTGTTTATGGTTTTAATCCTCTTACTCCACTTGATTTAACTCCTTTACCTATTGAGCTTGTAATGGACCGTGAGGGTGTCAACAAGGCTGAGAAAGTGAAGGCCTTACATGCTAAGGTGAGGGAGCAAATTGAAAGAAATAATTCTAAGGTGGCCGAATACATCAAGAAGAAGAGGAAGGATGTTCAATTCAATGTTGGTGATTTGGTGTGGTTGAACTTGAGGAAAAAGAGGTTTCCAAATCTTAGGAAATCTAAGCTCTTACCAAGGGGAGATGGACCCTTCAAGATTTTAAGAAGACTTGGACCTAATGCTTACTCTCTTGATCTTCCTACTTCTTATATAGGTAGTAATTCATTTAATGTAAGTGACTTATCTATTTGTGATGTAGGTGGTGATGGAAGCAACTTGGGGACAAGTTTGTCCCAAGAAGGAGGGATTGATGGAGGACCATCCACAAGCATGAGGATTACGAGGGCAATGCAAAGAAGAATTGAAGCCCAAGTTGAAGAAGAGTTGACCAAGTCAAAGTCAACAAGTCAAAGTCAAAGTCAATGGTCAACTCTTGATAGTCAACATAATGGGCTTATGAAGCCTTGTAATTTTCTATGCATTTTTTAATTAGTTTAGCTTAGTTTTTGTGAAGCTTGGACCCTATGTTTGACTTGTAATTTTCAGCCAAGCTTCCCCTTTTGGGCATGTTGACCTTATTTGTGTTGGTCAAAGCCTCTTAAGATGGGCTTAAGAGTCTTATGACCCAACTAAGCAAGTGTGTTACACTCTCTTAAAAGAGAGTGGGTGGATTAGGAGAGAGAATTAGTGGGATTTCCACTAACTTCATTTAAATTTCCACCACTTGATTATGCTATAAGCAAAGGTGTAAATTTAAGTCAGGTTTATAAATGTTGACTCTCATCTAAGAAGGTATTCTAGCCTTTGGATTAGCTTCTAATCCAAGACATAGAATTCAATCTTAATTAATCCACGATCATCATAAACTTAGATGAGTTTTGAGCCTCTTGATCCCATTTAGTCTAGATCCTTCTTGAATTGATCAAGTGAGGGGTGCCTATCATCACTTGATCAATCCATCAAGATCAAATGGCTAGGAGCCTCCACGGTCATCACACTAGGGCATATAACTTAGGCAAATTCTCATTGTAAGACTCACTTTTAAATATTGAATGAAATAGAATTTCTAAGACTTGTGTCTTGAGAAAAGGGAGTGCTTTCCTAGGGTTTCTTCAAAGAACCTTGAATCTTATCTTGGTCCATGACTTAAGTGGCGATTCCTCTACCTAGCTTATTGATTCCATGAATCATGGCGGTACCACCTTCTAATTCTCCTTCCATTTTTGATTTCTTCTTCATTTGGTTCCAAACCGAAATACTAGCTTAAACACCTAGTCTTGACCGCAAGCTTCTCTTAATCTTGGGTGAGGATCACTTGGTGAATTGAAGATTGGGCATTCAAGGTGTTGAATCCGTGGAGCACACACCATAGCTTCATGGGTTTGCATCAAGAAGCCATTAGAATTTTACTTGCCTTTGTTGCTCATAAGAATATCATTTTATATCAAATGGACGTAAAAAGTGCATTTCTAAATGGGTTTATTGAAGAGGAAGTATATGTAAAACAACCTCCTGGATTTGAGAGTTCATCTCAACCAGATCATGTTTTTAAGCTAAAGAAAGCACTATATGGTCTTAAACAAACTCCTCGAGCTTGGTACGAAAGACTGAGTTCCTTTCTTCTTCAAAATGGTTTTTCAAGAGGAAAGGTTGATACTACTCTCTTCAAGAAAAGTGTTTCAAAAGACTTTATTATTGTCCAAATATATGTACATGATATAGTCTTTGGAGCAACTAACGAATCCTTGTGCAAAGATTTTTCTAAGTTAATGCAAGATGAGTTCGAGATGAGCATGATGGGAGAACTGAAGTTTTTCCTAGGACTTCAAATCAAACAGACTAAACAAGGCATATACATTAATCAATAAAAGTATACTAAGGAACTTCTAAAGAAATTCAAAATGGAAAATGCCAAACCAATGAAAACTCTTATGCATTCGTCTGGAGCCAGTCTCAGCAAAGACGAATCAGGTAAGACCGTTGATCAAACGGTATACAGAGGTATGATTGGATCTCTTCTCTATCTCACTGCTAGTAGACCTGACATTATGTTTAGTGTCTATCTATGTGCACGTTTTCAATCTGATCCTAGAGAATCACATTTACAAGCTGTTAAACGCATTTTAAGATATCTTATTGGAACCACTAATCCCTCTCTGTTTTATAAGAAAAGTAGTGATTTCAATCTAAGTGGTTATTGTGATGTTGATTATGCTGGAGATAAAGTGGAGAGAAAAAGCACAAGTGGTGGATGTCAATTTCTCGGTTCATCACTAATCTCTTGGTCAAGTAAGAAGCAAAACTCCATTGCACTCTCAACCACTGAAGCAGAATATATTGCTGCGGCTGGGTGTTGCTCACAACTACTTTGGGTAAAACATCAACTTGAGGATTACTCCAGGTTTGAAACTCAAATACCAGTATTTTGTGATAACACAAGTGCAATTAATCTCAGCAAAAATCCTATTCAACATTCAAAAGCCAAACATATTGAAATTAAATTTCATTTTATAAGAGTTTATGTTCAAAAAGGTATTTTCGATATACAGTTTGTTCAAACTGATTTTCAATTAGCAGATATCTTTACAAAAGATTTAGACGAAACTCGCTTCAATTTCATTAAAGAAAATTTGGGAATTGTCTCTTTAATTTATTAAGTTTTTCCGTCTGAGCATTTCATTTCGTCTGTACATTTTAAAAATTGCCTTCGTATATCTTTTCGTGTTAAGACGAAACATTGCGTCTAATCAACTTGAATCAGTCTGAGAAAATTGAACAGACGCAAGGTTATTATTTAATTAATTTAAAGTTAAGTGTGCAGGGATAAATTAAAGGCAGCAATAAATATGTCTGTCATTTATTGCACTATTCTAGGACTTTGAAGAGCACGCGCTGTGAATTGCAGAAGTCAAATCAATCATTAAAAGGGAAATGATGGAGACACGTCAAATCAGAGACGGTTTCAACTTCTTTCGTCTGATTAATTACAACCATTTTTGTCTTTGACTATAAATACCCTTAAAGTTCACTCTTTTATTCTTTATTGCATTCACACTATCTCTGAGTATTCTATTCACACAATTTCTCTCTCTTTTCAAACTTAACAATGGCTGCCAAGAACATCAAAGCAACCGAAGCAACCTTATTTGCGCAAGATCTCTTCTTGCCTAGCAAGTGGATTTCAAGGTCCACCATTGAAAGCATCTCTGACAGGGTATCAAAGATGTTGATACACAATGGCTGAATGGACTTCGCTGAGATGAGAGGCCCATGGTTGATGGAGGCCTACGCGGAGTTTTGGAGCGACACGAAGGAGTTTGATGATGGTATTGTAGGTACCATTGACAACAAGGAGTATATTATCACAATAGACTCCATTGCTGAAGCTGGGAGTTGCAAAGCCGAAGGGCGCTTTTACAGCGCTGACTGGATGAGGTTAGAATCTGAAGAGCATGTAGACAAGATTCTCTATGAAAAGGTCCGCGACCCCGAAGATCCCAAGTTTCTGAGATCTGGGAATCTATATCCCACAGGAAGAGTCATCCACAACCTTCTCCACAACATCTTCACTCCCAGAATAGGCTCACGAGACAATGTGAGTACTCGTGACAGACTTTGCATCTTCTACTGTCTGAGGAAAGCAAGGATGAGTCTCCCTCACATAATTCTCGACCATTGGATAAATGCGTTGAAAAATAGGAACATTCGTAGGAAAAGTAGTATCCCCTACACCACTCTCTTCTCCAAAATCATTATAAACCAAGGTTTTGATGCCACTAGTGTTGTTTGGCATGAAGAAAGAAAGGAGATCAAAGGAAACACATTTTCCAAGATGCATCTAAGCCCTAGCTTTCTTCATCACAATACGAGCGAAGAACAAGTTCCTCTTTCACCCATCACCAAAGATCCTCCTCACAGAGCTTGCATCAAACGCACCAAAAC
The DNA here is from genome assembly GCA_026586105.1 of Hylodesmum podocarpum. Classification (NCBI taxonomy): domain Eukaryota; kingdom Viridiplantae; phylum Streptophyta; class Magnoliopsida; order Fabales; family Fabaceae; genus Hylodesmum; species Hylodesmum podocarpum. Next base: position 1,198,425 of record JALJEV010001341.1, read on the forward strand.
CAAAACACACACCCAAACACAAGGCCAAACACAAACCAAACATCTATCTCTCTTCCACCTGTGATCATATCTGAAGTCCTTTTCGAAGATGCTCAAGAAGAGCCCCTTAGAAAGAAGAAGAGGACTATCAGAATAAAGCATGTTGTGACTAAAACGCAAGAGAAGAAGATATTCCCCAATGAAGATGAAGGGGTTATGATATCGTCTAAGGGTGTATCATCTGTTAAAATCCTTTCAGACGAAGAAAAGCAGAAGAAAGCAGTCGAAGAGAAAGCAAGAACCAGAGAGGTTGCTCTTCAAAAGGCTGCCAAAGGCAAAGAGAAAATGAAGCAAAAGCTTGCGTCTGTGGTTATTGGAGAAACAGACAAAGCAAAACAACTAAAAGAGGCTATGAGGGTCTCTATGCTGCATCAAGCTGAAAGAGAAAGAATCTTTCTCGAAAGCTTTAAGGGCATTGGATCGTCTGAAGCTGTGTCTGCTCCAACAACTTCAGAGGGCATGAATAGTGAAGAAACTGCCCAGATCCAGAAGGACAATGCTCAGTTGGCAGAGGAATTGGAGACTATGCTTAATGAAGAAGCTTCAACTATGGAGGTTTCTGCATCAACACTCCAAGACGAACATAGGATAACTGCTTCTGATCCTATTGTTGTGTCTCCTCTCAACGCTGCCTTTGATCAGACGATACCTGCTGCGTCTGAAGAAGCATCCCACCTACAGACGATGGAGATTCCGTCTGAAGTGATAATCATTGAGGACACATGTTCTTCATCTGATCAAGAACATGTTGATATAAAGAGGGTGGATACATCATGGGTGAGATCTCACGCTGAAGTCATAAATCTAGAAGATTTTCCACCCAAGCACAAGACTAACTATTCATTCCTTAACGAATTAGTCATGAGAAGATTTGCTGAAAACTCTTGTGTTGAAAGAACAGTCAAGCCTGACTGGATTCTTGGAGATGAACTTGAAAATATCTCCGATGATGTTGAACCGTCTGAGTTTGCTAAAGATGGTTACTTAGCAAACGATGAAGACTGCTTTATAAAGGACACTCCATATATTGAGTTGAAGAATCCTTATCGGTACAGAGGTAAAAAGGGATTTCAACTTGGGAGATTTGTCAACCCATCATTTATCACAAACCCTTGAAGCCAGTGGACTTCAAAGAAGATTTCATCTATACTCCTGAAGAGCAACGCGAATGGCTGAAGCGTCTGCCTTGGGATAAACTGACCTCTTTAGACATCAAGGGTTTAAAAGAAATAAACGTGTACAAGGATCATCTAGCTGAGTCGGTGATTGAAGGACCAGCTCTTGGCTATGAACCCCACATTCCTTTAAGATAAAACATCAAGTGGAAGGTTCAACATGAAATCAATGCACCTGCATTTCACCACTGTAGATATGGAGATCCCAGCTCCACCATCTATGAGCCAAAAGATTGCTCTCATTGGCATCTGGACGCTATTGATCGCCATGATCCTGTACCCTTCACAATTCCAATGAACCAAACAGAGTATGTAGGTCTAGGACATACTCTTGGAATTGTTCTTCCTTGGACAAGACCACATTGTTCAGGAATTTGCCCACGCTACTCCATCCTCCTCAAGGAATATGAAGACCCCGAAGAGTTTGCTTATGCTCTTCCTGAAGATTACAATATGGCATTCAAACTGATGGCCAATGCTTATAGAAGGGAAGAAAAAGCTAGATTAACTTCCTTCTATCACATTGAAAGAAGAGCAAAGAAGGAGTTGAGAGACTGTTCATTCATGGTGGGATCTCAATTTTCTTCTCTCATTATAGACGAAACCAAGTTCTCCATTGTTTTAGACCGAAAATGACCTTGCTTGGTCAAGTTTTTGGCTAAAGGAAAGGAGAAGAAGACTCCGTCTGTCTCCAAAACCTTCAAGTTTGCAAGGCACATCCCCAAGAGACTTCCGTCTGCTGCATACTCGCATCTTAAATCTATTCAAACCAATGCCTCAAGACCTATCAATCCTAAGATTCAAAGGATGATAAAAGATCATGATGCCACCTCTGCTTTCTGCTCTGGAACATCATTTGATGAAGATTCCACAATCTATGGCAAGGTGTATCCTGGAGAAGCTTTCGCTTATACACATCCGTCACAAGAACATCCAGATCTTGAGCTCTCTGTACCCAGTAAAGTGTTTACTTGGCAATGGGAGAGAGACTTCACTACGTATCTCACACTTCCATTTTTCACTCTGCGTCTGAAGAGCACTCCAACTGTGCTCATTGAAGATGACTATGTACCATTAGTTGAAGAACCTCAAACTCCTGTTATTGAGCCTTTAACTGTCATTTATCTCGCATATGAGCTCGTGCGAGCTGGACTATATCTCACATACGACCTCGCGCGAGCTAGTCTATAACTCGCGTGAGTTGGGCTCGCAACAGACCCAAGTCCACTATGGAGGCTATATATTCACAAGTTACTATTAGCAAAGCAGACAACTCTTGACCTAATCACTCTGAGGATCTAGAGACTGACAACCTCTAGACCACGACCGGTTCAGTGCGACATTTGGAATCCAACCTCAAGCCTAAGCGAAGGAGACGCAAGGACCATTCGGCTTCCAAGGAACTCGATAATCTATGTATTCTCTTTCTTATTATTCTTGTCTTGTTTTCCCTATTAGCATGAACTAAATCCCCTTTTGACTGGGAGAACGATGTAACCCTAATTTATTCTCTAATATAATTCTCGATTTTATTCATTATTTGGGCGTTTATTTCTTCTATGCTTAATGCTATTTATTAATTGATCATTAATAAATTGATATAAACTTAGGGTAGCTTTGAGAGAAGAAACCTAGGTGATATTGGAGAAATAGTCATTATTAAGCTAGAGTCCTAGAGATAGGAGTAGGTAATAGTGTGAACGCACCTAAGTTTGCTCATGAATTCACAGATCTAAATCCCTAATTAACTTAGTATTAACTTAAGAGATTAATTAATCTAGTTAACCTAGGCGGTGTGGGTGATCTTGAGAGGGACGGTCACAAGGGTAAGAATCTGATTCAACCATGATTATATATTGAATAACAGAGAGGAGAATATTAGGGTAATTAGTGGTGAAATCGGGATCCTAATCGCTCTCTTTATTATTCATTCTCTTTCTAATAATTTCTTTCTCAACAAACTCCCAAAAAACTCTTTTAAAATAATAAGATTAAAAATAAGAATTAAATCTAATTGTTTATCCTCACGGGATCGACAACCTTGTTCTCTAAATACTTATTACTTGACAATTGTGGTATACTTGTCATAACAAGGGGTGCAGGAGGTATAACTACCACCCAGTGCCTTTCGAATCTGTTTCACCTATCACTCAACACTCAGATGGAATTTCCTTCGTCTGATGATGACCTCTCTATAAAAATGGAGAGACTTCATTGTGATGAACACAGTCTGTATCTACTGATGCATCAACATCAGTTCTTGTCTCTGTCACTACATCAATAACAATGTGTACATACAAACAAACAGAACCTTTTCTCTATTCAGAAGTGGTATCCCCTGAAGAGATCACACCTTCATTCTTTATAGATTACTCATTCCTTGATTCTTTATACATGAAGAATTTTCCACACTTGGATGTGAAAAAGAGAAATTAATAAAGCCAGATTGGCTCAATGATGATCCTGCTCCAATTACACAATCTCCTCAAAATAAAGATCAACCAGCAAATGATAAAGAAGAAGCTGAAGCAGAAGAAACTAAAAAAGAATAAGAGGTTGCTGAAGAGCCATCTCCCTACTTCGAGTCCAAAGACCCCTATAATTCTAGAGGGACAAAGGGCTTCAAAGTAAAGAGATCTCCAAATCCCTTCTTATTCTATCATCCACTGAAACCAGCACTACTCGACACTCAGAAGCTATACTCTGAGGAACAACAAAGGAAGTGGCTACAGTGCCTTGATTGGGATGCCTTGGGAAAGGCAAAAATCAAAGGACTTGAAGGAGCTTGCGCCTGCAAGGAATATCTTTAAGACTCCTTGGTTGAAGGACCTACTCTCGGTTATGATCCCTTTATCAGAACTAGGGAAGCTTGAACTTGGGAAACTCCAAAGAAGATTGGTATAACCATCTTCCATCACTCTATTTATGAAGACTCTGCACGGAGCCCTCGTGTACCCAAAGGTTGCAACAGTTGGTGTCTTGATGCAATGGATGATCATGACCCAATCACGTTCACCATTCCCTTAAACAAGACTGAATATCTCGGTCTTGGATACTCTCTTGGCATAACTCTTCCATAGACCAGGCCTTACTGCCCAGGAGTACATATCACACAAGAGTTGATTCTTAAGGACTTTGAGTCTCCTGAAGATTTGCCTCATGCTTTTCCAACAAATCATGACTTGGTTTTCTATCATATGGCAAATTTATATAGGCTTGAAGGCAAATAGAAGGCCATCTCCCTTCATCATATCAGACGCAATACTGAAAAGGAAGGAAGACCTCTACCTAGCTTTCTTGGGACACAATTCTCATCAATCTCATCAACAAACACCAAGTTCTTTATTCGTTTGGACAGACTTCATCCTTGCAGAATTAAGTTCTTAGCCAAGGGAAAGGAAAAGATGGAATATGATGATGAACCCAAGAAATTCTGGTGGGCACGTCATATCCCCAAATTGTTATCTACATCTGAGTATGAAAGACTCAAGACAGAAGGCCCCTTTAAAAGCAGAACCCTTACCAAGATACTCAACCATGAAGCCACCTTGGCTTATTCTTCTAGTAAGACAGTTGGGATGACAGACGCTGTTGTATGTGGACGCGTCTATCCTAATGCAGGCTTCGCCTACACCACTGCTGAATCTCTCCAACATCTTCAGATTTCTCCAATTATGCACGAATTCAATTGGCGATGGGATGAACCTTATGCTATTACAACTGTTCTTCCACACATCACAATTCATTTTCTGGAGGTTGAAGTCCCTACTGCAAGTGCTTATTAATCACTCAAGAGAAATTACTCTGAATTAAAGTAAGAGAATGTCACCATTAAGTCTAGTCAGGTTGTTCTCCAAAACAAAGTTGATTATCTTGAGTCCATGATGCAGGAATTACTATCCCGTTTACCGTAAGGACAGTCTTCTAAGGGAGCTCATGACATATCGTCTACATCTTGAAGCTCATTCACATATCTTTGGAGATGTTTTTGATGATTGTAGTCTAATGGGGAGAAGTTTAAAGAAAAAAAGAGAAAAGAAAAAGATCAAGAGATGGATCAAGGAGAAAAGAGTTTAAAGAAAAAGAGAGAAAAGAAAAAGGGTGCACAGCCCAAGGCGGAGGAGAAGAATGAAAAAGAAAATGCAAAAGCTGAGGGGGAGCAAAACAAAACAAGAGATCAGTCTGAGGAGGAGTCAGGCGTAAAGAAGAAGAAGAAGAAGAAACAAGATAAAGAAGAACAAGTTGAGGGAGAGCCTAGAGTAGCTCTAATTGTATTTATTCTTTATAATTTTCTTTTTCTCTGATAAAAGCAATTGTTGCTCTGATACATTTTTTTTTGCTCTGATACAATATACATCTTTGTAAGTTCTTAAATTGTAATCTGCTCTGATATAAATTACATCGCATTGATGTAATGAACTCAATGAAAGAAAAACTTCAAAGAAACATCATCTCAATGTAATTCTAAGATATATACTACGCGTGTTTGAATTAACATGTTTTATGTAGATTTTGATCTGATGCTCATAGCTCATACAAATGTTTAAGTCTGCTCTAATTAGTCTGAAGAACTCAAATGAAGATCTCTAATACAAGTTTTGTATGACAAAGATCAAGTCTCCAGATATGTTTATATCTTTCAAAGCTCTGATACATTCTTTACCTCTGATACAAGAAGAAGATCAAGCTCTTGCTCTAAGAAGAAGTCACGATCAAAATATATGCTAAGATGGTCTCTAATCATAAAAAATGAGGAGATTGTTAAGTCAAAATAAATTAGCATCTTAATTTTGATAATTACAGAACAGATGGATGAGTCATTAGACACAGACAAAAGTATTATTAGACGAACCATTGACGAGCATAAACGAAAGATGCACCCTTAAACATAGACGCACATGTATAAGACGAAGTGTTCAAGTCATCAAGCTTCAAAGCAACTACATCAGATGAAGAACCTTCAATAAACAAGACGAAGAGCTCATCTCAACTTCAAGTCAAGCGCTCAAGGGTGAAGATATGAAGACTAAAGTTGAAGACGGGGAAGAAGAAAGAAGACAAATAAATGAGTACAACGCATGACTCAATCTTTATTCATTCGTCTAGTGAAGATTGATGAAGTTCAGACCGAAGAGTAACACTTGCCTTCATTCAAATCAAGTCGTTACTCAGAAGCTTCTAAAGGTAGAAAGAGATTTGGATTAAATCTCTGCAACACGAAAAGTAATCTGTACTTTTTGGTGAAATCACTGAGCAAATCAGTCAAAGCCTGATCTTGTGCTGACTTTGCTACGAAAACATTATTGTTCTGATTGCTCACTCTGCTAGATGTTGGAGTACCTAAGACATAGTACAAACGTTCAAATCTTCAGTTTAACGGATACTTCAAGCAGCTGCCTATAAAAGGACTTCATTGCAACGAGCTGAAGTTGGCGAACTGCACTGCAAGGATAATATATTCAACTCTCGCTCACTGCTCAGAAACAAAGTTCACTTGCTCTGAACTTAGAATAACTCTTATTGTAATATCCCTCTCTGCGTAAATGATTCTTTTCTTTGAACTTATCTGTAAACCACTATTGTGGTATTTGTAACCTCAGGAGACTGAGTGTTTAAAAAATACCTTGAGTTTTAGCATGAGGAGACTGCGGTCCACAAAATACTTGTTTTAGCTTGAGGGGGCTAAGTGTTGAAAGAATACCTGGTTTAGCCTGTGGAGGCTGTGTTTAAAGAATACATTGTTTAGCCTACGGAGGCTGGGTCCAAAGAATACTAGTTTAGCTTGAGAAGGTTGTGCCCAAAGAATACCTGTAATTAGCCAGGAGTGGTGTTGGACTTGAAGCTTGAAGGAGCTTAGATTAGTCCTTAGAGTCTTTTGATTTTGATGTTAAAATTGTAATCTTGGTTTCATAGACATGTATATAGATTTGTTGTTATATTGGATGTTTTTAGCTTAGGCCTTTGTGAATGTGAGTGCTTAGTTTAGAATTCATGGTGATTTAAAATTTAATTGAGTGATTTGCTCTAAAAGTTTAGAATTGGTGATTCCCATTTTGAAAAGAAAAACAAACCAAATAATCAATTATCAACTGAAGTAATAGATTACCTTGTTTGAGCATTTTGAACACTTAACTAAAGTAATAAGGGAATTCAAATTCTTGTTGGAGTAATCAATTACCAGCTCCAGGTAATCGATTACCACAAGCTTGAAACTTCAAATTAGAGATTAATTCGCTAGAGTAATCGATTACCTCCATATAGTAATCGATTATCCACATCAGGAAATCATCCTTAACTGTTTTTAAATGCTTTGCTTTAAATAGTCTTTGGAAAAACATTTTCTAAAGAGATTCTTTTTTATTTGAAAAACAAGAGGAGCGTTTAAACACTTTCAACAGAGAACTTATTGAGTTCTAAACATTTTCTCCAAGAAACTCATCAAGATTTTCAAAAGTTTTCTTAGAGGATGATGAGAACATGATGTATGAATGATTCAGAGGTTATTGTTGATCAGATTAGCACAACCAGGTGTATTCTATTTTTGATCTTTGTATTTTGTTGTTTTAGAGATTTGATTTACTCTTAGAGAGAGATCTCTCTAGAATAGAGTAATGTTGATTGAGAAAGAATTCTTAAGGTTGATTCTTGGAGGTACCAAGAATATAGGAGAGAGGTTCTTTGTGATAAAGAACAGATTGTATTGAGTGTTTTTTATTTCGTTTTGTGTTGCTTGTGCAGATTACTTGTAAAGAAAACAAAGGGATCATTAGTTATAGTGGAACACCAATAGAAACAGTTGTTGTATTGGGACTGGATGTAGGGAAAAGGTCGAGCCAGTATAAATACTTTGTCAAGTTCTTCTTCTCCTTATACTTTTATATCTCTATTACTTGTATGTGAAATTCAGATGAATATTGATCTTGTATGTAAAATTCATTTGAAATATAACTCTAAATGTAACTAGTTTGAAAAGATAAGAAAGAATAATAATTTGATCTATCTTCTTGAATTTTTGTTGTATGAACTTTGTGATATATATTGCGTTAATTGTGCTTAGATTAATAAAGGTAGGATCAAAACTGAAGTTAAAAGAGGATAGAAACGAACTGGTGAAAAAGCTGAGAAGAGGAACACAGAATCTATTCACCCCTCTAGATTCTAATAGGGACCAACAAATGGCTAGGTTCAAAGAATACTCTTAGTAAAAACTTAGTGTGTTGCTGAGTAACTGGACGTAGTCTTTATAGACGAACCAGTATAAAATTATTACTGTCTGATTTTTCTATCTGCTGACTAATTGGGGATAATTAACTTAGACGAAAGTTTTTTTTTTAAAATCAATCTTCCAAGAGAAAAATCGTTTTGTGTCTGCTCAAAGTTTTATGTAACATACGCAAAACGCATCGTCCAAAAAGATTTTAATTAATTAACACTCCTTATGTGTTTATATTTTACAATATTATATATATATATATATATATATATATATTATTTTAAATTTAAATAAGATAAGTAGTTACTTATTGACTAATGATATCAATCTTAAGAATATAAATATATAATTGTAAAATTATAATTATATACACCAAATAAACACTCTTTATTGTCTTTCACACTTTCTCCGCTCTTCGAATATTCATTTATGTGAGTTATTGTAGGATCTTCATTGGAGCTCATGCTGCCAATGAAAATAATAAATATCAACCTATGTCTGACCATGCTTCCAAAAGGAGTATCACATATATCTTGAAAACTTCCTCCATACTAATTCAATAGACCACAATGCTCACTACGAGACTACAGTCACCTTATGCAAAAGTGAGACCAAGGACATGTAGAGCTCGTTGGAGATCATTCATAAAAATGTCATTTATGAAGGGAGAGCAATCCCTTTTTTGATTGGAACTCAAGTCTCCAATCTTGTCTCTAAGAAAACAATCTTTAGAGGAAGCAAGACTTAGGCAAATTTGCTAGAATTTTATGCGATGGTTTGCTAACGTTAGAAAAGTGTAGTTTAAAATCTTGTGTTAGTTCATATTTAGTAGCTTTTGATAGTGTTATGTGGATGCTATGTTTCGTACATGTCGCTACCTATTGGGATGTATGTATGGCTGCCACATAGGTCCCAATTGTAGCTACTGTAACTGTAGTGGGTGCCAAGTGGACCACACTATAAGTACCAAACTCTTAAACTTCACATTAAATAAAAAATTAAATTTATGAACTTTTGACAGACTTATTTTGGCTCTTCCAAGAATAATTTGGATCTCATCGTAGAATTCATTTTCTTTGTGACAATATTACCTCATCTCTTTCATTTCTTATTTCTTTCTATTTTTCATTTCTTTTTCTTCCTTTTAGTTCCTTTTTTCTCATGGTATCATCCACCGTTGACGAACCTTGAGTTCTTGAGTTTCATGTTTTCATTGATGTGAAAACCTTCACGCTTAGTTTCCATTGGACCAATACTAAGAGCAATGTATGAGTGCAGCTGGAAAGCAAAGATTTTGTATACTTTGTGCAGATTTTGTATGTCCAATACATGTCTGTTTTGAGCAACCATTGGAGCACCTTGGAGCTTCAATTTGGTGGAATTCATTGAGGGAAATAGCAAGTAATTGAAGGATTCCTACTTAGAAATCCATTACACTACATCAACATGATAAGATAATCAATAAGATGAATTAATCATATTCTATTGGTACACCAAACACTTAATTATAATAGGATTGGATAATTATCTTAATTTATCCATTTCTATCTTGATCGCCAAATAGACTTATAAGTAATTATCATTATTATTGTAACACCCTAAATTGGTGTCACACAATTTTAATACTAGAAGCAAGTTCCCTTTTAACGTTTGAAATAAGTTTATTAATATAGTTGTAAAATAGTGAAATTAATAAGAGGTCTTCTGAAAAGAGAGGATTCAACCCATAAACATCCTTCCTTCAGCACCTCGGCACACTAAACCTCATGCTCATCCTCTGATTGCCTAAACCACCAGGGTTATTATAGGTACTAAACAATACAAGATACATGGAAAGGGTTAGCTCATAGAATTAATGATAATAATAAGAACCAGATTAGCAAAACATAAAATACAATGGATTACGATAATGTAAAGACTCAATCATGATGCATAAAACTCACAATTCTCTCACATGTCATGTGATACCAATAAAACAAGTGTGTTAGTACGGATGGTCACCTAAGAAGGAGAGGGGGGTGAATTAGGTTCACACGTTTTTTTCCAATTAATTCGGTATTTCCTTTAATTAAAAGTTCTTCCCCAAATTTAAACCAGAATAATAAAAATAATAATGCAACGGAAATATAAAAGTGAAGGGATAGAGAGAACCACACAAAGATTTTTATACTAGTTCACCTTCCACCACCGAAGGCTACGTCCAGTCCTCCGACCACCATCAGAGATTTCTCTTCACAATCAAATAGTGTAGAGTTACAATCTCACCCCGAGATCTCTACACCAACACTCAAGAAAAGCATCCCTTTTCTTGATTACAAAGCCCTTACCGAACACTACGGTAATCAAATACCCTTTCACCGAACACCACGGTGAACAACAATCTTTCACCGAACACTACGGTGAATTCACAACAACAAATGTTCAGTATTCGAGAACAGAGTACAATGACTGTTTCAATGGTAGGTTAAATCCTACAAGAAAGACTTTTATATGATATGACAATTAATACTCAAAAGCTTTTCTTACTTTTACAATATGAAAGACATTGAAAGTTTGTTTAAAGGATGAATAAGATTATGAAAATCAAGTCTCTTGTGTGTCTCTTCTTTTCTAAATTTGAAAAACTTGTTTAAATAGGTAATTGTGACATTTCAAAAATGTTTTAAAAAAGAGTTGTTACAAATTTTCAAACTTGTAATCGATTACAACAAGTAAACGTTACCCATAATTCAAATTTTGAATTATGTAATCGATTACTGACTTTTGGTAATCGATTACAGGAAGCTGATTTTGAAAATCTGAGAATCTATGAACTTCGTAATTGATTACAGACTTTCTGTAATCGATTACAGTGTAATCGATTACTGATTTTTTGTAATCGATTACTGACTTTCTGTAATCCATTACTGACTCTTGAAAACTGTTTCTAAGTTAACACCGAAGACTACGATGAACAACAATCTTTCACCGAACACTACGGTGTATTCACAACAACAAATGTTCAGTATTGGAGAACAAAGTACAATGGTTGTTTCAATGGTAGGTTGAGTCTTATAAGAAAGACTTTCATATGATATGACAATTAAGGCTCAAAAGATTTTCTTACTTTTAGAATATGAAAGACATTGAAAGTCTGTTTCAAGGATGAATAAGATTATGAAAATCAAGTCTCTTTTGTGTCTCTTCTTTTCTAAATCTGAAAACTTGTTTATATAGGTAATTGTAACATTTCAAAAAATGTTTAAAAAAAGAGTGTTACAAATTTTTAAAATTTCAAACTTGTAATCGATTACACAACTGTTGTAATCGATTACAACAAGTAAATGTTACCCATATTTCAAATTTTGAATCATGTAATTGATTACTAACTTTTGGTAATCGATTACAGGAAGCTGTTTTTGAAAATCTGAGAATCTGTGAACTTCGTAATTGATTACAGACTTTCTGTAATCGATTACAGTGTAATCGATTACTGACTTTCTGTAATTCATTACTGACTCTTGAAAACTATTTCTAAGTTAACAAAAATATATTTTTACTTGTTTTAATCCTTGAACCATATTTTACTTGTTTGTAAACTTAAGAGCCTTAAGATATCATATCATAGAGAGTACTTACTTTTTCTAGGTGAAGACTTGAACCTTTGTAAATTTAAGCTATTCTTGATAAAACCTTGGTTCTTTGATTTTCTTCACGTTTTCTTTCTTTTTGTTGATGTCCTTTTGTCTTCATCAAAACCCAACCATGAAGTCAGAGAAAGATTTTCTCCACAAAGTGGTGATGTTGAGGAGTACATGTCACCTCAAACACTCTCACTAGATAATACTTTGTAGTACAAGTTAGGGTCACTGATGTTACAACGAGCCATGCTACCCACCTATAATGATTTACCATAGTGGAAGTTTTCCCTACCAAGTGATCACCCTCAAGTCCTATACCTCTCTTCCTTAACCCGTTAGAGACCAACTGCACTAGTTCCACTCATCCTCACTTTCCAAAATATTTTAACTCACTCAACAAATCATGGTACTCTCCATTGTTTCACAAAATAAAATAAACTCATTCATATCTCAATGGACACATCCAAAGTCGGGCAACTTGACTACCTCATAGTAGTAGGCATACACCCCATATCAAGTTCAAAATATTGATTATCATAATTCTTAACATGAACCAAGTCCTTACTCCTTTCCCTTGACACGTCATTACAACCATAATTCATCACTCATAATAGTGTAAGGAATAAAGAATACAATAAAGGAATCAACCACCAACCACTTGAACACAAGAAAAATAGAAATTCAAAGTGCTAGTTTTGCTGCTTGGGTGTTGTTAAACACCTGGACATATTTTTCTTGTGATGTTTTACTCGCCTAGCGGCAGATCACACTTAGGCAGATTTATCAAATCCTAATATTGGAGCAAATACACAATTAACCTCTTATGTTCAAGTCCAATGATTTCAATCCTATTAAATCTAAAATCTATCTAAAAGTATTTGAAGGTTCAAACTCCACCCAAAATACCAAATGTAAATTGCAACTTCAACTAGATCTTGCCAACTCAAAAATTGATTTAAGGCTTTTCTATCTAAACCAATGATGTCATTAAGTCTAAACACTTAAAACTAAGTTGCTTGAAAGGTTACTTGGGTTCAAACTCCTTAATTTCGTGAAATAAACTACTTAATCTAAAAAATCACTAACTTAGGGGTTCTAAAGAGGGAAAACTAGTTCTAAGGATTTTCTGACCATTCCAAAGGTTCTTACTAGTATAAAATGGTTAAACTAACTTGTCTAAAAGGTTACTCAGTTCCAAATCATTCTAATTTAAATCGTCAACCTACTTTCTAATTTTATAATCTTCGTTTGGTTTTTCTTGCTTTCACCCACTTTCTCACTCAATCACTCACTCTCAACTTAGAACCAACACAGTTAAACCACTACTTGTCCATTCAACACAACAATAGTAAGAATGACATGGGAAATCATAGAGCACTCATCGTCGCGGACAATTTCTATCAAGTTTAATCATAGTAAATGACAATAGTAGAAATATTGTCTATCTCATCGATTTGCAAAACAAAAAACTACACTCATTACAATAGATCAAATAACAATTACTTATAGATAACATCAATAATAAAATTACCCTAACTTTCAAAAGAGAAAAAATATGCACAATGAAAATTTAAAGATATGCACAAAGGGTTCTCAAATCCTAGTAGAAATCTCCAAACACTTGCAGCAAAGCGAAGGGAAAAAGAGGGATTGTAGATTGGTTTCAACTTTAATTCTAAAGACGTGACTTGAGTAATCCACGAGAGAGAGAAGAAGAATTATTTTGTATATGGAAGAGGGATTGCAACATTAAAAAAGAGAAAGGAAGAAGAACAGTTTGTGCACTAGGAAAGAAGGAAATGAGTGACTAAAATCGAATATGAATGAATTACAATGATAAGAATCAATTAAGGATTTTAATGAGGGAATAATTGTTTTTCAAACATGCATCAAATGAGAGAGTTTGAAACATAAGGATAAAAATGAAAAAGGAAGAAATTGACATAAGGATAAAAATGAAAAAGGAAGAAATTGAGTACTTTAGAGTATTTTTATAATTTCAAATTAAATTTCGGGACCTACTATTCTAGTATTCTACATAGAATTGTATTGTGAATTAAAAAATACACATAATTTTCTCATTTCTACTAGATATCCAAGAACATTGTTAATTAATTAAAATAGAGTATAACTTCAATTTCATTAAATTTTAAATTCCAAAAATTTTTAAATTTAAGAATTAAGATTAATAACTAAATCAACAACTTCCTAAAATAAAGAAAAATTTAATTTGATTAAATTTTCTCATAAACTACATCTATATATATCACCCCATTCAATTCACACAAACATATAAGTAAATCACAAGAGAAAACTTAAGTCCTGTTTGACTTTAGAAAATATTTTCTATTTTGTTTTTTATTTTTATTTTTTGAAAATTATTTTTACTTTTAAATTTTAAAATTTGAGAAAATATTGAGAATGTTTAAAATTACAAACATGTTACCGTGTTTTCATTATTTTGAGTAGGAAATATTGGAAATGAATTTTTTTCATTTCTTTTTTAGTTATATTTGAAAATATTTTTATTAAAAATGTTTTCAAGAATTTAAATTAACATTTTTTTATCATCATTTTATATTTTCTTTAAAGGTGAAAACAGAAAAAATGATGAAAGCAATTTATGTTATAAATATTGAGTAATTTATGCGAAGAGGGTTCATTAAAAAAAAAAAAAACGGCAGTTGCCCCCTTATTTAATAATTTATTAAAAATACAATAATATAACACTTTCATAATTTTAATTTTTTTAAAAAATTATACATATTTATTGCTTAATCAAAACTTAAATTAAATGCATAAAATAATAATTTTATATATTAACTCATGGTATTGTAATTAACTATTGATTTTTTCCCTTTACTTTGATTTTTACTTTTTTAATTTAAAATTACATCAATTCTCCGATTTTAAATAAAGACATAACTCATTCATTTCCCATTTTCCATCTTAAAACAAAGTTATTATGCAATATTATTGCAGTTTTATTGTTATTTTATATTGCATGTATGTATAGAGTTGTTTTGACTTTTAATTTATTTACAAATAATGATAATAAGGATTTATAATATTTGAAGTAGATGAATAAATTAGTTTTAACTATAAAATTGATTCTTATCATGCAATTTAAATATGAGAAGTGAAAGGTTCTTTTTTAAATAAAAAAGTCGTTGATTTTAATCTATTCTTATGTCACCCAAGTTTGAAATTTTATCATAAACTTATAAACTTATAAAGTTGATAAATGACCTTTACAATGAAGAAAAATTCAACCAAAAGAAATAAATGTTATTAGAAGTATATAATCTTGAATTGTGTTTATGATAGTTTTCTTTTACTTAAAGAGATAAAATACAACATATTTATATTAAGAATAATTCATTTTAACTAGCTTATCATTTTAAGAATTTCTTTTTCTAATATTTCAAATGTTACCTTATGAATCTGCATGATTTTATTTAGCTAGCTTACTAATTTATTTATTTTTTATTTTATTCCATTTAGTACAACTATATTATTAAAAAATTGAATTATACTCTCCATTTATTTATTTGTTTTTATAATTTTTTAAAAGTTCAATCTCATCCTAAATTTGTAAAATCTTATTTATTTAGTTCTTTTTATTCGTCTTGTTGATCCTAATATAATTAGAACTTATATGATTATAAATGAAATAGAATTTTTAATAAAACTTATTAAAAGATGTCTTTAGTATGTTAAAAGTTATAAACCATGTATGGTAAACAATTGACCTGTAAAATAACTTTTTATCATATTTAATAAATAACATAAATAAAATAATATATTTTTCACTCATATATATATATATATATATGTATATATATTAGGGGATTTTATTTGAAAAAAAAGCATGTTTCATACTAATCCATTCGGATCTACTATGTATATAGATTCTAATGTATATAAGTTCTTCTCTGATTATAGTATTCAATACTTGTGAAACAGTAGGAGAGTACTGCGGTGATTCTGATTTTCTAGATTCATCATAATTAGGTTTACTTACTATTGGTGTAATTCTATCTATTCCTCTTATATCTAAATTAATTGTTGACCCATCTACAGAATTTCTAGATTATGTTTTAAAAATCCTTTGGGGTTCATTTATTCTTAATGAGATAGATCTATTCATCTTAATTCTAATATTTGTTCCTTCTTGGATTATTTCTCTTATTTGAGTATTATGTATCTTCTTTTCTTCTACAATATCTTTTAATAACTATTCTTGAGGTATTTTATGTCGTAATTCTTCATGTCTTAGTTTTTTGGGTGTTTGTACTGATGATTTCTTAAAATTAGCTTCTATAACCAAGGTTTCTTCTTTAGGTGTTTGTTTCCTTGCCCTATAATTATAATCACTTCTAGTTATCTTATAACACATTCTATAAATAATTTGGATTGGTCCTGAATCTGGATCTATAATCCCATCAGGTATTTGAACATATAATTTTAAGGCTTCTAAAGTTTTTTCATTATTTAAATTCATTGAGAAATTCGGAAAACAGTTAAAGAATACTGGACCATCATGAAGATTACTTTCTAATATTGCTAAAACTGAATCATTAAAATCATTTAGTCTTATATCTCTTAATAATAGTAATACAGGCGTGTTTATACCTAATCTAAAATTAGGTTTTATAGCCACTTGTATTAATCCTATGTGAATATGATTATATCCTTTAGCTATATGTTGTTCTAATAATTCTTCTGATAATAACGTTTTTATTTTATTAGCTTCTGTTCCTGGATAATCTACCTCTATAGTGATTATTTCATCATCATTAATTTTCCAAAAACTATTCCTATGATAGACCTAATTTTTATCTATGATTGGTAAGGACCAGTTTTGAAGTTGATTTTCTATTCTTTCAATTTTTAATTCAGTCATCTTAGAGGTACTAGAACTAGCTAAATCATTCATGTTTTCTGGCTTCAATATTATCTGTTTATCTTTATTCTTTAATTCTAAATCACTCAGAGTCTTAAGAAAACTTGGCATCTTAAGTTTTTCTTTTGTTTCCATGGCTACGGGACCACTGCTGACCAACGGCTTTACTACCTCTCACCAGGATTTACTACCGGGACCACAGCTGACCAACGTATAAACAGCTTTCACTGCTACCCTAGGACAACTCCAGAAACTCTTAAGAAGAGAATCTTCTTTTAACCCTTAGATCTTTAGATTTAAAGAGTAAATCTAAACGGATAATAAATGAACCTAAACACACAAATGACTAATTTGTTTCTTTTTCTTCTTTAAATACCTGAGATAAGTCCTAAAAACTCTATCTATCCAGTTATAATAATGATAATCAAAAGAAATTATTCTTAGAAAAATTTTATAATTATCTTAATGAAAATGAAATAAATCTATATTTCTTTGATTGGTTCAAAGAATATAGTATTAAAAATAATTTAGAATATCCTTTTGATACAGAAATAAAACCTTTACAAAAAATAAGTAATAAATGGAAATTAGATAATAATGAAATAATTGAATCAGAATATCCACCAGAACAAACAATTATTATACAAACATCAAAATTAGAAATAGAGGCAAGTCCATACAAAGACGTTAAAGAATTAAATAAACAAATAGAAATAAAAGATATTAAAAAGATTTATTCACAATTAAATTATTCAAATACAGTGTTAGGAATAATGACAAAATAATTAACTAGAATAGAAGATAAGCCTCTACAAATACAAGGGTCTAGTTCAAGTAAAGTATTAGATAAACCGATTTATAAATTATTTAATGTCCCACAAAAAGATTTAGATTCAATACAATTAAAATCAGATACCGATTTAAGAATAGAGGAATTAAAAAGAAAGATAGAAGACTTAGGAAAATTATCAATAAATACACTAGAAGTAAACAAAATAAGAAATTACCCAAAACTTAGAAATTATTATCCAAGACCTACTCCTATAGATGTACAATTCGAAGAAAAGGGAGAATTAGTTCAAAATTCCTTTTCTGGTAATGAAATAGCAAAATGGAATTTAGACGGATTATCTGAGCAGGCTATATTAGACCTAACAAGTCAAATGAGTATGGCTGCAACTGCTCATAAGACAAAAGGTTGTAGTGATAGAACTGCAGCTACTGTCTTAATTCAAGGGTTTACAGGACAACTAAAAGGTTGGTGGGATAATTGTTGTAACGCTAGGGAAAAAGAATTGATATTAACTAGTGTTAAACCTGAAACAAATCATGAGGATGCAGTGGCTACTTTAATATATTCAATATTACAAAGTTTTATAGGGGATCCTAATATGATTAGAGATAGGGCAGTTAAACAATTGGCAAGTTTATACTGCAAAACAATGAGTGATTATAGATGGTATAAGGATGTATTTTTATCAAAAGTAATGCTAAGAGAAGATGGCGCTGTAGGGTTCTAGAAAGAACAGTTTGTAGCTAGATTACCCTCTCTCTTTGCAGAAAAAGTAAGAAATAATTTAGAAAACAATTATGGAAAACCAATTCCTTATGAAACTTTAACTTATGGTCAGATTCATAACATAGTTGTAGACACGGGTATGAAAGTCTGTGTAGATTTTAAATTACAAAATAAAATGAGAAAGGAAGGAATGATTAATAAGAAAGAAATAGGAACTTTCTGTGAACAATATGGAATGAAACCTACAAGGGCTCCAAGTTCCAGAAAGAAAAAATTTATTAAAAAACAGTTTAAGAACAAGAAACCTTTTAGGAAAAATTATTATTCTAAAAAAATGGAAGAATCAAAATCTAGGAAAAATTATTCTAAAAAGAAAACTAATAAAAAGATATTATTTGTTACAAGTGTAAGAAACCAGGTCACTATGCTAGCAAATGTAGAACTATGAATAAAATAAACCAAATTGAAAATGAAGAATTAAAAACCCATCTAAAAAATATTTTAATAGAATCTGAAGAAGAATCTTCGATGGAGGAAGAATCTTCATCAGATAATGAAGTTAATCTAATAGATTATGATAGCTCTTCTTCTGATATTTCTGAAGAAAGCAATCAAAATTATTGTTTAGGATTAGATATTTGTAGTTGTAATGACTGCAAAATAATAAATGTATTAACTTCCGACCAAACTAGTACTTTAATAACTATTATAGAAAAATTAGAGGACTCTCCATTAAAAAATGAATTCATAAAACAATTAGAAGAATTAATTAGGAGAAGTGAAGAATCTAAACCACAAATAGAACCAATAGATATAAAAGAAATATATGGAAGGTTTAGAAAACATACAAATCAGGTTACCATAAAAGACTTACAAGAAGAAATCAAAATTCTTAAAAATGAAATCCAACAATTAAAAGAAAAAGATATAGAATTAGAGTTTAAATTATTGAGTTTAGAAGGAAAAGAAATAATAAAAAATAAAGCCTTAAGAATATACGAAGAAGGAGAAAATTCTGAGAAAGAACCTATTTCTAAAGATAATTATATTAATATATTAAGCATGATGGCAATTCAACCATGGTATACTAAAATAACCTTAATTATTAAAGAAGAGAAATTTGAAATAACTGCCTTAATAGATTCTGGTGCAGATGTAAACTGCATTCAAGAAGGATTAATCACAATAAAATATTATGAAAAAACCTTAGAAAAAGTAAGCAGTGCTAATGGTTCTAAAATGGATATTAAGTATAAATTAAGTAAAGCAAAAATCTGTAAAAATAAAATCTGTTATAAAACTCCATTTGTATTAGTTAAAAATATGAAAACTCCAATGATTTTAGGAACTCCCTTTCTAACTTTATTATATCCTTTTCGAGTAACTGATAAAGGATTAATAACAGAGAAACTGGGTAATAAAATATGTTTTGATTTTATAAAGCCACCAAGAATTAGAGAATTGAATCTTCTACAAGAGAAATTAATAAAACAGAAACAAATTAATTTACTCAATAAAGAGATTAAATATCAAAGAATAGAAGAACAAATTAAGACACCGAAGATAAAAGCTATTATTAAAAATTATGAAGAAAAAATTATAAAAGAAATTTGTGAATTAAATCCAACTGCATTTTGGCATAGGAAGAAATATGAAATAGAATTACCATATGTAGAAAATTTTGATGAAAAGAAAATTCCTACTAAAGCAAGACCCATACAAATGAACCAGGAAAACTTAGAATATTGCAAAAAAGAAATACAAGAATATTTAGATAAAGGGTTGATAAGGCCTTCGAAATCACCATGGAGCTGTTCAGCATTTTATGTGAACAAAGCTTCAGAAATAGAAAGAGGAGCACCTAGATTAGTAATAAACTATAAACCCTTAAATAATGTATTAAAATGGATTAGATATCCTTTACCAAATAAAAATGATTTAATTAAAAGATTACATGAAGCTACAATATTCTCAAAATTTGATTTAAAATCAGGATATTATCAAATCTGTGTAAAAAAAGAAGATAGATATAAAACAACATTTGTGGTTCCATTTGGGCATTATGAATGGAATGTAATGCCACAAGGTTTAAAAAATGCACCAAGTGAATTTCAAAATATTATGAATGATATATTCTATTCATATTCAGAATTTATTATAGTCTATCTAGACGATGTTTTAGTTTTCTCTAAAGGAATTAATAAACATCAGGAGCATCTAAATAAGTTTATAGAATTAATTAAAGAAAATGGATTAGTAGTTTCAGAAAGAAAAATAAAAATATTTCAAACTAAGATAAGATTCTTAGGATTTGAAATAATTAAAGGAGGAATTACTCCAATTCAAAGATCATTAGAATTCGGTGAGAAATTTCCAAATGAAATTAAAGATAAAACTCAATTACAAAGATTTTTAGGATGTGTAAATTATGTAGCTGACTTCATTCCTAATATTAGAATAATCTGTGAACCTTTATATAAAAGATTAAGAAAAACTCCACCTGAGTGGAATGAGGAAATGACTAGAGCAATTAGAGAGATCAAAGTCTTAATCAAAAAATTACCATGTTTAGGAATACCTGACCCTACCGCATTTTTAATAATAGAAACTGATGCATCAGAAAAAGGGTATGGGGGTATTTTAAAACAAAGAATTTCTGGAAAAGAACAGATTGTCAGATATCATTCTGGTATTTGGCATGAAGCTCAAAAGAAATATAGTATTATTAAAAAAGAAATACTTTCAATAGTATTATGTTTACAAAAATTTCAAGATGATTTATTCAATAAGAAATTTTTAATTAGAACTGATTGTAAAGCCGCACCAAGCGTATTGCAAAAAGATGTAAAGAATTTAATTTCTAAACACATTTTTGCACGTTGGCAAGCAATTTTATCATGTTTTGATTTTGAAATAGAACATATTAAAGGAAAAGATAACTCTCTTCCAGACTTCTTAACAAGAGAATTTCTTCAGGGTAAAGAATGACTTCAAAAACATATGGGAGGAATGACTATGGTCTTCCACTAGGATCAAGCAAAAAGAATGAAATGAGAAATGATTCATCAAACAAGAAGCAGATAACTATGGCCGAAATAGTAAGTACTCCACCTCCTTCTCCTTCTTCTCCAATTACCTCAACAAACAGGTTTACACCATTAAATCCTTATAAAAATTTGATTACACCCTCGGAATTAGCTTCTTCTTCCTTAATTACTCCTCCAAAATCATCATCCAAATTATCTCCTTCACCTTCCACAAAAGTTATCCTCAATAGACAACAGACTCATCCCATCACGATATTAGAATCGGAGTGGGAAAATCTTCATATCCCTCAAATTATTGAAAAAATATTTCCTCCTACTTTTAATTATTGGCCAACCAGTATTGAAAAAACAAGAGTATTCTACGAGTTTATCCTTGTAGATACTGAATCCATTGAACTAACCCATACAAAAAACCAAGAAGGACAAATCCAATATTCCAAAATAAAAATCCTAAAGGTCATCTCTTCTAAAGAATGGGGAAAAGCTTTGTATAAACCAAAGTCCTTCTTGGTAACCTTTTCACCTCAAGATTATACTTATTTTGATTATGTTACAGCATGGTTTCACGCTTTGCTGATAAGTCCAAATTATCACTCTTGGTTCATATGGTTTAAAAAGGGAATTTCATTAAAATTCCCATATTGGTTTTTAGAATGGTTTATACAACATGGACCAATTTTAGAAATCTTCCCTAAACCAATTTCTGAATCATATAATTACTTTTTGAATAAGACCAATTTTACCCCTGGATACAAATTAATATCCTTCGTGGCTTCACAAGCAATCACTTGGATAATGTACTGAACCTGTGCATCCCTCATTAGAAATCAAAAAATTATCCAGAAGAATTCAAATCAAGTGGTGGGAGAAATTCAATGAACAATTAGTCTGTAAAGACAAAATAGATAACTGGGTATCAAAGAATCAAGATTATTTGGGACAAAGTAGTCTACGACAAGACTCTTTGTTTCTTTTGGAAAAACAGCAATTACTTTCCTCCTTGGCAACGGCAAGTAGTAAAGCTGAGTTAGAACAATTATTATCAAGAATATCATCTTCACGCAATTCTGAGGATAAGAATGAAGACAAGTCAGATTCTCCATCGTTGGATTCACATCCAGACTTCGAGAATCACGACCCATTCAATTACTAAAAGAACTGTTCCTTGAAGTGATGTAAGAATTATCATATGTAAAAAAAAAAAAATAATTGGATAAAACTGTCGACAAATAGTGTTAAACAGTATCATAATCGTGTAAAGTTTTAATTGGTTGAAGTACTGTTGTAAATAGTGTTTAGTTTACTTTTCTAGTCTATAAATAAACCCTCTTTGTAATAGAGAAGGCAGAGCGAAATACTTCTGCTGCTTATGTTGTAAACATCCACTTATCAATAAAATCTTTCTTTCAAAGAATTCTGTAAAACTCTCCTCTTCTTTGTAAGTTTATAATGATTTTATATTCTGAGAATATCTTAATGATGATAAACTTATATGTTCTTATTGATCTGATGATTTATTATTTAATTATTTTATCATATATTATCTTCCACAATTAGTGATATTAGGAGATTTTATTTTAAAAAAAGTATGTTTCATACTAATCCATTCTGACTTACTATGTATATAGATTCTAATGTATAAAATCTTCTAATACTTATCAATTATATCCTGTTGATTTACAGAGAATGTTATTCATAGATAAATATGAGATTGATGATCAAATTAAAATTAATTTAAGATTATAATTTTTTAATAATTTTTTTTTATTGAATAAGAAGAATGACTTTGCAACACGTACCTCTAAATAATTGTTTTTATAGATTTTATATCTATTTATAGTAGAAATTGTATAAAGAATTTTTTTAAAAGTAATATAATTTATTAAAATTTTATATTTAATACTTATTATTTTCATGAATTTATAATATAATAATATATTATGTAAATTTAAAATTTCAAATATATATACATGAATTAGTTGATTGATAATATAATTAATATGATAAGAATGTTGTAGCTAATAAATAATATTAATTTAAATTAATCAGTTAATAAAATTTTTAAATAATTGAAGTTAAACAAGATATATCTATCTTGAGTGCCGATTGGGAAGGAGATTATTATAAATAATTAATAAAATTGTAATTTTGAATTTTGAATGGACAGCAAAGAATATATGGGAAATAAAAAAGAAATAAAAAAAAAGAAAATTGATTGTAGTAGTGGGTAGTACGGTGGTGATGGCGGTAAAAGCAATATTGGGAAGAGATACCCACTTAGACAGAAAATAAAAGGATGTGATTTCATTAAACGAAGTTTGGTAAAGTAGAATAGAAGAAGCTGAACGACGAACCAACCCCAAACCCTTCTTCCAGAACTTTCATGTCCATCTTGCCTTCACAAACCCAAGCGCCATCTTCATCCTCTTCTTCTGCCCCATCTCCAAACCCTAATCCCCAACATGGATTTCCAATTCCAATTCCTATTCCTATTCCCCATTCTCAACCCATCTCTTCCCCTTCCCCTCCACTCAATCTCGCTTTCGGATCTCTCCAGATCTCCCACAACCCAGGTTCCCCTATTACTTTTCTCCAATTTCGTTTTTACCGTTCCGTTTTATTCTAAATTTTTGTTTTATTTTATTGGGAATTTAATGGTCAAAGGGCGGGTTTTTTTTTTATTTTATTTTAATTTTTTTGTTTTGGGGCATTGAGATTAGTGTGCTAATTGAGAGTTGAGTGATTGGAGAGTATGGTTTTGGGTTTTTGAATTTTATTTTATATGTTTGGTACTGCTTTTTTGACTGATTCGGTGATTTGATTTTGTTGTTAGGTTCATCGACTCCAGCTGCTCAAGAATCTGGTGGATCTGCCGAAAAGGTATATATGGATGGGTTATTTTATTTGTTTGATTGTGTTTCTTAGGGTGTATTTGGATACCAGTTTGATCCACGTTGGATGGGAGTTTTACGCTTTTCAATGTATAAAAGCAAATGGAGTGTTGGATTGGGTTGAACGAGGGTTTAGTTGAATGCAACTGAAATCCAAACACACTCTGGTCTAGTTGAATGTTTGGTTTGTGGAAGATTATGGTCTTAATAGAAGTGTAGAATTTAGTGTTTTGTTTGTGTGTAGGTGTATAAGGCTTATGTTATAGATGAGGGTTGTGTTAGGCCCTTAGCAGCTATCATAAAATCGCCACTATACTTGTCTTGGATTATTTGTGGGATAAGGCTTTGTTGATTTTGTTGTTGTTGTGTGGGTGTCTGTTGTTTACATTTTGTTCTCTTGTGCTTTTAGGTGACAGAAGTGGGGTCTCCAAGTGGAGTGATGAGTTCACCTCAGCATAACACTAGAACTCGTTCTAGGAGTCACAGGGGAAGACAAACAGGAACGGGAATGGGAATGTTTTCTCATCATAGAAATCAACAAACTCCTGGGTCCATGAACTCGCATGGAAGTGCCCCTTCTGGGGGCAGAAAAGCCCAGACTGTGAACGGGAATTACTTGCTGAATTTTCATTATGACCCGATATCCCGTTCACAACCACGGGGTCCTCCTCCTCCCCCTACAACAAGAAGGCATCGGAAGAGGAGACCGTACAACAAAGATTTGTTTTTGCAGGCGAATTTCAAGTTCATGGTGCTAGATTCAGGAAACTATTCGCCTGAGTCGATGGATCCAGATAAAATGTTGCAGTGGGAAGATATTATATGCGTGACATATTTGACCCCTTTTTCAGTTCAGTGTCCAATCTGTTTGGAGTATCCGCTGTGTCCTCAGATAACCTCATGTGGACATATTTTCTGTTTCCCATGTATTCTACAATACTTATTTATGGGTGAAGAGGATCACAAAGGTGATAGCTGGAAAAGGTGTCCTTTGTGCTTTGTGATGATGTCTGCCAAGGATTTATATACACTTCAGATCACAAATGTTAAACTGTATCAAGTAGGAGATAATGTTGAGTTCACCTTTTTAACGCGGAAAAAGGATTCCTTTACTCTGTCACATAAAAATAAACAAGAGACAAATATCACATCACTTGGCTATGAAAAGATCTGTGATCCCTTTTCGAAGTTCACTCTTACGTCAGATGTAGATCTCTCGGTGAGGCATGCAATATCTGATCTAGATGGTTGGCTGGCCAGAGCTGATTCAGGTCTGGTTGATGACTTGGAGAAGCTTCCTTTTGTTTGTGCTGCAATGCAACAATTAGAACAGAGGAAGAGATATTGGAATGGGCACAGGTCTTGTGACGGTGAAAACTCTTCTAAGCTTGTTGATTTAGGTCATCAGATACCATCAACAGTTGCAAACTCAGTGGATACTGATGATGAAAACTGTTCTAATGGATCAAGAGATTCCTCTACTGACATCCATGACCAAGATAAGGTTACAATGTTGGATAAGGCAACTGCTGGAGCTTGTTTGGATCAAAACTTGGATGTTGAGAAAGAATTAATGGACCAGGAAATGAATTTATCTTCTTCATGTGAGGAGAAAAATTGTATTCAAAGGCATGCAGATAGGGTTGTTGGAGATGTGAAGGAAAATGATTCATACAGTTTCTACCAGGTAACATATGGTGGGTTGGTTTTAGTTTTGTGTTATGCATCCCATGTTCCTTGCTTCATGATTTTCTGATTGGATACAAGTGTATCCATGAAGTATGATTATTCATGTCAGAAATTATGTGAAGCAATTTAACGTCTTGTAGGAAGACGATAACTATATTACTGTTTTACACTATGAGGATATTTGGAAGTTTTAGTGCCTGTTTGGTTAGATGCCGGAATCAGTTCTTTCTACTGTGATAGCATATGTTCCAATAAAAAATTATTGAGATTTAGGATGTGTTACTTTTGAGTAAACAACTTAATTGAGTGTATATTGAATAAATGGTTACCGTTTAAGTGCTTGTGTATAATTTGTTTCAACAATTAAAGAGGAAATAAGTTTAAATTGTTTCATATAAGTTCCAAGTTATTGTTGAGATTTAGGATGTGTTACTTTTGAGTAAACAACTTAATTAAGTGCATATTGAATAAATGCTTATCATTTAAGCAATTATGTATAATTTGTTTTGTTGTTTCATATAAGTTCGAAGTTTGTTTTTGAAGTTTCCTTGGGATCTTGTTGAAATAAGCCAAACTATTTATGGACCGTCATAAGCTATTTTCATAAGTTTTGCCAAATACTTACACCGGTGCTTATATGAGAAGATAAGCTGTAAATAAGTTGTGATAAGTTCTTCTAAACATGTTCTTATTTGGATATAGATCCCAATTAGATATAGTTCAAAATCATTTATGATTTTATATCTGAATCAATTATTCCCAACTTTCAAACAAATAGAGAGAAAATTGAAAGGCACATAATAAGATGGTACGGGGATGGAATGGAGACAAGTTTTGCTGTAAAGGTTGTATGAGACATTAAGATGCCCAAACAAATTCATTTCAATTAGCTCAATTTATGGGTGAGATTGAAATGAACCCCTTGTTATCCACCAATTTGGTCGGGAACAGTGAGAGTTCTCATCTATTACCCTTCCTCCTAAGGAAAGCTCTTAAGGAAAATCAAAAAGGGTATCTGTTAAAGAAAGTAGGCAGTACTATTCTATTGACCCCAGTAAATGCTGAGTTATAGGTTTAATCTGGAGAGTGGAGAAGACATAAAATGCATCTTGGTGGTTCTAAAATCTGAAACAATGCAAGAGATGGATTAAGCTTTGGTGTTGAGAGTACATAATAATGTGTTACTTGTAAGTTGTTTTTTAGAAGAAAAACAAAGTATGAGATCCTAGAATCAGACTTAACTTTATCTTTTTTTATTTAAATGAGTTTTATATGGTAGATGTTTATAGTCTTACACTGAGAATAGATCTTTTCTTGTTAGGATTTTGACATTATTAGGTCATTTGGAGATTGTGTATCTTTTTCTTCATAGTCATCAATAAATTTCAGAGCCCCACCAAGGTCATGGAAAATTGCTAATGATAGGATCCATTCACTCTTACACTATTCCTCAAACACAGCTGGAGCCTAAATAAGAAACTAAAGTGTATGGGAAATTTGAAGATTAAATTGATAAATAGAATATAACAGCGGCACCGGTAGGTTAATTAGTATGTCTATCTATGAGTATTGGCATACAATAATAGCATTGCTATGCAAACATCTGCTCATGGTGATCACTCTTAGTATGCTGCTCTTAGATTGTACGTAAAGTTAAATAAATAATTGCGCATCATGTTTCTTGAAATAGGAAGCTAAAAGAAAACAAAGGCTCAGAAGATCATTAAGGCTTGCTGATCTATGTTACACTTTCAACATTCAATGTTGACCTCAGCTTCTCCCTTCTCTATTTACCGATTTTTATGATTGTTTTGTAACAATTTCATAATGGGGAGAGAGAATTTCCTGATTGTCAAAATAAAGTTTAGGCTTTGTCTATATTTTGATCATAAAAGCTTGAAGGCATAGTTATTCATAAAAGCTATGACCGCAAATGGAAAATTTGTGCTTCTTTTGATTCTATATTTGGTGCATCTCTGACTGATATTTTTCATTGTGATCTGAAGATGTATTATTTTTCCAAGGTTATTAGTTTTAGTTGTTGAGCTGGTTGTATGAGTGGACGATGATATCAGTCTGGTATGGTTACCCTTACTGCAAACATGTTAACTATGGATTTGAACTTCAATTATCCATTGATGTCAAATTATGTCTACCTAGCTATCCTAAACCCCTTTACCTCTTGGACACTCCCAGTTATGTGGAATTTCTGCTTTTATTTTTGTTGAACAATCCCTGAATGCTCTATGCTTAAAACCAGCTCTGATGGTGACATCTGGTTGTTGCAATGCTCTTGTCTCTATTTCAGGCTGCTGATGGTCAGCATCTTATTCTTCATCCTTTGAACATGAAGTGTTTGCTTCACCATTATGGGAGCTATGATATGCTTCCTCACAGGTTTGAACAAGATTAAATTATATTTCTTTTATATGCTTAGAAAGTAACTGTAAAAGTGTGTTGCCATAGTGTGGAACTTGTACCATTTTAAACTGTAAATTGAATTGTCAAGCCTCAATTTTGGCTTCTGAACATATATGCACCATAAATGAGCTTCCAATCCTGTTAATTTTATTTACATGCAAAATTAAGTCTACAGTTGCAAAAGAAGATGAAAACCCCGCAGAATACTAAGATTTGACTATTATGCTATTAATGCTAATCCTTGTAACATAATATGTTTGGTTTCGAAATAGAATTCAACCTCGGCTACAGACTGAAATGATGGCATTTAATTCAAATGAAGTTTGGTTCGAAATTCTTGCTTAAAAGAAAGACATCCGGTGATGAGATCAATAAGAGACATCTATGGGAGTTCGGCAACAATAACCACAAAGCCTTAATCTATTACAGCTGTTGGATTCATTGACCAATAATCGTTAGGAACTATCAAAGATCAAATATTCAATAGATGTTACTTTAATTTTTATCCATTTAATTAGATATGTTAATGTCTACAATAGTTCTAGTAGCATGGTAGCAATTGTCTTTACAAATGTAGGTCTTGAGGATATTAGTTGATGTTACTTAGCATATGTATTTATGGTTGACTTCTTGATCTTGAACGCACATCTTTCTATTTGGAGGAGCATTAATGAGCTATGAATGCTTTTTTTACCAAAGTCTACTGATTGCAGAATAAGTGGAAGGATTCTCCAATTGGAGACAGTTACTCAGTCTGAGGCCATGAGGAGACGGTATCGATTCCTAAGTCATTTTCCATTAACCACAACCTTTCAGGTGCCTGTTAAAAGAGTTTAATACTTCCGAGATATTTTTTGATGACTCGTAATAGATGTTTACTAATTTTTCAGCTTTGTGAAGTTGATTTGAGTGAGGTTTTGCCTCCTGAAGCATTGGTCCCATTTATGGATGAAATCAAGAAGCGCGCAAATCAGAGGAAGCAACTTGCAAAAAAGGTATCCATGTAGTCCATCATATGTTTATTTAAGTAGATTTCAGGGAGTTTTATAAGATTTTGGAGCCTTGACTGACATCTTACACCCTTAACATGTGTATAAAAGGGTGTGATAATCATGTAATTGCCTCTTTTGTTAGTCTTTTTGTCTGGTGTGGAAGTAGGGGACTTTTGTTAAGGAATCTTTTCAGGGTGGGGCCAGAATAGGCTTTGTGCAAAGCTTATCTTTTAGGTTCTTGATGTAGAGGCTGTTTCTTGTTTGATTACAGTTAAACCTGGGTTCTGTAACTTGTTTTATGAATATGCTTTCTATTTAAAATTCATTTATATCTTTTGTTATTGAAATGTTTTTTTGTATATGCTTTCTCATGTTTCTGGAGTTGTCATATTCTTGATTTCAGGAACGGAAAGATAAAATAAAGGCTGAAGCTACTTCTGCTTATTCTCTTCCGATATCATTGAATTATCAGTATACTTCTCATGACAATCCTCCAACTTTCTCCATGGATGACTTTGAAGGTAACATGCTTTTTGGATGTTCGAACGTGGAATAAGAATTTGGTTGTTAGGATAAAAGTTCTGCTGTTATTTATTAACAATCTCAAAGACAGGGTAATTATTTGAGGAAGTTCCACAATAGAAATGGTAACAGAACATGAACATAAAAAATAAAGAACAATGAAATAAATCACCTGTAGAGACTCCTGCTAGTCAGACCAGCTGCAGGCACACTGTCAAAAAGTTAGATGCAATTTTTAGGTGCTTTTGGTACTGTTTTTCTATCTGATTGAAGTTTTACATTGGTGATCTATGCTGACCTTCAATGCAAATCCTTAAAACTTTTAGTCTCCCAGTCACCCTTTGTCTCCATCTACTACATACTGCCGATGATCACACCAAAACGACCTTTACTGAGATGACGTCCTCCTGACTGTTCCCAACAGATTCCTTGAAATTGTTCACTCGTGATGGTTTCTCTTTGTCTTTGACAATTTACCTCCCCCCTCCCCTTCTCATTTAGTATATACAACCATGTGGGCTTCCTTTGAGGCCTAATGTTGGACCTCTATCAGAATTTTTGGTCACGTGATTGGAAATTATATTGTAGAAATGTTGTGAAGAAATGAGTTATGTGTCCTGTAGTTCAAGTGTTTAAGGTCTTAATTTCAATTGTCGAATTTTGGCCTTGTGGCAATTCAGGCTGCCTCCTCTTTCATTATAACTTTTTCATTTATTGCTGTTAATGTTGTGCTATGGTGTGTATAATTTTTTAATGTGTTCTGTTCAGCCCTAGGAAATTCAAATATGTCTTCGAGTCCTCCCGTAGCTGGGGAGAGAAATTCGTTCTTGAATGTTACCAGGCTCGGCTTTGCTGCTGGTCATGATTCTCCATCCTTACAAATTCAAGAAACTAGTGGTCTACGTAATAACACTACAACATCTGATTCATCTGGCCCAGCAGGTATTATATGTTTATGCAATTTGATATATTCTGGATGCTGAAATTTGTTTGCTTTATTTAACCGAACAATCAAGGCATTTCAAGTGGCCGGGAATGTATTCTGTTCTTGACTGTTGTGATTCTGTAGGTTCAAGAAACGGGGAGACACAATCATACTCCAATGTTATATCTAGAGCAGACTCTAATGTAAACTCAAATGCTCCAAAGACAAATGAGTTGGGGAAGAAAGGAAAGAAAACAAATCGAGTTCTTCTGTCAACAGCTGGTGGTAGGCGATATTGATTACTTGGCCGCTGCCCCTAGAGATGATTCCAAACCACCTCCCGCCTAGTTCCATTTCCAAGTCTAATGCAGAGGCTTTCAGTGTGAAGTAATTAACGTTCTATGGATCGATTATGCGCCTCTAATTGCTTGTAGATAGGTAGACATGTGTGGAGACAAAAATATTTTCATCAATAAACAAGCCATGACAGTTGTAATTTACTGTTTGTGACTATATAACTGTGGTCTGTCTTTTAGGGATGTTACTGAATTCCATTCCAGACACAATTAAGTACTCTCAGCACAAAGAAAATATATATATATATATATATACACACTAGTGCGTACAGCCGTGCTTTGCACGGTCAGATACGAGAGTAGTCAGTAAAACCAAAAGTTAAAAAAGAGAAACAAATAGCCTTCATTATGTTAAAAATTGGTATGAGATTTTTACTTGAATCTACATTTATTATGAGGACACTCAGTAGAAAGGGGTTTATTTATTGAAGTTGTTTAGGAAGTAGACAGAAGAGATGGAGATAATAATTTTAATTGGTTCATTTTTTTTAAAATATAATCTAAATCAGTCAAAAATATTATTAGTGATAGGAAAAAGGGGAGGGTAATCTAGAGGGGAAGAGGAAGAAAATATTTGGAGCAAATTCAGGCTTAAGATAATCAGGTATATTTGACTTTTTAAGTGTAGTTGAAGATGAAGTTTCTAGGTGCTTAAATGGTCGTGGTGCTGGTTCTCCTTCTCAAGAGTAGCACTGTCAGACTTGGTGGTGGCGCAGTGGTGATGTGTTTGGAGGGGAAGTGAAAGATGAAGAAGAAAAGTGGGTGGAGAAGGAAGAAGAAAGTAAAGGAGAAGGGGAGAATAAGAGTTAGTGAGCGTTCTGTTTTTGGAACTCAAAATTTTGCAGTTTAAGATTCTCGTACTTTTAAAATTTTGTTATACTAAATTTTAGATTTTAAAATTAATTTTCACAAATTTTCTCATTAATTTTTAATTTGAGTTTAATTTAATTATATTATTAAAATAATAATTTATACATTATTTACAAACATGACAGTGATGAGTTGCCTTTTCTATTAACCTTTAAGATTTTTCAAATTTAATGAGGTTGTTTTCATTAATTATATTTAATTATGTCTAAATTAATATTTAATTTCATACGTGAGGTTATTGATAAATGACTATTTTGTCTTTATTTTAAAAATAAGAGTGTTATTATATTGTTTTGACTTAATCACACTCAATTATGTTTAGAATAACATTTTGACATAGTAAAAGAAATTACGGGATACCTTTGATTTAATTTTTTTTAGAGAGTATATGACAAAATAATTATTTTGCTCTTATCTATATTTTGACTCCCTGAAAGCTACTTAAGTCTTATCTACACTTAATTGGAACTTATGAAGGTTTAATTTAATATTTTGATTATTCTTAAAAGTAATAAGGATTTTACTCATTTTATCCTTTATCCTATAAATGATAAATGATAAATGATGATATTGAAATTCATTTTTGTAAAGTTTCCAATTGATAATTCTAAGGAACCTACATTTCTTAGATAAAAAATATATACATCTAATTTTTTTTATTAGAGAGGTTAATCTTATTTGTAATTTATTATTTTAAAGTTGACTTGTGTTAACTTAAATATGTTTATTTGATTAGAGTTAATTATATTGGCTGACATTGTATTCTATTGCTTCTTTTTTTTTTACAATGAAGAAAACCCTCTTTATATAGATAGAGGAGAGGGTAAAATAGACAACTACAAAAGTAAATTTTACTGTTTAGAACAGTATCAGTACCTAGCTACAGAAACATATATTATCTTTTACTTTGATCAAAGTAAAAGTTTTTGGTTACTCTAAGGATCTAGCTTAATCATTATTTCTCTCATTCCCACTAATTTATGTTTCACTCCTTATTTAATATGTTAAATATCAAATATTTCTAATTATCCTAAATCTCACATTTCAAGGTGTTACAACTCTCCCTAACTTTTAGGAATTTTGTCGCTAAGTTCTAGGTAAACTAAGGTTATAGTTTTTCTTGGCCTTTCCTCTACTAGTCCATTATTCCTTTAAGTTAGTCTTAATTTCCTATATGGGAAAAATCACCTTTGATTGGATTTCCTACGAAAAGGTATCTAATGCACGTCGGGTATGTGATATTTAAGTCGCAACTCAACGTTTGGCTATGACAAGTATGCCACAGTCATTAAGTAATAGTATTTATAAACGGGAATTGTCATACCCACGAGGATAATCAATTTGATAACTATATTTTTATTTAATGATCTTGTTTTCCTAAGAGAAGAGGAAGTGAGAGCAATGATTAGAGAAAGAGATGCAATTAATTTAGAAGAATAGAGCAACAATAATTTTAACAAAGAGTTAAAACGAGAAGCGATTGAGATCCCGATTTCATCACTAATTCCCTCCTTATATTCCCCTCTTTTTGTTATTCAAGTATAACCATGGTTAGATCAGATTCTTACACTTGTGATTGTCCTTCTCAAGATCACCCACACCGCCTAATTGGCCATATTATATTTAGCATCCTAAATCAATACTTAAGTCAATTAGGGAATTAAATTAATGAATCTAGTGATAACTGTCAGGTTATGTCCAGACTACTACCTACACTTATCTCTAGGACTCTAACGGTAATAAATGGTTAATTCTTCGGTACTACTTAGACATACTTACTTTGTTAGAGTTACCCTAGATTTATCTATTAATTTATTAGTCGTCAATTAACAAATAAAATTAAGTGCAAAAGAACAAACACTCAAACATATACTGAATAACATCGAGAATCATATAAAGGAATAAATTAAGGTTACATCGTTCTCCCAATCAAAGAGGGAGTTAGTTAATAGTGGAAAAGAAAATAACACAAAAGTAAATTGAAAGAGAATACATAGGATGAATGCTCCTTGTGTCTCATTCTCTTTGGCTTGTGGTTGAAATTTGTTGCCTTCTACAAACCGGAGTGTTTTCGGTCAAAGAGCGGTTGTCGTCTAATCGGAACCGAAGAGTGACTAAAAACTAGGTTAAAAACTCTGTCTCGCTGACAATGAAATGAATTGCATTTATAGCCTTAGAATTGGACTTGGGTCTTCTACGAGTCCAACTCGCGCGAGTTCATGTTCCAAAGAGTAAATGTGTTGTACAATTTAAGTTAACTCGCGCGAAATGTTGTGAGATGAGTGCGAGATGAGGTTCTAGAGAGTTAACTTGCTCTTGAAGAAATGGTAACTCACGTGAGGTGTGCCGAGATGAGCGCGAGATGAGGTTCTAGAGAGCTAGCTTGTTTTTGAAGTTAAGTCAACTAGCGCGAGATGAGTTTCTCGAGAGCTTTGGTTCTTTGCTACAACTCCAATTCGTGCGAGATGAGTCCAACTCGTGAGAGATGCATTCCAGAGTACATTTTTCTCCTGTTTTTGACTATTTTTTTATCCTGAAATACTTAAACAAACCATCAACAAGCTCTAACACGAATTATTATGAATTAAGAGCAATTAACGTTATTTTAGGTTACTTAAGAGTGTTAAATGGACAATTTATGTAATAAAAAGAGCATAAAAATAGCTCACTTTCGTGAGTTATCAGGTATCTCCTACGTTAAATTCTCATTCAACACACTATCCATTTTTTATAGAAAATCATATTAAAATCCATTTCACATGTACTTGTCTAAACATGACTATATAGATTCATCTTGAAGTTAAAAGCTTAATGACCTTAAAGAAGATTTTAAGAAATTTACTAGACTATGAAATGTGCAATAAATTAATTCCTAAGTTAACACTTATACTCATTCATACTTATAACTAAAACTTCTTATATCATAGTTAAGGCTAGGTACATCATTGAAGTAAATCCTAAGTTAATAATCCTTTTGCTTAAGGTTTGTTCATTGTTCACATTCCTTCAAGAAGTGGATTTAGTAAGCAATGTAATCCAATGAAAACTCCCTCAAATTAAAACTTTGAAATAGATTTAGTAGTTTACAATAAGGAGAATGGACTATGGTTTCATCTACAAATGTGCAATGGTTTGAACTTTGTGTTCCATCAGAATTTGCATTTCCAAAGGATTCTAGAAATCAATTTGTATACCGATTGAGTCATAGAATGCTAAACTTCTCAAGACCTTAAACAAATTTAACTTAATGACTTTGGCTTGATGTAGAAAGACCAAGTGGGTTGCAAATAGTCTATGCTTTAAATCTCGTTCCAAAATCAACTTCAAACTAAGTTATTCTTAAGGTTAAACAAAAATTGCATAGTTGTATACTTCATAACTCTTCAGAACATAATCTTTATTCATAGACATAGGATTATAGGCATTAGTCTAACACCAAAATTCATCTCGGGTCAAAATCTAAGTGTTTGTGACCTAAAGATGCACTAACTTAGCTAAATGAACCAATGGTTCTAGAATGAGCTACATGAGTCTAATAGCTATGATACTTTGTTGGAAACTAGACTTTAGTAGTATAAATATATAGAAAAAGATTTTGTCCTTCTAATAAGACTTATGTTAAAATTATGTAATAGTGTTTTATGATTTACGATTCATACTTTTGAGACCTAAAGTATGAAATTTTTTGCCTGTTTGATTTTTGGTAGGTTATGATTACTAACTTGAACATGTGATTATACTAAACATTAAGTTGTCACATACTTTGTTTTGAGCAACAACATTGATTCTAATATTATCACATCCATGTAATCACTTATCTTATTCACTTATACCTATGACACCCATTTTCAAATTTCGATAGTTAAATTATATTCTCTCAACAATCTATACCACAAAATGCCATTATTTATTCTTCTAACTAGGGCAACACTTGTGGTGATATCCTCAAAATATTCTTTCTTCTTTTTTTGTCAATCTAATCCTCCTCTTAAGGACTCTAACTTGTAGTTTTTTCTTTTAACTACATAAAAGACACAATTCATAGCTCACAACATGAACAACAAGAACAAATATAGTTTAGGTAATATTTTCAAGAAGTTTAACATCAGGAAGAAAAGGTTATTTTTACCGAGTCTTGACTATGTAAATGTCTGAGACGCATTTTCATCACCACAACTCTCAAGATTTCGTTTCTTCCTTGTAAACATTCACCTTACTCAAATGAAAGTATGATAAAAAAAATGAATCACCCACATGGATTAATGATTAATATAGGAATTCTTAAACAACTTATCCATATGAAACCAATGCCTCATAGGAATTAGAAATAATAGTTTTAATAACTCTTAGAAAGCTCAAAACAGTGTTTATAAGAATGGTGGCCTACTCAAAAGTAAACTATCTATAACATAATCAATTGGCCCATACTCACGTGATAAAAAGGAAAATAAACAACTTACATTGGCACAAAGCTTTGAAGGAGAACACACAAAGGAGTATTCACTCATAAAGGATCGAGAAAACTCTTTACCAATGAAGACTAACTTTATCTCTAGCTATAGACTATTCTATCACATTACCATTCTCAACCTACTATCCCTTTATCAATAGTTAAAATCCCAAAAATATATAAAAAGTAGTTACCTATTAAAGGAGTTTCCTTGTT
Source organism: Hylodesmum podocarpum (assembly GCA_026586105.1). Classification (NCBI taxonomy): domain Eukaryota; kingdom Viridiplantae; phylum Streptophyta; class Magnoliopsida; order Fabales; family Fabaceae; genus Hylodesmum; species Hylodesmum podocarpum. The sequence goes on from JALJEV010001341.1 coordinate 1,235,276, forward strand.
TCAAAACTTTTACATCATGGTACCATGTTTCCTTAATGTTTGTAAACAAGATTCAGTCCTAGTACAACTTAAGATGTTAATGTTTCTCTCTAATTATGTTATAGAAATCCAATTTATACGCAGCCTAATAGGTTTCATGCCTTCTAACACACTAATCATATGCTCCAACGGTTGTTGGGTCATATAGTTGTGTGCTCAACCAACCATAACTTCCTGTAAGGAAAAATGTTAATTTCCTTCAGTTCCCAACAAAGTTAAACAACTTCATGCCAGTAAAATCTCAAGGTAAGTATATATGTTATAAATCATCGTAATTCCATTTCATTCTAGTGTTATGACCACTGAAATGTATGCTCATGATGCAACAATTCGAAACTTATCATCATTTGCAACAAAATGCGATCACAAAGGTAATTAATCTTAATCTCACACCTTTACCTATTATAATAGGTGTATGAGAACACAAACATATCAAACTCGTACCATCATCATTTGTGATTGGCATGACCACCCAACATAAACAATTTAATGTCACTTAAATGAAAGAGTGATAACATAATATTCACCTAATAAGTCCACACCCTAGTCTGTGTGGAATTCTACTCCCATATCACTAATATGTAACACCCTTTTCCCCAATATAAAGAAGTGCACATGTTTTTGTCAAACAAAACATTCTCAATTAAAGTATCTTGTAAAATAATTAAATGGTAAAGTCGTAATGTGAAAATTTTCTTTTTTGAAATGATATAGACGAAATAAAACTAACAGAATAAGTCAAGTGAACAAACTGACAATACAAAATCATTGACATGGTTTGTAAGTCATAAACATCATAATTATGATCATTCAACATTTTCTCTTAACAAATCTCTACATACAATTCTTGCCCATTTCACATATCCATAATTAATCATTATGCAATCTACATCAACCTTAGCGGTTGGAAAATAAAACAGTAAGGAAACATCAACCATCGATTACAAATAAAATGAAATGATAATTTACTTAAACAACATGAAATGAATAAAGCTATTCAATATAGATATATAAAATCAAAATAGAGTGTCATAATCACCGCTTGACAGAGTATCAATGTGTTTACAGAATAAAAGCATTTCAAAATGGATAATTGAAGAAACCTACTTAATACATACACAAAAATAGGATAACCTATCCCACAAAATACAAACGAAAGGGAAAAAACCTATCTTAGAGCATTCTACTAAGTATATGACCTACTTAGACTATACCAGACAAACTGAGTGTCCTCATACAGATCACTCTTCTCTAACATATCGTCCCTTACTACCTCATTAATCAGGGTCGACAGTGGTACTGCAAAAGCGTCATCCTATAACGGGACATCATCTCTCAAACATCTGGAGTAGTCAACTGCTCTCCCGAGTAGTAAGAAACCCAAGTACACGTGGCAAAGATAGAGTTACGGACAAGGTCAACCGACCTTAATAGGAAGCATACACTTCCATTGAAGGTATCCTCTTCAAACAGCTCGTCATGGGTCCAATGACCCCTCTCCGGAATGATCACGAGTCTCAAAATCAGATTCATCAACTTGATTAGTGTCTGCCATTTGTTAATGAGTATTAGGTGAGTTTTTGCAACAAGAAGTGAATATAAACACCACGCCTAAATCATGCCAAACAAGCTTTCTCTAATAACCACTCATCAATTAACACCCAACTTCTAATCAATCACTCGAAGTTCATTTGGGTTCATGGCTCAGATCTCTATAACGAGATCTTTACAATTCATACTATTGGGTAACATTTGTTGCCAGAACAATCTGGTTGGTACAAGATCGACATGGTTACATCAGTCTAGCCAGTACGGAGCTCTGTCGAGAATGTCGAGCGGGTTACATGAATCCTCTGCCCTCATAATATTAAAACTCACCAAACATTTACCCCAAGCGACTAAGCACACTCCCATATTTCATCGCATAACGACGTAATGTCATCCCTTTTCAAAATAGGTTAAAGACTTATCTCACTGTCACTCCTCAAAAGGTAGGTTCATCATCATCATTGTTATGTGTCTAGATTTTGTTTTCCACTACTGACAAGGGTTTGAGGGCTTATATCCCCACACCTAGGATATCACATATAAAATAGCTTACCATAAAATGCCTACCTTTCGGAGCATCGTCAGACCCTCGGGTAAACATCTAACACAATATTCATAACAAAAGCTCCACATTTTCTCCATTTGATATTTTTATTTATAATTAATCACATCATAATTCATCAAAACACAAAAAATGCAGAGTTTCCATTAATCAAAACATTCACTATTTACTTTTAACATCTATGTTGTTTTTTAACCACTAACAAACCTTCTGCTCACTATCCACGTGTCGAGTGGAATTATACATCTTACTAAAACTTTTGCAATGTACACTAGAAATCATCACACCACAATTACAATATTTCGTGCACTTATCATTTTTCATAATTAAATTTTGTCTCTTCTCACTAGTATCACTTTAATCTAGAAGTTTTATGATTCGTTCTTATTCCTTTACATTTACCATTGTTGATTAGGGAAACACAAGATTATGACCAATTCAAAAATAACACCGTAATTATAATATCTTCAAGATAATTACTTAATAAACTATCATTTTCGATGTTAATATTAAATACTCTTCGTAATATTTACGACCGACACTAATTATTTAGTAATTGTGTCGATCATTTCCAAATATCAACCAAAATAACTTAAGGAGCCATATACAGAAAGTAAAACGTAAAACAATATTTAAAATTAAAATAAATACATAAACATTGTGACAATTATATAAAATTAAGTAACAAGATTGGAATTGATATAAAAGACTAATTACTTGTGACAAAAGTATCATGATGTGATCATTTTAATTCCATTTCACTTAAAACTAACTCTAATCATTTCTAAACCCTTAACACTCTTAAATCATGCTTTAATGCATCAATGCATCAAAGTAAGTGTCGAAACCAAAAATTATATATAATGCAAAATCAAAATTTATTTCCACTCCACATTTCTAGCTTATACAAAATTCATCACAACAACTTCATTTCATTACCAAATTACATAAAATCAATTCCGATGATTCAAGCATCATTTGGCTATTATTCCAAACCTCAACCTTAATTTGATAGCTTTGGAAAAGTAACAGTTTTAAGGCACAAGTTACTACCACAATAATTTGTTTCAAGATACATCGATTACATGTATTGTAAGTACTGTAAATTTGTCAGTTTTAATATGTTTTACTTGGAACCATTCTCCTCATTTCTAAACTCAAAATATTCATAATTCTTTTTTTCATTAATCAAGATAATAACTAAAATCAAAGTGGATAGATTGTTAAAAAAACAGGACATCATTTTTACATCGAAATTCTAGTTTACATAAAAATTACTTAACATTTTTATTTCACCACCAAATTATACGAAACCATTTATAATGTATAAGAATTGTTTATACTATCATTTCAAGCATTAAATACAATTCAATAGCTTCTCAATATATGCAATGTTTTCTATGAAAGTTACAACAGCAGAATCAATCCTATAACACATTGATTACTTATGATGCAAGTGTTACATTTGGTGCGAATAGAGTATTCAAGATTAATAAATAGCTTACTGAAGAAGCTAATTTAATTGGGCCTAATTTATTCTTGGTACGTGGAAAGTTGAAGATAATAATGTCCCGGTGTAATTTGCAATGACATTAAACCTTAGATAGCAATTAATATTGAATAGTTTTTAGTTTATTTTTTATTTAATTTAATTTTTATTTTGGAATTTTTAAAAACTTATCTTACACAACAAATTTAAAAAATCGTGCGAGACTGTGTTGAATTTCAGGTACTCACAGATCAAGTATACCATTTAATACGTGGGCCCCATTAATTATAATTTTTAAAATAAACATATATTATTTTATAATTATAAATATATATATTTTAGATTAATACAAATAGAAAAGTATATAGAAAATTATTTTAGATTACTTTTTGATTTTGTAATGTGAACATGTTATTTTGATTAGATATGATATAGGTGATAATAGTTGATGATCCGAGGGGTATAGATAGGATCTAGAATGACTGGCAATGGCTAACTATATTTGTGTCCATTGTGTCAGTAGTAATATTTAAGCAGAAGTTTTTTTTTTTTTTTTTTAAGTGAAATACGTAGTTAATTAATCAGTCAACTCGTATTTTTTTTTTACGTATTATAATTATAATTAATTGTCAATGTCTACTGAATATTTTGCCATAAAATTTAGGAAAAATTTGTTGAGAACGTCGTTGGTGGAGATGAGGCACCACATCATCAAGAATGTGTTGGAGTACATAACAAAAATAGTCTGGAATCACAAAGCAGGTGATTCCAAGATATGAATTCAAAGAAAATTGCTAAAAACGCTTATCTCCAATTACACACTAATATTTATCCTAAAAAAACTCACTGACAAATATCAAACTACAAATTTAATAGCAAAATAGTTTACTCAAATAGTTGAACTAATTTAAATGATTTGATTTAGATTTTCAAGTTCATTAGTTAGAAAAACTATATCGCAACCATAATTTTTTGAATAGTTAATGACCAATTTAATATGTATTTAATTTATAATAAATAAATAATTTTAAGTAAATAAATTGTTATAATTAATCATAATTTATAATAAATAAATAGTTTTACATATAAATTAGATTTCAAATATACCGTCTCTTTATTTTATCATAAATGTAAATTAAACAAGTTAGGGGACAGCCCAACCATAGATTTTTATGTTCTGAAGAGCTCGTATAAGTCTTAATTATTATAAGTTAAGAGTATATTAGTGAGAATAAGAGATTTTAAAATTTGATTTACTGGCAAGATATTTTCAATCTAAATAATATTTTAAACTTTAGATTGCGAAGTCCATATATTTAAATTTGGATTGAATTTCTTTAAACAATATTGTAAATGGTAGGTAAAGTAATTTTATCAAATGTGGGAATATTTAATATTGGATTGAATTCCTTTAAATAAATCTGTAGTAAAAAACTCAATATTATTTTTATATTATTTTTTATGCTACCAATCTATACCAATAATGACTTTGATTATCCAAACATTTTTAACGTCTGATTATCTTTAAGATCAATTTCTCCCATTTATATCCTTATAATAATTATTTATTAATTAGATCATTTAAATTTAATAAAAAAAAATTCTTTTTCTATTTATAATTAAATATTATGAATGCATATTTCCCTCAATTAAAAATATATCTATAATTTAAAATTAATATATTGGTGTATATTTATCAAGTTAAAATCGTTATTGTATAAAAAAAAAAGTTAATAATAAAAAGTAAATAATAAAAAAACAAATGATCTTAAGTAAAAATTTAATTAAAAACAAATTATATTCTTTAATTTTAATTATTACATATTATTTTAAAAATAAAAATTTTTATTTACAAGACGAATGAGAAGGTTGAAACTATAAGACTAATAAAAATCTTAAAGTTGATAGATTATTAGTGCATCTTAGACTAAGTCTTGAATGAAACTTGAAATAAAAATAACCTGTAACCCCATGGAGATATCATAAAGAAAGATAGTGGAGTGAAAAATCTTAAATGTTACTGATTACAAGATCTCTCAAGAGACTCGTTGTGAATCTAAAAATAAATTATGAGGTTAAAATGCTAGCCCACCCAACCATTTTGGGGTTGGTGCGCCTCACTTTACCATCCTTATGTTTGAAATACGCATTTAAATTCTTATTATCTACGTAAAGCCTAAGATATATGCAACCCAAGACCTTTTTGTCATCTTTGTCCTTGAGTATAAATATCCTTATTGCATAACTCTCTATACTTGACACTCACTCGAATTCATGTGTAAGGTTCACCGAACTCGAATAGATACAATCCAATTCATATAGATTAAGTTGGGTATTTGGTGTATTTTGTATGAATTTTAATTGAATTGATTGACCTGTTCATATATGGATTGTGTCACATATTTAGATCCAAAATCTGAATCAATATTTAATATTACATTATTATTATTATTTATATAATTATATTATATATTTTAAAATAAAAAATAATATATTGGTCACTCACAAATTAAACTCTTAAATAAGAATGAGAAAAATTTTAGAACTTTATATCTCCATTGTTTTATACATCAAGGACTCGTATAAAGATTGAAGTTTGATATAATGTTAATAAATTCATCCCCATATCCTTCTTTCTCATGTTTTAAGAATTGTAAAATTGAAAAAAAATCTAATAAGAAGGAAAAAGTGAAATTTAATTCCTTGTTAAATGGCCGATAAAATAACATATACGCCATCAATGAAATATATATATATATATATATATATATATATATATATATATATATATATATATATATCATGTAACCATCCTAGATATCAAGCCAAAACAAACAACATAGACTCCATGCATGCGGCCAAAACAAATCACGTAGCAATATTCTCTGAATCCCGTCTTCACCAACCAATGCCCCATCTTCGAGTTATGCAAAACAAGTTTTCATCTCCACCAACATTTCCATATCACATGCATCTTCTGCACCATATATTATTACTCAAATCTCTTCCTTCCACCATAATCTACACTTTCCTCCCTCCATTAAAGGGACAAAAATTCATTTGGATATTTTCCATTTGGCACACTCAATGTATCTCTAGACGACTTAAAATCTCAATATACTTTTAAGATTTTTAACACACTTCCTCATGAATATAAAGATTATTTAAATGAGTGGTTCAATATTAATTCAATAACGACTTTGATATCAAATCACAAATGCGAACCGACTTTTAAGACGAAATTTACACCCCACTTATATACATTAACTAGGCGACGTGAGATTTCACCCCTCCAAATTTCTAATCCTCGGTTATAAAACTACAGTTGATTATGCGACGTGAGATTTCGATTTCAATGCCCCTCCAAATTTCTAATCCTCGGTTATAAAACTGCAGTTCATATAATCATTCATGTAATCTGATATAATCCTCGGTTATAAAACTGCAGTTCATATAATCATTCATGTAATCTGATTGCCTTTTCCTAAATAAAAGCAGTATCAAAATAAAACTATTGGTTAAATCGACAGAATGCACTATTTTACTTTTATATGAATTGAAGTAGATGGTAGAAAGAATTTTAAAAACTAACTGAATAAATTACACACTTCTGACTTCAACAGTACGAAAGTGTCATTTAACACAAACATCTTAAAATTAGGATATGGTTATAATATATAAGGTTGGTTTGGTTAATTCTATAAATTACGAATTTGATATTTGAATCAATTATCTTTGGGGTCGGTTGATTTAGTTCAAATTGGAGTTTACTGATTCAAAAAATTTAACCATAGTTTTTTTTAATGATTAACGTGACCAGTTTAGTATATATTTAAATGTAATTAGAATTTTAGTTTGTATATTGTACAGAATAATTATTCATGTTATATCATTTAAATTTATAATAAATAAATACTTTTATATATAAAAATTATGTTATTAGAGTTCAAAATAAATAAATATTTTTACACGTAAAAATTAGATTTTAGATTTGTTGTCTCTTTATTTGTTCATTGTGTACATTAAACAAGTTAATTAATGACCCAAGTCTCATCTACTTGATTTTCACGAGTTCTGAAGGGTTTTGGTGACTTTTGTTATGAGCTACTTGTCTAAAAGTGAGAAAAGGAGTTTTCGAAATTTAACTTACTAACTAGATAATTTCACTCTAAAACAATATTTCAAACTTTAAACTATGAACAGAAATATTTGAAATTAGATTGAATTCCTTTAAACAATGCAGTAGGAAAGAAAAATTAATATTGTATGAAAATTAAAATCTACATGATTTTCGTGAGGTTTCCGTGGTTTATGGGGAAGGGCTTTTGCATTCTAAATTTGAATATTTAGGCTATTTTTTGAGTTATGAATTATGAAATTTATCATAAAAATTTTTATATTATAGATTATTAAATTTGGATTTTTTTAGAATTCTGAATTTGGGTAGGTTAGAAAAAAGTGATTCCAAAATTTTCTAAAAATAAATATCATATATCCAGATGTGTTCATATTTCCTTTTTTAGAGAATATAATTATATATTTTAGCAAACACTAGATTATTTGTTTAAATGTTTTCGATATCTATTATATATCTAGAAACATCCATATTTTTTTATTCTAGAACCCATATTTTAGCCGAAGAAAACTTATTTTTGTTATTGTCTTATATATATATATATATATATATATTTGTCGGTGATGATTAATATTTTATTGAATTCTTTCAAATGGTAAAATATATTGTTTTGGGCATAGATGGGAAATGTTGATTAAATATTAAGTGCCAACACGGGTACTATTGACGATGGACAAGTTGTTTTTAATACCATGAGATCTAGGAGCAATTTACTAATAGGCACTACGCCACCAACAATATGTCAGGGTATCTATTAATCTTCAATAACCTTTAATGTAGAGTAAGAAAACAACCTCCATATAAACAGAGGATTACCTTTAGGAAGTTCTCTTAAACTCTCATTATTCACTTAAACTCTCGTTAGTTATTTCTTATATTAAGTTCAACATCAGATTGGTCTCCCATATACCACCTCTTTAACATTGGAGTAATTTATTATCATCTCTCCGTTGATGACCACTACTGACAAACCCATCTTAACTTAAACCTCAAATCCGAGACTAACACTGAAGCCTGATACGGGAGCTTATCATACCTTACACATCAACCCCATAACTTTGTAGGAATAGCCGAATAGGGTATATAACAAAATATTTCCAGAATTACAAATCTAGGTGATTCCAAAATATGAAATCCGACGAACAGCTAAAAATGTTTATCTCCAGATACACATTAACACATTAACAAATTAACAAGCTTTCACCTCCACGAATCATTGACACACGCCACAACAAATTTATTGAACAAATGGATAATGGGTGAAGAGAGAGAACGAGAGGATGAGGTGAGTTTGAGTAAAAAGATGAGAATACATATATGGTTAAGAGTAATGAAGAGTATTCATGCTATTTCCACCAAAAGGAGAATGCATAAAGAAAATTACAGGATGCAAGTCAAAAAAAATCCTTCAACTAAGCGAAACCATAAGATTTAAATCATTTCATTAATTAAAATTTTTCAACTAATTTAATTAATTTAGATTTTCAAATTTATTAGTAAGAAAAACTTATGCCTCAAGCATAGCTAATGTAACCAATTTAATATGTATTTAATTTATAATTAATATTTTAGTATATGCATTACACAAAATAATTATTAATTTAATATAATTTAAATTTATAATAGATAAATAACTTTAAGTGTATATATTATGTTAAAATTAGTTATAATTTATAATAAATAAATATATTAGATTTTAAATTTTTTATCTCTTTATTAAATGAAAATTAAACAAGTTAATTGACAACCCAACCATAGATTTTTACGGAGTTCTGACGAGATCGAATAAGTCTTAATTGTTTACGGCTATATTAATGAGATTAAGAGATTTTAAAATTTGTTTTACTGGCCGGATAATCTTACATTAAATAATATGTTAAGCTTTTAAATCATGAAATGCTGGAATATTTAAAATTGGTCTGAATTCCTTTAAATAAACTGTAGAAAAAAATTAAAATTATTTGAAAGATAAAATTGACATGCTATTAGAATTTAAAGGAGAAAATTCAATGTACCTACTTCCTAAATAATACGAATTAAAATAAGGGCTGTGCATCAAATCCTAAATAAACTAATGAATTAGGAACGAAGAACTAAAGAAAGTAAATTCCTAGCAGGAGAATATTAAAATCTAAGGTTTCATCATGTCTTCGTCGTCGCTCACTTGTGTGTCACAAAGTGCTTCAACTGCAAGTCTATTTTGAGCAACTTTACACTTGGTACCTCCAAGCATTCTCTCTGAAACTTGAATAGAGCACTTATTCTTTCCAAGGCATTTCTGCAAATTAAACAAAAATGTAAACAAAAAATTAGCTAGGTACTACAATTTTATTTTAGCAAATGGAAGTACGTAAAAGAAATTAAATGTTACGGCATATATTACCTCTTTAATGACATTTAATGCTTTTCTAGATTCACAGTGGCCTTTTTGAAAAAATCCACATTCACCTTTAGGCAAACCAAAGCTAGCAAAATTAATTTGGGAAATGACTTGATTTTTATTGCATGCTAACTCTAATAGGTTCCCTTCATAAGCATTTGCACAAACTTTGTCAACAGTTACTGTGCTAATTTTGACATCAAAGGGTTGACCTCCTAATTCCTCAAATAAGACCAATGTGTTTTGACCATCCTCCCGGAGAAATGAACGTGGAATATGGTACCTTAAAATATAAAATTAATTAGTTAGTATTACTTAATTATTGATGTATTAATCATCATTGCATATAAAATTTATAAATATGAATAATAGATAAACAATATAATATTTGATTTGATTACCATCTCTGAGAAGGTTGTCCACAATCTGACAAGCATTTGTGGCCAGTGTATTTTCCACGATAATCACATGTTGGAGAGCAACCATCATTGTCTGCAATGTAGTTTGGCCAGTACCTACCAATGCTGTTACCATTTACCCAAGCTTCACCCTTTCCTAGTCCACTCAAATCAACTACAACTGGATCATCACCACTCGGACTTTTGAACATTGTCTACCATCAAACATATTAATCAATGACTAGTTAGTTAATTTCATCCCACTAAACATTTTGTGCCAATTTATTTTAATAAAATAACTTAAATTAACAGTTAATTAAAATTTATACCTTATACCAAACAATTACTCTGTTCATTGGAATATCACGTGTATACCATGTTTCAAGGCTATTCAGATACTTGTAATACTTCTCATGCTCACCGTGCAATCCAACTTTATAATACCATTCATTTTCTTTGCTGAGATTTTCCACTATATCATTTCCCTCATAATCATAGTCATTAGAATCTGCCACCACCTCTACGGGACCATGAACACCCACGTCGACTCTATCAAAGAAAGCACCACGGTTCTATGTGTGTATATATAAAAGCAAAATTAGTTTATACAATCAAATTATAAACATCAACAACAACAAAAATGTCAAAACTTTTTAATTAATTGCAATTCCAATCACAGTTAAGTTATACAGAGTTCGTTCAAAAACATTAGTAAAGAAATTATTGATAAATATCATACATGGGTCACAATTAGAACCTTTAATATCTGACAAACAAGATATGTTAGACTTACTTTTAGTCCAACAGTGCTACTTAGTAGACTTATATCATTCTTCCCAACAACCAATTTGATCTTGGACTCATAATCAAACTTGAAATGTCCGTATTTAGCGTATTTAGTACCTGTGAGTGATAAAAAAAAATAGATAAAATTTTAATTCATTAATTGAAATAAGAGAATAGAAAGTGGTGAAGATATTTTGCTCTGAAAAACTTACCAACATGTTTTCCATTAACAAATACATGAAGCCCATGCCCGCTGGTGCTCACCCTTAACTTCAACTCTCTCGACCATTTAGGGTCATCAGCTTTGACTTCGAAGCTGTGAAAAATTAATTTTTCTTGTGAAGTTAGCGGGTAATTATGGTAATTGATACACCACAATACAAAATTTTATATATATATATATATATATATATATATATATATATATATATATATATAGTGAAGAAACATTACCTAGTGATGTACCATAAGTAATCAGTAGTATCATTTGTGACAGATTTCTGGTCCATGAGTTTTGGAGCAATCAAATCAACAGTACCTATGATTTTCGAATCTATCATTTGTACATACGGCTCCTCCCTCCATTGCCATTTCAATCTAGATTCTTCTTCATTACGTTCCTTCTTCATCATTATAGATGTTTGAGCATTGACCTGATCACAGTGAGACAACAAAATTAACTAGAATTTTAGTAACATTTTCTGCATAAAGTTTAATAGTCGTATGTGTAACAAAAAAATTGGAAAATTGATATTATATTAAAAAATTTAATCATTATTTTCATCACCTTTGCAGTGTTATAAGCTTCTGAGTCACAGTTTGGAAGAATTGAAACAGACCAAGCAGGAACGTTGTAATCACTGTTTTTGAAATTAATTTTAGCATCCATCGAAGGATGTCCATTTCCAATGAAGCAAATTGATTTTCTAGCATGTGTGTATTGCGTGACCTATCAAAGATAAAAATGAATATTGTTATCAAAATATTATTCACATGAATTCAAATTAATTTACAAGAGAGAGTGAGATAAACTTACTGTAACCATATTGCCATAATCTGAATCAGACATGTAACCATGAGTTAAGACATCCTCTTTAGACTTTAGAATCTTATGAAGTTGTCTAAGATGACCCCACTTTGGTTGATTCAAGTTGCCTTATACCAAGAACAAATTTCCTCAAATTAAATAAGGTAATAAATTTTGAAATTAAGAAGAAACTTTGTGTATGGATGAAGAATGTCACTAACACAATGGAAGTCATATAGTTTATTCAATAAAAAGAAAATAAAATTGTTAGAAATGTATTCTTTACCATATTCATCCAAAGGAGCATCATAGTCATATGAAGTAGTAACATATGGCCCTCCAGCACTTCGTCCAAAATTAGTACCACCATGGTACTGGAATGAATAAATAAAAGGCCCAATATTAATAACAATACAATTTTGTTACAATTAAATGATGTATATACGAGCAAAATAATTACCATGTAATAATTTTGGAATGTGCCACCAGATTGAACAAACCTTGCAACTGCATAAGCAAGATCCTCAGCAGTTCTATGACGAGTTCGCCCACCCCAAGTCTTAGACCTAAATGTGCAAGGCATTACACAATTTAGATTGAAAATTGAGAATTTTGTCTGTCTACAATGTTAATAACTTAATAACAAACAAATCATCAAATTTTAAATAATGTTACACTGCCTCATTGAATAACATTACAAAACACTCTCACACTGATAATACGTCAACATTAAAATAAAAATAAAAAATACAATAAATAATTATTTGAAATAAAAAACTAACCCGCCAGTCAAAATTTCTGTCCACATCTTGGGTTCATCGCTAACGTTAGGTATGAATTGATCACAATAATAACCATCACACGTGTTAATCTAAATTTGGAAAGAAATAACAACTCATTAGCCACCGAATCCGAAACACGAAGTAATAAATAAAATAATGAACTTTGCATAATTTCAAATTAATATTAGATTATAATAATTATACATAAATATTGTAAATTCTAATAAAAGAGATGGAAAAAAAGCATAAAATAAGATAGGCAAATTGTACTGTGAATATATGATCAAGAGATTTTAAAACGAATATAAAAAAATCATTGTAAAAATTTATTATACAAGTAATATTAAATTTTATATGTTATTTAAGTGTAATGGTTTATTACCATGGAATCGGGAGCATCATTTTGTTGAGACATGACCCAAGGAATACCAATTTCAAAAGACTCAGCTAATTCAGCGCACCATTTCACATATTCTTTTGCACTGTCACCATATGCACTCATAACATCTCCATACTCATCTTCGATCTTTTTTGTGTATGCAAAAATTATATACAAATTAAGAATTAGAATATACTAAAGGTATATATAATCAATGAGAAAGAAAAAAAATCAGAAAAATAAAACCTGAGAAAGAATAATGGGTCCTCCTTGTGAAGCAAATAGATTTTCTCTCTTCAACATGTTCACTATTAAAGTGGTAAATGTTTTCATCTCATGCTATAATCAAGAGCAGATCAGTTAGAATAACAGTGGAAAAGAAAAGAAAACACGTAGGAGATTATCGTAGAATTAAGCATATAAAACATAAAACTTGAATATATTTTTACTTTTATAAATTTAAGTTTGGGTCCCAAAATTTCAATTTGTTGTTTTTGTCCCTACAATTGACTATTTTTTTTTAAAAAAAACTACAGGGATTAAAAATAATAAATTTAAATTTAAGGGATCAAAATTATACGTGACATGAATTTACTGAAAAAAAATTAAGATAAATATAAAAGACTTACCATAAATGCAGCATTATGTGCTCTAAGTGTCATGTTATGCCTATTAACAGTATGCAACCAAACCGGAAGTCCCCTGTCAATAGAAAACAAAAAATTCTTTATTTGAAATCAATATAAATTATATGTATTTAATAATATGAAAGATAATTTGTATACTAACCCGTGGGTCCAGTCACCATTTATGTATGGACCAAATCGAATCATAGCATAAAGCCCTTCGTCTTGAATTGTTCGAATGAATCTTATAAGGTCCAGATTATCCGAAAAATCATACTGAAATTTTTATGATAAAATTAAGCAAAATAAATTTTTGACAACAAAAATATATATAACAGAAACTTTTTCAAAGTCCAAACAAAAAAGAAAAACCTTGCGAGGTAAAGGCTCATGGGCATTCCAGAAAACGCTAGTTTCGATCACATCCAGTCCTCCTTCTCTTGCTTTACTAATCAAATGTGGCCACATCTGTCAAATATATATTAGAAATATTAATATAACAAATTAAGTGTATTTAATATTATCAAACATTAGTAATTAATAATTTGAATTTTTTTTACTCAGAAACTATACAAAAAAATAAAAAAATTAGCTCACATCAGGGGTGCTGCGAGGATAATGAATGGAACCAGAGAACAAGAGTCTTCTCTTGCCATTAATTTTAATAGCTCCTCCTTCGTATGAAACCTCATGTGCATTGATTCCTAAGCTAATCAAACACAAACACAGCAAAAAAATTGCACTCAAAGAACACTTTCTCCCCATCATTGTAACTCAGAAATCACATGCTACCAAGAAGAGGCAAGAATTAATTCATGTGAGTATAGTCTACGTTCTAGCTTCTATTTATAATAAAAAAAATTAAGTAATTGAAGATACTTTGTTCTTTAAGAGATCATTTTAAATTCAAAAAACCGTTTTTTTTTAACAATAGTATCAAATTTTTTAACAACATGTAATTAACTACTCATCTTGTGAAGTTTGAAATTCAAACAAAAAACAAACTCTTGAAATTTGAAAACTAAAATAAATAACCTTTTCAATTGAGATCCAGCGTATTATTTATTATTTTCATTTTAATATTAAATATTTTTAGATTACAGATCTAAGAAGAAAATAATCAAAACTAATAATATAAAATATAACTAATATTCAACTCTTAGCTTCAAATATATTAATTAACATTTAATATATTCAAAATAAAATTAAAATTAGTAGTTACATATAACTCTATTTAAAAGCTTAAAATTATGTTTATATAAAACTCAATTAATTATTTAAAACTCTATATATCAAATTTTTCCTTTAACTTATGCAACTTGTATTCTTGACATATAGATCCATTTAAAAAGACTAAAATGGTATTAGATGGTAGAGTATTGAAACTTAGATTAATATCCTAATTAGTATTATATTGTAAACTATTGCATTTTACCTTATGCATGTGATCCATGTACATTGTCTAACATATAGTTAATGAATCAAAGTTGCACAAAAATTATTGCAAACTCTCTATTGTCTTTTTTTTATTTTACCCTTTATTTCACGTAAAAAAGTGTAGTATAAATTATAAAAATGGATACAAATAAAAAATCTACTTAAGCATAACAAATATTTAAATTTTAGTTTCAAAAATATAAACTAAATTATATAAATCATAGAAGGGAATAAATATTCCAATTAAAAAAATAAATTAAATTAGTCCATTACAAAGGACTAAGATAAGAAATTATTCAAAACTAATAATTTAAAGCCAGTTGTTCTCTATAATTACGTTTACGTCACAGTGGACCTTTCAAAAGCATCGATTTAACCCCATCGCTGAGATGCTATTATTTTTTTAAATTAAGCTTAACTCCATATATTTTACGCAAAAAAAATTCGTAAAGAATAGAGACATTGTACTCATATATTGGCTATGAAAATAAAATGTATATTACTGCTGTAACTTTTATTGACCTACTAATATAACAAATTTTAAAAGAAATATAATAACATATTTAATTCACAACTTCAACACATTTATTAATATTTAATATTTTCAAAATGAACTTAAAATTAGAAGTTATTAGAAATTTATTGAAATAAAATTCCTGCAATTTTTATTATTTTACAGTTTTATATGTATTAAGTTATCTAATTTTTCTATCCTTTAAATTTTAAATAAAATTAATTCAAAAATAATATATAAATAAGTAAGTATATGTATTGTTTATATTTTATTTTAAAACATATTAATATAAAATAGAGTAATATATTAAAATATTTTATGTGTTAATGTAATTTCAAAACTATTGAAGTATTTTATTTTAAATTACTGGTAAACAAATTATATATTAGTGGGCAAACAGTCTTGACAGTATCATCTTGACGGTAACGTCTTGACGGTATCTATTTAAAAAATTAATAATGTATTTAGGGTAGTTTAAAACATATTATTGTTGGAATTTTATGTTTTTTTTGGGTGAAATCATCCCAGTCAAAAATGACTTTAATGGAGTTGTTTAGGTTAGGAATGATTTTAAGGAAAACAAATCATTCTAGAAAAGTCACTTTTAGAAAAATTATTTTTTACATCAGTTATGTGATAATAGATGTAGAATGTAATTTATATGTTTATATATATAAAAAAGTTGTGACTTTATATTAATATTTAATAATTCAATTTAATATTTAAGATTAAAAATATTGATAAAAAATAAAAGATTAAAAATTTAAAAAGAATAAAATTAAAATATAAAAAAGCAAGAGACAAACATTTAATTAAAAAAGTAAAATTCTATATATTAGGAACACTTTTTACATTGATTATTTACAAAATCAATATAGAAAGTTTACATTCAACAGTTTCTTTTTTTTATTCATGTTTTACATAGATGATTTAAGATTAGACGAGAAATTAACTTTTTTCTTTTAAAGTGATCATTTTGGCCATTGCCACATGTGGCCCAATCACCAATGGAGTCGTATGGTACTCCAACAACTCTAATGAAGTCGGTTATACATGTGATGACTTCACTTGGAACAGAACGTCTTCCAATCATACAATGTTATGTGGATTCCACCATTTGAAGTCGTTTGAGTGGTGAATAACTCTGGTTTTGTGAAGTCGTAGGGTCGCCAATAATTTCACTAAAACATAACCATTTTGGTAATTAGTTTCTATTTAAGTCTAAATTCGTAAATAGTTTTCTATTTAACCTCCTTTATGTCAATCACCCTACTTTTGTATTTACACATGTGTATGTGGATAATAGTTTTAAAGGGTCCATTTTGAAAATTAATGACACACTTGGGATTAATTTGAAACATATTACAATTGAGTTTGTTAGAGATGACATCGTCCAAGCCACGAACGATTTCAGTGGAGTCAACCAAGCCTCAAACAACTTTAAGGAAACAAACAATCCTAGAAAAAAAATCACTTTTTACATAAGTTGTGCAAGATCCGATGTAAAAAGTAAATTATATATTTTATATATATATATATATATATATATATATATATATAAATAAGTCAAATATTTGCTACACGACATGATTATATTAATATTTAATAATTTAATTTAATATTAAATTTATTGATAAAAATATAAAATATTAAAAATTTAAAAATATTAAAATTAAAATATAAAAAATTAAGAGCAAAAAATTTAATTTAAAAAAGTATTCCGCGTATAGTTGGTAGGAACACATTTTACATCGGTTATTTACAAAACTGATGTACAAAAATTACACTTAACAATTTCTCTTCCCGGTTCATTTTTTACATCGGTTATTTAAGAACAGATGTAGAAAATTATTTTTTCAAAAAGGCCCAATCAGTCACTGCCATGTGACCCAATTATGAATGGAGTCGTCTGACACTCCAATAACTCTAATGAAGTGGTTTTACCTGTGATAACTTCACTTAGATGCAAAACGTCCCCCAATCACACATTGCTACGTAGATTCAACCATTTGAAGTTATTTGAGTGGTGAACGACTCCGGTTTTGTGAAGCCCTTGGGCCAGCTAGCGACTTCACCAAAATAACACCATTTTTATAATTAGTTTCTAACTAACTCTAAAATCGTAAAAGTTTTCTAACTAAATCCCCTTATGTAAATCACCCACTTTGTATTTATATGTGTGTATGTGGGTAATATTCTAAAGGAGATCCATTTCAAAAATTAATGATGCATTTTGGCCAGTTTGCAAGTTGTTACAGCTGTGGGTTGTTTGTGATGAAGTCGTCCAAGTCACGAACGACTTCAGTGGAATCGTCCAAGTCAGGAATGACTTTAGGGAAATAAGCAATCCTGAATAAATCACTTTTTATATCGGTTGTGTAAGAAATTATGTAGAAAGTAATTTATATATTTATATATACATGTCAAAAATATTTGCTAAGTGACATATTTATATTATTATTTAATAATTTAATTCAATATTTAAGATTAAAAATATTGATAAAAAAATAAAATATTAAAAATTTAAAAAGATTAAAATTAAAATATAAAAAATCAAGAGAAAAATATTTAATTTTAAAAAATAAATTCTATGTATAGTTGGTAGGAATACTTTGTACATCAGCTATATTCAAAATCAATGTAGAAAGTTTACATTCAACAACTTCTATTTGTGGTTCATTTTTTACATTAGTTATTTAAGAACCGATGTAGAAAGTGATATATTTTTAAAAATTTCGTCTCGGCCATACCTGTAATGACTTCACTTGGACGCAGAACGTCTCCCAATCACGCACTCCCACATAGATTCCACCATTTGAAGACGTTTAAGTTGGTGAACGACTCTAGTTTTGGGAAGTCACCGGGCCAACTGACAACTTCACCAAAATAGCACAATTTTGGTAATTAATTTCTAACTAAGCGTAAAACCATAAAAAGTTTTCTAACTAAACTCCTTATGTCAATCACCGTACTTTTGTATTAATATATGTGTATGTGAGTAATAGTTTGAAAATTAATGACGCATTTGGGACTAGTTTGAAACATATTATTACAGTTGGAGGTCATTTTGGGTGAAGTAGTCCAAGTCACGAACCATGTCAGTGGAGTCGTCTAAGCCAAAAAAAACTTTAAAGGAAACAAGCAATCGTGGAAAAATTACTTTTTACATTAGTTGTGTTACAAGCTTGCTTGGAAACTTGCATGAATTTGGCCCAATCTTCATTCTTCAATTGAAATCTCCATCGATCAAAGTAGGAATGGCGGAAGCTAAAACTTAATTCGAGAACAAGAATCAAAATTAGAAAATGGAGGAGGTTCAAGAGATGATAGGCGCCATGCAACGCATAAGCCAAGTGAGGAATCACCACAAGAAGTGATCTCCATTGATAAGATTCAAGTTTCTTAGAAGAAACCTAAGAGAGAACACTTTCAAAAGAATAGCACAAGTTATCTATTAATTTCTCAAAATTTTCCAAAAGTCGTCAACATTCAAACTTCTCTACCTATTTATACTAGGAAGTGTAGCACTAGGAGTAATTCAAACATTAACTCAGATTGGATGTGAGTCCATGGATCAAGAATGCAATCAACGTGTAGCATACCTTCTCAAGCAATAGCACACATATCACTTCCTTAGCCTTATGATCTAAATCTAATGTAGTGGTTAAAATTCAAATTAAAAGAGGTGTGTGAAGTGTGATTAAGTTTGAATTCTATTCTTAAGATTAGATCTTAATCTTAAGGTTGTAATTCAATCTTAAATGAGTGCCAAAGCAAGCCTAGCTGAATGTAAATCTCATCCTATGATTAGAATTTAAATTGAGTTAGTGGGAAGAGCACTAACTTCCCTCCAAATCTCTCTCCAACACGTAGATTTCAGTCCAAGTTTCCTAAGCTAAGTCGTGCACTCTAAGTGTTCACAAGTTGCCCAATTAAAATACTTAAAATGAATTACAAAATCAAATGAAAAATTACAAGCCCAATTTAAAGAGTGAGGTCTTTATTCTTCTTTGACATTTATCCTTAACTTTTACTCTTGTTTCCTTAACTTTAACTTGAGCATTGACCTCCTCTTCTAACTTTTAGAGTGTCTTAGAGAATTCGTTGAGCTCTTAGAGATGGTCCTCCATCAAGTTGTGTAATAACCGATATAGAAAGTAATTTATATAATTATTTGTTACGTGACATATTTATATTAATGTTTAATAATTTAATTAATATTTAAGATTAAAAATATTGATAAAAAATAAAATTTTAAAAATTTAAAAAGATTAAAATTAAAATATAAAAAAACAAGAGAAAAATATTTAATTTTAAAAAATAAATTCTATGTATATTTGGTACGAACACTGTTTACATTAGTTATTTACAAAACCGATATAGAAAATTTACACTCAACAAACTTCTTTTGCCTAGATCATTTTTTACATCATTTGTTTAAAATCCAATGTAAAAATGTCATATATATATATATATATATATATATATATATATATATATATATATATATATATATATATATATATATATATATATATATATATATATATATATATATATATATATATAAAGGCTCTCTAGGCCATTGCCACGTGGCCCAATCATGAATGGAGTCGTTGGCCCTCTAAGCCATTGTCACGTGGCCCAATCACGAATGGAGTCGTCTAATACTCCAACCACTCCAATGAGGTCGTCTATACTTGTGATGACTTCACTTGGACACTGAACAACCCTAATCACGCTCTACCATGTGGATTCCACCATTTGAAGTCATTTGAGTGGTGAACGACTCAAGTTTTTTTTTAAGTTGTTGGGCTAACTAACGGTTTCACCAAAACAACATTATTTTGATCATTACTTTCTAACCAAGCACAAAATAGTAAATAGTTTTCTAATTAAACCCCTTTACGTCAATCACTCTAATTTTGTATATATACGTGTGTATGTACGTAATAGTCTTAAGGGTGTCCATTTTGAAAATTAATGACGCATTTGGGACCAATTTTAAACATATTACAATAGGGGTTGTGATAATAACCACATTACGGTTGCTTGAATTTTGTAGGGTTGTTTTCTTGAATGATCTCGATAAGGCCACACTTCTAACCTTAGTGATCACAACAACAGTGAGTATATGAAACCCACCACCTTTGTGAGTCGAACCTTAGAAAGATTTATGAAAATTTCTCAAGACGTCCCGCCCCAACTAATTGAATGGAGCAACAACAAGTATATTAAACCTATCACCTCCACAATGTCGAAATTAGAAGGAATAGAAAGTCGTTACCCAAACTTTAAGCCAAGAAACCCAACAACAACAAATATATCAAACTTGTCACTTTTTGATGTCACAAATGGATTCTAAGAGTCTAAGCCAAGACGCTACTACTAAAGGGGAACACTCTAGTAGATAAGTCTGTTAAGTGTTGCAAAGGAAATTGCAAGACTCCTAACTAGTCAAAAAAACTAGCAAAATAAGGAATAATCCTCAAAGGGTATTTTTTCATTGATCAAAAAGTTGTCCTTACAAATTACATGAAGTTTTTATTTATAGAGCTAAGTGGATGACTGTTCATATGTTTTCTTCAGCCACTATGCAATCCATTAATCATCTAGTGCTCCACTAACATTAAGACACTTACTAAGCATTTAGTGCTCCACTATTATTGAAATCACACTTCAGATATTTTTTGTAAGCCACTAAATAATCAACTAAGCACTAATTACTCCACAAGGCAGACTAAAAGTCTCTAGATAAGGTGCACTCAAAGGTTGCTCGAAAATTGCACAAAAAATACATAATTGAAATAATTATTTCAGCCCCATCTTGGTTACATTGGGTTGGGCTTCAATTGGTGTAGCCCATCCTTGGACACCTCCAAGTAATGCATAAAATTGGACTTACGTAAATCTGATTTGCATTCCTCCTTGATCCAACTTGTATAGATCAACTTTGTTAAGGCCTTTTGCATCTTTAAACACCTTGATATTGTCATTGGACCGACCATGCTTTTCAAAGAGTCCTTCACTTCACTTGGACCAGATTTGGATTGGTTTGAATCACTGAGCTTGAAAATTCAGATTGATCATTTTGATTGTTATCAGGTTGTTTAGGTGGAAGTCGTCCAAGCACAAACGACTTTAGTAGACTCTTCCAAGCCACAAACAACTTCAAGGCAAATAACCAATCCCGGTAAAACTCATTTTTTACATTAGTTGTGTAAGAACCGATGTAGAAAGTAATTTGTATATTATATATATATATATATATATATATATATATATATATATATATATATATAAGTCAAATATTTGTTATGTGGCGTCTTTATAATAATATTTGATAATTTAATTTAATATTTAATATTAAAATATTAATAAAAAATAAAATATTAAAATTTAAAAAGATTAAGATTAAAATATAAAAAATAGATAGGAAAAACATTTAATTTAAAAAATTAAATTCTACGTATAGTTTGTAGGAACACTTTTTACATTGTCTATCTTCAAAATCAATGTAAAAAAGTTTACACTCAACAACTTCTCTTCCTAGATTATTTTTTACATCAGTTGTTTAAGAACCAGTATAGAGAATGACTTTTTTAAAACAAAATCTTCTCAGTCATTGCCACGTGGCTCAATCATGAATAATGTCGTCTAGCACTCCAACGACTCAAGTGAAATTGTCCATACCCGTGAAAACTTCACTTGGATGCAAAACATCCCTCAATTTCACACTGCCATGTGGATTCCAATATTTGAAGTCGTCTCAGTGAGGAACAACTCCAGTTTTGTGAAGTATTTGGGCCAGCCGACGACGTCACCAAAACAACACCATTTTGGTAATTAATTTCTAATTAAGTGCAAAACCGTAAATAGTTTTCTTACTAAAACCCCTTATGTCAATCACCCTACTTTTGTATTCATATTTGTGTATGTGGGTAATAGTCTTAAGGAGACCTAATTTTTAAAATTAATGACACATTTAGGGTCAGTTTAAAACATATTATAGCTAGGTGTCGTTTGGGGTGAAGTCGTCCAAGCAACAGATGACTTTAGCGGAGTCGTCCAAGCTATGGATGATTTCAAGGGAAAAAAACCAATCCTAGAAAAATCATTTTTTACATCTGTTGTGTAAGAATCGATATAGAAAGTAATTTATATATTTATATTTATAAAAGTCAAATATTTGTTATGTGATATATTGACATTAACATTTAATAATTTAATTTAATATTTAAGATTAAAAATATTGACAAAAAATATGGAAAATTTAGAAAGATTAAAATATAAAAAATCAAGAGAAAAATATTTAATTTTTAAAAATAAATTCTATATTTAGTTGGTAGGAACACTTTTTACATCGATTATTTACAAAACCAATATAAAAAGTTAGCAATCAACAACTCCTCTTCCTAGTTAATTTTTTACTTTGGTTTTTAAGAACCGATGTAGAAAGTATTTTTTTTTAAAAAAAAAGTCTCTCAGCCAATGCCACGTGCTTAATCATGAAGGGAGTTGTCTGACACTCCAACGACTCGAGCAAATTTGTCCATACTTGTGACGACTTCACTTGGATAAAGAATGTCATCCAATCACGCACTGTCACATGTATTCCACAATTTGAAGTCGTTTAAATGGTGAACGACTCTGGTTTTGTGAAGTTATTAAGCCAGGTGACGACTTAATCAAAACAACATCATTTTAGTAATTAATTTTTAACTAAGCGCAAAACTGTAAATATTTTTCTAACTAAATTCCCTGTGTCAATCACCCTACTTTTGTATTTATACGAGTATATGTGGGTAATAGTCTTAAGGGGGCCTATTTTGAAAACTAATGACACATTTGGGGTCAGTTTAAAACATATTATAGCTAGGGGTCATTTGGGGTGAAGTCGTCCAAGCCATGAATGACTTCTGTTGACTTGTCCAAGCCAAGAATGACTTCAACGGAAACAAGCAATCTTGGAAAAATCAATTTTTACATCAGTTTATAAGAACCAATGTAGAAATTAATTTATATATTTATATATATAAAAGTCAAATATTTTTTATGTAACATATTTATATTAATATTTAATAATTTAATTTAATATTTAAGATTAAAAATATTGATGAAAATATAAAATTTAAAAAATTTAAAAAGATTAAAATTAAATAATAAAAAACAAAGAGAAAAACATTTAATTAAAAAACATAAATTTTATTTATAGTTGGTAAGAACACTTTTTACATTGACTAATTATAAAAACGATGTGGAAAGTTTACATTCAAAAATTTCTCTTCCTGGTTTATTTTTTCATCAATTGTTTAAGAACAGATGTAGAGAGTGATTTTTTTTGAGAAAAAGCCTTTCGTACCATTGCCACGTGGCTCAATCACGAATCGAGTCATCTGGTACTCCAACGACTCTAGTAAAATTGTCTATACCTGTGACGACCTTACTTGGACGCAAAACGTCTCGTATCACGCACTGTTACATATTTTCCACAATTTAAAGTTGTTTGAGTGGTGAATGATGTAAGTCTAGATGGTCACCTAAGAGGGGGGTGAATTAGGTTCACACGTTTTTTCCAATTAAATCGGTATTTCCTTAAAAGGTTCTTCCCCAAATATTAAACCAGATAAATTAAAACAATAGTGCAACGGAAATATAAAAGTGAAGGAATAGAGAGAACCACACATAGATTTTTATACTGGTTCACCTTCCACCACCGAAGGCTACGTCCAGTCCTCCGACCATTGTCAGAGATTTCTCTTCACAATCAAACAGTGTAGAGTTACAATCTCACCCCGAGATCTCTACACCAACACTCAAGAAAAGCACCCTTTTTCTTGATTACAAAGCCCTTACCGAACACTACGGTAATCAAATACCATTTCACCGAACGCTACGGTGAATAACAATCTTTCACTGAATACTACGGTGAATTCACAACAACAAATGTTCAATATTGGAGAACAGAGTACAATGACTATTTCAATGGTAGGTTGAATCCTACAAAAAAGGTTTTCATATGATATGATAATTAAGGCTCAAAAGCTTTTCTTACTTTTAGAATATGAAAGACATTGAAAGTTTGTTTCAAGGATGAATAAGATTATACAAATCAAGTCTCTCGTGTGTCTCTTCTTTTCTAAATCTGAAAACTTGTTTAAATAGGTAATTGTAACATTTCAAAAATGTTTAAAAAAAGAGCTGTTACAAATTTTCAAAATTTCAAACTTGTAATCAATTACACAACTGTCGTAATCGATTACAACAAGTAAACGTTACCCATAATTCAAATTTTGAATCATGTAATCGATTACTGACTTTTGGTAATCGATTACAAGAAGCTGTTTATGAAAATCTGAGAATCTGTGAACTTCGTAATTGATTACTGACTTTCTGTAATCCATTACTAACTCTTGAAAATTGTTTCTAAGTTAAAAAAAATGTATTTTTACTTGTTTTAATTCTTGAACCATATTTTACTTGTTTGTAAACTTAAGAGCCTTAAGCTATCATATCATAGGGAGCACTTACTTTTTCTAGGTGAATACTTGAACCTTTGTAAATTTAAGCTATTCTTGATAAAACCTTGGTTCTTTGATTTTCTTCACTTTTTCTTTCTTTTTGTTGATGTCCTTTTGTCTTCATCAAAACCCAGCCATGAAGTCAAAGAAAGATTTTCTCCACAATCTCCCCTTTTTGATGATGACAAAACATCTTTGAACAATCAAGCATTTTAAGTTTCTCCCCCTGTCTTATACATCTCCCCCTTTGTTTTGGAGTAAAATAATATGATCCTGAAAATATCAATAAAAAAAAACAACAACCTTTCTCCCCCTTTTTGACATCATAAAAAAGAATAAAAATGGCTGACAATGTATCCAAGATATATGTTGACAGGAACATAACAAGACACAGTATGCAAATTTTGTTTATCCCCTTTTATATGTGAGGAGCAGCCATTGTCAAGATACCACATGTTTCTTTCTGCCCTCATGCATTCCTACAAAACAGCTAAAAAGGGATTTTAGGTACCCAAGGTGATTTGGGTCCTTGAGGTTTAGTGCCTTTCCCAACCCATATGTATTGCTTCTTTGGTACTCCATATTTTCTAACATTGCACACATTAGAAGTATGTCCAGACATATTACAATAATTGCACACATATTTCATTTCTGGAGCATGATTATTTCTAGGAACATAGTAGTTTTTTGTTCTAGGCTTATATTCATTGTATCTTTTGTAAGTTCCTAGAGACTTTGATTTATTGTATTCAGACCTTTTATTGGTGTCTTGATCACTAGCTTTTACAAATAAAATTTTATTTCTTGTGTTTGATTTCTTTTGTGGAGTATATCCTAATCCACTTCTATCACTAGTGTTTCTTTGAGTATTTAAGATATCATCAAGACCATGCTTACCTTTTTCAATTTTACATACAATCTTATGCAGGTCATCTAGTTTAGATTCAAGAGATTTACACTTGGAACATGCATCTAGATTTTCAACTTTATTTTTTAGTATGTTCAACTCATCTTGCATGCTTTTATGAGAGGTTTCTAAGGAAGAAATTATCTTTTTCTGTTTAGCAAAAACCTTAGAAAAATTTAAGCATAGTTCATCCAAGTTTTCAAAAGCATGTTCTAGGTCTTCATAAGATA
Source organism: Hylodesmum podocarpum (assembly GCA_026586105.1). NCBI lineage: Eukaryota > Viridiplantae > Streptophyta > Magnoliopsida > Fabales > Fabaceae > Hylodesmum > Hylodesmum podocarpum. Next base: position 1,262,036 of record JALJEV010001341.1, read on the forward strand.
GTTTATTGTTACTAACCTCGTCATTTTCCTCATCAGAGTTGTGTGATGCCATTAAGACAATTTGTACTTCCTCAACTTCAGATTCAGATGAAGAACTTATATCATTATCTTCCCATGCTATGTAAGCCTTTTTGCCCTTCTTATCCTTGTTGTCTATCTTGTTTCTGAATTCATTCTTCTTTCTTTGAAGATTTGGGCAATCGAATTTTATATGTCCGGGTTCTCCACATTCAAAGCATGTGAAGTTTTGAGAAGCGGATGAATCATTTCTCTTTGTAAATTTCTTTGGATGTCCATATTTCATCCCTTTCCATTTTAGAAACTTTTCAAAATTTTTGACTAGTCGATTCATATTTTCATCTTCAGAATCTTCTTCATAATTGTCATCTTCTGAAGGCAATTGACTTATGCTTCCTTTCTTTTTCTTCATGTTCCTCTAAACGATTTAATTCCATTTCATGCTCTTGTAGTTTTCGAAATAGTGTTGCTTGAGACGTATTTGCTAGGCTTTTCTTTTCAGAGATTGTAGTCACTTTTGGTTGTCATGCCCTTGTTAGAGATCTCAACACTTTCAAGTTTAAATCTGCAATTGAAAAATCCTTACCAAGAGCAATCAAGTGATTAGTTAGATGAGTAAATCGTTTTTGCATGTCTAGGATTTTCTCTCCAGGAAGCATTCAAAACATCTCATACTCTTGCGACAAAGTGTTTAATTTTGATCTCTTGACTTCTTTAGTACCCTCATGGGTTATCTCTAAGGTATCCCAAATTTTTTTGGTTGATTTACATGTTGAGACTCTAAAGAATTCATCCATTCCTAAGGCAGAGGTCAATATGTTCATGGCTTTAAGATTATATTGAACTCTCCTTTTATCATCTTCACTCCATATGTTACTAGGTTTTAATTCAGTGTTTTCTCCTAGTTGTGTTATAGGTATAAAGGGTCCTTCCTCTATAGCTTTCCATATTTCAAGATCTTGGGCTTTTATAAAGATCTTCATTTTTATTTTCCGAAGTCATAATTGCTGACCATTAAAACATGGGGGTCTATTTACTTTAAACCCTTCACTTAAAACTGGTCTAGAAGAGGATGCCATCTAAGGATCTTAGGATTAACTTTCCTAAACCTGCTCTAATACCAATTGTAAGTCTAGATGGTCACCTAAGAGAGGGGTGAATTAGGTTCACACGCTTTTTCCAATTAAATCGATATTTCCTTAAAAGGTTCTTCCCCAAATATTAAACCAGATAAATTAAAACAATAGTGCAACGGAAATATAAAAGTGAAGGGATAGAGAGAACCACACATAGATTTTTATACTGATTCACCTTCCACCACCGAAGGTTACATCCAGTCCTCCGACAACTGTCAGAGATTTCTCTTCACAATCAAACAGTGTAGAGTTACAATCTCACCCCGAGATCTCTACACCAACACTCAAGAAAAGCACCCCTTTTCTTGATTACAAAGCTCTTACCGAACACTACGGTAATCAAATACCCTTTCACTGAACATTACGGTGAACAACAATCTTTCACCGAACACTACGGTGAATTCACAACAACAAATGTTCAGTATTGGAGAACAGAGTACAATGGCTATTTTAATGGTAGGTTGAATCCTACAAGAAAGGCATTCATATGATATGACAATTAAGGCTCAAAAGCTTTTCTTACTTTTAGAATATGAAAGACATTGAAAGTTTGTTTCAAGGATGAATAAGATTATGAAAATCAAGTCTCTCGTGTGTCTCTTCTTTTCTAAATCTGAAAACTTGTTTAAATAGGTAATTGTAACATTTCAAAAATGTTTAAAAAAAGAGCTGTTACAAATTTTCAAAATTTTAAACCTGTAATCGATTACACAACTCTCGTAATCGATTACAACAAGTAAACGTTACGCATAATTCAAATTTTGAATCATGTAATCGATTACTGACTTTTGGTAATCGATTACAGGAAGTTGTTTTTGAAAATCTGAGAATCTGTGAACTTCATAATTGATTACAGACTTTCTGTAATCGATTACAGTGTAATCGATTACTGACTTTCTGTAATCGATTATTGACTTTCTGTAATCGATTACTGATTTTCTGTAATCCATTACTAACTCTTGAAAATTGTTTCTAAGTTAACAAAAATATATTTTTACTTGTTTTAATCCTTGAACCATATTTTACTTAACTTGTTTGTAAACTTAAGAGTCGTAAGCTATCATATCATAGAGAACACTTACTTTTTCTTGGTGAATACTTGAACCTTTGTAAATTTAAGCTATTCTTAGATAAAATCTTGGTTCTTTGATTTTCTTCACTTTTTCTTTCTTTTTGTTGATGTCCTTTTGTCTTCATCAAAACCCAGCCATGAAGTCAAAGAGAGATTTTCTCCACAAATGGCACTAGTTTTGTAAAGTTGTTGGGACAGCAAATGACTACACCAAAACAACAACATTTTTGTATTTAATTTCTAACTAAGTGGTAAACCGTAAATAGTTTTCTTACTAAACCACCTTAGGTCAATCACCCTACTTTTTTATTTATACTTGTGTGTGTAGGAAATAGTCTTAAAGGGGCCATTTAAAAAATTCATGAATCATTTCAGGCTGGTTTAAAATGTATTATAGTTGAGGTTTGTTTAGGGTGAAGTCGTCCAAGCGACGAATGAAGTCAGTGGAGTTGTCCAAGCAAACAATGACTTCAAGGGAAACAAGCAATCCAAAAAAAAATCCTCTTTTACATCAGTTGTGTGAGAAGCGATATGAAAAGTAATTTATATATTTATATATGTAAAAGTCAAATATTTGTTATGTGACATATTTATATTAAAGTTTAATAATTTAGTTTAATATTTAAGATTAAAAATATTGATAAAAAATAAAATTTTAAAAAATTAAAAGATTAAAAATAAAATATAAAAAATGAAAAGAAAACCATTTAATTTTAAAAAATAAATTCTATGTATAGTTGGTAGGACCACTTTTTACATTGGTTATTTACAAAACCGATGTAGAAAGTTTACACTCAACAACTTCTCTTCTTGGTTCATTTTTTACATTGGTTGTTTAAGAACCGATGTAGAAAGTAATTTTTTTAAGAAAAGGCCCTCTTAGTCATTTCCAGGTGGCTCAATCACAAATGTAGTCGTCTGGCACACCAACGACTCTAGTGAAATCATTCATACCTGTGACGACTTCGTTGTGATGCAGAACGTCCCTTAATCACGCACTGCAACATGTTTGCCACAGTTTGAAGTCGTTAGAATGGTGAATGACTCTAGTCTTTAAAGGTCGTTGGGTCAGCCGATGACTTTACAAAAACCACACCATTTTGGTTATTAATTTCTAACTAAGCGTAAAACCGTAAATAGTTTTCTATCTAAACCTCCTTATATCAATCACCCTACTTTTATAGTTATACGTGTATTTGGGTAATAGTCTTAAGGGGACCCATTTTGAAAATTAATTACGCATTTGGGGCCATTTTGAAACATATTATAGTTGGGGGCTTTTTAGGGTGAAGTCGTCTAAGCCACGAATAATGTTAGCGGAGTTGTCCAGGTCACGAACAAATTCAAGGGAAATAAGCAATCTTGGAAAAAATCACATTTTACATCAGTTATGTAAGAACCGATGTAGAATGTAATTTTTATATTTATATATATAAAAGGAAAATATTTGTTATGTGACATATTTCTATTAATATTTAATAATTTGATTTAATGTTAAAGAATAAGAATATTGATAAAAAATAAAATATTAAAAATCAAAAAGATTAAAATTAAAATATAAAAAATCAAGAGAAAAACATCTAATTTTAAAAAATAAATTTTATATATAGTTGGTAGAAATACTTTTTATATCGGTTTTTAACAAAATGTAGAAAGTCTACACTCAACATATTTTCTTCTTGATTCATTTTTACATCGATTGTTTAAGAACCGATGTAGAAAGTGATTTTTTTTATGAAATCCCTTTCAGTCATTGCCACATGGTTCAATCATAAATGGAGTCGTTTGACACTCCAACGATTCTAGTGAAATCATTCATACTTGTGACCACTTCACTTAGACACTGAATGTTCCCTAATCATGCACTGCTACATGGATGCCACAATTTGAAGTTGTTTAAGTAGTGAACGACTTTATTTTTGTGAAGTCGTTGGGCCAGCTGACAATTTCACCACAACAACATCATTTTGGTAATTAGTAAATAGTCGTTGGGTCAGCCCAATATTGTAAATAGTTTTCTAACTAGACCTCCTTATGTCAATCATCCTACTTTTGTATTTATACGTGTGTCTGTGGGTAGTAGTCTTAAGAGGACCCATTTTGAAAATTAATACATTGGGGGTAGTTAGAAACATATTATAGCTGGGGGCTATTTAGGGTGAAGTTGTCCAAGACACAAATGACTTCAGTGGAATTGTCCAAGCTACGAACGACTTGATGGAAAACAAACAATTTTATAAAAACCACTTTTTACATAAGTTGTGTAAGAACCGATGTAAAAAGTAATTTATATATATATATATATATATAATTCAAATATTTGCTATGTGACATATTTATATTAACATTTAATATTTAAGATTAAAATTATTGATAAAAAAATAAAATATTAAAAATTTAAAAAGATTAAATTAAAATATAAAAAATCAAGAGAAAAAAAATTAATTAAAAAACTAATATTCTATGTATAGTTGGTAAGAACACTTTTTACATTTTATTTACAAAACTAATGTAAAAAGTTCATACTCGACAACTTCTATTTTTTACATCGATTGTTTAAGAACTAATGTAGAAAGTGATTTTTTAAGAAAAGGTCTTGTCGACCATTGTCACGTGGCTCAATCACAAATGGGGTCGTTTGACACTCAAATGACTCTAGCGAAGTTGTCCATACCTGTGTTGACTTCACTTAGATGCAAAACGTCCCCTAATAACGCAATGCTATGTGGATTCCACCATTTGAAGTCGTTTGAGTGTTGGATAATGTCTTAGATTTGGTAAAGTTGTTGGGCTAGCCGATGACTTCACCAAAACAACACCATGTTGGTAATTAGTTTCTAACCCTAAAATTATATCCAAGTCATGAACGACTTCAAGGGAAACAAGCAATCTTAGAAAAACCAATATTAAATCAGTTGTGTAAGAACCAACGTAGAAAGTAATTTATATATTTGTATAGTTTAAAGTCAAATATTTTTTTTTGCGACATATTTATATTAATATTTAATAATTTGATTTAATATTTAAGTTTAAAAATATTGATTAAAAATAAAATATTAAAAATTTAAAAAGATTAAAATTAAAATATAAAAAAATCAAGAGAAAAACATTTAATTAAAAAAACAAATTCTATGTATCGTAGAAACACTTTTTACATTGGCTATTTATAAAATCGATGTAGAAAGTTAACACTTAATAGCTTCTCTTTCTGATTTATGACGCATTTGAGGTTAGTTTGAAACATATTTCAATTGAGACTACTTGGGATGTAGTCGTCCATGCCACAAACGACTTCAGTGGAGGCGTCTAAGGCATGAACGACTTCAAGGGAAACAAGCAATCTTAGAAAAATCAATATTACATCAATTGTGTAAGAACCAACGTAGAAAGTAATTTATATATTTATATATTTTAAAGTCAAATATTTTTTTTGCGACATATTTATATTAATATTTAATAATTTGATTTAATATTTAATTTTAAAAATATTGATTAAAAATAAAATATTAAAAATTTAAAAAGATTAAAATTAAAATATAAAAAAATCAAGAGAAAAACATTTAATTAAAAAAAACAAATTCTATGTATCGTAGGAACACGTTTTACATTGGCTATTTACAAAATCGATGTAGAAAGTTTACACTTAATAGCTTCTCTTTCTTATTTATGGCGCATTTGAGGTTAGTTTGAAACATATTACAACTGAGACTATTTGGGATGTAGTCGTCCAAGCCACAAACGACTTCAGTGGAGGCGTCTGAGGCATGAACGACTTCAGGGGAAACAAGCAATCTTAGAAAAATCAATATTACATCAATTGTGTAAGAACCAACGTAGAAAGTAATTTATATATTTGTATATTTTAAAGTCAAATATTTTTTTTTGTGACATATTCATATTAATATTTAATAATTTGATTTAATATTTAAGTTTAAAAATATTGATTAAAAATAAAATATTAAAAATTTAAAAAGATTAAAATTAAAATATAAAAAAATCAAGAGAAAGACATTTAATTAAAAAAAAACAAATTCTATGTATCGTAGGAACACTTTTTACATTGGCTATTTACAAAATCGATGTAGAAAGTTTACACTTAATAGCTTCTCTTTTTGATTTATGGCGCATTTGAGGTTAGTTTGAAACATATTACAATTGGGACTATTTGGAATGTAGTCGTGTAAGCCACAAACGACTTTAGTGGAGGCGTCCAAGGCATGAACGACTTCAAGGGAAACAAGCAATCTTAGAAAAATCAATATTACATCAGTTGTGTAAGAACCAACGTAGAAAGTAATTTATATATTTGTATATTTTAAAGTCAAATATTTTTTTTAGCGACATATTTATATTAATATTTAATAATTTGATTTAATATTTAAGTTTAAAAATATTGATTAAAAATAAAATATTAAAAATTTAAAAAGATTAAAATTAAAATATAAAAAAATCAAGAGAAAAACATTTAATTAAAAAAAACAAATTCTATGTATCGTAGGAACACTTTTTACATTAGCTATTTACAAAATCGATGTAGAAAGTTTACACTTAATAGCTTCTCTTTCTGATTTATATTAAATAGTGATTTTTTTTTTCAAAAAAATAGGGTTGTCTAAGTCATTGCCACGTGGCCCAATCACGAATAGAGTCGTCTAACACTCCAATGTCTTTAGTGAAGTTGTCTATACCTGTGAGGACTTCACTTGGATACAGAACGTCCCCCAATCATGCGCTTCCAGGTGGATTCCACCATTTGAAGTCATTTGAGTAGTGAACGACTCTGGTTTTATGAAGTCGTTATGTCAGTCGACTATTACAAATCTGGGTGATGGGTCTTACTCAACCCTACAAAACTAGCTTGTAAAGTGAGGTTTGCACCCCACTTATATACATGCAACAGACCCTTTCTCTAGGCGATGTGTGATTTCCAACACACCTCCTTCACGCCAAGCATGGAGACAGTGTTCCAATGTCGGTTCGACAATGGGGCTCGATAAATCCACCAAACAATCCCCAACAACGAGGCACAACGAATCCCCTACAATGGGACACAAACAATCTTGGGATAGACTCTGATACCATGTTAGAAATGTGGGTTATGAATCTAACTCAATCGTACAAAACCGGTTTGTAAAGTGAGGTTTGCACCCCACTTATATACATGCAACAAGTCTTATCTCTAGGCGATGTAGGATTTCCAACATCGACAACTTCACCAAAACAACATCATTTTGGTGATTAGTTTCTAACTACGCCCAAAACCGTAAATAGTTTTCTAATTAAACTCCCTTATGTCAATCACCCTACTTTTGTATTTATACGTGTGTGTGGGTAATAGTCTTACGGAAGTCCATTTTAAAAATTAATGACACATTTGAGACCAGTTTGATACATATTTGATGCAAATCCATGATGATTTGAGATGAAAACTCCATGGACTTGTAAGGAAATGCCCCAATTTTCATTCACCAACCATTAATCAACACCAAACAGCGGAATGAACTCAAGTAACCAAGCACCAAAGATTGAAAGAAAAGCTAAAAATGGAGAAGATAGAAGATGGAGAGCGTCATGATTCAATCAATAAGTTCTGAAGTGATGAATCGCCACTTGGATGCTAGGATCAAAGATAAGATTCAAGGTTTCAAGAAGAAAACCCTAGGAGAGCTCTTCTCCTTTCAAGAGAAACAATTCTCAAATTTCATTAATTTTGACCAAAAGTGAGTACAATAGAAATGTTGACCAATTTAATGAAAGTGTGATGGGCTAAAGTTAGAAATCTGAAATTTGATGGGCCTAAGGTTACAAGGCCCAAATTCAAGTCTTAAAACAAATACATAATTGAAAGAAACTAATAGGCCTAAACACTTAAACAATTCGCTGAAAAATCCTGACAACATCTAAACGTTAACTTCAAGTTCATTTTCCTCCAAGATGAAATCCGAACTGAGCTTTGGTATCTTCATAGATTTTGTATCCCTTTAAGTCTTCTTTAAAATGACATAAGATCAACTTAATTGAAGTTGTGTAGTTTGAGTTATGCTCGAAATGCTAAACCTGGTCAGACACCCAAAAAAGTAGCAAATTTCAAGCCCAATTTAAAATGTCTTGGCCAAAACTCCTTAGTCACTAAATAGGTCCAAGACTTCTTAAACAAGTATTAAACTAATTACAAACTAATAAGAAAATTACAAGGCTTAATTAGCCCAAGTCTTGACTCTTGAAGAATTGACTTTTAACTTTGAGTTATTGACTTTAACTTGGTCAACTCTTCTTCTACTTGAGCTTCAATTCTTCTTTGCATTACTCTTGTAATTCTCATGCTTGAAGATAGTCCTCCATCAATATTACAATTGGGGGTTGTTTGGGGTGAAGCCGTCCAAGCCACGAACAACTTCAAGGAAAACAAACAACCCTGAAAAAATCACTTTTTTACATTAGTTGTTTAAGAACGAGTGTAAAAAGTAATTTATATATATATATATATATATATATATATATATATAAGTCAAATATTTGTTATGTGACATATTTATATTAATATTTAATAATTTAATTTAATATTTGAGATTAAAAATATTGATGAAAAATAAAATATTAAAAAATGAAAAAGATTAAATTAAAATATAAAAAATAAAAAAAACATTTAATTAAAAATAAATAAATTGTATGTATAGTTGGTAAGAACATCTTTTACATCGATTATTATTTACAAAATCGGTGCAGAAAGTTTACACTCAACAACTTCTCTTCTTGATTCATTTTTTACATCGATTGTTTAGGAACTAATGTATAGAGTGATTTTTTTTTAAAAAAAAGTCTCTCTCAACCATTGTCACGTGGCTCAATCACAAATGGAGTCGTCTGACACTCCAACAATTCCAATAAAATTGACCATATCTATAATGACTTAACTTAGATGTAGACTTCTCTTAAATGTAGAAAGTCTCTCAATCACAAGCTGCCATGTAAATTTCACTACGTGAAGTGGTTTGAGTAGTGAACGATTCCAATTATAATAAGTCGTTTGGCCAGTCGACAACAACAATACCATTTATACAATTAGTTTCTAGCTAAACCTAAAACAACCGAGAATAATTGTCTAAATAAACTCCCTTGTGTCAATCATCTGTGTGTATGTTGTATGATTAGAACTAATAACACGAGACCGTCATTATATCACGGTAGAAAAAATCCATTTGACACGGATTATTTATTGGTTTCCATAAGTCTATATTTAAAAATAAATTAAGCTTAATTCGATAGTTTTAATTTTCGAACAATACTATCAAAATTTTTAATAATATATAATTAATTACTCAACATATGAGGTTTGAAATATAAAAAAAACTTATAAAAATTTAGAAATCAAAGTAAATACCTTTTCAAATGAGGTATGGGGTATTATTTATTATTTTCATTTTAATCTTAATGTTAAATATTTTTGGAGTACACATCTAATAAGAAAATAATCAAAACTAGTGATATAAAGCCAGTTGCTCTATGTAACTACGTCATGGTGGATCTTTCTAAAGCATCGATTTAACGCCATGACTGAAATGCTAGTTTTTTAAAACTATTAATCTTAAATCCATATTTTTATATAAAAAAATTGGTAATGAATAAAAAATATTGTACTTTGTATATAAAACTATTGGCTATGAAAATAAAATATATATTACTGCAGCAACTTTCATTCACTAACTAATATAATTTTTTTTTAAAATAATATAATAACATATTTAATTTAAAATTTCAATACATTTATTAATATTCAATATTTTCAAAATGAACTTAAAATGAATAGTTATTAAAACGTTATTAAAATAAAATTCCTGCAAATTTTATTATTTAACAGTTTTATCTGTATTAATTTATTTAATTGAACTATCCTTTTAATTTTACATAAAATTAATTCCAAATAATATGTGTATTTCTTTATTTGGATTGAATTTCTTTAAACAATGTTGTTGATGATCAAAGGTAAAGTAATTTTATGAAACGCCGAAGTATTTAAAATTGGATTGAATTCCTTTAAGTAAAACTGTAGAAAAAAAATTAATATTGTAAGAAAGATAAAATTTACATGTTATTCAAATTTAAAGGAGAAAATTCAATGTATCTACTTCCTAGCCTAATTATACCCCAAATGAAGACTGTGAATCAAATCCTAAATGCCCTCATCTTTAGAGGAAGGTTTTGGGCCACTAGAGCTTAGGTCGTAAGCATACTCAATCATGTTTGCCTTCATTTTTTAGAGTAGAAATTGGGTCATTATTGCTCACCTTAGGAGCAAGGGAGGAATTGTTGAGCTTGGCCCAATTGGTGTTTTTAGACCCAACCAGGTTGGAACGTGTATCTGACTCCTTTCACCACCCTTATTGCTAATCCACTTCTTCACGCCACCCTTATTTCATGTTATTCGCAGTGAGCTTCCACCACTATAGTCTTATCCATCATCTCCTGCAAAGTCTCAAATTCATCGAACTGTCATCTTAGTATTGATCGTCAGTTTGAATCCTTGGTGGAACATGCACATTAACATATCGTCTCTGAGGTGTTTATCAGACCTCACTATGAGTTCAAATGCACGATAGTAATCCATCACTGAACCTTCAAGCAAAGGAGCAGCCAGATTGAAGCCGCTCCAAGTTTAAAGCGTCGGCGAAGATCCTGTTTGAAACGGAGCCAAGTGTGAAAGGACGATTGAGTCTCCTGCCACTCGAACCATGTAAGAGTCTTCCCTTGGAGAGCAAGCATTGCGTAGTCTAACTTGCGTTTGAGCCATCAAATGGTGGAACTTTGATTCTCCTTTTGTGATCAGTGTTGTCTTGGATCTCGATGTAACACCCCTAGTTACTACAAACGCCACAACATAAAATCTCCATGGTTCGGGGAAAATAAATACGCCATTAAACGAAGGGAATTAACTTCATTTCATAAAGTAATTACTAGAGTGAGATCTCACAGCTACATATGTCTTCACAATTCAAAAACACTCAAATAACGAAATATCTAGAGAATTTTTAACATGTATAAATAGAAGCAACTACTGAAAATCAAGAAAGTAAAAACAAGGACTACAGTATGCCAAGTCCTCAAGCAATCGAGCTCCTTTCCTAGAATACGTTATTTTTGCCTCCAACAAACTGCTCACCCGTTTGCGGGGTCATCACAGGTGTCAACCACAGACATAACACAGGGTTAGTTCACATTTTAATAATAATGACAAGACCAACAAGAACAGCTCAACACAAGGAACATAAGAAGGTACACACACTCAATTCAAAATTTATCAAAACCAATCATATCATGCAACCTAGTATGATGCATGCTACTCGCAATTCCCTCTCATGTCATGTGGTACCATTAAAACCATTGAGCAATGTCTAGGAGTACATGTCACCTCTAACACTCTCACTAGAAATACTAGACAGTTACATTCAGGGCAACCAGTGTTGCAAAGGGAGTCACTTCCCACTCTTGGTGATGAGCCATAGTGGAAGCTTTCCCCACCGCGAATACCCCCAAAGTCCTAAGCCATTACATCGACCCGTCAGGGACCAACCGTTCTAGTTCCATTCATCCTCATTTTTCGAAAATATTTTCGTTTCACTTAATATTCATGATAATCGTTATCAATTTCTCAAAACGCGTCATGCCTCTTACGCATGTCCACCAGGGTAACCTCACGCTTCTCCCGCGAAAGTAGGCATCCATCCCTCTCATTTTCAACAAACACAAAACCGATTATCATGAACCTAAGCAATTTATCAATACAACATGCCCCCACAAAATTAATCTCTCACCCCATATAACTCAGCTCACATAACAAAATATTTAATACAACAAAATCCAATAAGATCATCATACACAAATAATCATATGGAAATGGAAACAGTTAAGTAAGAAATATGACATATAGTTTATCATAAAAACAAAAACAAGAATTAAATTAAACCTCGTACACTTCCAATCGCCAATTAAATTAAATCAAATAGACACAATACAATAATTACAATAATAATACACACAAGAATTCAATTCACTAATAAAGCTAATCTAAACGACTAAAATAACAAAAAAGAATCGTCACTAAAATGACTTGCCAAGATTAAAATAAGATTTAAAATAAAATAACTTAACTTTTATATAGTATAAAAAGGGAACAATTACTCATGCGTATTAATGTATTTCTTCCACAACTTGGAACTTTGCCATTAAAATAATAGAAATAAAAAGATAAGGCTAGAGTGAAATCAAAACAACATATAAATGTCTAGGACATCAGAGTATATGACGAGGGAAATTGATTTTCTTTAGGGATCTAATTAAAATTTGATTGCCTTCAGTAACATTTAATTTCATTGGTGTAACTATTTGCACTACAAAATTCCATTATTATTTGACAATTAAACTAGAAGTCTTCCTTATCCTTTCCTCGCCTTCCTCGCCGAGTGTCTTTCTAGCCTCTCCTTACCACCACAACCATACAATTCTCAAATAACAAAATCAACGGATGCACAACAAAAATAAGAAGAAGGAAATCACCATGAACAAACCAAACACAAAGGTAGTGTAGTAGAGGCACCAGGTTTAAGCTATCGAGAAAAAATAAAATAAAAAGGATCTAGCCACTAATACTCAATTCAATCCATAAAACAAGGCGAGTAATACTTAATTCAATAAATAAAAGGTCACCAATATTCAAATTAACAGGACAATAAAACGTTGATCCAAAGCAATAAACAATAAGAAAAACTGAGCATAAAAAAAAAAATAAAAGGAACATTGTAGTAGAGAAGACGAGAATTAACCACGATATAAAAAAAAAAATAAAATTAATAATTATTATTAAAATAGAGAACACCCTGACTTGAAAGTAAGTCGATCACGTGCAATTGAAAAACTAGGTATTGATCTATGTTCACAATCAGAAATTAGATCTCCTTGTTTTTTGTTTTGGAAGGTAGGTTTGAAACACATGAACAAAAAGAGATATCTGAGGATGGGGAAAAGATATAAAAGAGATTTGATTTGAATAGATTTTCTGATGAGAATTTGCAGCAGCCCACTCACCCACTCCCTTGAGATGTTCTGATTTCTTTTATTTTATTTATCTACCCACTCACGTAAAACTTAACCACTCCTTGTAAAATCTAACCACTCCTTTAAATATTTTGATTTTACTTTATTTTATTTATTTTTTATTTTTATTTATTTTATTTTATTTTATCTTATTTTCAAAAACCAGGGTGTTACAACTCCACTCCCCTTAAAAAAATTTCGTCCCCGAAATTTAGCTAAGGATAAGATTACCTGGCTACAACTATTACTCCTAACTTTACCACCCTTTAATGGTTTTCCTTTTCTCGCTCACTTCATTTACTCTTAACTTAACTCTCTATGATACTCCACTCTATGATACTCCACTAGGCTTCCCAACTTCTCTCTTGACTACTATATACTAGGTATTATATTGTGTTACTTGGCTAAGTCGTAGTTCTTCCTATGGATGTAAGACATCACCCTTGATTTTATTTTTATTTTATTTTTTCACCATTGAAAACATCAACTTTGTACTGGTCTACTTCTCTAAGATCTCTACTCTTTCCTAAACATAAAAGAAATGACTACTTAACCTACACAACTTGACTTCTAATTGCTAAGGCTCGCAACACCAGTCATTTGTTAAGGTCTCTAAAGGCTTACGTTTAAGGTACGACTACTACTTTAGTCTATCTTCACCACTTTCTTGGTAGTCTAGCACACTCTTAATTAGGGTCATAACTTCACTAGCTTGTCCTCACCTATGCCGAAATATCTTCAAAGAAGAGAAAAATTGTTAAGGTAACTCCTAATAATACCTCTTCCTATCTTCACATTTATGTCCTCTTATGTCTCACACCACATATGGCACCCTTTTAAACCAAAAGGCTTTTGAAGGATCTCTTCCTTATTTTTCCTATAGTTACCTTTTACCTTTCTTAGGTTGATACAATCCTGAACTCATTCCAAACCCAAAGTACACATCCATTAAGCACCGTAATCTAGTATTACCACTCAAGGGTCATTCAAGGAAGGATACCTAAAATTCAACTAGTTTGTTAAAACTACTCTAAGAATAGATTTAATATCAAAGGGGCTAAGGTTAAAGTCATCTTATTTGGGCAATCTATGACTTCATATGATTAACGTGATTTAACTTGGTTACAACCCTACACACAACATTGTGAACAATAGACTATTACCTAACTAATTAAAATGTCATTGAAAACCAAACTTAAGTTCCATGCAATTGGTGTGACTCACCTTTTCCATACCAAATATACTTAGACATATTATAAAACACATCAACCATATACAAATATCTTCTAACACATTATGCGACACATCACACCAATAAGCATATATGTTAAATATACATGATAGGAATGACTCAAAATCAAGCTAATAACATTATAATTACCACATTATCATCAAGTGTGCATTTGAGCATATAACAACCATTAGCCACTTAAACTGCATCAATAATTTTATCCAATTCTACCTTGTACTTTTACCCACATATGGTATAATTCAAATCCAAATTGTTATTCATCTGAAATATGCATTAACAGAACTATACATGCTCAGTACATGGTTATTAATAGTTTTAACAAAAATAACATAAGGCTTAACACTCCCGCTAATTCAAACTCCTATAGACTTTTATAAAAGGTTCTCACTTTTTTTTTTCTTAAAAGAAATGATACTGATTTTTTTTTCCCAAGATTATATTGTGTCATATTTCAATTGGTTTGGTGAATATTGTGGATAACAATTGTTCTTCCTACGTATACTCCTATAGCATACAACTCTTGGAACACTAATAACATAGAGTTGTCATATGAGGCACACATTAAAAAAAAATTGACCAACACAAAAAGAGTTGTTTTGCCAAAAATATGTGTAAGTTATATGACTTATAATTGCAAGGTCCGCAACATATCAGCATGATTGATAAAATGGCTAATAACATGAAATGGCCATAAAACATGAAACAAAATCAAAACATTAAAATCCTATCCTCATACTTTTAAGCTACTAAATGAATCCACACAATAAATAACAGATAAAACCTTTGATCTATCAAGATAAATTAAGGGAACAACGGACATTAACATTTAGAGGTAAAGAAAAAAAAAATCTAAATTAGCACTTCTTAAATGTGTTTCAAAAAGAAAGAACTCTAATAGTCAAAGGCATAGTGAAAAGAAATAGGCTGCAACATATTAGACGAATCATTTACAATATTCAATATAAATATTTTAGACTTAGAAAATGCATAAGACCCAAACAAGATTAAAATCATAAGTTATTTCTGAGAGTATGAAGTATCTATCTCATATGAATTGAAATACCCATGAACAAGTAGATTCAAGAAAATGTATATCTAACTTGTAAGAATAAATATTTCTTACTCTTTATAACATTGGTCACAACAAATCTAAGGGGGTGAATTTAATGCTTTTGTTAGACAAAAAAAAAACAAAATGATAATAAGAAAAGACCTTACTAACAAGAATAAGAGCTTGTTAAATCAAATTAGTCATGAAAATAATGACATGAAATTATAACAATAGTAAAAAGGAAAGGATTGCAAAGATATAGTAAAGAGCTTTGTAGGTTCTTTAAGTTAAACATACCAAAGGTTATAATCTTAATACAAAAAAATGTTCTCTTGAAAACAAAATATACAAAAGAAACTAAACAATTTTAAATTTCCATTGGGTAGAACAATTTAATTATGAATCAAGGACTAAAACCTTAAAATGGGAGTGTCTAAATACTTTAATAATAATAATATCAACTATTAAAAAATAGAGCTTGTTATATCCTAGGATCAGAAATAAACACAATTAACATAAAACTTACTAAATAAATGGCTTAACATGAGAAAAATTTCTATAACATGCTTTGAACTCAAAATCCTAGAATAGAATATGCATTAATTAAATTCAAATGAAAAACAAAGAAATAAGAAAGTATGACAGTTTTTTTTTAATCAAATTTAAAAGCTCAAACTCGAAGTTAAAATTGCTTCCTTAGATAACAAATTATAAAATTTTACCACCCTAGATATTCCTCTACTAACCCATAACAATATAAAACAATAAAAATACAACAGAAACATAGAATTGACAGGGAAATAAAGAAGTCAGACTCCTTATCAAATTTTTGACAAACTAATTTTACAAAATCAATCTTTTAACTCAAACAAAACTTCCTTTACATAAACAATTGCATTCCTCAGGGAGATACACATTCATTTCAATAAGTCCCTTCTCAACTCTCTCACTCACCTTTAGTTCGTTAAATAGTTAAGCTCCCATTTGTACTTCTAACCCATTTACTCAATCATAAAAATCATCTATCACAAACACAATTCTTGATGTCTTGGTTGGAAATCCATAGTAATTTCTAATTATTTTTTTTTTTTAAAGAATGTTAGCCTTCAAAAGACAACAACATCACATTTTTATATTTTTAATTTAGCCATCTTCTTTCCTTAATTAATGTTCCTTACATTTGTTATAACTTTTTAAATCATATCAATTAACATGAACATTTCTGACATAGGCACATGCAAGTTAAATGCATGAACATGTGAAATTTCCAAAGCATAGTACACTAGCAATAAAGAAAGCATAACACTAGATTGACAAGGAATAAAAAGTAAATCCTAATCAAAGTGACATACATTACCTACTTAAAACAATACATACAACAAAAATCTCTGGATGTAGTATACTTAATTATAACTTTTGCTTGCCATAGGGTCTTGCTTGCTACATTAGAGGTATCGAGGTGGCCAATCTCAATATCTCACATGCGAGCAATTAAGACTTATGGTATAGCAATTCACAAAATCACCCAAACATAATATTCATGTCCAATCAAAATCACACTAAACATCTCATAATACATCAAGGTACACATAAAAAGCATGACAAACACATAACTCACAAGCCGATGAAATTAAACTTAAGCTCTGATACCACATTTGTAACACCCCTAGTTACTACAAACGCCACAACATAAATTCTCCATGGTTCGGGGAAAATAAATACGGCCATTAAACGAAGGGAATTAACTTCATTTCATAGAGTAATTACTAGAGTGAGATCTCACAGCTACATATGTCTCCACAATTCAAAAATTCTCAAATAACGAAATATCTAGAGAATTTTTAACATGTATAAATAGAAGCAACTACTGAAAATCAAGAAAGTAAAAACAAGGACCACAGTATGCCAAGTCCTCAAGAAATCGAGCTCCTTTCCTAGAATACGTTATTTTTACCTCTAACAAACTACTCATCTGCTCACCCGTTTGCGGGGTCATCACAGGTGTCAACCATAGACACAACATAGGGTTAGTTCACATTTTAATAATAATGACAAGACCAACAAGAACAGCTCAACACAAGGAACATAAGAAGGTACACACACTCAATTCAAAATTTATCAAAACCAATCATATCATGCAACCCAGTATGATGCATACTACTCGCAATTCCCTCTCATGTCATGTGGTACCATTAAAACCATTGAGCGATGTCTAGGAGTACATGTCACCTCTGACACTCTCACTAGAAATACTAGACAGTTACAGTCAAGGCAACCAGTGTTGCAAAGGGAGTCACTTCCCACTCTTGGTGATCAGCCATAGTGGAAGCTTTCCCCACCGCGAATACCCCCAAAGTCCTAAGCCATTACATCGACCCGTCAGGGACCAACCGTTCTAGTTCCATTCATCCTCATTTTTCAAAAATATTTTCGTTTCACTTAGTATTCATGATAATCGTTATCAATTTCTCAAAACGTCATGCCTCTTACGCATGTCCACCAGGGGTAACCTCGCTGCTTCTCCACAGCAGTAGGCATCCATCCCTCTCATTTTCAACAAACATAACTGATTATCATGAACCTAAGCAATTTATCAATACAACATGCCCCCACAAAATTAATCTCTCACCCCATATAACTCAGCTCACATAACAAAATATTTAATACAACAAAATCCAATAAGATCATCATACACAAATAATCATATGGAAATGGAAACAGTTAAGTAAGAAATATGACATATAGTTTATCATAAAAACAAAAACAAGAATTAAATTAAACCTCGTACACTTCCAATCGCCAATTAAATTAAATCAAATAGACACAATACAATAATTACAATAATAATACACACAAGAATTCAATTCACTAATAAAGTTAATCTAAACGACTAAAATAACAAAAAAGAATCGTTACTAAAATGACTTGTCAAGATTAAAATAAGAGTTAAAATAAAATAACTTAACTTTTATATAGTATAAAAAGGGACCAATTACTCATGCGTATTAATGTATTTCTTCCACAACTTGGAACTTTGCAATTAAAATAATAGAAATAAAAAGATAAGGCTAGAGTGAAATCAAAACAACATATAAATGTCTAGGACATCAGAGTATATGACGAGGGAAATTGATTTTCTTTAGGGATCTAATTAAAATTTGATTGCCTTCAGTAACATTTAATTTCATTGGTGTAACTATTTGCACTACAAAATTCCATTATTATTTGACAATTAAACTAAAAGTCTTCCTTATCCTTTCCTCGCCTTCCTCGCCGAGTGTCTTTCTAGCCTCTCCTTACCACCACAACCATACAATTCTCAAATAACAAAACCAACGGATGCACAACAAAAATAAGAAGAAGGAAATCACCATGAACAAACCAAACACAAAGGTAGTGTAGTAGAGGCACCAGGTTTAAGCTATCGAGAAGAAAATAAAATAAAAAGGATCTAGCCACTAATACTCAATTCAATCCATAAAACAAGGCGAGTAATACTTAATTCAATAAATAAAAGGTCACCAATATTCAAATTAACAGGACAATAAAACGTTGATCCAAAGCAATAAACAATAAGAAAAACTGAGCATAAAAAAAAATAAAAGGATCATTGTAGTAGAGAAGACGCAAAATTAACCCTAATAGCAAAAAAAAAAATAAAATTAATAATTATTATTAAAATAGAGAACACCCTGACCTGAAAGTAAGTCGATCACGTGCAATTGGAAAACTAGGTATTGATCTATGTTCACAATCAGAAATTTGATCTCCTTGTTTTTTGTTTTGGAAGGTAGGTTTGAAACACATGAACAAAAAGAGATATCCGAGG
Organism: Hylodesmum podocarpum; assembly: GCA_026586105.1. Taxonomy (NCBI): domain Eukaryota; kingdom Viridiplantae; phylum Streptophyta; class Magnoliopsida; order Fabales; family Fabaceae; genus Hylodesmum; species Hylodesmum podocarpum. The sequence goes on from JALJEV010001341.1 coordinate 1,281,482, forward strand.
ATGGGGAAAAGATATAAAAGAGATTTGATTTGAATAGATTTTCTGATGAGAATTTGTAGCAGCCCACTCACCCACTCCCTTAAGATGTTTTCTTTTATTTTATTTATCTTCTCACTCACATAAAATCTAACCACTCCTTTAAATATTTTGATTTTACTTTATTTTATTTATTTTTTATTTTTATTTATTTTATTTTATTTTATCTTATTTTCAAAATCCAGGGTGTTACACTCGACGCTAGCCTAGGATCGTCAATCCTCAAAGTGGTTATCCTCTCCATGGTGTGAGAATGTTGCTGGCAGTTCATCAATTCTTCCAGCCTCTTCATCATGGTCTCCATTATGCGGTCCTATTCCACTCAAAATCTGCTAGTTGATATTCCAACCCATTTACACGGTAAAGGGAAATCTGGTGGTAACCATACACATGAAAAGTACCCTAGATCGAAAATCTGATGCCAAATATAAGGTTCCTAACTGTATCTAACAGAACCAAATAATGTAAAACAATAGATATAAACCAATGAGTATGTTATTAATCTATTGTGGGGAAAAGAGTACAATATAAAAACTTGGCTTTCAAGAGGCCAATTCTTTTCTCTAATTTCACTTCACTATTTTCTCCTATCCTCCATAAAAGCTACTTACTTTCTATTTATATCCCTCTTCTCTAATTAACTCTTAGATTCACGGTGTCTTCCTTCAGTTATTTTTCTTTCCTCTCCTATGTACGTATATTTAAAAGGGGTCATTTCTTTATGCCGCTCATGTTTGTTGAGGGTGTGTTACATATTCACCTATTTTAAACGGAAGAATATGATTTGACATGAATCAATGACAACTGAATTTTCTGTTGATCAGGATACTCTCGGCTTTGTAAATGCCACTGGTAAGAATATTATTTTTCCCATGTTTTGTTGGTATTTCTTGTCATTGTTTTTAGTACTCAATGTATAAGACATCTGTGCATCATGCCTGTATATAGCCAGAAATTGACTAGTTTTCCAAACCTTTATTCCTGTGTTGTTGAAGGTATAGGATCTAATTCATGATCTTTAAAAGAATCAACATATATGAGACCATGGTCAGTCGCATGGATTATTAGCTGGTTGTTGCATTTTTGCCTTTTTAGTTTTACATATACTATGGTACCGTTTGACATTTTTTTTTTTTTTTTTTTTTTTTTCTTTAAAAAGTTATATAAAATTTAAAAAGTCAAAAGTAAGAATTTTAAAAAATAGGTTGAAATTGTTTGTATTCTAAAAGTCTTTTTTTTTCAATTATTATTTTGCAAACTAAGTTGTTCTTTTAAAATAATTTTTATCGTAAAGTGTTTGGTCCAGATTTTAATTATGAGTAATTTTTAAGTAGAATATTTTTTTTTTTCCAGACTGTAACTTATGTCTATGAACCGATGAGTTTTATTTCTTTCTCTCTTATTAATTACAAGAAAGACAAAAATGAACCGTATATAATGACGCTTTGATGCTTAAAAGCGTATAATTTTCTGGATGAGTTGGACCCCGGAAAAGCATACTAAGAGTTACTGCAATCAGAAGATTTATTTTAATTTGTTTGTTTACTAGTGATGGTAGTTTTTATTTAATTTGGACTCTCATTATGATTCGTAATATGTTTTGTAGGTAATTTGTATAATTGATATAAATAGAATTAATGTGTGTAGCTTGAGGATTATTGTGAAGATGATGTTTTTAAACTCCTCAGTTGAGTGATCATAAACACGATATAGTTCAGTTTGAACATATTAAGTTTTATGGATTTACGGGGGCCAGACCACAATTCCGCATACATTGAAGACATTGTCTTTTTACGGAGGCACCTTTTTGTTTCTTCTTGGATGCACCAACGTGCTAACATCAGAATTTTTTATTTTTTTTATTTCTGAACCAATTTTAACAGTGAATTAATTTCTGACATTTAGTAATGAATTACAGTGATAATCGAAAGTATGGAATAGATTTTTGAAAATTATTTTTAAATTTATTTAAAAGTGTAATTAAATATTTTTATTTATTTTAATTTTTAAAACATATTTTACTTAAGTTAATTGTGTACTTAATAGCCGTAGATAATCATATCATAAAGAGTAATGATTAGAATTTTTTTTAGCTTGTCTTCTTCTTTTTAATAATATTATTTTGTCTTTTCTTCCTTTTTATTAATATTATTTTGTCTTAATATTATTTTGTCTTGATCACCATGAAGTGAGATAGATATTTTCTTCATAATTAGGGTTGGGATATGTAGCAAAAAAAATTCCAGAATCACATATCTAGGTGATTCCGAAATATGAAATCCGACAAACAGTTTAAAACGAGTTACACGTTAACAAGCTTTCACTTTCATAAATTATTGTCGTACGTCAACAAAAAATTTACTGAACAAACATGAACAAAGGGATAATGGGTGAAAGTAGAGAATTAGAGGGTGAGGTGGGTATGAGAAAAATGCATGATGAATACATCTAGATGGTCAAAAGTAATGAAGAATATTTATGCTATTTTCGTAAAAGGAAAATGTATAAAGAAAATTACAGGATGCAAGGGAAAAATACTCCTTCAAATAAGTAAAACCCTAAGATTTAAATCATCTAATTATTAGAAAATTTGAATTGATTTAATTAATTTGATTTAAATTTTCAAGTTTATTGGTAAGAAAAACTTAGGCCTCAACCATGTAACAAATTTAATATGTATTTAATTTATCATTAATATTTTAGTCTATATGTATTACATAAAAAAATTATTAATTTTATATAATTTAAATTTTTAATAAATAAATAAATTTAAGGTTATATAATATATTATAATTAATTATAATTTATAGCAAATAAATATATTTATTTGACCATAAATATAAGTTAAACAAGTTAATTGACAACCCAATCATAAATTTTTAAGAGTTTTGGAGAGCTCGAATAAATCTTAATTATTATAAGTTATGCATATAATAGTGAGAATAAGATTGTTTAAAATTTGATTTACTGACAGGTAAGAACAAGAGATTTTAAAATTTAAGTTACAGGCAAGATGATCTTACTCTAAATAATATTTTAAACTTTAAATCATGAAGATGATGTATTTAAATTTGGATTGAATTTATAAATATTGCAGATGGAAACTAGAGTAATTTTATTAGTAAGAAAAACTTAACCCTCATAGTTAATGTAACCAATTTAATGCGTATTTAATTTTATAATTAATATTTTATTCTTTGTATTAAAAAATTATTAATTTTATGGAATATTTAAAATTGGATTGAATTTCTTTAAATAAAACTGTAGAAATCAGATTAATATTGTATGAAAGATGAAAATTACATGTTCAAATTTAAAGGAGAAAATTCAATGTACCTACTTCCTAGGCTAATTATGCACCCAAACGAGGGTTGTGCATCAAATCCTAAATAAACTACAGAATTACAAGCGAAGAATTAAAGAAAGTAAAATCCTAGCTGACAGACATTAAAATCTAAGGTTTCATCATCTCGTCGCTGACTTTTGTGTCACAAAGTGCTTCAACTGCAAATCTATTTTGAGCAACTTTACACTTGGTACCTCCAAGCATTCTCTCTGAAACTTGAATAGAGCACTTATCCTTCCCAAGGCATTTCTGCAAATTAACCAAAAATGGAAACAGAAAATTAGCTAGGTACTACAATTTTATTTTAGCAAATGGTAAAGTACCAAGAAGAAAATAAATATTATGACATATATTACCTTTTTAATGGCATTTAATGCGTTACGAGATTCACAATGGCCTTTTTGAAAATATCCACATTCACCTTTAGGCAAACCAAAGCTAGCAAAATTAATTTGAGATATGACTTGATTTTTATTGCATGCTAACTCTAATAGGTTCCCTTCATAAGCATTTGCACAAATTTTGCCAACAGTTACTGTGCTAAATTTGACATTAAAGGGGTGGCCTCCTAATTCCTCAAATAAGACCAGTGTGTTTTGATCATCCTCCCGAAGAAATGAACGTGGAACATGGTACCTTATAATATATAAAATTAATTAGTTAGTGTCATTTAATTATTAATGTATTAATCATCATTGCATATAAATATAAATATAAAAAAAATTTCACATAAAAATATTTGATTTGATTACCATCTCTGGGAAGGTTGTCCACACTCTGACAAGCATTTGTTGTCAGTGTATTTACCACGATAATCACATATTGGAGAGCAACCATCAAGGTCTGCAATGTGGCTTGGCCAGTACCTACCAATGCTGTTACCATTTACCCAAGCTTCACCCTTTCCTAGTCCACTCAAATCAACTACAACTGGATCATCACCAATCGGACTTTTGAACATTGTCTACCACCAAACATATCAATCAATAACTCGTTAGTTAATTTCATCCCACAAAACATTTTGTGCGAATCCATTTCAATAAAATAACTTAAATTAACAGTTAATTAAAATTTATACCTTATACCAAACAAGGATTCTATTCGATGGAATATCATGCGTATACCATGTTTCGAGGCTATTCAGATACTCGTAATGCTTCTCATGCTCACCGTGCAATCCAACTTTATAATACCATTCATTCTCTTTGCTGAGATTTTCCACTATCTCATTTTCTCTTCATAATCAGAGTCATTAGTATCTGCCACCAACTCTACGGGACCATGAACACCCACGTCGACTCTATCAAAGAAAGCACCACGGTTCTATGTGTGTATATATAAAAGCAAAATTAGTTTATACAATCAAATATAAACATCAACAATAAAAATAATGTCAAAAGTTTTTTAATTAATTGCAATTCCAATCACAGTTTAGTTATGCAGAGTTCCGTGCAAAAACATTAGTAAAGAAATTATTGATAAATATCATACATGGGTCACAATTAGAACCTTTAATATCTGACAAACAAGATATGTTAGACTTACTTTTAGTCCAACAGTGCTACTGAGTAGACTTATATCATTCTTCCCAACAACCAATCTGATCTTGGGCTCATAAACAAACTTGAAATGTCCATATTTAGCGTAATGGGTACCTGTGAGTGAAAAAACAATGGATAAAATTTTAATTCATTGATTGAAATAAAATAATAGAAAGTGCTGAGGATATTTTGCTCTGAAAAACTTACCAATATGTTTTCCATTAACAAATACATGAAGCACATGCCCACTTGTGTTCACCTTTAACTTGTATTCTTTCGACCATTTAGGGTCAATAGCTTGGATGTCGAGGCTGTGAAAAATTAATTTTTCTTGTAAATTAGCAGGTAATTATGCTAATTGATACACCACAATACAAAATTATATAATGATGAAACATTACCTAGTGATGTACCATAAGTAATCAGTAGTATCATTGGTGACAGATTTCTGGTCCATGAGTTTTGGAGCAATCAAATCAACAGTACCTATGATTTTCGAATCTACCTTTTGTACAAATGGCTCTTCCCTCCATTGCCATTTCAATGTAGATTCTTCTTCATTACGTGGATCTTTTTCCTTCTTCACCATTATAGATGTTTGAGTATTGACCTGATTTCAAATCATGTAAGTTACTACTTTTCAAAAGCAAAGTAATATATTATCACAAGAAGGCCACAAAATTAACTAGAATTAGTAACATTTTCGGCATAAAGTTTAGTAGTCATATATGTTAAAAAAAAAAGGGGAAAGTTGTTATTATATTAAAAATTTTAGTTATTATTTTCATCACCTTTGCAGTGTTATAAGCTTCGGAGTCACAGTTTGGAAGAATTGAAACAGACCAAGCAGGAATGACGTAATCACTGTTTCTGAAATTAATTTTAGCATCCCTCGAGGGATGTCCATTTCCAATGAAGCAAATTGATTTTCCAGCATGTGTGTATTGCGTGACCTATAAAAAATAAAAAAGAATATTGTTATCAAAATATTATTCACATTAATTCAAATTAATTTACATAAGAGAGAGTGACATAAACTTACTGTAACCATATTGCCATAATCTGAATCAGACATGTAACCATGAGTTAAGACATCCTCTTTGGACTTTAGAATCTTATGAAGTTGTCTAAGATGACCCCACTTTGGTTGATTCAAGTTGCCTTATACCAAGAACAAATTTCCTCAAATTAAATAAGGTAATAAATTTTGAAATTAAGAAGAAACTTTGTGTATGGATGAAGAATGTCACTAACACAATGAAAGCCATATAGTTTATTCAATAAAAAGAAAATAAAATTGTTAGAAATGTATTCTTTACCATATTCATCCAAAGGAGCATCATAGTCATATGAAGTAGTAATATATGGCCCTCCAGCACTTCGTCCAAAATTGGTACCACCATGGTACTGGAATGAACAAATGAAAATATTAACAACAATATAATTTTGTTACAATTAAATTATGTATATTCGAGCAAAATAATTACCATATAATAATTTTGGAATGTGCCACCAAATTGGACAAAGCTTGCAACTGCATAAGCAAGATCCTCAGCAGTTCTATGAGGAGTTTGCCCACCCCAAGTCTTATACCTAAATGTGCAACGCAAACACAATTTAGATTGAAAATTGAGAATTTTGCCAGCATACACTTGTTAATTAATGACTTAATAACAAACAAATTATCAAACTTTTTAAATAATGTTACACAGCCTCATTGAATGACAAGTCTCATTGAATAACAGTATAAAACACTCTCACATAGGTAACAAGTGAACATTAAAATAAAAAAATAAAAGATACAATAAATATTAATTCAAAATAAAGAACTAACCCGCCAGTCCAATTCTCTGTCCACATCTTGGGTTTACCACTGAGCTTAGGTGTGAATTGATCACAATAATAACCATTACACGTGTTAATCTGAATTTGGAAAGAAATAACAACTAATTAGCCACCGAATCCGAAAAACAAAGTAATAAATAAAAAAATAAACTTTACATAATTTCATATTAATATTAGATTATAATATTTACACATATATAAGTAATAATAGTATTTCATAATAAATTTTTACAATATTTATTTCTAAAAAAAATGGAAAAAAAGCATAAAATAAGATAGGAAAATTGTAGTGTGAATATATGATCAAGAGATTTTGAAACAAATATAAAAAATTATTGTAAAAATTTTTTATACAATTAATATTAAATTTTATATGTTATTTAAGTGTAATGGTTTATTACCATGGAATCGGGAGCATCATTTTGTTGAGACATGACCCAAGGAATACCAATTTCAAAAGACTCAGCTAATTCAGCGCACCATTTCACATATTCTTTTGCACTGTGGCCATATGCACGCATAACATTTCCATACTCATCTTCGATCTTTTTGTGTATGAAAAAAATATATATAAATTAAAAATTAGTATATACTGAAGGTATATATAGTCAATGAGAAAGAAAAAAAATTAGATCAGAAAAAGAAAACCTGAGAAAGAATAATGGGTCCTCCTTGTGAAGCAAATAGTTTTTCTTTCTTCAACATGTTCACTATCAAAGTGGTAAATCTTTGCATCTCATGCTATAATCAAGTGGAGATCAATTAGGAAAACAGTGGAAAAGAAAAAAAAAACGAATATAGAATTAAGCATATAAAATATAAAACTTGAATATATTTTTAGTTTTATAAATTAAGTTTTGGTCCAACAATTTAAATTTGCTGTTTTTGTCCCTACAACATAAAGAAATCTCTAATCCCAGTAGTGGGGACTAATTTTTTTTTAAAAAAAATTATAGGGATTAAAAATAATAAATTTAAATTTAAGGAATCAAAATTATGCGTGACGTGAATTTAATGAAAAAAATATTTAAGATAAATATAAAAGACTTACCATAAATGCATCATTATGGGTTCTAAGGGTCATGTTTTGCCTATTAACAGTATGCAACCAAACCGGAAGTCCCCTGTCAATAGAAAACAAAAAATTCTTTATTTGAAATCAATATAAATTATATGTATTTAATAATATGAAAGATAATTTGTATACTAACCCGTGGGTCCAGTCACCATTTATGTATGGACCAAATCGAATCATAGCATAAAGCCCTTCGTCTTGTATTGTTCGAATGAATCTTATAAGGTCCAGATTATCCGAAAAATCATACTGAAATTTTTATGATAAAATTAAGCAAAATAAATTTTTGACAACAAAAATATATATAACAGAAACTTTTTCAAAGTCCAAACAAAAAGAAAAACCTTGCGAGGTAAAGGCTCATGGGCATTCCAGAAAACGCTAGTTTCGATCACATCCAGTCCTCCTTCTCTTGCTTTACTAATCAAATGTGGCCACATCTGTCAAATATATATTAGAAATATTAATATAACAAATTAAGTGTATTTAATATTATCAAACATTAGTAATTAATAATTTGAATTTTTTTTACTCAGAAACTATAAAAAAAAATAAAAAAAATTAGCTCACATCAGGGGTACTGCGAGGATAATGAATGGAACCAGAGAACAAGAGTCTTCTCTTGCCATTAATTTTAATAGCTCCTCCTTCGTATGAAACCTCATGTGCATTGATTCCTAAGCTAATCAAACACAAACACAGCAAAAATATTGCACTCAAAGAACACTTTCTCCCCATCATTGTAACTCAGAAATCACATGCTACCAAGAAGAGGCAAGAATTAATTCATGTGAGTATAAGTCTACGTTTTAGCTTCTATTTATAATAAATAAAATTCAGTAGTTTAAGATAATCTGTTCTTTTAAGATAATCTGTTCTTCAAAGATAATCTGTTCTTTTAAGATAAGATAATTTGTTCTTCAAAGATAAACTGTTCTTTAAGAGATAATTTTACCGTTTTATAAATTTATCATTTATCCACAATGATGTTTCTCGTTTTAAATTCTTTTGAAAAAATACAATAAATAATGTATTTCATTTTTCTACCATGTTTTTTATCTCTTTATTTAAATAATTCAACTACCTATCTTATCTTCAATATTCAATTCAAATTGATTCTATTAAAACAGTTAAAACACAATAATTTTTTAATGTTATCATCCAATTTTTAATTATTATATTATTGAAAAATCATTTGAAAGATATACTTGAGAGGTCAATTCTTAATTATTATATTAGTTTTTTTGAAAAAATAAAAGTTAATCTTTACTCCATATTTTTATATAAGAAAATTGGTAATGAATAAAAAAAAATATTGTACTTTGTATATAAAACTATTGGCTATGAAAATAAAATGTATATTACTGCAGCAACTTTCATTGACTAACTAATATAATTTTTTTAAAAAAATAATATAATAACATATTTATTCACAGCTTCAACACATTTATTAATATTCAATATTTTCAAAATGAACTTAAAATTAGTAGTTATTAAAATAAAATTCCTGCAACTTTTATTATTTAACAGTCTTATATGTATTAATTTATTTAATTGAACTATCATTTTAATTTTAAATAAAATTAATTCCAAATAATATATATATATATATAAGTAAGTATATGTATGGTTTAAATTTATTTAAAATCGTATTAATATACGAAAAAGATTAAAACGTTTGATACTTTTATATTTAAAGCTGTTATTGAAACTATTAAAATATTTTATATGTTACTCTAATTTTAAAACGATTGAAATATTTTATACATGAATATAATTTTAATTTTTAAGTAACCGGTAAACAAGTCATGTATTTTTATATGTTGAAAATTCAATATTAGACGAAATTTCGAGGGTGTGAAGTCCAACACTACCTAAAGATAAGACATATTGCATAAATATAAATGGGGTGTAAACCTCACACTATAAGCCGGTTTTGTGAGGTTAAGTTAGGCCCAATTCATAATTTCTAGATGGTATTAGAGTCTATCCTAGGATCGACAAAGATGTTGGACCACCCGTTGTATGGTCTATATTGGACCACCCGTTGTATGGTCTATATTGGGCCACCCATTAAATAGTTTTCACGCTCGAGAAGTTCAATCCTCGACGTGGGAGAGATGTGTTGAAAATTCAATATTGGACGAAATTCCGAGGGTGTGAAGTCTCACATCACCTCGAGATTGGAATGAATATAAGTGAGGTGCAAACCTCACTCTGTAAGCCAATTTGTAGGGTTGAGTTAGGCCCATCACCCAACGCCTATAGGATCGATGAAGATGTTGGGTCACCCGTTGTAGGTTCTATATTGCGTCACCTGTTGAATAGTTTCCACGCTCGAGAAGTCTAGTCCTCAACGTAGGAGGGTGTGTTGAAAATCCAATATTGGGCAAAATTCTGAGGGTGTGAAGTCTGACATCACCTAGAGATAAGACCTGTTGCATGAATATAAGTGGGGTGCAAACCTCACTTTATAAGCCAGTTTTATAGGGTTGAGTTAGGCTCATAACCCACGTTTCAAGTTTTAGAAATTGTGGGTTGGGCCTAACTCAACCCCACAAAATCGGTTTATATAGAGTGAGGTTTGCACCTCACTTATACTTACTCATGTGGGACTTCACACCCTCAGAATTCCGTCCAATATTGACCCTACAACGGGTGGCCCAACATCTTCATCGATCCTAGGATAGACTCTGATACCATCTAGAAATTGTGGGTTGGGTCTAACTTAACCCCACAAAACTGGATTATAGTGTGAGGTTTGCACCCCATTTATATTCATGCAACATGTGTCCTATCTCTAGGTAATGTCGGACTTCACACCATCGGGATTTCGTCCAATATTGGATTTCCAACACACCTCTCCCTCGCCGAGGATGGGACTTCTCGAGCATGAAAACTATTCAACGGGTAGTCCAATATTGGCCCTACAACGGGTGGCCCAACATCCGTCCAATATTGGATTTCCAACACACCTCTCCCTCGACGAGGACTGGACTTCTCGAGCATGAAAACTATTCAACGGGTAGTCCAATATTGGCCCTACAACGGGTGGCCCAACATCTTCATCGATCCTAGAGATAGGCTTTGGGTGATATAACTCAACCCTACAAACCAGCTTATAGGGTGAGGTGTGGGTGAGGTTTACACCTCACTTATTCATTCAACAGATCCTATTTCTTGGTGATGTGAGACTTCACACCCTCGAGATTTCATCTTCTCGAGCGTGGAAACTATTCAACGGGTGGGCCAACATATAACAGGTGGTTTGCACCCGCACTTATATTCATGCAACAGGTCTCATCTCTAGGGCGATGTGGGACTCCACACCCTTGGGTTTCCTTCCAATATTAGATTTCCACATCCAATATTGGATTTTCAACACACCCCTCCCTCGCTGAGGACTAGACTTCTCGATCGTGGAAACTATTCAACGGGTGGACCGTGGAAACTATTCAAAGATTGGTCCAACGTTGGCCCGATAACAGGTGGTTTGCACCCGCACTTATATTCATGCAACAGGTCTCATCTCTAGGCGATGTGGGACTTCACACTCTTGGGTTTCCTTTCAATATTAGATTTCCAACACACCCCTCCCACGTCGAGGACTGAACTTCTCGAGCGCGGAAACTATTCAACGGGTGGTCCAATATTGGCCCTACAATGGGTGACCCAACATCTTCATTGATCGTAGGATAGGCTCTGATACCATCTAGAAATTGTGGGTTGGGCCTAACTCAACCCCACAAAACCGGCTTATGGAGTGAGGTTTGCATCGCACTTATATTCATTCAAGTGGTCCTATCTCCAGGTGATGTGGGACTTCAAACCCTCGGAATTTCGTCCAATATTGGATTTTCAACAAATATAACATATTTTCTTAAAAATATAACAAAATATTTAACTATTAGCTTCAGTACATTATTTAACATTCAATATATTCAAAATAAACTTAAAACTAAACTTGTAGTTAAATAAAATTCTATTAAAATAAAAATTTCTATATTGTTTATTATTTAAATATTTACATGCATTAAGAACGATTAAGTTAAATTTATTTAAAAGTAAATTATACCACTTAAATTTTGATAATTGCAATATTACAGGATAGAAGTGTAAAAGATAGAACACAAGAAGGGTGGTTGAATTGTGTTACTTTAAAAATTTTGTTCCTTTCGTCTGTGAGTTTAAAGGTGTTCAAACGAAACAGTCTTAATCTTCAAAAGTTGATTTTAATGAACTGACGTTATAGTTTGATTATCCCCGTTAGTCAAACACTTAAGAAGACAAATACACAAGTATTTTTATACTGGTTCGTCTATTTAAGACTACGTCCAGTTACCCAACAACAACTGAGTTTTTCACTACAAACCGTGAAATGGTTACAAGTATTATTTGCGCCCAGCCACTTCTGGCTATTACACGATATTCTTTGAACACAGCCTTCGCATGCTAAACAACTTGGGTATTCTTTGAACAACCAGCCTCCTCAGGCTAAAACACCACACAGGTGGATTTGAAAGTGTTTTCTAAAAAGAAAGTTTCCTCTTTGTAGAGAGGGTTTTACAATAGAGAGCAGAAGTAATAGTGAGCGAATTCACAATAGTTTGAATACTTGAAGAGTGTTCGCCAATTGAACTTTGAAGAAGCGAAGTCTTTAAAAAGGTAAAGTCTTCAAATATCCGTTAGACACAGAAGAGTGTTGTTGAGCATTTTCCAAGAGAAGTCCAAAAAGGTGTCAGAGTGTACTTGAGTGATTGATGGCGTGTGCAGCGGATTAGGTAGGGTGCACAGTACTTTTTCTGACTTGTACAGAGACTTTAACAAAAAGGTGAAGACCTTTTTGAGTTGCATATGTAAGCGTGAATCCCCATACTGATCTTGGATGCTTCTAATGAGTACTTCTTAAGATTTGAAATCTTGGCGTGAGTGACTCATACTTTGCTTCATTTCTTTGGCAGACGATGAACTTCTTCATTCTTTAAGAGTTTTCGTCTTAGCCTTTCGTCTGATGACTTGACTTGAGACAGACGAATGACTTCAACTTTGAGGAGTCATCTTCCGTCTGTGTTTGTTGAGTCTGACTTTGCCTGTTGATGTTCCGTCTGGAAATGTTTCGTCTATCTTGTAATTATCAAAACTTAGAGACGTTAATCATCTTAATCTAACAATCTCCCTCTTTTTGATGATTACAGACCATACTGATAACTTTCTCAAGGAAGCATCTGCACAAGACAAAGTTAGTTAAGAACAGTTTAAGCACAAGTCAGATTTACATTAAGATGATGTTTTCTGAAAAATACCTCTTTATAAGAATCGTTACATCAATGTGATGTAAACCATATACAGTGTTACAAGGTATACAGAAAACAAATGCTCTAAGTCTAGAAGTATACATGTATAAGGCTATACAAACTAATAAAGAATCAATTAAAACAGAGCAAAAAAAATAAAAACATTTTTCTGGCTAACTCCCTCTCGACGGATAATCCCCTTTTAGACGATGGCTCCCCCTTAGCACAACCTCTCCTTCCTTCTAATTTATTCTCCCCCTTGGGCTGAGAATCATCAAAAACTTCATCAAGTAGGAGGTTTAGGCTTCTGTTGGACAAGGCCCATGACAATCTCCCTCAGCTGCTGCATCTCAGTTGTTAGTGAAACTTGATTATCCTCAAGCTTTTTGTTCTTCTTGAGGCTTTGGCTTGGATTGATTTGAGACACGAGTATGCAGCAGACGGAAGTCGCTTGGGAATGTGCCTTGCAAACTTGAAGGTTTTGGGGACAGACGGAGTCTTCTTCTCTTTCCCTTTAGCCAAAAACTTGACCAAGCAAGATCGTTTTCGGTCTAAGACGATGAAGAACTTGGTTTCGTCTGAAATGAGAGAAGAGAATTGAGATCCCAACATGAAGGGACAGTTTCTTAACTCCTTCTTTGCTCTTCTTGCAATGTGATAGAGGGAAGCCAATCTAGCTTTTTCTTCCCTTCTATAAGCATTAGCCATCAGTTTGAATGCTATGTTGTAATCTTCAGGAAGCGCATGAGCAAATTCTTCAGGGTCTTCATATTCGTTAAGGAGGATGGAGTAGCAAGGACAGATTCCTGAACAATGTGGTCTTGTCCAAGGAAGAACAATTCCAAGAGTGTGTCCTAGACCTACATACTCTGTTTGGTTCATTAGAATTGTGAAGGGTACAGGATCATGGCGATCAATGGCGTCCAGATGCCAATGAGAGCAATCTTTTGGCTCATAGATGGTGGAGCTGGGATCTCCATATCTGCAGTGGTGAAATGCAGGTGCATTGAGTTCATGCTGAACCTTCCACTTGATGTTTTCTCATAAAGGAATGTGGGGTTCATAGCCAATAGTTGGTCCTTCAATCACCGACTCAGCTAGATGATCCTTGCACTTGTTTATTTCTTCTAAACCCTTGATGTCTAAAGAGGCCAATTTTTCCCAAGGCAGACGCTTCAGCCATTCGCGTTGCTCTTCAAGGGTATAGATGAAATCTTCTTTGAAGTCCGCTAGCTAAAACAGTTTGTGATAAATGATGGGGTTGAAAAATCTCCCAAGTTGGAATCCCTTTTTACCTCTGTACTGATAAGGGTTCTTCAACTCAATATAGGGATTGTCCTTTAGAAAGCAGTCTTCATCGTCTACTAAGTAACCATCTTTAGCAGACTCAGACGGTTCACCATCATCGGAGATATCTTCAAGTTCATCTCCGAGAATCCAGTCAGGCTTGACTGGTCTTTCAGCACAAGAGCTTTCAGCAAATCTCATCATGACTAATTCGTTAAGGAACGAATAGTCAGTCTTGTACTTGGGTGGAAGATCTTCTGGATTTATAACTTCAGCGTGAGATCTCACTCATGGTGCATCCATCTTCTTTATATCAACATGTTCTTCATCAGACGAAGAACATGTGTCCTCAATAATTATTACCTCAGACGGAATCTCCATCGTCTGTAGGTAGGATGCTTCTTCAGACGCAGCAGGTATCGTCTGATCAAAGACAACGTTGAGAAGAGACGCAACAATAGGATCAGAGACAGTTATTCTATGTTCGTCTTGGAGTGTTGGCGCAAGAAACCTCGGTTGAGCTTCTTCATTTAGCATAGTCTCCAATTCCTCTGCTAACTGAGCATTGTCCTTCTGGATCTGGGTAGTCTCTTCACTATTCATGTCCTCTGAAGTTGCTGGTGCAGGCGCAGCTTCAGACGACCAATATCCTTAACGCTCTCGAGAAAAATTCTTTCTCTTTCAGCTTGAAGTAGCATAGAGACCCTTTTAGCCTCTTTTAGTTGCCTTGCTTCGTTTGTTTCTCCAACTATCACAGACGCAAGCTTCTGCTTCATTTTCTCTTTGCCTTTGGCAGCCTTTTGAAAAGCAATCTCTCTAGCTCTTGCTTTCTCTTTGGTTGCTTTCTTCTGCTTTTCTTCGTCTGTAAGGATCTTTACAGACGGTACACCCTTAGGTGATTTTTCAACCCCTTCATCTTCATCAAGGGATATCTCCTTCTCCTGCGTCTTAGACACAACATGTTTTATTCTAATAGTCCTCTTCTTCTTTCTAAGAGGCTCTTCTTGAGCATCTTCGAAAGGGACTTCAGATATGGTCACAGGTGGATGAGGGATAGGTGTTTGGGTTTGTGTTTGGGATTTGGCGCGTTTGATGCGGGCTCTGTGAGGAGGATCTTTGGTGATAGGAGAAAGAGGAATTTCATCTTCACTCTTATTGTGATGAAGAAAGCTAGGGCTTAGACGCATCTTGGCAAAGGTGCTTCCTTTGACCTCCTTTCCTTCATCATGTCATACTACACCAGTGGCATCAAACCCTTGGTTTATGATGATTTTGGAGAAGAGAGTGGCGTAGGGGATAATACTCTTCCTACGAATGTTCCTATTCCTTAACGCATTTATCCAATGGTCAAGAATGATGTGAGGAAGACTCATCCTTGCTTTCCTCAGATAGTAGAAGATGCAGAATCTGTCACGAGTACTCACATTGTCTCGTGAGCCTGTTCTGGGTGTGAAGATGTTGTAGAGAAGGTTGTGGATGACTCTGCATGTGGGATAAAGATTCCCAGATCTCAGAAACTTGGGATCTTCAGGGTCATGAGCCTTTCCATAGAGCATCTTGTCAACATGCTCCTCAGACTCTAACCTCATCCAGTCAGTGTTGTAGAAGCGCCCTTCAGCTTTGCAACTCCCAACTTCAGCAATGGAGTCTATGGTGATAATATACTCCTTGCTGTCAATGGTACCCACAATACCATCATCAAACTCCTTCGCGTCACTCCAGAACTTTGCGTAGGCCTCCATCAACCATGGGCCTCTCATCTCAGCGTAGTCCATCCAACCATTATGTATCAACATCTTTGATACTCTGTTAGAGATGCCTTCAATGGTGGTCCTTGAGACCCACTTGCTAGGCAAAAAGAGATCTTGCGCAAAGAAAGTTGCTTCGGTTGCTTTGATGTTCTTGGCGGTCATTGTTCTAAGTTTGAAAAGAGAGAGAAAGTGTGTGAATAGAATACTCAGAGATATTAAGAACTTAGAATGTAGTAAAGAATAAAAGAGTAAACTTTGAGAGTATTTATAGTCAAAGACAAAATGGTTATAATTCATCAGACGAAAAAAGTTGAAACCGCCCCTGATTTGACGTGGCATCATCATTGCTCTTTTAATGATTGATTAGACTTCTACAATTCATAGCGCGTGCTTCTCAATGTCCTAGAATAGTACAATAAATGATAGACACATTTAATGCTGCCTTTAATTTGTCCCTGCACACTTAACTTTAAATTAATTAAATAATAACCTTGCGTCTGTTGAATTTTCTCAGACTGATTCAACTTGATCAGACGCAATGTTTCATCTTAACACGAAAGTAAAATATCACAGACGAAGGCAGTTAAAATGTTCAGACGAAATGAAATTCTCAAACGGAAAAACTTAATCAATTAAAGAAACAATTTCCAAATTTTCTTTAATGAAATTAAAGCGAGTTTCGTCTAAAGCTTTTGTAAAAATATCTGCCCATTGAAAATCAGTTTGAACAAATTGTATATCAAAAATACCTTTTTGAACATAATCTCTTATAAAGTGAAATTTGTTTTCAATATGTTTGGCTTTTGAATGTTGAATAAGATTTTTGCTGAGATTAATTGCACTTGTATTATCACAAAATACTGGTATTTGGGTCTCAAACCTGGAGTAATCCTCAAGTTGATGTTTTACCCAAAGTAGTTGTGAGCAACACCCAACTGCAACAATATATTCTGCTTCAGTGGTTGAAAGTGCAATGGAGTTTTGCTTCTTGCTTGACCAAGAGATTAGTGATGAACCAAGGAATTGACATCCACCACTTGTGCTTTTCCTCTCCACATTATCTCCAGCATAATCAGCATCACAATAGCCACTAAGATTGAAATCACTATTTTTCTTATAAAACAAAGAGAGATTAGTGGTTCCAATAAGATATCTTAAAATGCGTTTAACAACTTGTAAATGTGATTCTCTAGGATCAGATTGAAAACGTGCACATAGACAAACACTAAACATAATGTCAGGTCTACTAGCAGTGAGATAGAAAAGAGATCCAATCATACCTCTCGTATACCGCCTCGATCAATCGGTCTTACCCGATTCGTCTTTGTTGAGAGGCGGCTCAGGGATTTAATGCATGAGAGTTTTCATTGGTTTGGCATTTTCCATTTTGAATTTCTTTAGAAGTTCCTTAGTATACTTCTGTTGATGGATGTATATGCCTTGTTTCGTCTGCTTGATTTGAAGTCCTAGGAAAAACTTCAACTCTCCCATCATGCTCATCTCGAACTCATCCTGCATTAACTTAGAGAAATCCTTGCACAAGGATTCGTTAGTTGCTCCAAAGACTATATCATATACATATATTTGGATAATAATAAAGTCTTTTGAAACACTTTTCTTGAAGAGTGTAGTATCAACCTTTCCTCTTGAAAAACCATTTTGAAGAAGAAAAGAACTTAGTCTATCGTACCAAGCTCGAGGAGCTTGTTTAAGACCATATAGTGTTTTCTTCAGTTTAAAAACATGATCTGGTTGAGATGAACTCTCAAATTCAGGAGGTTGTTTTACATATACTCCCTCTTCATTAAAACCATTTAGAAAAGCGCTTTTTACGTCCATTTGATATAGGATGATATTAGAATTCTAATGGCTTCTAATCTAGCTACAGAAGCGAAAGTTTCAGTGAAATCTACACCTTCCTGTTGGTTATAGCCTTGAGCTACTAACCTTGCTTTGTTTCTTACCACTTTCCCATCTTCATCAAGTTTATTTTTGAACACCCATCTCGTTCCAATGATGCTTTTGGTTCTTGGTCTTTCTACCAAAGTCCAAACATCATTTCTGGTAAACTGGTTTAGTTCTTCTTTCATAGCTAAAATTCAATCATTATCTTGTAGAACTTCCTCAATGTTCTTGGGCTCTATATTTGACACGAGAGCATAGCCAGACGATTCTTTAAGTCTTGATCTTCTTTGAACACCTTGATGTCTATCTCCAATGATATGATCTTCTGTGTGGTTTGAGACAAACTTCCACGTTCTTATAGGAGCTTGATCATCATGTTGGTGAGCATCAGATGAAAAGGGTTCGTCTGTACTTCTATCGTCGCTCTTTGTGTCCGTCTCAATCTCCTAAATCGACCCAGGTTGACCATTTGGACTTGAGCTTTGACCAGAAGGGTTAATTGCAAATTATCAAATAAATTTTCTAGGTCTTATATTTCCTTATCAGCCTTTAAGTTATCTTGGAATTTTACATGAATTGATTCCTCTACAACTTACGTCTTAGAGTTAAATACTCTATAGGCCTTAGACATATTGGAATATCCAAGTAAGAATCCCTTCACCACTTTTGAATCAAACTTGCCAAGTTGCTCCTTAGTGTTTAAGATGAAACATTCACATCCAAAAGGATGGAAGTAAGAAATGTTGGGTCTTCTTCCTTTCCATAGTTCATATGGAGTCTTATTCAATGTTGGCCTTATCAATATTCTATTTTGAATATAACAGGAAGTATTAATTGCTTCTGCCCAATAATATTTTGGAAGAGAGCTTTCATGCAACAAAGTTCTAGCCATTTCTTGTAAGGTGCGATTTTTCCTTTCCACAACCCCATTTTGTTGAGGAGTTCTTTGAGACGAAAAACTGTGAAAAATACCATTTTCAAAACATAAGGCATTGAACTCAGAATTTTCAAATTCTGTTCCATGATCGCTCCTAACAGACGCAATACATATTCCTTTTTCTTTCTGAACACGTTTGTAGAATATTTCAAAGACACTGAATGACTCATGTTTATGTGCTAGGAAGTATACCTATGTGAATCTAGTATAGTCATCCACAATTACAAATCCATATATCTTTCCTCCAAGACTCTCAGTCTAAATAGGTCCAAAGAGATCAATATGTAACAGTTCTAGTGGTCTTGTCATGAAAACAACATTTTTTTATTTAAAAGAGGCTTTAAGTTGTTTCCCATGCTGACAAGATTCACACAGACGATTGGATTTCCAAGATATTTTTGGCAAACCTTTCACAAGATCATTTTTAGAAATTTTTGAAATATACTTGAGACTCAAGTGTCCAAGCTTTTTGTGCCAAATATCTCGTTCATCATCTGCTAAAATCAAACATGTCACATTCTGATCACTAAGGTCAGAAAGACAAACCTCATAGAGATTATTCCTTCTTTTCCCAACAAACAGAATGGATTTGTCCTTGTTCTTGACTATACATTCATCAGAGTTAAAAGCTACTTCATATCCATTGTCACAAAATTGACTTATGCTAAGCAGATTGAAGTTGAGACCTTTAGCATAAGACACATTTTGGATAAGAGGATTGAGTGTCTTACCAACAGTCCCAATACCTAGGATTTTACCTTTCCCTGAACTATATGATACAGACTCTTTACTTGGTCTGAGATCTTGGAACATAGATAGGTCTCCCGTCATGTGTCGTGAGCACCCACTGTTCAGGTACCAGCTTAAAGTCCTCTCTCTTCCTATTAAGGATATCTACAACAGGAATAATAAGTGACTTTGGTACCCAAATCTTTTTGGGTGCTCCTTTGTTAGTGGAAGAAGATTTCATTTTGTTTAAGGTTCTTTTATCTTTTCTATAGTCATTTGGAACCTTATTGTAATTTTTTTTCTTCTTCTTATGAGCAGACGAAACAAATTTGTTTTTCTTTTTTGTCGACTCTTCAACATAACCAAGTCCACTTTTATCAGACGGAGACCTCCCATATTTTAAAATATTTTCTAGCATTGAGGATCCCTTAGTGAACTTTGTTAAGTCTTTGAGTAAGGATTCATTTTCTTTCTTCAATCTTTCGATTTCAGAAATAAAAGTATCCTTTTGTGCATTACTGAGATGATTTTTCATCTGATACTTCCTTTTGCAACAACTCATTTTCAGTTCTCAAAGTAGCATTTTTTTCCAAAGTTTGTTTCAACTTGGCTTTGCATACTTTGTATTTCTCAACAATAAAATGTGAGTTAGCCAAAAGTGTATCGTATGAAATTTCTTTTGATTCTGACTCAGACTCAGATGAATAGGATGAAGAAGTTTCATATTCAATTACCTCTGGATGAGACGTGTCTCCAGCCATGAGACAGATATTTGCAGTTTCTTCTTCTTCAGTGGATTCCTCTGAACTTTCAGTATTAAGGTCTTCCCAAGTCACCAGACTCTTCTTACCCTTGTCTTTGTGAGGATTCCATCTTTTCTTCAATCTTGGACACTCTGATCTCATGTGTCCAAGTTTTCTGCATTCGTAGCAGATAACTTCTGAGCTCTCCTTCTTGCTTGAAGGTTTTTTAGTGAACTTCTTTTCCTTCTTCTTGAAGAAGTGTTGACCTCTACCCTTCTTCATCATCATCTTCTTAAAGTGTCTGGCCATGAGAGAAATCTCATCATCAGACGATCCGTCAGACGAATCAGACTCAGTGGTGTCAGCTTTCAAAACTTTGTACTTCTTCTTTCTTTCCCTTTTAGGAGTTTCCTCCTTTGGCATAGTGTTGACAGACGAAAGAGCTATGGGCTCTTGAACTTTGATCTTGTCTCTTTTACACAGAAGTACCTCATGTACTCTCAAGGCTCCTATTAACTCATCAAGAGTTAATATCTTCATATCACGCTCAACTGAGATGGCAGTAAACATAGCTTCCCATGGAGGAGGAAGACTATCCAATATCTTCATGTTGTTCTGGGCCTTGGTGAATGTAATGTCCAGTGCAGTGAGTCCATTCAATATTGTTTGGAATCTTCCAAACATCATGTCAATGGATTCTCCTTTCTTCATCGAGAACATCTCATATTCTCTTTGAAAAGTGGCAGCTTTCCTCATACGCACATCCTCAGTTCCTTCATACAAAATCTTGAGGGCATCCCAAAGCTCTTTAGCGGTTTTGTAGGCACAAAATATGTTGTATTCTGTCCTTGATAATGCACACATGATGGCATATCTGGCTTTGTTGTTGAGTTCCATAAGCGAGTATTCTTCATTTCCCCATTCAACCTCGGGTTTGACAATAGGGATATTTCCTTGAGTTATAATGTTCCACAGTCTGTACTGGGTGGATTTGATGTACATCTCCATCCGATCAGCCCAGTAAGGATAGTCATCACTAGAGAACGCCGACGGCTTGTTCATGGATGACCCTCCAGACAAAAACGAACGTCCTTGTGACTCCATTCTGGATCTTTTCCTCTAGCAGCTGTAAAACACTCAACCCTTAGAGGCTGAGCTCTGATACCAAACTGTAAAAGATAGAACACAAGAAGGGGGGGGGTTGAATTGTGTTACTTTAAAAATTTTGTTCCTTTCGTCTGTGAGTTTAAAGGTGTTCAGACGAAACAATCTTAATCTTCAAAAGTTGATTTTAATGAACATACGTTATAGTTTGATTATCTCCATTAGTCAAACACTTAAAAAGACAAATACACAAGTATTTTTATACTGGTTCGTCTATTCAAGACTACGTCCAGTTACCCAGCAACAATTGAGTTTTTCACTACAAACCGTGAAATGGTTACAAGTATTATTTGCGTCCATCCACTTCTGACTATTACACGATATTCTTTGAGCACAGCCTTCGCAGGCTAAACAACTTGGGTATTCTTTGAACAACCAGCCTCCTCAGAATAAAACACCACACAGGTAGATTTGAAAGTGTTTTCTAAAAAGAAAGTTTCCTCTTTGTAGATAGGGTTTTACAATAGAGAGCAAACGTAACAATGAGCGAATTCACAACAGTTTGAATACTTGAAACGTGTTCACCAATTGAACTTTGAAGAAGCTAAGTCTTTAAAAAGTAAAGTCTTCAAATATCGGTTAGAATATTCTAGATAATAATAATATTAAATAATAATATTCAATTTTATATTCAATTAAATAATAATATTAAATTTTATACAATTTAGACTATTCTAGATCTGACATCTAAAAATTAACATCTATATATATTTAATATTATATTATACATTAAAATAAAGTAGTTTCATTAATTATCAAATAGTCTTAAAATTGAATAAAAATTTGTATACATGGTATTTGAATTGAATTTTGGATCATTTAAATTTTATTTATACCAAAAATTATTAAAAGATGTAAGTCAAAACACCTAGTATCAACCAATCCTTCCTCTCTATATAAATAATTAATTGAATCAACCTTTTAATTTTAAATAAAATTAATCCCAAGTGACATGCGTTCATCTGTGCCTATGCAACTTGTATTCTTGACAAATATATTCATCCAAGATGGACACAATTGTATATGATAGATAGAGAATTATAGATTAAATTAATACCTTGATTGATGTTATAAACTATTATCCTGGTACCTAATGCCTGTGATCCATATAGATTGACTAACTAATGTTTAATGAATTAAAGTTGCACAAAATTTATTGCAAAATCTATATTGTCTGCTTTTAATTGATGTAGAAAATAAGTGTGGTATAAATCATAAAAATGGATACAAATAAAAAATCTACTTGGTTCAAACACCACAAACATTTAAATTCTATTTCCAAAAATATAAACTAAACTCTGCAAATCATAAAAGGAACGAATAATTCCAGCTAACAAACAATTAAATTAGTCCTTAACAAATGACCAACTAATAAAAGAAAAAAAAAATACATCCTTTCAAAGGCAGAACTAATTCTAAGTAGGTAATCTTAATAGAGCCTATGAATGTGACCAACTAATGAACAAGATCAAACTCATGTTCTCGTATAAGTAAAACTTGTCACGGAGTCGAAGTATATATATATATATTGACTTATACGTCATAATATTTTTTGAGATAAATTAAATTGAAATATATTTTAATATCATATTATATAATAAAATAAAATGATTTGATTTAATGAATTATTAAATAATTTTAAAATTATATCAATTTTTTAAATGATTTCATTGATAAGAATTTCAATTAAATAGTTGGATTATTCAAATTTAATTCATATTAAAAGTTATTAAAAATAGTGTAAATTAACGAGACTTAACACTGAAGTAACCGAATCCCTCCTCTTATGTGTAAAATAGAAAATATAAGAAAGGGGATAAATTGCATAAAAAAAAATCACAATTTTTTTTTACCAACATTTATCTATACTTTATGTGAATTATCAAATAGATAAGGCACAAATTTACAAAAAGATTAATAAAAATTATTTCTTAAAACTAAATTTATTAAACAAGTAAGTCCTAACTAGTAGAAGGAAAGATAATCGAAATATACACAAATTCAATATAACATTAAAATGTAAGATATTTAAACACTTTAAACAAAAACGACCTAAACTTAAAAAAAGGACAAAAAGAAATTATTACTCAAGAAGAAGAAAAAGCTTGGGAAGATTTGGATGGAAGCACGGTTGTTGAAGAAGAGAGTGGTGATGAAAGAAATAACTTCTGTCTTATGGCTGATGTAAAGGACACTGTGAAGTCTTTTATGTTGATGTGTTGTGTTGCTTTATTATGTTGTATATTGTATTTTTTTTTCTTTTATATAATATACAAGTGATCAGTGAGTGAGTATGAATGAGAAGAATGAGCTTTTTTTTTTTTAAAGGACAGTGACAATGATTAAAGGTGGTGACGAGTTCTATCTCAACGATTTTTTTTTTAACTTTTTATTCTTTTATAATATATAATAGGAGTTTAAAACTTGTGTAATCACATCATAAAATAGTTTTAGGGATTTTGTTATTAAAATCAATAAAATTATCATATAAGATAAATTATGATTGATTGAATGTTAAAAAAAATTTACATGTTCAACTTTTTTAGTTGTCACACAAAAAGGAAAAATATTTTTGTGGAGTACAAGCATAATTTTTTCAAGAAACTAAGAGTAGAAATTTATAGGAAAAGAATGAGTAAAAATTTAATAAGCTTTTTTACAGAAATTACTTGATTATACCAACAACAACCGAAAAAGTAATGCTTAGCCCAAAATCAACAAATTAAAAACTATACACTAAATAGTAAATATTAGAGTCAATTACACAAACACTTAATTTATTTATTTATTGTAAAATTACATAAATATTTTAATTTTTAATTCTTACATAAAATTCTTAATTCTTTAAAAAATATTATACTGGCATTTTTATAGGTTATAAAATTTTAAAATTATACTAAAATCTCCTATAAAAATAATAAAAGTAACAGAGAAAAATTGAAAATATAATATGGTAAAAGATAAAAAATGTTTTTGTAATTTACAGTAAATATTATTTGACTCCATTCACAACTAATCATAATTGATAAAAAAGCATGTGGGCTAATTTTGGGTTAAAAAGCAAGTTCTCCCCGTACAGAACAACGGCTACAGTTCATCACATGGAAGTCGGTGATGTTCATCACAGCACAAAACATCGTCGTTTCATAGAACTGAAGCAATGAGGCCACACAAGCAGTCATCCTCCGCTAACCGGCGACCCTCCGTTCTTTATCTAGTGTGCGCCGCTGCATTTTTCTCCCTCCTCCTCTTCTACATCCAATCCTCTTTCTTCGCAGGTATCATCCATAATTCCCAATAACCATTCAAATTCCTTTTTGTGTTTTCTTAATTTCCGTATTAATTCGCATTTTCAGGGTCCCTCTATTCGGATCGAAACTCTGAATCCATTCGCGTTTTGTCTAACTTTCAGTCTAGTGTTAAGCAATGTGTGGTAACACTTCGATCTGAAACATTGCACTCATATCATTATATATCTTATCATTTCTCAATAAACCTTTTTTTTCTTTTTAGTTGTGTGTTGAGATATGTGCTGAGTTTAGGATTGAAAACAGGGTAACAGGGGGCTTGGACTCACTGCGCATATTATTGATCATTGCAAATTGGTACTTAAGTACCCTGAAGGTACCAACAGCACTTGGGTATGTCTCTTTCTGTCTCCTCAGTTCTGAGTTCTATTATTTGATTCAATTTCCGTTGTTGGATATGCGTGTAGAGTAGCGATATCGTTAAAATAATGTATGTAAGTGAGAAAAAGCTCTCACTCTTTGAGTTTATTTTGGGGTCTAAGAACAAATTCTAAGATATCTCACATTGACTACTAGCATGTAGCAAAAATAGTGTATTTGTAGGGACAATCATCAGTTGTTGAGATGGCTTTTCGGGTTGGACAGGTCTATAGACAAATTTTGTGATATCCAACATTGACTACTAGCATATAGCCAAAATAGTGTATATAAGTGGGGACAAACCTCCAATGAGATAACTTTTTGGGATTGAGTTGATCCCAAATCCAAATTCTAAGAGGGTATCAAAGCTAATCTCAGTGCTATCGAGCCATCTGTTATTGGGGAATTATGAAACCACTAACTGATGTTTAATCCTTTAAACTTCATGTTTGAGGTGTTTAGTTTTCACCGTGAGAGGAGTGTGTTTGGAGATTCCGCACTAACTAGTCATATGTCCAAAATAGTATATATAAGTTTGAACTAGCTTTTAGGAAGGAATTTGGTCCAAACCTAGATTCTATGATCCATTAATAAGCAAATGCTGATTTTTTTCTTTTTTTTGGTTTTCAATGTTTCAATGATTGCAGTACAATACGCAGTTTAAAACATTTGAGCCTTTGGAATACAATTATGATGTTTGTGAGGCAATCCTATTGTGGGAACAGGTGCATTGTCTTGTCATCCCTTTTTCCCCTGCTTAACTTGTACTTTCAGGATGAATAGTTAATAGTGCTGATTTGTTGACGCAGTATCGGAATATGACTACGGTATTGACCAGAGAGTATCTTGATGCTCGCCCAGGTGGTTGGTTGGATTATGCTCCGCAGAGGGTAGCACAATTGTATGGATTTTGAAGCCTTGTTACCTATTTGTTTCTGTTGATGCTGGTGTAGTTGGATTGCGTGTGTTATTGGTTTGAGGGTGTGTTGACACCTTTTCTTCTTGTAGGGGGACAAAGAAGTGCACGAACAAGACTCTGTGTGAAGAGAACCTCAATATATTGTTACCAGCAAAGCCTCCATTTCATCCACGGCAGTTTCGAACTTGTGCTGTTGTTGGAAATTCTGGGGACCTTCTTAAGACAGAATTCGGAGAAGAAATTGATAGCCACGATGCTGTTTTTCGAGACAATGAGGCCCCTGTTAATGAGGTAAACCTGTTAAATCATACATAGTGAGCCAAATTTTCTCAGTCACAAACTTTCTTAATTTCTTCCAATTTCCACTGTCTTGATATCCTGTAAGTTTACTTTATCCAAGCGTAGGTGAAATTGACCTCTTGCTACTACAAGCTCCAACCATTATTATTATTTGTTTTTTACTTTTTAACAAGATGCAGTAGAATGATATACTATTAAAGAAAAAGGTTAATTAAGTTTTTGGTCCTTCATTTTTTATAGAATTATGTATTTAGTCCTTCAAATTTTTTTTCTGGTTTTAGTCTTCAAAATTTTCTGTAAGTGTTTTTAGTCTCTCATGTTAACATTTCTGTTAACCGGTTAGATAAGAACCATTTCGTGGCAGTTTTTACTGCCAAAAAGATTATTTTAGCCGCCACAAAATGGTTTTCATTTAACCATTTAACAGAAAAGTTAACAAGAGGGACCAAAAACACTGACAAAAAAAATTATAAGGACTAAAATGAGAAAAAAAAATATTTGTAGGAGTAAAAACAGAATTCTATAAAAACTGAGGGACTAAAAGCTTAATTAACCCTGAAGAAAATTTGCAGATGCTTATTCTGTGTCTTTATGCATTGTGTAGAAATATGCCAAATATGTTGGTCTTAAGAGGGATTTCCGTTTAGTTGTCAGAGGTGCTGCTCGTAATATGGTTCCTATTCTAAACGGCTCTGGTAAGTTATTCTATATGAAAGTATTTAAACAAAAATGTCAAACTTTTATTTAGAACTAGCTCTTGAAATTTTGGGTCACATTAGTTGTATTTAGATTCCATTCACAATCTCTATCATTTACAAGCAGATACAGTATGAAATATAGCCTGAATTTTCTGAGTTCTGAATAGGTTATATCAATCTTTTGTTCCTGAAAATTTATTGATAACTCTAACTTCGTTAATTTTCTCAATATCCTTGTTTTCCTTTTGGTTTTTCTTAACCTTTCTAATTCTCTTATTCCATGTGAATCGTAGTTTTGCATGCCTGGTTTTCATGTCCTGCTGCAGTACTGTAAAATATTATTCTTTTGTTTAAATTCTGAACCATCATGCAATCCACATTTATACCTTTTTTTGGACTGCACACTGCCTTGACGTTATTGGATGCCCAACTATTTTTTGTGAATACTTTCTTACCATCAAATGTTTTAAATTATTATTAAGTAATTAATTCTAGTATTTGGTTGGGAGATTGAACTTTGAAGAAAATATTTTTGCCTAAGGATTCTTCTCATTATGCAAGTTTAACAGCATGTATCTAGGATTGGATGGTTGAATGTTAGGTAATAGGACTCATTGCACAATGCCAACATGATAATTAGCAAAGACTCCAATCTTGAGATTCTACATAAACTTGTGGAGGGTCCATAAACTCAAAGTTACTGTTTGCCTCTTTGCCTATCACAAAAACAATAGTTAAAAATCCTATTGTATATTTATAGTATCCAAGCATATTTTATCACGTGTTATTAGGCAATAAATAAAAACTCAAAAATTACAAATCACGAACAGAATATAACAGATAATGGGTTCAGATTCAAACCTCGAAATTGAGAAGGCAGAGCACAGTAGGTTGCAAGTTTCAAGATGGGTTTGAAATTGAAAATTTTGAAAAAGTGCACAAACAGAAATCTTGTTTGAAAGAGACCTGGAGTTCATTCTGGGTTCAGAACTGCTTTGATCGACTTGCAGAAGCTGGGTTCATGACAGTTGGACATTGGGTTGAAGCTAGATTCTTAACAGTTGTATCTTGGGTTGGAATTGGGTTCGTGATGGTATTTGTGTTGTCTCACAGCTAGATTTTTGTTCTGTTTCATGTCATAGGAATAGATGCTCTCATTTGATTTTCCAAACAACCTTGTCATGTGAAAAATTGTGTTTATTCTCTCTTTGTAAATATTAAATAGGTGGGGCCTTAATAAAATTCATAAACATTGATGAATAGACGGATGGGTAAAAGTATTTTTGCATAACTAGTTCATAAGGATAATTTCATTGTTCACTGTCCAGGTCAATGAGATTCAAAATTGGATCCGGGACGATCAGCTGCTTGTTGTGTGGCCTAGGCTCAAACAACCCACATGATTCAGTTGTTAGATTTTTGCATCCATTCTAGTTATGCAAATATATTTTTACCTATCTGTCAAAAAGTTAATGTTTATGATGGTAGGTGGCACATTACAAATGATTATGTTTTCGCTTAAAGAGCAATCCAGTGCATGATACTCCCACCAAATGGAGTCTAGAGAGGCTATTTCATAGATTTGAACCTGTGATCTTCGAGTCACCAGGCAGCAACCATACCGTTGTGCTGAAACTCACTCATTTGCAAAAATTACAGAATTTTGAAAATCGGATGGTGGAGAATGCAATTTTATCATGCTCTTCATGGTTGACCAAATTGGATTTGGAAGACTGGCCTATAAACCCTAAAAGAGATTAAATTTTTAAATTAATCTATTAGCAAGTAAAATGTATTTAGTAATATTTTAGCAAATAAATAAAATAATTTCGTAGTGTTATTTTGTGAGAAACCTGTGATGTAACATGTTAGGTTCCTTTAACTATGTTGATGAATTATCTGGGTAGCTGGCGTCTGACAGCTCAGATTTGTGGGGATAGACTGGTAGGTAGTTGCTCAAGACCTCAGAAGTATCTCACTCGATATTACGAGATTTTAATCCTATTTTTATCCCGGTATCTGTTAGTTAATGATGCATATAATGAGAGGATTAAATTTTGTTTCTTTTTGCAGATAACGAGGTACTCATAATCAAAAGTCTGACACACAGAGAAATCAATGCAGTTATAAAGGTGAGAACCTGTTCTTTGATAACTAATTATTTGATGCCTTTTCGTATATGAGCTCAATACAGATGGGAGCAACTGGATACTAACTAGAATAGGCTTATTCACATTCATTTAAACTACCTTTTATGGCAGACTATACCGAATCCAGTCTATCTCTTCCAAGGTATTGTACTACGTCGAGGTGCCAAAGGAACTGGAATGAAATCTATTGAATTAGCACTCTCCATGTGTGATATTATTGATATATATGGTTTCACGGTTGATCCAGGATACACTGAATGGTGGGTTTCTCTATTTCAATATTGACCGTTTATTGTATTCTTGGTGTTTTCCTTCAATAAACTCCAAATATTCATTTTTAAAATTTCTATTTATTTATTTTTTATATGCAAGGTTATGATACTGATGCCTTCAAAAATTCTATCTTCCTTTTTTGTCCTTTATCACCTAATAGGACTAGATACTTCTCTCAGCCTAGGAAGGGACACAATCCACTTCAAGGAAGAGCATACTACCAACTTCTAGAATGTCTTGGGGTATTTATATTAATTATAAATTTCAGCATAAAATATAATTAATGTGTATTTTCTAATGCTTTTGGGTATGGGTTTAATTGCCAGGTAATCAGGATTCACTCCCCTATGAGATCTAAGAGGAAGGAAGACTGGTCAGATATACCTAGTAGAGAAATGATAAGCCAAGCACATGCCGCAGCTTTGCGCTTGAAAAGGAGTCAGACTGGTCAGGGTGGTGATTTGGGGCAGTTTGGCAATTGTAAGGTGTGGGGCAATGTGGATCCAGACAAAAGTGGACCTGTCTCAGGATCTCCTGACATGAGTGATGTCAGGAGAAATTCTAATTATAGCAAATGGGAAATCATGCCTTTTAAGAGTTTGAGGAACGAAGCACAGAATCATTATAACCAGATGCATGGGGTTTCTCTATATAAAATGGATGGGAATAAGTTGGATGATCTAGTGTGTGTAAGACATTCCTTAAAATCTGAGGTGTAAATGGTGTCTCTCCTGTCTGTTGTTATTCTAATATCACTCCCAACTGTCGTCTAAATGGAATCTGGGATGAAGTTACTTCCTGAGGGCTGCAGACATAGCTCCTAAACAATCATTCTGTTTCGTCACTTATTGCAGCTATCAGAGCAAACACGGATCTCAACTCCCAGTGAAACTGAGGGTGCATAATTTCCGCAATCCAGATGATTTCTATTTTGAGGTGATTCATGATAGGGTTCTAGAACTCGCCATACAGGAATTCTGACTATAGAAGTTTGTTGTACCATTTTTTTCAGGTTTGGAATTTACAGTGCTTAGTCCATAGTATGATTGATGTGTATGTCTTTCATAATATATTAAATTGGCCTATCTGCAGAACACATTTTTCTTCTTTGATGATCAACGGAAGAAAGTGATAATCAGCTGCTTTTTGAAGTGGTTTTCACATGATTTTCAATGGAATTTATTTCGTTGTTAGGCTCTTTTTCCCCCCTTTAATCATGTTTTTCTCTATTGATCGTCTTACTACTGCCTCCTATCTGGTTTCTTCGCACAAACTTGCCGCTTGACATGTTTTGCTGAATTTACTTTTTTACTAGTTTACTTTAATGCTCAGTTAGTTAATAATTTGAGCAGCCTCGTGATTAAACCTTCAAATATGTGTCCCGTGCAGCATGTCACCTATTGTTGGATTGATATACTCTTATCTTTATCTACTTTAATTAAACATTTAAAACTGAAACTTGTGTATTTTTAAAGACCTCTTTATTCACTGTTTTTCCATTTGAAGTTCTATTGAAAATCTTATTGAAAGAGTTTCCATTTGTAACTTGTGTAGTATTCCCATGACCCATTCCACTGAAAAACTAATCAGTTAAAAATCAAAATTGAAAGCCTAACTTGAAGAAAGGAAAACTTAACATACCATGACTTCTATAACACTTTATTCAGAACACGTGTTAAACAATACAACATAATCAGAGGACAATTTAAGAAGCTAGCTCAATTAGATAGAGCCACTTAAGGATAAAACTCTTCCAACAGTTATTTTAATTCATTCACATGACTAAAATTACGGCCTTGAATAAAATCAATTTCCTTATCGCTCTACTAATCAGAGTAAGAAAATATCTTAAACCAACAAAACAAATATTGAATTAACCTATTCGAAAGGCAAAATTGGTGAATTCAGGGGTTTCATGCACGAAGTCACGCTTCTCAAATTTATATCCCCACCAAATTGTTCCTTTTAAGAATTCGGGAGTAAGAACCCAAAATTTAATGGGATCTAAGTGATGTATATAAATGATTGGAGTGGTCATGTATTAGAAACCAAAAGTTGTGTAGGGGTCGTCACGGTAGATTATGAAGTCATCGATAAGATAGAGATGAAAGAGAAATCGGTAAAAATTTCATTAAGACCTAGTTAACTCCTTATGAGCTTAATTAAAGCTCAAACAACTAACTACATTATTACACTTAAAAACATGCTAAAATATACTATGTCAAGTATGAAAAAAATAAAAATATATCAAGACTTCTGATTTTAATTAATTATATTCAGATTTCTTAAATGATAATATTTGGACAGGGTTATAAGATGAAACAAAGAATTTATTATACGAAACTAATGCAAAATGAATTAGACGGTAATAAATACGAAACTAATGCAAAATGAATCAGACGGTTATAATCAAATAAAATCATTAGACGAAGCTAATACTCAAAAACTATAGACGAAGCATTCTATAATAGATGAAACAAGTACAGAGACTAGTGGATGAAAGTCAAGACAAAGTTGATAAACCAAAAAGATACCAATAAAATAAGATTATGTTCTAAAGATTATTTTTACAGCAAGTTTATAATTTTACTCTCTAATTCGCTTGGTTATAGATGTTGATAAGTGCATGAAAAACAAAATTTAAAGTACGAGGTATTTATCTATCATCTACATTAAAGACATGTCTTGTTCAAAAAATAAAAAATAAAAGAATAAATTTCTAAAGTGTTAGAGGGCTAAACTTTCACTAATCCATATCTTATAACTATTAAAACAAGATTTTTTTGTCGACTAGATATCTTATGCAGAAATATTAAATGCTCAATGATATTTTTTAACATACTTTCCATCATCAATTGTGTCTAGTGACTAACTCAATATTAAGTATATAAAAGTCAAAGATTGAAAATTAAGTAAGATACTCAATGTGCAAACTAAAAGTTCTTTATTCTTCCTTTTGTAAAATTTCTCTCCCTGTTGACGACAGGGGCGGAGCCAGGATTTATGTTTGGGAAGTTGTGAATTTCTTTTTTATTTTTATTTTTATTTATTTTTAGATTTATTTTATTTTATTTTTTTTCAATTTTAGTAAATTTTTATTTTTTAATATTATATTATATTTTTCTCTTGGAAAATTTTTATTCTCATTTGGTCATTCTTTCTATTAACTACTCAAAAAATAAAATTAGTTTATTATAAGAAATATAGTATTTTTTAAAAAATTATTATTATATTAAAAAAATTATTATTATATTTTAATTTTATTTAAATCATGAAAGACCTTATTTATATTATTTATTTTTTAATTAGAATATCAAAATTACGTAAAATTATACTTGGAAAGGAATTAAGTATTTGTCTGATTGAAAAACAAGTTGAATCTTGTACGAAGAGTCTTAAAATTAAATTTTATTATTATTATTATTATTATTATATTATATAATAATAATAATTATTATTACTATTATTATTAATAATAATAAATAATTATTATTATATATAATTATTATTATTATTATTATTAACTATATATAATATATAATTATATTATATATAATAATAATAATAATAATAATAATAATAATAATAATAATAATGATAATAATAATTATTTATATATATAAGTAAAAAAAATAAATTGGGGAAGCCGCCCTGCTAGACAGTTTCAATTTCCCTTATTTATATTTAGGTTTTAGCATAAAGAGACTATGCTTAAAGCGTATTCAAGTTTTTGTTTGAAATGGTTACGTGTAAAGATTATTTATACGTACTTTTCGATTAACACGATCTAATATAAATTTTTATGTTCTTTTATCAGTTCTTTATTTAAAAGATGGTGTTTGTCTACCTTTTTGGAAGAAGGGGTTTGTCTTCCTTTTAGAAAGTTGTGTTTTCTGTCAAGAAAAGTTTTATAAAATATCTTTAAGAATTTTGTTTGCTAAACCGGATGAAGTTGTTGTTTGTGAAAAAGAGTTTTCAAAAAATTATATTTAAAACAATTCAATCGTTCTTTCTTATATTTTACTCTTACATATCCTTCGATGTCGAATATTTACTTAAACAACCATAAACTCATTTAAACAACTATAGAGTCACTTAAACCATCAAGTTCACTGAAATCATTGTATGCTCACTTAGATCAACACATAAATTAGCCATAAACATTTGCAGCATAATGTATTCACTTAAGCGAAGTTGAAGCTAAGCAAACATTTAAAACTCGCTTAAAAGAGGCCTAAACCCAAAACTCAAGGTAGTTTGTGGCCTTTATTCACTTAAACTAATTTAGAACTTTCTAATTATTTTCAAGAAAGCTTCAATTAGTTCAATATGTCCTTCTTCAATCTTATTAATTATTTTAAATCTATGAGATCATTTTTATGTATAAATTTAAATATCAACTTTTTATTTTTGTTTTTTTAACTTTTTTATTTTAAAATAAGTATAATTTTAATACTATTATATGCTATATTAAAAATGAAAAAGAAAGAACAAAATACAGAGAAAAGAAGATCTAGTGAAATTAATATATATCACAAATCGAGATTCTTTTTCCCGAATTCTCAGAGGGTATAATTGACAGAGGAATAAATTTGGAAGTGTGAATTCGGGCATGGAAGAAAGCGAACAATAATTAGGGATAATAGTATACATAATGTTTGGAATTGATAGTTGAGCATTTTTCAATTTTGTAAATAAGTGTAAGAAAATGAAGCTGGATATTATTAGAATTCACTAAAAGAGAAAGGTAGATATTATTACAATGATCAAAAAAATCCAAGATCTCCATAAATATCTTGAGTTGATGTTACAACGGTATAGCAGGAGTATGGCCAAACACAAAAAAGGAAAACCTTATCCCAAACTAAACGTCAAATATCTCACTCCAATTCTCTATCTATATATTGGAATCACTGCTTCAGATAAGATCAACTCAGATCACCAAAGCAACACAACAACACCCTTTCAAAATGCAAACAGCTTTAACCTTTGCTGCCCCCAACGTTGTGCCATTGGCACCAACAAAGAGTGTCACTCATGTTACGTGCTTCCCCACCAAACTAACCACTCCACGCACCTCACCTCGTTTCTCTCCCATTAAGGTTGCAACTGCTGAGCCTGAAACTTCAACTGTAGACTACAACTCTGCCTTCTCGTAAGTCTTCCTTGTAACTCTCTTTCACTTGATAATATTGTTTTGGTTTTTGTAAGATATCTTTACAAAATTGTGCTTCTGTTTTTGTTCAGAGTGTTTCCAGCAGAAGCATGTGAAACTATAGGAGGGGAAGCGTGTATGGCAGAGATGTACCCTGAGGCCAAGCTGGAGCCACAGGCTAAAGCACCACGAGTTGTTACAGAGAACGTTGATAGAGAGTACCTTGAATACAATGATCCTCAAACGTAAGATCTCATCAACCACACACTCTACTATTTTATTTTTTATAATGGTAACAAGTAGATTTTGTTTTTTGTATTTTGTACATATGATATGCACCACTTTTCTTAAATACCAAATCAATCGAGTTTAACTTTTAATCATATAGATACTTGTGACTTTTGAGAGAGGATATTATTTTGATCTCTGCATAATATACGGAAAAACTTTCAGTATTTTGAACACATTATCCCAATCAAGTGGATCAGGCTCAATTGGTTGAACACGTTATGTAAGTTGTTTGTAACTTCCCTTGTACTGGTGTTCCATTCATATAAAAGATTGATAGATGTAAGGATTGATAATTCAGAGTGTGAAAGGCTTAATTATGGTAGGTAAATTAAATGATACACAAAGATTTCTTTTTTATTCATTATTACAGCTTAATCAAGGGAGTTTGATTCCTTGGCACATAAGAATTTACAAAACATATCTTGATTTTTTAGTAATTATTAATTTATTATGAAAATTGATAAACTTAACATACACGGTAATATAAATGAGTGATAGTGTAAATATACACTCACAGAGTATTATTATTAAATTATTTTTAATTATATCACAATATATAACTGAACATAATTAATCTAAATAGTGAAATTTAATTAATTTTTTCTTAATTTGTAATCAATTTAGTAATTAGAAATTTCTACTAATCAAATTAATCAGTATGATGAGGATTAATTTAACTAGTAAAATTTATCACTAGACATCCTAATATTATTTAAAAGTTTAATATGACTGGAACAATATATGTTCTAAGATTGATGTCACTTTTTACTAATTTTATGAAATGAGTTCACTGCTGAGTATGGGTTTAGAATTGTGGGTTAGCATTGTAATGTTGTGTATGTGTTTTTTGCAGGGTATTTAGGGCAGAGGCTTGTGATGATCTTGGAGGAACTTTCTGTGAGGCTGAGTATCAGAAGAGTGTGTACTAGAGGAAAGACAAAACCTTCATGTTGCCATGACCACTATGTTTTCAATATCAACTAGCGATTGTAATATTCACTGTATATAGGTATAGAACATGGGACTCGGTTTATATTGAGTTTCATTTTGGCTATAAATTTTACAATAATTATACATTAAATTTGAAAGTTTCGGATCCTCCTGATTAATTTGACGAAATAACAAAAAAATAAAAGGAATATTACACTTATTTGGGAAATTCATTTTGGTTCTCTAAATAATTACCATTTTTATTGTTGTAGAAATAATTTTAAATCAAAACTGTTTGAAAAAAAAAACTAAAATACATAAGAAGTAAAAAGAGGATTTACTTTAATAATAATAATAATAATGATAATAATAATAATAATATGAGCTCAAAATAAAGGAAGAGCTTAATTGTGCTCTTCAACCTTATCATGCGTTTGAATAAAATTTTATACTTATGGAATAATAGTTTTTAAAATTAAATAAAAGAGTGATGTAATTTAAACATGGGAAAGGAATATAATTTACCATAACAAAAATGATTTATTTTCACCATGAGAAATAAAAGAAAACTTTTCTATAATTACGAACAAACTACAATGGATAAGAAAGTCATGAGTTATACCATTAAGGTAAGTCTTAGAAAAAAATTGCATACATATTCATGAGGTAAAATCAAAATATATTATCAACTGATAATCATAATCATTCAAATTGATTGACAACGCATTAATAAGCTAAAGAAAAATTGATTGACAACTGATAGTGCATACCATTAGAATATAAACCATAATATGAGTAAGTGCCGCATCATATGTATATATATATATATATATATATATATATATATATATATATATATATATATATATATATATATATATATATATATAATTTTCATCTCCAATAACAGTTAAACAAAGTTAAAACTTAAAATCTCATAAACTATTCAAAATTTCTTATTAAGTCAACCTTAGTAGTTTAGTGTTACAACACCGGTTAGAGTGCTAAAATATGATCAAATATGTGGAACTTGAAAGAGGTTAAAAGAAGAGATTATACAAGATATGTCTCGTGTGAGGGATATATTTTAAAAAGTAAAATACATTCTCAATTCTTAATTAATAAATTAATAATAGATATTATAATTAAATTAATAGATTTTATTACAAATCTAAATAATTGATTTATTAATTAATAGATAAAAATGCATTTTACTTCATTTCTTTCATCGTGGAGGAGTCAAATTCAAAAAATATATTTTTTCTAAAATGATTCAATACCATCTTCTCCTAAATTAAATTACAATGGTGCCAAACGACATAAATAATTGCAACAACAACAAAAGTAAGTCCAACTGGTCATTGTTCATGTTCAAAATATCTGGCATCATGTGGATAAGCATAGCACTGTACCAGCCACTCCTCCATTGATTGTCAAAGGAAGACTAAGCCTTATCTAAGCTCAAATTTCCAAGGGTCAATTATTAACTAATGACTACATGTATAATTAATTTGTGGTGCTCGTATGCAGCATATATTAATGGGTTTGGACATTCTTTTAAAATATTAGAACTCACCAAACATGATTATATAACTAAACAAATACATCAAGTCTAAATTAACCTCGTATCTCTTAATTGACTTTCTCGCAATTAATCACTCTTCTTTTCTGTATAACTTATCTTTCTGCCTGAATTAAACATAATAATGGAAAAATAAAATAAGAATTACTAGAGAATGGGACACATCATGCACAAAAAGAAAATGCCCCCAAGTATGTGTTGTTTATGTCTTTATTTGAATACATTCATCATTTGTTGACCACAGAAAAATGGGATTCAGATTACACTAAATGCTAAATTTGTTTACAGATTTCATGGTTATCATATCAAGTATTGGTAAAGAAATTAAGTGTTGGTATTAATTCTACCGAAAGTAACATTAGTTACTCTGGAAAACCACTCGATCTTGACCCTGAAGAAGAGAGACTCAGCAAACAAAATAGAAAGATTATTGAGTCTTATTTAGTCATAGTGGCTATCTAAAAGTCCAGTAAAATATTCAAACTAATAGGATAAAAATGAAAATAAGAACTCTAATTACTGAGACAAAAAGACATCCCACAAGGACAGAAACAACCAATTCACTATCTTTATTAGTTGAAGTTTGAATCACCCCTACACTTCAGCCTCATTTGTTCACACACTGGACTACCTAAATTGAAATAAAAAAAGAAGAAGAACCCAATTGAATACAGTCAAACATTGGGCTTCCTCTTAGTTTATCATACAATCCACCCATTCTAAGGTCTTTCAATATTCTTATTTGATCAGAAGTGGAAGTCAAATTAACACATTGGGCAGTTTTCCCCGTATATGACCATTCAAATCTGCTACTGGAAAATGTCACCACATAGTAAGACAGATCAATGAAGTCTTCAGAGCTGAGATTAATGGTGAAAAGAGATAACATTCAATACACTTAAAACAGGACTTGAACAAAACCTTACATGAAGTTGATGCCAAGTTGCCAACGTGACTATTTTACGGATTCGGAATTCCATTGATTGAAAATCAATCAAATCATGTCAATTAAAAAAATCAGATTCAATTTTCCATTAATATAGCAGCATATTGCTGCCAGCTGAAAACATGATTATCAAATGATGGGGAAAATTTTTATTGAGAACAAAATATTGGCACCTGATCTAACTAGAGCAAAAACTAGATTCAAATCATAACCACCAAGAAAATAAACTAATCACTTTAAAGCAAAATAGAATTTTGCACAGATCCTATTTCAAACTAATAAAAAGAATATTAATAAAACATAAATACCTTTTATTCCAAGTTGCAAATTCATCCAGGACCAATTATCTTTCACACATACAGTTATACAGTTCCACAAGGATAATTATCTTTTAAAAAAAAACAAGAGACGCAACAACTAAAGCTCATAATCCACTGCAACAACACAGACACAAAAATAAACAATCAATTCATGCCCTGTATTCGACTCAACACATTACACAACCAATTTAGTTTACATAAAGAATGGAACATACATCTACGCACAAAATATACAACAATTGTACTGTAGCTCTAATAGTTAAGCTCAAACAATTTGTAGAAGTGTTTCCAAGTCTCTGTCATCCAGAAAACCTGCCTCCTGGCCTTTCTACTTCAAATACTACCTAAGGCTAGTAGAATAGAAACTTATACAAAACATAATTGTCAGCAACTGTAAAAATATATATATATATATATATCTTGATGTAATCAGTTAAACAGTAGCAACATGTTCTTTCCTACAAGAGTGAATAACTTCTATAAGAATGGGCATTAACTAATATCCTTAAGTTAATAAAGATGCAGGAACTGATCCTTCAGAGTTCTTGCTTATGTTTAATATTGTACCAGACAATAAACAAGTATAAACATAACAATACTAATATATAATTAAGCTTTAAAAGGTATAAATTTATCAACGTAAAAACATTTCAAATCATGAATGTTCTCTATGGAGACTTTGAGAATCATAGCTTTAATGGACAGGAGAAAATCTGATCAACCATTGAAAGAGTATAAAGAAAGGGGCATTGTTTCCATACAGGGTTTATATATAGAAATAGTTCATTGAGTACAGTAGATAAGCAATGGATTTAGGAGAAGCAGTAAAAGAATGAACAACATAACTGGTTAGCCATGTTATCCCACCAAGTTCACTCTTATGATGCCCCATACTAGTTACGTTGAACAACGTAACGGTCGATCAATCTAAGCAATAGTAAAGTTGCTTATGCTTTACTGCATTGGAAAGTAGGAAATTCTCGTTGGGCATGGTTTCAAGTAGAAACGAAACACCACCTAGGCCAAGTTTGGTTTTGAAAAACAAGCCAGAGAATTGTGAAAATCACTTTTCAAAGTAGAATAAGTTAGTCAGGGGAATAACTGAATAAGTTACATTGATCTCAAAAGCAAGCAACTAGCAATTACCACAAAACTTGTATACTATAACATCAATTGAAATCACAACATTACAGAATTCTCAACGACGAAAAGCAATATAAAAAACAGAACTGAAAAATTAAAGAAATTTTTTAAGAAAAAAGGTTCTATTTCCTAAGCAATTCATCAGGAACAACCCTAAGTTGCTTCCTCTGTTTGGACTTAGCAATCTTCTTCAAAGTTTTAGGGTTAGTAATCTTCTGAAACTTAGTTCCAGACCTGATAATATTCTCCTTCTTCTTCTTCTCCCTCTCCTCTCTCTTCTTCCTCTTCTCAACCTTGTTCAATCGAATCTCTTCCTTTAGCTCCGTCATCCTCTCCTTATACGCCTTCTTAATCATCTTCTGCCTCTCTCTCTCCTCGAACGTCGTGCCTTTCCGGCTAACCTGCACCGCCGACGCCCGCCGCTCCCGCACCTGCTTCCACTTCCGTCCGGAAACCTTTCCAGCGATCACACCGTCGTAGCTCGGCCGCCCGAACGACGGTTTGTCAGGATTTTCCGATGAAGGCAACGCCGACCGCTTAGCTGGAGGCGCGACGGCGTCGTCGGTATCCATGAGAGAGGTGCCGGCGACGAGGTCATCATCGGTAATGGTTTCTGGTTGCGACTCTTGCTCCCTCTTGCGCTTGTAGGTTTTGCCGCCGAAACCCTCGTCGAGGCAGCGAAAGTCGATGGTGCACGCCATAGAGTGTGGGGGTGCGAAAAGGGATCCCGAAACCCTAGTGAGTATTAGGGTTTTATATTCTCAATGCCCGTTATTGTTTGACGAATATGACCTTCTTTCTATTCACAATTTTATACCCATTTTGACTTTAGAATAGAAGTTTTTTTTTTTTTTTTTTTTTTTTTTTTCCTTTTCTAGTTTTTGAAAAGTAAGAGGGCCTGGGCCAAATCATTAGAAGATTAATGAAGAACGATAACAAGACGATTGTAGCCCCTCATTTTTTTTTTTAATACCCTAATATTTTATTAATAATTTATATTATAATATATTAAATAAAATTAACATAAATTACATACACCTTGATAAAAAAAATATTACTATTCATTTATTCATAAAAAAATAAATAAATAAAATTATTAATATAAGAAAAGTAAATAATATTAAAACTAATAAAAAAAATACTTTTATTCACCTTTTAGATTTGTTGTGCTGAAGTGAGTAGAGAGTAAGTTTATAAAGTATTTAGGTTAAGCTAAATACTTTGGGCTAACAAGGTCCAGTAACGTCACATCATGCGTCAAAAGATGGGTGCCTCATATGTAAATCCAATGAAAAACTTTTAAGACACTTACATTACTTTATGCACGTTTCATAATGTGCCACGTGGACCAATAAATAAAGACGTGTCCTGATTGTGGCCGCTTACTTTACTAGGCAAATGGCCAAAGGAAAAACTAGGCCTCCTGACAATGAGCGCCTTTTATGGTGGCCTTTCTTGGGGCCTTTTGTGTCTCAGGCTTGAGTGCAACTATGACTTTTAGCGTTTGTCAGTTAGGTGCTTTACAAGAAAGCAGACCCCCCTTGTAAATAGTTTTTAAAGAGTCCCATTTATGAAATTAGTTTTAGTAACGAAAGCAGTTTTGTCAATTACCCGGTAAATGTTTTTATGCGTATTACATGAAATGAAATACAAAAACATTCATATTTGTAAACCTCGAGCTTCTTATTCATCGTACACTTGCACTCACAAAATGTTTCTTTATTTATTGTTATTTTATTCAATTGTTGAGGGACCCTTGGTGGGTTTATGGAGCTCGTTAACAATAATGAAGTGTCTCGCCGACTAGAGGAAACGTAAACAATGGAGGCTCATTGGCAGGGAGAGGTTTCACGCACAAGTTTCGTTCAGGTGTAGGGTATTGTGTGTTATTCATTCGCGCTCTCAAACTCCTGTAACTTATCAAACATTTGAGTATTACATGATTTCATGTCCCACATTTCCTTCTTCAACAAACATTCTCTTTTATTTGCATTTTTCAATGTATTTACCCATTCAACATCATCAAAAAAAATTTCTTAGCTCTCCGTTTAGGGTATTCACCAAAAACACTGAAATTGAGTCAATAAACCCCTATGAATATTTCTTAATGCATATTTAAACATATCATCACATGAACAATTGCACAACATTCTCTTTAATTTGCATTTTTCAATGTATTTACCCATTCAACATCATCAAAAAAAATTTCTTAGCTCTCCGTTTAGGGTATTCACCAAAAACACTGAAATTGAGTCAATAAACCCCTATGAATATTTCTTAATGCATATTTAAACATATCATCACATGAACAATTGCACAACATTACCTCTCTCGTCACATCATCATGTTATAATATCAACACTAACCACTAAATGTAACACCTTTTTTCTATATAATGAAATGAACACATTATCATAATAAACAATTTCCCAATCAAGGTATTTGGCAGAATAATCAAATTGTATAATTGTGACATAAGAAATTTAGAAATGATTTTTTTAATGGATGAAATAATTGATATTACAAAAATAATTGATATGACACATGATTCAGAAACATCATAAACACGATCACTTATCATTTCCTCTCAACAAAATCGTAACAAAGTTCTTGCCCATTTCACATTCTAAAGTCAATCATCATATAAAATCCATCAACCTCAATGGTTGGAAAAATAAAATATAAAGAACCATCAACATTCCTTCTTAGAATAAATAAATAACCACAATTTTACTTTAACTACAAGAACTAAGTAAAATATAACACACACAAAAAAAATCAGAAATTCCCTAAAATTTCATTACAAAATACTTTATATTTAATCTTCAAATAATCATATAACATCAATATACTAAAAGTAAGAATCAAGTTTCTAACTTAACTATGTATCCCTTATGTAGTGTAAGATAACATCATACAAGTATTTAATAATCATCAAATATTGTTTTGAATGGGAACACTCTACAAATGAGGCGGTGAATATAACAACAATATATAACATAGTGACATGAGTCTACCCACGCATTACAAGAACGAGTAAGACTGAGGGTAATGACCCAACAATATAAATCCCAAATTAACATTGTTTTAGCTTCCAAACTAAGTCATCTTTTCGTCTTGACTTCACACTTCAATTATCATAGCCTACAATATCCTTGCCTCATTGTCGTACATGTTCCCTGTCATTTGTCATTAGTATTCGGTAAGTTTCTACAACAAGACTTGAATACAAACGTCGAGCCTAGAGCTCAACAAACAACCATTACCCTAGTGGTCATTCA
Source organism: Hylodesmum podocarpum (assembly GCA_026586105.1). Taxonomy (NCBI): domain Eukaryota; kingdom Viridiplantae; phylum Streptophyta; class Magnoliopsida; order Fabales; family Fabaceae; genus Hylodesmum; species Hylodesmum podocarpum. The sequence continues at coordinate 1,324,791 of JALJEV010001341.1, forward strand.
TCACTCAACAACCAACTTTCAGTAATCACTTAAGGTTCATCTAGGCTCATGCCTTATATCTCTTTCACGAGGTCTTTACACTTCATTCAATTAGGTGACTTTTGAGGCCACAATATCTGGCTGGTACAGACCAGTGTGCTCTATCAATCTGGCCAATACGGAGCTTTGTCGGGGGCGCCAAGCTGGTTACATGGATCTTTCGCCCTCAAAGTATCAAAACTCAAGCACTTATTCCCCAAGTACAACCAAGTGCACTCCTATATTCCATCTTGTATCTACATAGGTCACCCTTTTTCATTTCAGGTTTAAGGTTTATCTCATTGTCGCTCCTCACCAGGTTGATTCATCATCATTGTTCACTGTGTGGATTTTCTTTTTTGGTACCAGGCAAGGATCAGAAGGCTAATATCCTTACCTAGGACAACTGATGTGAACCAAAAATCCTACTCTGTTATTTCGTGCAGATTTTTAAGCTACAATTAATTTATTTTAATAAGTCATTTAATGTGTATTTAATAGGGTTTTATTACTCTATTATTCTCAAAAAGATTTGTAGGCTAAGTTCAATGTAAGATGCATGGGAATCCTACTCCATTACTTTTGTATAGATTTTTTAGGTTACAATTAATGGGTTTTTAACTACTCTATTATTTTTTCCAGAAGATTTATAGGTTATGTTCAATGTATATGCATTCCATTCAACCTATAAATGGATACTCTTTGTATTTTGAGGGGACTCAACTTGAATAAAATGAATTTTTCTCTGTTATGAAAGATTTTTAGTTATTGTGAGAAGAACTAACTATGATCTTATCAATTTTTTGATTGTGTGGCGATCTGAGTAATATGATCTTATCAATCTTTTGATTGTGTGATGATCAAACTCATGACTTATCACTCACCTTCTCATCCCTTTCCTGAGTGTGACGTCAATATCCTTAAAATAAATGATAAAAAAATATAAAAAAAAATCAAGACGGTCCCATTCCATGAACGCGTCATTTGGTATTAGAGCTTCAGCTCTTGATTTTCATATGACTAGAATAAGTAGGCATGAATGTGTGCGAAGATGCAGTAGAAGAATGAACTAAGATTCGAGGATGAATCTCCTCAAAGAAAGAGAGTATGAGATGTAAAGAAAATCCTACTTCATCATTTTGTGCAGATTTTTAGGTTACAATTAATTTGTTTTAATGAGTCATTTAATGTGTATTTAATAGGGTTTTATTACTCTATTATTATTCTTATAAAGATTTGTAGGCTAAGTTCAATGTATCTGCATGAGAATCTTACTCCATTACTTTCGTGCAGTTTACAATTAATGAGTTCTTAACTATTGTATTATTTTGTAGAAGATTTATAGGCTATGTTCAATGTATCTATATTTCATTCAACCTATAAATGGATACTCTTTGTCTTTAGAAGGGGAGTCAATTTGAATAAAATGAGATTTTCTCTGTTTTGAGAATTTTTTTAGTTTTTGTGACAAGAAGTAAATATGATCTTATAAATCTTTTGGTTGTGTGGCAATCTGAGTAATATGATATTATCAATCTTTTGATTGTGTGGCAATCTAACCCATTACTTATCACTCACCTTCTCATCTTTCTTGAGTGTGATGTCAATATCCTTCCCAAAAAAAAATGAAATAAAAATGAAAAATCAAGACGGTCCCCTTCCGTGAAAGCGTCATTTGGTATTAGAACTTCGGCTCTTGATTTTCATATGACGGGAAGAAGTGGTCATGAACGTGAGTGAAGATGTAGTGGAAGAATGAACTAAGATTCGAGGACGAATATCCTCGAAAAGGGAAAGTATGATGTGAACTGAAAATCCTACTCCGTCATTTCGCGTAGATTTTTAGGCTACAATTAATTTGTTTTAATAAGTCATTTAATGTGTATTTAATAGGGTTTTATTACTTTATTATTCTCATGAAAATTTGTAGGCTAAGTTCAATGTATCTGCATGGAAATTCTACTCCATTACTTTCGTGCAAAATTTTTAGGTTATAATTAATGGGTTCTTAACTACTCTATTATTTTCTTGAAGATTTATAGGCTATGTTCAATGTATCTGTATTTCATTCAGCTTATAAATGAATACTCTTTGTCTTTTGAGGGAGGTCAATTTGAATAAAATGAGTTTTTCTCTATCATGAGAGTTTTTTAAGTTTTTGTGAGAAAAACTAAATATGATTTTATCAATCTCTTGATTGTGTGGTGATCTGAGTAATATGATGTTATCAATCTTTTGATTGTGTGGCAATCAAACCCATTACTTATCATTCACCTTCTCATCTTTCTTGAGTGTGGCGTCAATATCCTTCCCAAAATAATGAAAAATCAAGACGGTCCCCTTCCGCAAACGCGTTATTTGGTATCAGAGCTTCGACTCTTGATTTTCATATGACGAGAATAAGTGGTCATGAACGTGAGTGAAGATGTAGTGGAAGAATGAACTAAGATTCGAGGATGAATATCTTAGAAGAGGGAGAGTATGATGTGAACCAAAAATCGTACTCCGTCATTTCGTGTAGATTTTTAGGCTACAATTAATTTATTTTAATAAGTCATTTAATGTGTATTTAATAAGGTTTTACAATCTAACTGATAACCCACAAAAGTGAGATATTTCTATACTCCTTTTATAATATAAATTGTCCTTTTCACATTGTTAATCCACCTAAAATAACTCTAAATTGATCTTAATTCACAATAATTCATATTAGAGCTTGTTGATAGTGTGTTATGTGTTTCAGGGAGAAAAATAGCCAAAAACAAGTGAAAATGTGCTTAGGAATGCATCTCTCGCGAGTTGGATCATAACTCGCGTGACTTGGAGCTCTAGTAAAGAATAAAAGCTCTATGGAACCTCATGTCGCGTTCATCTCTTCTCATCTCGCGCGAAGTCACCTTTCTTGAAGAGTAAGTTAACTCTCTGGCACCTCATCTCGCGCCTAGCTCCTTTATCTCGCGCGAAGTGACTTGGAGTATAACAAAAGGTTCCTCTGTGGAACATTAACTCATGCGAGTTATTTATTACCTCGCGCGAGTTAGACTCGCATCAGACCCAAGTCCAACTTAAGAAGCTATAAATAATCTTGATTCAGCAGAGTTTCACATACTAAGTCCGTAGACAATTTCTAAAACCCTAGTTTTTAGTCTCCCGACGGCTAACCCTAGACGACAAATGCTCTTCGGCTGAGAACTCTTCTAGTTCATAGACGGCGATGGAATTCAACCTCGAGCAAGAACAGAATGAGACTATAGACTTCACTATGTATTCTCTTTCCATTATTACTTGTGTTGTTTCCTTTTCCATTATGAACTAACTCCCTCTTTGATTGGGAGAACAATGTAACCCTAATTATCTCCTTTATATGATTCTTGATGTTATTCAGTATATGTTTGGGTGTTTTATTCTTCGTTCTTAATGCTATTTATTAAACTGACAACTTAATAAATTGATAAGGTAATCCGGAGATGCTCTGACAAACTAAACTTCTAGAGAAAACAAGAGAATGAAACCATTATTATTCTAGGATCCTAGAGATGAGAATAAGTAGCAATGCAGACTTCACTTAATTACAATTGGATTCATAGAACTAAATCCCTAGGTAATTTGGCATTAACTTAAGAGATTAATTAATCCGGTTAACTTAAGAGACGTGAGTGATTTTGAGAGGAACAGTCACGGGATAAGAATTCAATCCGACCATGATTATACTTAAATAGCATAAAGGAAATTATAAAGGAGTGATTAGCGGTAAAATCGGGATCTCAATCACTTTCTTTGTTTGAACTTTAAACTATTTCAATTCGTTTTCTGCTCTCTTTAAAATCACTCTCTAAACCAAGAACTACATGCTTCCATTCCTTTTTGGGAAATTAATAAAATAAATTAAAATAAAGATATAAGTCTTCCGATTTGATTGTCCTCGTGGGATCGACAACCCCGTTATAAATACTTATTACTTGATGATTGTGATATACTTGTCATAGCAAAGGTATGTGTTTGGTGTAATTATCACGCACATATTTTACGTATCAAGTTTTTTTCACCGTTGCCGGGACAAGACAAATTGGAAATTTAATTTTTATTTTTGTTTATTTTATTTTTCCTTCAAAAAATTTTATTTATTTATTTTTATTATTCAAATCTTCTCAACAATATAAATCTCTTTCTACTTCTCTTTATTTGCTTATATAACTCCCCTGCATGTTTTGATTTCAAGTCTGTTTTCCAGATACCTTCACTTGGTCTGTGTAAAAGATAAACACAAGAAGGGGGTTGAATTGTGTTAATTAAAAATTTTATCCCTTTCGTCTGTGGGTTACAAAGCTGTTCAGACGAAACAAAATATGTTGAAAGATTGATTTTAATGAACAGACGTTATAGTGTGATTATCCCCTGTTAGTTGATCAGACGAAATAAAAAATAAACACAGTTATTTTTATACTGGTTCATCTATTCAAGACTACGTCCAGTTACTCAGCAACCACTGAGTTTTCACTACAAACCGTGAAAATGTTACAAGTATTGTTTGAACCCAGCCACTTCTGGCTATTACAAGATATTCTTTGCTCCCAGCCTTCTCAGGCTAAACCAACAAGGTATTCTTTGAACCCAGCCTCCACAGGCTAATACAAGAGGTATTCTTTGGAACACAGCCTCCTCAGGCTAAAATGCCACACAAGTGGACTTTGAAAGATGTTTTGAAAAAAACAGAGTTTTCCTCTACGCAGAGAGATGTTTACAATATAGCACAGTCAGAGATATTGAGCGAATCCTTAAGAGATAGATGAAGATAAGCGTATTCGCCAACTGATTCTTGAAGATGTGAAGTCCTTTTATAGGCATCTTCTTCAAATAGCCGTTAGACTCATTTGAATGCTGTTGAGAGTCGTTGAGAGATCTTCTAGAAAGCTTTCCAAAAAGGTTGTCAGTTGTACTTGATTGATTGATGTTGAGTCGCAGCGGATATAGCGGACTAGGTTGTGCGCAGTACTATTTCTGACTTGTACAGAGATGTGACAAAAGGTGAAGACCTTTTTAATCTTGGAGTGTAAGTACGAATCCCTATACTGATCTTGGATGTTTCTCTTGAGTACTTCTTCAGATTTGAAAACTTGGCGCGAGACTCCAATTTTGACTTCACTTTTGGATAGATGATGTGTGTGATCAGTTGTAGTTGTTTCGTCTCATCCTATCGTCTTAGACTTCGCTCTTTGGACAGACGAAGAACTTAAGCTTGAGTAGTCCTCTTTCGTCTGTGCAAGTATCGTCTGATGACTTGGCTTTTGGACAGACGCAGATCTTCAATTTGAAGGGTCTCGTTCCGTCTGTGTTGGTTTCGTCTTAGCAAGTCTTGGGTAGCTTGGTTTCGTCTGTCTTGTAATTAATCAAAATCTTGATACATTAATCATTCTTGATCTAACAATCTCCCCCTTTTTGATGATTACAAACCATACCACAAAAATCTGCACAAGACATGGTTAGACAAAAAAAAACACACAGTCTTAAAAGCCAGATTGACATCAAGACGATGTTTTCTGAAAAAATACCTCTTTATAAAGATTGTTACATCAATGTGATGTAATCAGAGTCGAATATTACAATGGTATTACAAAGCAGAAAACACTAAAGAATTACAATGTGTATCAGAGCAAAAAAAAAAAATTGTATAGAAAGTATAACTCCCTAGGACGATACTTCTTGTTCTCCTTGCTCCCCCTCAGATGAAGCTTTTCTTCCTTGCTCCCCCTCAGACTTTGCTCTTCTTTCCCTTGAGTTAGGCTCTCCCTTGGATTATGCATTATATTCTCTCCCCCTTGGGCTGTGATCATCAAAACTCTGATCAAGAAGAAGGCTTCTGCTTTTTCTCTTGCAGCAGAGTCATCACAACGTCTGTAAGCTGTTGCACTTTAGATGATAGAGAAGCTTGATTTTCTTCAAGTTCTCTGTTCTTTGCTTTCAAGTGCTCGCAATCCTCTTCCAAGGCATCATATTTGCGCTTCAGAGTCTTATTGTAACCCCCCTATTTACTTACTTTAATTATATTCTCAATAGTAGTTTAAAGTGGTTAATGATGTAAATAAGAGAGAGATTTAGGAAACAACATTTTTATTACAAAATATTTAAAGTTCATTACAACTAGATTTCCTAACTTTGTCATATTATTATTTTACATAACTACCTTTCTACTTCCTTATAACATCTACCCAATACTTCTACACGCAAAACATAGCAAACATTTTTACATCAAGAGAGTAGCATCAACCATTGCAAAACATCCACATCTTCTTAACCCTGCAAATCTGCTCCTCCAAACGTTGTTCGGGATCATCACAGGTGTTAAAAACACAAAACGCAAGGGTGAGCTTTCCTTAACCATAATTATAAACAATTGATTGTATTTCAATGAAAAACCTTTTATTTTATAAATCTAGAATATTTTTCAAGGTTTCATCGAAAATATCATTTTTAGAATAATACTTCAAATACTTATCCATGATCATCAAAGTATCAATCACAAAGTAAGGTAACCGACAACCATCAACCAAAACAAATAAACCATTAATCACAATCAATGATTCAGCCATGGATTCCAATGAATCATATATTCAATCAAACACACAATCAATAATGTATGCTCCTAGTTCTATATGATGCATGAACCTCCACCATGTATTTTCACTCTTTACTCAAAATGCAATGTGGCGCCCTCCACTGAAATAGCCTGGGGCATCTGATTCTCACACTAATCAGACCCACCAGAGGTAGACACTTCGTAATTTGTCGAGTTCCCTCAGTGTCCGGCAGGACCTCCCCCGCAACATGTGATCATCATGAGCAGGGCAATTTCCCCACCAAGAGAACCCCCAAGTCCATGGCATTCCACTCACTCAGACGGGAACCCGTTCAAGGACTTACGGACTTGGTCTACTACTATCCAGTCACCATGCAACATGTTCTAGGACCTTGAATTGTATAATGACCTTCATCATATTTTAGGTATTGACCTTTCCACTAGGTCATCTTCATCTCACCCCATTCTAAGTATTGCCCATTCACCAAGCAATCTTAGAATGTTGTCTCTCCACTAGGCATTTCCAATCGGTCATTAAACAATTCAAGTCCATCCTCATTTCAATGCAATCATGCATTTCACCACTTACTCACATCCAATTTACCAAGTAATTGCATATCAAGCACAAAACCGGCCATCAAACAACAATATTACTATCATCAATATGTGTTTATGACATATACTTTTTAGTATGTTAATATTCAAAGAAGTTTGATCAAAAAAGGAAAACAACTTTAAATTAATTATTCAAAGGATAAAGAAAATACCAACTTAAAGAATTAAAAAGAGTGTAAGAAAGATGAAGAAAAGAAACACCAAGAATTCAAAGAAAGATAATGGAAGAACCAAAAAAGAGAGTGGAAGGAAACAAAGAATAGAAAAGGAGGATAAGGAAAGATCCCCTTACTGGTTTCTCCTAGCTTCTTATATTCTTCCTTTATCTACTTGCTCCTACTTTGATTGGAGAGATATCCTACTAAGGTGAAGAAAGTATAGAAAGGTTTTTGTAGTGAAGATAGTGAATGTGGAAGTATTCTTTGGGTTATGTCTTCACTTGACACCCCTAAGCCCTATTTATAGACTTCCAAGGAATTCTCTAGAGTATTGGAGATTGTTTCTAAAAGAAAAATCTGAGTTTCTATAAAAATATCTTGGTTTCCATCAAAATATCTTGGGTTTCCATCAAAATATCTTAAAGAGAATTCTAGAATGGTTGAAAAGTCAAAATGATCACTTTCGGTAAAATAGACATAACTTTTTCCACAAATATCGTTTTGAGCCCAGGTTTCTTGCAAATGAAAGAAGATTGACAGAGCTACAAATATCATGAGACACAAAGAGCCAATTCGGACTGCATCTGGTGTGAAATTAGCCTTGAAAGTGGACCACGAACCAGTGATGTGAATTTACTGTATTTTTCCACATTTGACCACTTTTGTTAAATTAGGCATAACTTCCTCCACAAATCTCCAATTGAGCTCCGGTTTGTTTCTAATTAAAGAAGATTGAAAGATCTAGAAATATCATGAAGACATTGAGAGCCAGTTTGTACCGTTTCAACATGTAGAGTAAACTAGAAGTTTCTAGAAAAATTAGAATAATAAGGAATTTCTAAAGTCTACAAGAATTTTCTAGAAACATGTAGAATAATTAAGAATTGTCTAGAAAGAGTAGAGTAATCATGTGTCAGATAAAGAATAATTAACATGCATAATTTTGATAATTTCAGAGCAGACGACGGTATAAACGATTACCTCAAACAGACGAAAGATCAGACGACAGTATAGACGACAGTATAGACGATAGTTAAGAGCAGACGACAGAACAGACGACATTATAGACGAAAGGCATGATCAGATGACATTATAGACGAAAGGTATGATCAGACGACATTATAGACGAAAGTCATGATCAGACGACACTATAGACGATAGTCATGATCAGACGACACTATAGACGAAAGTCATGATCAGACGACACTATAGACGAAGTCATCAGACGATCTAGTACAGACGATACTATCAAACGATCCAATACAGACGATGCTATCAGACGATCCAGTACAGACGATGCTATCAGACGATCCAATACAGACGATGCTTATCAGACGATCCAATACAGACGATGATTATCAGACGATCCAATACAGACGTTGCTTATCAGACGAAACTCAAGTTTTTTCATCGTCTGTCCCGGGAAGTGAAGATCAGACGATAGTAACTCCAAAATTTCAAATCCTAAGAGTTACCAAAATCTTTCAAGATTAGCATTTGAATTTTCAATCGCATCAGTTAACATTGGATGCTATCCCTGTACAAAGTTTGAAAAAGGGAGCAATCATTTAGCCGAAATTGTGGACTTCCAGCTACAACTATACTATTTGCAATTGATTGCATTTTGACTCCTTTTTCAAACTTGATCATTAGATTCTTCAAAGAATACTTCTCGTAAACCATATTAATTTTTTTTTTTTTTTTTTTGGATGTTACACTTATACTCTTCAGCTCCTTGAATATTAGCCTTTGCAGATGGTTCATCAGCCTCAAGCTTTTTCCCAGCCTCAACCACATTTTCAATCATCAGTGGTGTTTGAAGGTACTCCACAATGGGTTCAGTGTCATTAATAATGATCACTGGTGTGGTCTTTTTCAGACGTAATGTAAATAGTGGAAGAACTAGGTAGGCAGTGAAGTTCCGCTCCCATTGGTAAGTGTACCACTTTTTTGGAATTGACACTTCAAGAAGTGGCTGTTCCTGAGAGTAGACGAATGCACTTCCAGGAAACACTCTGCCACAGACTGAAGAATCACTCTCATCATAAGTGGTTCCAGAACAGTGTTGGAACGTGGCTTCAGACGGATGCTTCTTCTCTTTTCCTTTAGCTAAGTATTTTACCAAGCATGGCCTTTTTCTGTCTAAGATGATGAAGTATTTGGTTTCTTCAGTCACCAAAGAAGAAAACTGAGATCCAATCCAAAGAGGATGATTTTTGTAGTTCTTCTCAGTTTGTCGCTCTATATGGAGAAAAGAGATGTTTCTTTCTTTAACTTCTCTCCTATAAGCATTGGCCATCAACTGGAAGGGGATATTGTAGTCTTCAGGTAGGGAGTGAGCGAACTCCTCAGGGTCTTCTCTTTCATCAAGGAGCAGGGAGTATCTTGGATGAATCCCGAAGCAATGGGGTCTCGTCCATGGGAGCACAATTCCTAGAGTGTGGCCTAAACCAACATACTCTGTTTGGTTGAGTGGAATTGTGAATTTTAAGGGATCATGGCTAGTTAGAGCGTCAAGATGCCAATGTGTGCAATCTTTTGGCTCATAACGGCTGGATTCATCGTCTCCAAATCTACAGTGATGAAGAACTGGAGCGTTCATTTCGATCTGAACCTTCCATCTTGGATTCTTTCTTTGTGGGATGTGAGGTTCATAGCCAAGTGTTGGTCCTTCAATCTCGACGCAAAGAAGATGATCCTTGTATTCTTTTATTTTCTCTAGTCCCTTGATATTTAGTGATGCCAGTTTGTCCCAGGGCAGACGCTTCAACCAATTGCGTTGCTCCTCTGGTGAATCGACAAAATCTTCATTAAAATCTTCTGGCTTCAAGGACTTATTGTAAAGAATGGGGTTTTTAGATTTCTTCAGCTGGAATCCCTTCTTTCCTCTGTACTGATAAGGGTTCTTCAACTCTATGTATGGTGTATTCTGTATGTACAAGTCTTCATCATCTGCTAATGAAGCAGGCTCAGACGATTCAGCTTCATTAGAGGCTTCATCAAACTTCGCTCCAATGATCCAATCTGGCTTGATTGGTCTTTCAGCACAGGTGCTCTCGACAAATCTTCTCATGACTAATTCGTTTAGGAACGAATAATCCATCTTGTGCTTTGGGGGTAAGTCTTCTGGATTAATCACTTCAGCATGTGACCTTTCCCAAGAGGCATAGACCTTTGAAACCTCAAGTTGATCTTCATCAGACGAAGAATCAACATCTTCAATGAGCATAAAGTCTTCAGACGGAAACTCCTTCGTCTGTTGGTGGGATGCTTCTTCAGACGCACCAGATATCATCTGTGCAAGGCAAGCATTAAGCGGAGACGCAACAAGTGGCTCAGAAGAGGTTGTCATTTGTTCGTCTGGGAGTGTTGTTGATGGAAGAGTTTCCATTGTAGAAACTTCTTCACTTAACATGGTTTCCAACTCCTCCGCTAGTTGGGTAATGTCTTTTTGGATCTGGGCTGTCTCTTCACTGTTCATGCCCTCTAAGGTTGCTTGAGCAGATGCTCCCTCAGACGATCCAATGCCTTGAATGCTTTCGAGAAAGATCCTTTCTCTTTCAGCTTCGAGCAAGATGGAGACTCTTCTAGCCTCTTTGAGTTGTTTGTCTTCTTCTGCCTTTCCAACAACGATAGAAGCCAATTTTTGTTTCATCTTCTCCTTGCCCTTAGCAGCTTTCTCAAGCGCAAGCTTCCTAGCTTGTGCCTTTTCTTCTGCTTCTTTCCTTTGCTTTTCTGCGTCTGTGAGTATCTTCAAAGACGGAACTTTCTCAGACGGAATGGTGACCCCTTCATCTTCACTTGGGGATACCGTCTGTTCTTTTGACATAGCACCAATGTGCTTGATTCTGATGGTCCTTTTCTTTTTCTTGAGGGGTTCCTCAAGAACATCCTCAAAAGGAACTTCAGATATTATCACGGAAGGAGGAGGTTGAGGTTGGTTTGGTGTTTGGGCTTGTGTTTGGGGTTGTGTTTCGGACGGTGTTTGGGCTTGTGTTTGTGGCTTTGCACGCTTGATGCGAGCTCTGTGAGGAGGGTCTTTGGTGATAGGTGAGAGGGGTACATCCTCTTTTTGAGAGTGAAGGAGAATGCTTGGTGTCAGATGCATTTTGGCGAAAGTGTTAGCCTTCACTTCCTTTCCCTCTTGGTGAAAGACAACACCAGCAGTATCAAACCCTTGGTTGATAATAATCTTTGTGAAGAGGGTGGCGTAGGGGATGCTGTTTTTCCTACGAATATTGCGGTTCTTCAACGCGCTTGTCCAGTGATCAAAGATGATGTGTGGGAGACTCATCCTTGCTTTTCTCAGACAGTAGAAAATGCAGAATCTGTCTCGAGCACTAACGTTGTCCCTTGAACCAGTCCTTGGCGTGATGATATTATAGAGGAGGTTATGGATGATTCTTGCAGTTGAAGAGAGTTTCCCAGATCTGAAGGACTTGGGATCTTCAGAGTTGGGTTTCTTCAAATAGATGCTCTTGTCAACATGTTCTTCTGATTCATTCTTCATCCAGTTGGGGTTGTAGAAGCGCCCCTCGGCCTTGCAATTTCCAGCCTCAGCGATAGAGTCCACCGTAATGATGTACTCTTTGTTGTCTATGGTACCCATGATACCATCATCAAACTCAAACTCCTTGGCATCGCTCCAGAACTCGGCGTATGCCTCCATCAGCCATGGTCCTCTAAGTTCAGCGAAACCCATCCATCCGGTGTGGTCAAACATCTTCAATACCCTTTCAGAGACACTCCCCAGGGTCTCTCTTAAGATCCACTTGCTTGGCAAGAATAAATCTTGGGCGAAAAAGGTGGCTTCAACGGTTTTGGTAGCTTTGGTGTTCTTGGCGGCCATTGTTGAAAATTTGAAAATAGAGAGAATGAAAGCTTAGTAAGTATTAGGTTTTGGAAGGTTCAAAAGATTGCAGATTGCAGTAAAGAGTAAAAGAGTGAACTTTCAAGAGTATTTATAGATAAAGAATGAAACGGTTGTAATTCATCAGACGAAAGATTTGAAAACATACGATTTGAGCGTGTCCACATCATTGCCCTTTTAATGATTGATTTGACCTCTGCAATTCACGGCGCGTGCTTATCATTGTCCTAGAATAGTGCAATAAATGACAGACACATTTATTGCTCCCTTTAATTTGTCCCTGCACACTTGAGATAAACTTGTTAAAAAGTAACAGTTGCGTCTGTTGAATTTTACCACAGTAACTATTCAACTTGATCAGACGCAATATTTCGTCTTAACACGAAATAATGTACAGACGGAACAAATCCAATCAATAACTCAGACGAAACAATTTTCAATCTGTTAAAGAAATAATTCCAAGATTTTCTTTAATGAAATTGAATCGTGTTTCATCTAAAGCTTTTGTAAATATATATCGCCCATTGAAAATCGGTTTGCCTGTGTATATCGAAAAATACCTTTTTGGACATAATCTCTTATAAAATGAAAACGAATTTCAATATGTTTGGCTTTAGAATGTTGAATAGGATTTTTGCTGAGATTGATTGCACTTGTGTTATCACAAAACACTGGAATATGATTCTCAAACCTGGAATAATCCTCAAGTTGATGTTTAATCCATAGTAATTGTGAGCAACATCCTGCCGCAGCAATGTACTCTGCTTCAGTTGTTGAAAGTGCAATGGAGTTTTGTTTCTTGCTTGACCAAGATATTAGTGATGATCCAAGATATTGGCATCCACCACTTGTGCTTTTTCTCTCCACTTTATCTCCAGCATAATCAGCATCACAAAAGCCTCTTAAACTGAAATCACTATTTTTCTTATAAAACAGAGAGAGATTAGTTGTTCCAACAAGATATCTAAGAATTCTCTTTACTGACTTGAGATGAGATTCTTTGGGATCAGATTGAAAACGTGCACATAGACGGACACCGAACATAATGTCGGGTCTACTTGCGATTAAATAAAGGAGTGAGCCAATCATACCTCGTATACCGTCGATCGATCAGACTTACACGACTAAATCCTTGTTGAGATTTGCTCCAGGACAAATGCATTGGGGTCTTCATAGGCTTGGCATTTTCCATCTTGAACTTCTTAATAAGTTCCTTTGTGTATTTCTGTTGATGGATGTAGATTCTTTCTTTCGTCTGCTTGATTTGAAGTCCTAGAAAGAACTTCAATTCTCCCATCATACTCATTTCGAACTCATCCTGCATTAGCTTTGAAAAATCCTTGCAAAGAGAGTTGTTAGTAGCTCCAAAGACTATATCGTCTACATAAATCTGGACTATAATAAAGTCTTTTGCAACGCTTTTCTTGAAGAGAGTTGTATCAACCTTTCCTCTTGAAAAACCATTTTTAAGAAGGAAAGAACTGAGTCTATCATACCAAGCTCAGGAGCTTGTTTGAGACCATCTGATGCTTTCTTGAGTTTAAAAACGTGATCTGGTTGAGACAAACTTTCAAAACCAGGAGGTTGTCTCACATACACTTCTTCTTCAATAAAACTATTTAGAAAAGCACTTTTTACATCCATTTGATATAGAACGATATTCTTGTGAGCAGCAAAAGCAAGTAATATTCTAATAGCTTCTAATCTAGCTACAGGTGCAAAGGTTTCTGTAAAATCAATACCTTCTTGTTGATTGTACCCTTGTGCTACTAACCTTGCTTTGTTTCTTACCACTTTTCAGCTTCATCAAGCTTGTTTCGAACACCCATCCTGGTTCGATGATGCTTTTATTCTTTGGTCTTTCAACAAGGATCCATACATCATTCCTTGTGAACTGATTAAGTTCTTCTTCCATAGCTAAAATCCAATCATTGTCTTGAAGAGCATCTTCAATATTATTTGGCTCCATATCTGATACAAGAGCGTAGCTTGAGATATACTTCACTCTTGATCTTGTTTGAACACCTTGGGATCTATCTCCAATGATGAGATCTTCTGTATGGTTTGATGCAAACTTCCATGCTTTTGCAGGGACTTGATCTCCTTGTTGATGAGTATCAGACGAAGAGGGTTCGTCTGTGCATCTATCGTCTGTCCTTGTATCGTCTGACCCTTGTTTATCCTCTTGCCTTGAATTTTGACCAGAAGGGTTAATCTGCAAATTATCAAACAAATTTTCTAGGTCTGATATTTCTTTATCAGCCTTTGAGTTATCTTGGAACTTTACATGGATTGATTCTTCTACAACTTGCGTCTTAAAGTTAAATACTCTATAGGCCCTAGATGTATTGGAATATCCAAGAAAAATTCCTTTAACCACCTTTGAATCAAACTTTCCAAGTTGATCTTTGATGTTTAGGATAAAACATTCACATCCAAAAGGATGGAAATAAGAAATGTTGGGTCTTCTTCCTTTCCATAGTTCATATGGAGTCTTATTCAATATTGGTCTTATCAATATTTGTTTTTGAATATAACGGGAAGTATTAACTCGCTACGCCCTTGATAATATTTAGGGAGAGAGCTTTCATGCAACATAGTTCTCGCCATTTCTTGTAAAGTACGATTTTTCCTTTCCACAACTCCATTTTGTTGAGGAGTTCTTGGAGACGAAAAATTGTGAAATATACCATTTTCAAAACAAAAGGCTTTGAACTCGAAATTTTCAAATTACGTTTCCATGATCGCTTCTTACGAGGCGCAATACATATTCCTTTTTCTTTTTGAACACGTTTAGAATATTTCAAAAACCTTGAATGACTCATGTTTATGGGCTAGGAAGTATACCCATGTAAATCTAGTATAGTCATCTACAATGACAAATCCATATCTCTTCCCTCCAAGACTTTCGATCGAGTGGGTCCAAAGAGATCAATGTGTAATGATTCTAATGGTCTTGTCGTGGAAACAACATTTTTCGATTTGAAAGAAGCTTTGAGTTGTTTCCCATGCGACAAGATTCACATGACGATTGGTTTTCCAAGATATTTTTGGCAAACCTTTTACGAGATCCTTTTTAGAAATTTTTGAAATATACTTAAGACTTAAATGTCCAAGCTTTTTGTGTCAAATATCTCGTTCATCGTCTGCTGAAATCAAACATGTTACATTCTGATCACTCGGAGTCGAAAAGACGAGACCTCATAAAGGTTATTCTTTCTTTTCCCCAATGAAAAGAATGAATTTATCTTTGTTCTTTACTATACACTCGTCAGAGTTAAAAGCTACTTCATATCCACTGTCACAAAATTGACTTATGCTAAGTAGATTGAAGTTAAGACCTTTAACATATGAAATGTTCTGGATAAGGGTATTGGGTGTCTTACCATGATCCCAATGCCAAGAATTTTACCTTTTCCGGACCGGTATGAGACAGACCCTTTACTTGGTCCGAGGTCTTGGAACATAGACAGTCTCCCGTCATGTGTCGTGAGCATCCTTGTCGGTACCACTTGAAGTCTTGTCTCTTCCCATTGAGGATATCTGCAACAAGAACAATAAGTGACTTTGGTACCCAAATCTTTTTGGGTCCTTTCTTGTTAGTTACAAAAGGTTTCTTTTTGTTTTGAGCCTTTTTGTAGATATTAGGAACCTTGTTGTAATTCCTCTTCTTTTGATCAGACGAAACAGGTTTGTTTTTCCTTTCGTCTGTCTGCTCAACATAACCAAGTCCACTTTTATCTTTTGGCGATCTCCCATATTTTAAAATATTTTCAAGGATGGAGGATCCCTTAGTAAACTTGGTTAAGTCATTGAGTAAGGACTCATTTTCTTTCTTTAATCTTTCGATTTCAAGAATGAAACTGTCCTTTTCAGCCTCAGACGAAACATCACTTGATACTTTCTTGTCTAGAAACTCTATTTCAGATTTCAAAACTGCATTTTCTTCCAGAGCTTGTCTAAGCTTGGTTTTGCAGGTTTTGTATTGCTGAGCAATAAAATGAGAGTGAGCTAGTAGTGTATCATATGACATTTCTTCTGATTCTGACTCAGACTTAGAAGAGGAGGATGAAGAAGTTTCGTTATAATTTACCTCTATTGAGACATGATCTCCAGCCATGAGGCATATGTTTGCTATTTCTTCTCCTTCATAGGATTCTTCTGAGCTTTCACTGTCAAGGTCTTCCCAAGTCAGTAAGCTCTTCTTGCCTTTATCTCTTCTAGAGTTCCACCTCTTTTTGAGCTTAGGGCATTCAGATCTCATGTGCCCAGGTTTTCTGCACTCATAGCAGACAATCTCAGAGCTTTCTTCTTTACTTGAAGACTTCTCAGGGAACTTCTTCTCCTTTTTCTTGAAGAAGCGTTGGCCTCTGCCTTTCTTCATCATCATCTTTTTAAATCGTCTGGCCATGAGAGAGACTTCATCTTCAGACGAATCATCAGATGATTCAGATTCAGTTGAATCTGCCTTCAAAATCTTTGCTTTCTTTTTCTTTGTCCTTCTTGACGATTCTTCTTTAGGGGTGTTGTTGACGGACGGAAGAGCTATAGGTTCTTGAACCTTGATCTTCTCCCTTTTACATAAGAGTACCTCATGTACCCTTAGAGCTCTATTAACTCATCTAGAGTTAATGTCTTCATATCTCTTCCAACGAGAGATAGTTTGTGGACATGGCTTCCCAAGGAGGTGGGAGGCGTCCAAGATCTTCATGTTATTCTACGGGCCTTTGTGAAGGTGATTCCCAGAGCGGTGAGTCCATTTAATATGGTTTGGAATCTTCCAAACATCATATCTATTGATTCTCCTTTCTTCATAGAGAACATTTCATATTCTCTTTGAAGAGTGGCAGCCTTCCTCATTCTGACATCTTCAGTGCCTTCATATGAGATTTTGAGAGCATCCCATAGTTCTTTAGCGGTTTTATAGGCACAGAATCTATTGTACTCAGTTCTGGAGAGAGCACACATAAGAGCATATCTTGCTTTGTTGTTCGGCTCCATCATAGAGTATTCTTCATTTCCCCATTCTCCTTCGGGCTTTACAATGGGGATATCTCCTGTGGTGATTATGTTCCATAATCTGTATTGTGTTGACTTGATGTACATCTCCATCCTGTCAACCCAGTAGGGATAATCATCTCCAGAGAACGCTAGA
The DNA here is from genome assembly GCA_026586105.1 of Hylodesmum podocarpum. Classification (NCBI taxonomy): domain Eukaryota; kingdom Viridiplantae; phylum Streptophyta; class Magnoliopsida; order Fabales; family Fabaceae; genus Hylodesmum; species Hylodesmum podocarpum. The sequence continues at coordinate 1,342,181 of JALJEV010001341.1, forward strand.
GGTTTGTTCATGGAGGCTCCTCCAGATAAGAACGACGGTCCTTGTGAGTCCATGTTGGATCTTTTCCTCTAGTAAAATTTGTGAGGCGCCCAACCATAGAGGCCGAGCTCGATACCAAAGCGTAAAAGATAAACACAAGAAGGGGGTTGAATTGTGTTAATTAAAAATTTTATCCCTTTCGTCTGTGGGTTACAAAGCTGTTCAGACGAAACAAAATATGTTGAAAGATTGATTTTAATGAACAGACGTTATAGTGTGATTATCCCCTGTTAGTTGATCAGACGAAATAAAAAGTAAACACGATTATTTTTATGCGGTTCGTTTATTCAAGACTACGTCCAATTACTCGACCAACACGAGTTTTCACTACAAACCGTGAAAATGTTACAAGTATTGTTTGAACCCAGCCACTTCTGGCTATTACTAGATATTCTTTGCTCCCAGCCTTCTCAGGCTAAACCAACAAGGTATTCTTTGAACCAAAGCCTCCGAGGCTAATACAAGAGGTATTCTTTGGAACACGGCCTCCTCGGGCTAAAATGCCACACAAGTGGACTTTGAAAGATGTTTTGAAAAAAAGAGTTTTCTCTACGCGAGAGAGGTGTTTACAATATAGCACAGTCAGAGATATTGAGCGAATCCTTAAGAGATAGATGAAGATAAGCGTATTCGCCAACTGATTCTTGAAGATGTGAAGTCCTTTTATAGGCATCTTCTTCAAATAGCCGTTAGACTCATTTGAATGATGTTGAGAGTCGTTGAGAGATCTTCTAGAAAGCTTTCCAAAAAGGTTGTCAGTTGTACTTGATTGATTGATGTTGAGTCGCAGCGGATATAGCGGACTAGGTTGTGCGCAGTACTATTGCTGACTTGTACAGTGATGTGACAAAAGGTGAAGACCTTTTTGATCTTGGAGTGTAAGTACGAATCCCTATACTGATCTTGGATGCTTCTCTTGAGTACTTCTTCAGATTTGAAAACTTGGTGCGAGACTCCAATTTTGACTTCACTTTTGGATAGACGATGTGTGTGATCAGTTGTAGTTGTTTCGTCTCATCCTATCGTCTTAGACTTCGCTCTTTGGACAGACGAAGAACTTAAGCTTGAGAAGTCCTCTTTCGTCTGTGCAAGTATCGTCTGATGACTTGGCTTTTGGACAGATGCATATCTTCACTTTGAAGGGTCTCGTTCCGTCTGTGCTGGTTTCGTCTTAGCAAGTCTTGGGTAGCTTGGTTTCGTCTGTCTTGTAATTAATCAAAATCTTGATACGTTAATCATTCTTGATCTAACAGTCTGGAATTTTATTATTTTGTAGGAGGTTACGGAAACACGAAGAGCCAGAGTTTGGCCTTGATCTCGAGATCGAGAGAACAGCTCGCTCACTCTCAAAAGCAAGAAGAGAAGCAAGAGCACAATTTTCAACAGCCCATTTAAATCTAGATATGGACCCTCCACAAAACAATTAACCGAGGACCATTGCTCAGCAAAGTATGAGCAACCTGAGAATTGGCTCACCTATCGTACTACCATCGGGGATTACTCATGGCGAGAACGGGCATCTCATTCCCTAGTTTTGCCAAAACGTTCAGTTTCATGGACACCCTCACGAGGATGCAACCGACCATATTAGAAACTTCCACTACGAGTGCAACCATGTGATTGAGAGAGCAGACTCGAAAATTACTAGATTGCGGTTTTTCCCATATACACTCCATGGGGAAGCCAAAATCGGCTTACAGACGCAGCCTACAGGTAAATTTTCAAATTGGATTGACCTTGAGGCATGTTTTTTGAACAGGTTTACCAATGAAGGTAGGCAAGGCAGCTAATCCCGTGTTATATATGCCTTCAAGATGGAGAATGATGAAAACTTTGCACATGCTTAACATAGATTTAGAACACTCCAAGCAAGATGCCTCACGCACAATATGGATAACACCTTGCTGGTGGAATTATTTCTTCAAGGCTTAAAACATGAAGACCTAAAAAGCCTTGACCTAGCGGCTGGAGGATACCTACGAGAGCTTAAAACAGCAGAACAATGCCTCGAATTGTTCGATGTAATGGGACGTTCTTCATAGCCCAGCAAGAGGGAAACCCCAAACCCTAGAGGTGTACACGCGGTATCAACTGAAACCGCTCTTGAAGCAAAACTGGAGGCACTTACAATAAGCCACCAACGCTTGGAGAAATTAATGGCAGAAAACGCAAGGAAAACAACAGCACCATCTACCACCGAAACCCCACAACAACCGCAACCATCTATGTGCTGAAATTGTGGAGGTAATCCTTACTTTCCGCTAATGAATCTGTTAATTATGTATGTCAGCAACAAAGGTTCAGCTACAATAATTTTGGGAACTCCAACTATAGAAATCATCTTGGTTTTTCTTGGAAAGATAATTCTTAAACACAAAAGCCCCCGTTCCAACCTCAACAAGAGAAGAAGAACGACTTTGAGGCTTTGTCTAAACAGATCGAGGATAGCTGCAAGATGCTTTCTGACTCCCAAAATGCGTTCAGGGAGGAGGTGAATAAACAATTCATGGAATTGTCAAGTAACCAGAAAAATGAAGATGTCATTGTAAGGAACCATGATGTTGCTGTACGTAGTTTGGAACACCAAATAGGCCAAATAAACCAGCAACTTTCAAACCATGAACAAGGAGCTTTGACCGGAAACCCCACTCCAAACCCTAAAGAACAGGTAAAAACTATAATTTTGAGAATTGGTAAAGAAATTTCTAATCTGTATACAGAAACTATAGCACCTACTCAAGAAGGGGACGAAAATTCTACTGCTGAAAAAAATGACGTATACACAATTCCCTGGAAGCGGGGAAATGTAAACAAAGCTAGCCAAAAGGAGACACCTCAGGAGGAACCTCCAGCATACATGCCCCTAGTTCCATATCCGAATAGACTGAAAAAAGGCAAGAAAGACAACCAAGAGTAGCAATATGCAAAGTTCTTGGAGGCTTTCAGCAAAATTGAGGTAACCATCCCGCTTCTTAAAGCTTTACAATTAATGTCGGTGTGTGCTAAGTTTATGCAGGAAATTTGCACTAAAAAGTGCAAGCTACCGGAAAAAGAAGTAGTGGTCTTGAATGAGGAGTGTAGTGCCATCTTGACCAACAAGCTACCACCTAAAAAGAAGGATCTAGGAAGCTTCACGATCCCATGCCACATAGGGGAGACTTACTTCCGGAAATCATTGTTGGATCTTGGTGCAAGCATCAACCTAATGTCCCTATCAATAGTCCAAAAGTTGGGGGTAGGAGAATTGAAACCCACGAAGGTTTCACTGTAGTTAGTTGGACCAATCGCTAGCATTCCCAAAGGGTGTACTAGAGAATGCACTTGTACAAGTTAATAAAATGTTGATCCCGACACATTTCATCGTGCTTGACATGGAAGAAGACCGGGAAGTAACTTTGATTTTGGGAAAGCCCTTCTTAGCAACTGTAGGAGCTTTAATTGATGTGGACAAAGGAGAGCTAACGCTGAAAGTTCTTGGGCATCATGTCACCATCAACCTATTTGAAGAAGCCAAGCGATCCATGGAACACAACTCTTGCAAAGCGGCAAATACTTTGGACCACATCACATTGGTATGTGAAGACCTAGGTAAGGAACTGAACCCTACTCCTAATTTAAATTATGATACTAATATTGCAAGGGTTTAGTCACTCTTGAGATGAGGGAGTCACTTGTTCAACCCCCTTCTTCACCAAAAGACCACAAATCAAAGTCGGCGATAGACCTTGAAAAATCTAATGAATTGGAAAAGGTAATGTGGAATGAAGAATCCAAACAAGAGTCACACCACTGCTGTGATGAAGGTAAGCATCCTTCTTTTCTAAACTGCGTAAATTCGATTAAGGATGACAATGATTTGCAAGTGCAGCCTCAAGCAACTCCTAACTTGGAGCAAGCTAATGTCATTGGACTATTGTTGAACACAAGTGATGATGGAGATCCTGTTGAACACAAGAACTCCATCCCAAATTGTAGTCCAACATAAGACACAACTCAGTCCAACTTAGGGACTTGAAAGCCAAGTGCTGCCGGGAGACAAGGGAGAGTATGATGATGTGAAACGAAAATCCTACTTTGTTATTTCGTGCAGATTTTTAGGCTACAATTAATTTGTTTTAATAAGTCATTTAATGTGTATTTAATAAGGTTTTATTACTTTATTATTCTCATGAATATTTGTAGGCTAAGTTCAATGTATTTGCATGAGAATCCTACTCCATTACTTTCGTGCAAATTTTTTAGGCTATAATTAATGGGTTCTTTGGCTTACCACAACACAGGGATCTAGATTTCCTTGACCTTCTTTTAGAGTTCACCCATCTACCTATCCATAATGCCTACAGGATATATACATTGAACATGTATCTCAAACCTTTCCCCTAGGTATTTCCTTACTAAAACCTTTCAAATATAACATTCTCGTACCAAATGTTACAACTAAAATTAGATACTTAGACTTTTAACAAATTTTGATACATGTCCCATCAAAATATTGTAAATCAACAACTTAGTTGTAAGCCAATTTATAGAAGAGCTAAGCTGAATTTTTTTTTAAAAAAAAAAAGTAATTAAGTACATTTCCATTTCTTAAGAATTTTATTGAAAATTAGGTAGAGTTTCCCCTATAATTTAGATAATTTCTAAATAAAACTTGTTTAATATAACCAAGTCAAATCCAATCAAAATAATCCAAATATCATTCAAAGCAATTCATTTAACAAAAATACAATTAATAATTATTATTCGCATCCTATAAGTAAAATTGCAATATATATTCTCTTTCAAAAGTTACAATACATAAGGAGACAAAGAAATATTCTCATGACTGAATCCACCTCATTTAATCATAAGTTAACAAATATAAAAAGACAAAAACAATAAATTCCCTTTAACTTAAAATGAGTGAAAAAGAAAAAAAACAACTTTAAACTTCCACTTCCAAGCTAAAATTAGAGTTCTCCAACAACTATTTCCAATGAATTTTTTTTCAGTCCAAAAAGAAAGAGAACAAAAAGTAGGTAAGTTTAATTAGTTTAAAATTTTGTTTCGAAGTCCAAAAAGGCGGGAAAAAAAAGAACTCGAAGACTTATTATTTCTGATATAGACTTGGGGGAAGAAAAAAAATCTCAAAAAGTTATTATTTTAAAATAGTCAAACTATATATTTACAATAAGGCTGAATTCAAGATCATGAAAATATTATTTGTTTTGCAAAGAGATGATTCCTCTCATGACTCAATTTAAGAAAAGTGACTTATTCACTGGTTTTAACCGGTTAAAATCAGAGAAAAAAAATTTGAAAATTTGTGTGGGTAAGTAATAACTCACAAAAGTGAGCTATTTTTATACTCTTTTTATATCATAAATTATCCTTTTCATACTCTTAATCCACCTAAAATAACTCTAAATTGATCTTAATTCATAATAATACGTGTTAGAGCTTGTTGATGGTGTGTTAAGTGTTTCAGGGTGAAAAATAGCCAAAAATAGGTGAAAACGTGTCCAAAAAGGCATCTCGTGCGAGTTAGAACATAACTCACGCGACTTGAAGCGCTAGTAAAGAAGAAAAGCTCTCTAGAACCTCATCTCGCGCTCATCTCTTCACATCTCACGCGAGAACCCCTTTCTTCAAGAGCAAGTTAACTTTCTAACACACCATCCCGCGTTCATCTCGCGCTCAATTATTTCATCTCACGCGAAGTAACTTGGATTGTAACACACATTTCCTCTCTGGAATATGAACTCGCGCGAGTTGCTTAATATCTCGCGCGAGTTGGACTTGCAGCAGGCCCAAGTCCAAAAGTTTTAAAGGCTATAAATACACATTATTTCACATTCAGCGGGAGTTCGCTCAGTCCAGAGTTCGAGTTTTAAACCTAATTGTCAGTCTCCCAACGACTTAACCTAGACTTCGACTGAGGACGACTCCAGTTCATAGACGACGACGGAATTCAACTACGAGGAAGAAGAGGAGGAAATTCTAGACTTCAATATGTACTCTCTTTTCATTATTACTTGTGTTATTTTCTTTCTCATCATGAACTAACTCCTCCTTTGATTGGGAGAACGATGTAACCCTAATTATCCCCTTTAGATGATTCTTGATGTTATTCAGTATATGTTTGGGTGTTTGTTCTTCGTTCTTAATGTTATTTATTAATTAACGACTAATAAATTGATAAGTTAACCTTGGGTCACTCTGACAAAGTACACCTAATAGTACTGAAGAATTAAACCATTATTACACTAGGATCCAAGAGATGGGAGTAGGTAGTAATGCGAACTGCACCTAAGTTTGCCCCTAGATTCATAGAACTAATTCTCTAATTAACTTAGTATTAACTTAAGAGATTAATTAATCTGGTTAACCTAAGAATCCAATCCGACCATGATTATACATAAATAAGATAAGAGAAAAGTATAAGGGAGGGATTAGTGGTGAAATTAGGATCCCAATCGCTCTTCTTTCTTGATCTTAATTCTTACTCTTTGCTCTTTACTTTATAATTTAAATCAATTTTTAAATTAAGAACTCATTCTCATGCTCTTTTGGGAAATTAATAAAACAAATAAAAGTATAGCTTCTGAATTGTTTGTCCTCGTGGGTACGACAACCCTGATCTATAAATATTATTACTTGACGACTGTGGTATACTTGTCATAGCAAGCGCAGCAGTGTACTCACCATCTGCGCGCTTCAAGTTTTTGGCAATGTTGCCGAGGATAAGCCAAATTGGAACTTGTTTTTATTTTTATTTTATTTTTCCTTTATTTTATTTTTCTATTTTATTCAAATTTTCTCTCTTTTTCTTACTCTTTAAATTTTTAATTTTCAAAATTCCTTTCTTCTTCCCACAAACTTCTCTTAAAGTGCCCATACTAACATCCCTGTAATTTTTTATTTGCAATTTTTATTTTTTGGATGCCCTCACTTGGTCTGGAATTTTTATTATTTTGCAGGAGATTACGGAAACACGAAGAGCTGGTGTTTGGCTTTGATCTTGAGATCGAGAGAGTAGCTCGCTCACTCTCAAAAGCAACAAGAGAAGCCAGAACACAACTTTTAGCAGCCCCTCTACATCTAAACATGGATCCTCCACAAGATGACCAACCGAGGACCATTACTCAACGTAGTGGGAGCAATCTGAGAATTGGCTCACCCATAGTGCTACCACCGGGAATCACACATGGCGAGAATGGGCATCTCATTCCGTATTTAAGCCAAAACATCCAATTTCACGGTCTCCCTCATAAGGATGCAACTGACCATATCAGAAAATTTCTCTACGAGTGCAACCACGTAATTGGAACAACAGTCTCGGAGGTCACTAGATTGCGTTTTTTCCATACACACTCCATGGGGAAGACAAAATCTGGCTACAAGCGCAGCCTACAGGTAAATTCTTAACTTGGACTAACCTTGAAACATGTTTTTTGAGCAGGTTTACTAATGAAAGTAGGCGACGCAGTCAATCCCGTGCTATATATGTCTTCATGATGGAGGACGATGAAAACTTCGCACAGGCTTGGCATAGATTCAGGACACTCCAAGCAAGATACCTCACGCACAACATGGATAATACCTTGCTGGTAGAATTATTTCTTTAAGATTTATGACATGAAGACCTTAAGAACCTTGACCTAGCAGCTGGAGGATGCCTAGTAAAGCTAAAAACAACGGAGCAATGCATCGAATTATTCGATGTAATGGCGCGTTCTTCACAACCCAACAAGAGAGAAAACCCTAACCCTAGAGGTGTGCACGCGGTATCAACCGAAACTGCCCTCGTAGCAAAATTGGAGGCATTAACACTAAGCCACCAACGTTTGGAGAAACTCATGATAGAAAATGCAAGAAAAACAACACCACTTATCACTAAACCTTCACCGCAGCCTCAACCTTCTATGTGTTCTAATTGTGGAGGTAATCCTTACTTTTGTGCTTGTTTTTCAGCTAACGAAACTGTCAATTATGTAGGACAACAGCAGAAGTTTGGCTATAATAGTTTTGGGAGCTCCAACTATAAAAACCATCCTGGTTTTTCATGGAAGGACAACACCTAAACCCAAAAGCCTTCATTCCAACCACAACAAGAGAAGAAAAGTGAGGTGGAGGCATTGGCTAAACAGCTTGCAGACAGGCACAAGATGATAATGGACTCTCACAAGCTACTCTTTGATTCTCACCAATCATTCAAGGAGGATGTGAAGAATCAATTCGAAGGTGTGAAGGCTGTCCAAAAGAATTAAGAAGCCATCCAAAGGAACCACGAAGCTGCCCTACGTAACTTGGAACACCAACTAGGTTAGATAAACTAGAAAATCTCAAGCCGTGAACAAGGGACTTTGCCTAGAAATACCACTCTGAACCCGAAAGAGCAGGTAAAAGCTATAACTTTGAGAACTGGTAAAGAAATCCCTAACCCTTATGCAGAAAATGTAGCACCTATCCAAGAAGAAGGGGAAGGAAATTCTACTATTGAAAAGACTGGTATATATATGATTCCCCAAAAGCGGAGAGATGCAAACAAAGCCAGCCAAGAAGAGACACCAAAGGAGGAACCTCCAGCAATATGTGCCCCAATTCCATACCCGAATAGAATAAAGAAAGGCAAGCAAGACAGCCAAAAGCAGCAATATGCAAAGTTCTTGGACGTTTTCAGCAAAATTGAGGTAACTATCCCGCTCCTAGATGCTTTACAGCTAATGTCGGTCTATGCTAAGTTTATGCAGGAAATTTACACCAAAAAGAGAAAGTTATTGAAGAAAGAGGTAATAGTCTTGAATGAGGAGTGTAGCGTCATCTTGACCAACAAGCTACCACCGAAAAAGAAAGATTCGGGAAGCTTCATGATCCCGTGCCACATAGGGGAGACTTACTTCCGAAAATCATTGTTGGATCTTGGTGCAAGCATCAACCTAATGCCCCTATCAACATTTCAAAAGTTGAGGGTAGGAGAATTGAAGCCTTCAAAGGTTTCACTACAGTTGGCGGACCGATCGCTAGCGTTTCCAAGAGGTGTACTAGAGAATGTGCTAGTACAAGTGAATGAATTGCTCATCCTGACCGATTTCATAGTCCTCGACATGGAGGAAGAACGGGAGATACCATTAATCTTGGGAAGGTCATTCTTAGCAATTGTAGGAGCTTTAATTGATGTGGATAAAAGTGAGCTAACACTGAAAGTTCTTGGACAGCATGTGATCTTCAATGTGTCTGAAGAAGCCAAGCAATCCATGGAACATAACACTTGCAAAGCGGCAAATACCTCGGACCACATCGCACCTGCATGTAAAGACCTACGTAAAGATTTGAACCTTGCTCTAGATTCAAATTGTGATATTAACACTGTAGGTTTAGCCATCCTTGACAAGAGGGAGTTGCCTACTCACCACCCCTCTTCATCGAAAGACCATAAACCAAAATCGGAGGCAAATCCTGAAAAATCCAATGAATTAGAGAAGGTAATGTGGGATAGAGAGTCCGAACAAGCGTTGCACCACTGTTGTGATAAAGGTACGCATCCTTCCTTACTAAACTTTGTCAATTCGATTAAGGATGACCATGATTTTCAAGTGCAACCAAAAGTAGCTCCTAACTTGGAGCAAGCAACTGTTATTGGACTACTACCGCACACAAGTGATGATGGAGATCCTACCGAGCTTAAGAACTCCATCCTAACCCATAGTCCAACATGAAACATAACTCGGTCCAACTTAGGGACTTGAAAGCAAAGTGCTAACAGGAGACAACCCAAGTATTCTAACTTTTTCTCTTTTGTTTTTGAATTTTGAATTTTTCCTTTTTTAGTTTATTTTGACTGAGTCATAGAGTCATTGCACAAGATACATTCATCAAGAATAACACAACATACAAGGTATGCATCATAAAACCTCAAATTCTTTTCAAATTGAGACTCACAGAGAGCAATTCGCGCAGGATTTTGACAACCTAGCGCGAGTTACCGTTACTTTGCGCGAGATCAACCTTTCAATGCTCTCTGTCACTCCATCTCGCATTGATCTCGCTAGATCTTTCGCGAGATGGACTTCCAAGAGAAGAAATTTTCTTTTCGAGTATTTATCTCGCGCGTGTTGTGTTATGCCCAAAACGATCTCGCACGAGATGAGCACGATAGTAAGGATGGAATTTGAAAACTATAAATAGTGGGAAAGGGAAGGGACAGTTACTTCAGTTTTCATTCTTACAAACCTCCTTCCCTGCACTCTTTCTCTCTAAACTCAATATCATTCCCTAAGCACCAAACTCAGTTTTCTCTTCACTACTCAATCCTACAAGGTACGTAACACAAATTTTATGCTTTAATGTTCAGATTAGGATCTCTGTTTAGTACCTTGGCATGCTTATTCTTAGTTCTTTAGGAGTTTTAAGAGACTTGATATAAAATGACTGCTTAGGATGATTTTGATCGATTGAAATTGATTATTATATGTTCGTATTGATAGATCTAAGTTGAAAATCATGTTGCATTGTGAGTGGAGGTGCCATTTTGCATTTTTGAGTTTTGTCAAGCCCATCTCGCATGAATTGCAGGTTGCTATCAACAACTTTGCGCGAGATGGATGACGCTTCATATTTCTCCAGTTTCAGACATGATCTCGTGTGAGATGCAGAACCATCTCAACAAATTCGCGCGAGATGAACTTTTAATCTTGAAAAATGTTCTTCCTCTAAAGCTAATATCGCGCGAGTTAACATTGCTTCGCACGAGATACCCACGTGTCAGAGAGGTGGACACCTATTGACATGGTCCTTGGGACGAGACAGTGGAGGTCATGGCTATCTAAGCCACTTGTACCAGTTCGACTGACATTAGTTTGCGAGTTCTACGCGAACTTCCGACATGAGGAGCATGGCACAGTGCTTCTACGAGCGGTACAGGTAGATTTCTCCGCCCAGGCTATTCACTCTTATTATGGCATTCCACAAGTACCACCCTTCCAAAGAGCTAATCCGGGAGAGGCTGAGATTCTGGCCACCATCTGTGTACCGGGGGCCAGATTTGTGCACCAGAGAGTCGCACCACATCAGCTAGCCCAAGGGGATCTTGTCTTGACAGCCAAGGTGTGGCTGAAGCTGATAGAAAATAGAGTGAGCCCGGCGAACGGACCTGGAGCACTCCCATATTCTAGAGCACTCCTAATCTGGAAGTTGACGACTGGAGCAAAGATTCGTCTAGGAGACGAGATCCGGATGGTCATTAGTGTTGTCACATCCAGTGACTTCGGATTGGCTTCGATGATCACAGGTATGGCCATAGCTGCTAGAGTTCCACACTATGTCGGTGAGGTAGTCTTACCGAATCCTCACCCATTCACTCACCGACATAACTCGACTTTATGAAGAGGGGCAGCCACAACCAGCGGCGGCAACAGGACCAGATTCTGATAAGTCGATGGTCACTCCACTATCATCACCACCACCGGCACCCTCCGCTCCATCCACACCAGCACCACCACCTCCATCCACCGAGTCGACAAACATTCAGGAGTTGTTGGCTATCACTAGAGCTCAGGCGGAGTTTTAGCACCAGCATCTTTATAGTCAAGGCCAGTACTTAACTAGGATCGCTCAACAGCAACAAGCTCTGTTTGATTCCATCCGACCACCACCATCCGAGCAGAGCATCCTTCCTCCACCTCCGCCCGTGCTCGAGACCTTTGAGGAGTTCTTCACCACTTAGTGGGGCTTCCCACCATCTGGTCCTCCTCATTAGGTAGAGTAGTCTATTTTCTTCTTTCTTTGGTGTTAAGCGCGACACACTTTTAAGTTGGGGGTAGCTACTCATTCTATCCTTTATTTTTTCTGTTATTTAATTTGAATTTTATGCATAATTTTTTTTCTTTTTATCATTTTTTTGTTTTCTTTTAGAATAGGTTCATATTAGAATAGGTTTTATTATTTTTCTTTTTATCATTTTTCTGTTTTCTTAATTATACTAAAGCATCTGCATTATTGTACTAACTCCTTATATATGCATGAACGCTATTTTCTTGTTACCTTGAGTCTTGAGTTTTAAGAATTTTATTATTTATCCCATGTGATACGAATGCCTCTATGTAAGATTGAGAAAGGTAATGTATGATTGATGACTTATGTTGTGGGAATCTAAATTACTGCACCTTTTAATTTTGTTCCTAATACTAATAATGTGTTTGTGCTTAAGAAAATAGGAAAGAGGTAAAATTTTATTAACCAAGTTGGTCCTAAATAAGTTAAACTAACACAAACTAGAAAATGATTTAGGTCTTCTTTGGCCGCCATAAAAAGCTTTCTCGACTAACCTTAAATTTTTAAATGAATGACTGTAGTCACCCACTTTGAGTCTAAGCGAATTTTTCATAATAAGCAGTCTATGAGCCAATTAATTCCATATTTTTTATTGACCTTTTTGAAAAACCCACCATACTTCAGGCCGGAAAACCCAAGTTATTTTAAAGAACTCTCTTAGTTTTAAAAATCATGTGTTCAGCAGGGAAAAATCACACCTTTAGAAAAAGAATCTAGAAAAACACAAAAAAAAATAAAAAAACAATGAAAAGATCACCAATTTGTGATCAACAAAAAAAAATTAGAAATTGCTAAAAAATCACCAGTTTGTGACAACATATATATGTATATATTATATAGTATAATAAAGAGGTATTAATGGAATTCCCTGAACATCAATAAAGAACAAAAAATAAATTATAAGTGCTAAGAGATTATCTAGGAAAAGGCTTGGGGTCTATAGTTTCTTAAGCTGAAGATTGGTAATAAGCTTAAAATTGACTTGTCATCATACCTATACCTAAGTCGAACATTATAAGCTTTATAAAGCCCTATTGATTCTTGTAAATGCTAACTTGTGTGGAAGATAATTCAGGAATTACATGAGGTGAAAAGGGTGATACTAATTTCTGAAATCTAAACTCACTTGATCTCATTGGGAACTTGGAACAAGTATCACACACACGGATAACCACTATCATAACCTGAAATGCATGCATGACTAACTCTCTTGCGCAATAAGCTGAAGTAATCCAAGGATGAACTGTAATGAAAAACTCAGTAACTTGATTTCTCATTCATCTTAGGTAAGGATTGGTACAATTTATTGCTGAGAATTATGAACTTCAATGTTATTCGGGTAATGTTAAAATTAATTGTTGATGTGTTAAAAATCCCTTTTGTATAGGGACAAACAAAGTTCAAGTTGGGGGTATTTGATAACTCACAAAAGTAAGCTATTTTTATACTATTTTTATATCATAAATTGTCTTTTTCATACTCTTAATCCACCTAAAATAACTCTAAATTGATCTTAATTCATAATAATTTGTGTTAAAGCTTGTTGATGGTGTGTTAAGTGTTTCAGGGTGAAAAATATCCAAAAACGGGTGAAAACGTGTCCAGAAAGGCATCTCTCGCGAGTTAGAACACAATTCGCGCAAATTGAAGCTCCAGTAAAGAAGAAAAGCTCTCTGGAACTCATCTCGCGTTCATCTCTTCACATCTCGCGCGAGAAGCCCTTTCTTCAAGAGCAAGTTACTCTTTGGCACCTTATCTCGCGTTCATCTCGCACCCAATTATTCTATCTCGCGCAAAGTGACTTGGATTACAACACACGTTTTCTCTCTGGAACATGAACTCGTGCGAGTTGGACTCGCAGTAGACCCAAGTCCAAAAGTTTTAGAGGCTATAAATACACATTATTTCACATTCAGCGGGAGTTCGCTCAATCCGGAGTTCGAGTTTTAAACCTAATTCTCAGTCTCCCGACGGCTTAACCTAGACGGCGGCTGCACTTTGGCTGAGGACGAATCCAGTTTATAAACGACGACGGAATTCAACTACGAGGAAGAAGAGGAGGAGATTCTAGATTTCACTATGTACTCTCTTTCAACTTGTGTTGTGTTCTTTCTCATTATGAACTAACTCCCCCTTTGATTGGAAGAACAATGTAACCCTAATTATCCCCTTATCCCCTTTATATGATTCTTGATGTTATTCAGTATATGTTTGGGTGTTTGTTCTTCGTTCTTAATGCTATTTATTAATTGACAACTAATAAATTAATAAGTTAACTTAGGGGCACTCTTACAAAGTACACCTAGTAGTCCTGAAAAATTAAACTATTATTACGCTAGAATCCTAGAGAAGGGAGTAGGTAGTAATGCGGATTACACCTAAGTTTGCCCCTAGATTCATAGAACTAATTCCCTAATTAACTTAGTATTAACTTAAGATATTAATTAATCTGGTTAACCTAGGCGGCGTGGGTGATCTGAGAGGGACGGTCACGAAGGTACGAATCCGATCCGACCATGATTATACATCAATGACATAAGAGAAAAGTATAAGATAATTAGTGGTAAAATCGGGATCCCAATCATTTTTTTTCTTGATCTTAATTCTTGCTCTTTGCTCTTTACTTTATAATTTAAATCAATTTTTAAATCAAGAACTCATTTTCACGCTCTTTTGAGAAATTAATAAAACAAATAAAAATATAGTTTCTGAATTACTTGTCCTCGTGAGTACGACAACCTGATCTATAAATACTATTATATGACGACTGTAGTATATTTGTTATAGCAAGCGCAACAGTGTACTCACTGTTTGCGAGCATCAGTGAGCTAGCAAATATGTTATCCAAGGAAAAATATCAGAGAAGAATGACAAGGACTCCACTGAGAAATCAAAAGGTGAGAAAACAAGACCCTAAGGGCCTTATTTATAAACATTCAATAATATGTGGTGTCCAGTGCTGCCCAAGCTAGCGCTCAATGCAAATGGCGGTGAAATACTTCCTCAAAAAATCTCACGCTTAGTGCAACAGCAGGTTCACACTAAGCATGAGCTACCTGTTGCTTAGCACCAAGTCCGAGTGAGAACACTGTGTCTTCTCAATTGTCTTGGCATTTCTAGTTACTTTACACTCGCATACTTGTTTTACCAACTTGAGTGACATGCAAAACCATAAAGAAAAGAGCTTATAATTATTGAAGATTAACCTCATCAAACATTCAAACATAATACTGTACAAACATACACATTCAGTACATAACAAAACATAGTTCCGCAGTCCAAAAATTCAGGGTATTACACGAGGAACTAAAAGGTTGAAGGTAAAACAACAAAAACATACATCAAAACGCAAGTCAAAACTTCAGGTAGAGATGCTCATTAAGCTTGACCCATCTTTTTCAATCTAACAGTTTTTGGGACATATAAGGAATGCGTAGGAGAGAAGGGGAATTATCGACGATTTGAGAATTTCTGTTATGGGCAGAAGGCTATAGCCACTCTGTAGGAGTTTAGCTTTGTGGCAGTAGGATTTACTCCTGTATTTTCTTTTCGTTAGTAAATAATATAAGTATTACCTGATTTACTATTTCATTGCTCTTTATCATTCTCTAGTCCCTAACAGGTTTAGCATTGGAAGCTGAAATGATATATGTCATTTCGGCTCTTGAAGAAGCCCACAAGCGTGCAAGGCAAAAGCTGTTGATGAAATGTGATTCAAAATCGGTTCTTCTAGCAACATAGGATGTTGAAATGGTAAACGGTGTTTTCGACTTTCCGAGGGGATGGAGCTCTAGTTTTCACATATCTATAGTGAAGGAAATAGGTGGACTAACTCGTTGGCAAACTTGACTCTTGTAAACCGTTCAACTTTCATTTGGAGGAATGAGAGTGGTTAGCCTGAATATCGCTTTTGTTAAATTTGTATCCAGAAGTTTCAATCTAGTCCGAAAGTGCCACATTAAATAGTTGAAATTGTGGGTTGGGCTTAATAAAACTGGCTTGACTTACGGGGGTATGACTTTACTTATATACACGCAACAAGTATCATCTTTAGGTGACGTGGGACTTCACATCACTCTAATATTGGATTTCCAACGTAAATTAACTATGACTAAACACTGGTTTAAGAAAATGTAATTCAACACTGGACAGGGATTGACCTTGGAACTACCCAACTTGAAAGATATCAAATCCTTGACAGGAAGACCCAGTTGCATCATATACAAGATACGTAGGCAAGAAAATTACTATGAAACTAAATTGTGAAAGAATAAAAAAGAAATAAAACAATTTATTACATTGCATTGCTTAATAATAAAGTTAAAACCATAAGTTGGCTTTTGTCATGAGCAGAATTGAAACAAAATATCAAAGCTAACTCTAGAACCTACAGATTTAGCTGCTAACCTATTTGATCAGGGCCTAAACAGGAAGGCCTTTACAAAGGAGAAGAAGAAGCAGTGCATTTACAAACTGCAAGCTACAGCAACTACGTTGGTTCCTCAATAGGGGGGGCATTTTTCAAGCATTTCAATCACATCATACTATGATGGAAGCCTGCTGAATCCAAGAGCACCGCTTTAATTTGCTCAGGTAGGACATCCTGGCCTTCTCTGCATTGCTGATAAGAAACACAAAAGATCATGTATCAAAACCAAAACTTCACATGGTATACAGTTAATGATTGATTGGTGAGCTCAAAATTTGAACACCAGAAACTTTCAAACAAACAATGTAAATCCTAAACCTTAAACCTGAATAACACAAGCCTTCTCATACAGTTTTTAAGTTAATCTTTACACTACCAAGGTCTGTGCTAAAACTGAGGTCCCTACCATCTAACAAACACACTTGTGTAAATATCAGTAGGATAGGCCTCTCAAACTCAGTATCATGTTTTTGTGTCAACTCTTAATTATTCTGTGCTACGAAGTCAATTCTTTTCCATTTCATCACAGTCCATCCAAAACATCTCATTAAATCTCTTCATGTAATCTTTTTACGAAGATTCAGCCACAACAAACCTAAATTGTTAATAATTATGCAATTGCTACAATTTTCTACTGCAAAATTGTAAGCATAATTTTGAGAGAAAACATATTATTACATATGTCTCACAGAGAGAAGTAGGCCCAAGAAATCAATATTGACTATGCATAATGTGCTAATGCCCAAATAAACATCAATGACAAGCATCATAATAAAAAGAAAATGAATAATACATATGTTCAAGTGAAGCTTGGCACAGGAGAGAGAACTATACCTCAGCTTTGAACACATCTAAAGCAAAGCCATTAAAACAGCTAATAACAGCCTGCTGTACATCCAATCCAAGGTTATCCAAAGCCCTCATGGTGGAAAGCAAAAGACCTGGCCGGCGGGTGCAAAACATGTGAATGTTCACAGCTCTCCCTTCCCTTACTCTAACTTCAACCTATAAATCTCATAAACACTAAAGTCAATTTAAAACAATTTAGTCAATCACCATGCACTTAAATTCTATCAGCATAATCTAGTTGGTGATATTTAGTTCCTTCTTAGACTCTGATAGGAATACAACTGCTAGGCATCCACTTTATCTTTACCTGAGAAAGAAAACACGCAATGAAGGAAGGAGCAGTAGTGTAAATGTGTTGGAGAAGTCTGTTTGATGAAAGAGGGAAATAGTCTAGCTAAAATGATAGTTGGCAGCAGGACATTCAATAAGGGAGTGCTGGATATATGAGGAGAGGTGTAAACTTTTCTCTGCTTTCGTTACTGTAATTGGAGCATTGTCCAACAGTTTTTATTATTTCCTACTATACCAGTTTTAATACCAGGATCTATCATACAGCTTGTGGATCCACACCACACACATGCCATCATGACATACTAATAAATTATAACATACAAGTTCCATTTTATGTGAATAAATTATTTCCTAGGAATCTGAGTGTGCCTCGGATAATCGTAAAAATTAAATTATTTCAATAATTAATTATTTACATAATCGATTGGGTAACTTTGCTGCAAAGAAGTTTGAAGATAATTAATTTTGTTTTTGTGCAACAAAAAAATTTGCTTTGGTACAGTAGTAAGATTATAAAAATAGCAGAAAAGAAACAAGCTGTTGAAAAATAACCATAAACCTCAATTTTCATATTAAGAAAATCAGTTTATTTTCTAAAAAAATATTTATAAATTTAAGCTAGTTTTCTAAACGACAAAAATTATTTTCAAACAGCTTTTTTACTCAAAAAATAAGATAAATTAAGATTATTTCAATAGTAGATTATATGTATAATCAATCATTGTTATAATTGATTATAATCAAAATTAATTTTTGTTTGGATGCAATAAAATAACAGTTTTTACATAATAAAAGAGTGAAAAAACAACTAAGAAAATATAAGAACCGAAAAATAACCATAAACTATAATTTTGTAGATTACAAAAAACAGTTTATTTTCCAGAAAAAAAGCTTTTCATAAAATTTCTGAAGTTGGCCCAAACATGCCCGCTCCTAATTTCAAATTTGAGGTTATTCTTGCTGTTTGAAGCATGCAAATGCTGTGTTTCTCAAAGAAATTTAGGCCTTGCTGTGTAGAATTGCTTGACTTATACATATCATTTATGATTCTGACAAGATCTACTTGCTGTACATCATTCAATTTCAAACTATATTTCCAAGTTATCTTTCCAAAATTTTGAAATCCAACATAATTCACATTGTCAGCAAACAACAGGCCAAAACTTTCACATTGTACAAACAGCAATTTTGCAATTAAGTCAATCAAAATTACCTTTGCAGCTTGGTTCTTAGGACTTGGCAAGGTGCCAGGATACAGTTCCTCCTTGACCCGGGAGGGAAGGGTTTGAGGGGTCGGTGTCAAAGGGTGAAAGCTTGTTGAACTAGAAGGTGGCAGCAATGAGCCAGGTGGAGTTGACTCTAGCTCGTTATGAAGATCATTAATCCTCTGCAGCAACTCCTTCAAGTACTCAATTGCATCCCCAAGTATTGAAGCCCTATCCATCTAAAAAAGAAAATCATAGAACATTAGCATGCACCATTCCTAAGTTCCTAACTCAAAGGAAAATGTCTTGGCCTCAATAAACCAGTCAATGGAAACAACAACCAAACCAACACAATACTCTAAACTACATATTCATGAAAATTGCAATGAATACACAACCCACTCCAGATTATCCATCAAATATAACTCACAAAATGACATTTCTCATTACAGGAGACAATAAATTTCTCCATAAACACTGTTAAAAAATAAAACAAAATGTTAAACAAATTAAACTTCTTTCATAAATTATGCTTATGCATCTCAGCTTTTCCGGAGATTTGCAACAGCTTACACATCCTTCAATGCCAAATGAATTAGATTCTCACCACATAAAATAAATAATATAAATGTTGAAATGCATAAATTGATTTTCCCTTTTAAAAAAAAAAAACTATTTTTTTGTTAATAGAGAAGTTTAAACGCTAAAATGGCACAGACCCATGATATTTGTAATTCTGAATTATATCATGCGACACCAAAATAGAACATTGAAACAAGGGAATGATGATAAAGAAATATTTAGAAAACAAATTTGTATGGTTTGTTTATTCATACCTTGCTAATCTTGGGCACAACAGACCTGAGCATATACAACCTATCATTGAGCTTCTTCCGGCGGCGTCTCTCAGCCATGAGATTCTTAGCAGGCAAACCCTTCTTCTTCCCCTTGTTATCTCCACCACCATTCTCACTCAAGTTCAACCCATTATTCTCATTTCCCTCATCAGACTCATAATTCATCAACCCGGAACCATCTACGTCAGCACTACTACTACCATCCTCACCTACCCCTCCCTCCCACTTCCTCCTCACCGTCTCCAGCCCGGGAATCTCCACCGTCCCCCGCCGCTTTCGAAACAGCGTCGTCGGGGCCTGCTGCTGCTGCTGCTGCTGCTCCCTTTCAACAGCCTTTGTCTCGTTCATAAACGGGACATTGTTATCCGCAGGTTCAGGAAAGACTTCGAGTTCAGCGAACTCGAAGCCCAAGCCCATCTGGGCCTGGGGAAAAAGAGAGGGAGCTGCCGAGTGAAGCCCAGTGTCCATGCCCAAGTCGAAGGCCTGGTCAAATGGGATGCTGTCGTTGTTGTTGTTAAAGAAATCATTACTGTTGTTGTTGTTGTTGTTATTGTTGTTAAAGAAAGGAAGTGAAAGTGAAGGGGAGAAGGGGTCGAGAGGGAAAGACAAAGAGTCCATGTTTGGAAGAAAGGGTATAGTAGTTGTAGTAGTAAGGGCAGAGTTGAAGTTGAAGTAAGAAGAGTCAGGTTGTTGAAACATGGATTTAAAGGAAGGGATAACAGGGGCAGTGCTCATGTGTTGTTGTTGTTGTTGTGAGCTGGGTAGCGTGTATGGCTCCATGATGATGATGATGATGATGATGATGAAGAGTGAAAAGGGGGAAAGTGAGAGCAGTTATGTTTATTTGTTGTGCAAAAAAAATGAATGGAGAGCGAAACGCTTAGGAGGGTGTGGTTTATCCATGTGTTTCTCTCTCTCTCTGGAGCATACTTGTTGGTTTTTTATTTAGGGGAAAAACTCTTGTTTTTATTTAACAATCTAAATCTAACGCATCACAGCGTAGTGTGTTATGTGTGATATGATAGTTTGTGGTGTTCCGTTAGAGTTCCTAAGGAAGCAAGTAACCGCGTTCTGTTAAAAGTTTGATATTTGATAATTGATTCCGACAACAAAACGTCCTCTTTCTAACCATTTTACCTCATTTCAAGTGACACTTTTCTTGAAACTTGCAAGTCTTTGAAAATTTAATAATGGATTCCTATTAATCTCTAAGAATATTTATATGAGTAATATTTCTAAATTAGATAAAAAAAACTTTACTAGTTGGAAAATAATTTCCAAAAGATTCTAAATTAAAATTTCAATATTCGTATTGATTCTTATATAAATATCTATTAAATAATTATGTTTATTTGAGTGATGTAATTTTTTAAAGTATGAAATAAAAGTGTTTATCTAATTAAAGAAAAATTACTGTTTATTCTATTTACTTTTTTTTTGGATATTTTCGTCCATTTAGTAATAAACTATCACATATCTAACTGCTAATTTTTATTGTCTAAAGTTTCGGTTTAAAATAATAAAAAATAGCTGATTACTCACAGTGTCATATAAAATATATTCTTAGTATTAATTTAATGATAAATTATATAAATTCTTCATTATTTATTTTTTTTAATGACTCTTTTTTCATTTACTTTTATTTTAGTATTTTATACTCATAATTTTCTTAGAATCACTCATTTATTTATATTCTGTTACTATTTTAAGTCCTTTATATATATATATATATATATATATATATATATATATATATATATTCAATGATTTATATCTGCATATATAATTGAAAATGAAAAGTTTGACAGTTTATTTTGTTATATTAATTTAATGATAAATTTTTATAATCATTCAATGATGCATATCAACTATTTTTCATTTACTCTTCTTCTGTTATTCTATAGTTACACAGTTTTTCATTTTTTACAATCACTCATTTATAAATATATATATATATATATATATATATATATATATATATATATTGCATTACTATTTCAAATCCCTATGTATAATTTATATTCGCATGTATAATCATTAAAATAAAAAATTATGATTTATTGAAATTTTATATGATTTAAAGATATTTAATATAATTATATGTTTAATATTATAATATTATATAATATATATTAGTATCATATTAATTTAATTCTTAATTTATATAATGATTCAGTTATATATATATATATATATATATATATATATATATATATATATATATATATATATCGATCGATGAAACATATTCAACACTTTTTTTTCATTTACTTTTCATTTATTATTTTATATTTATACATTTTTTTCTTTTAATCATTAATTTATTTATATTATATTACTATTTCAAATTTTTATATATAAAAAAATGTATTCAATAATTTATATTAACATGATCATAAAAATGAAAATTATTATAGTTTTATTAAAATTATTTTATTTATTTTAAAATATTGTATATAATTATACGATTCAATGATAAATTTATATACCATCATTCATTAGTTATTAAAAATGATTTTTCTGTACAATTTTAATTTCTATAAATATTTTTACATAAAATCATATACAATAATTTTAAATTATTTTATTAACAAAATTTTTAATTAATACTTTTATTTTAAAAATTATATAAATTTAATTATAAGTTTATAATTTATATATATATATATATATATATATTCTTTTAACAACTTTTATGATATTTTTCTTCTAATCTTTTTTCTTTGTACTTTTTTTTTTTTTTTTTTTTATTTTATTATTCTATTAGTGAAAATCTCTACTAATAATAATGATGATTACTATTATTATAATATTTATAATCTATCGTAACTTATTTTTTATTCAACACACGTCCCTTTTTACTTTTAATTTTATAAAAATATTTACATAAAAATTATATAAAATCAATTTAAATAATTCTATAAATAGAAGTTTTGTTGATTAAAATTTTGATTATAAAGATTAGACATTTATACTAAAATTTATATTAAATTTAATACAGATTTATATAAATTTGACTACAGGTTCGGCATGAGTGTGTCGTTTAAATTGTCCATTTAATCTTCATAGTATTTTTCTTGTAACTTTTTTTTTATCTTTCTTCCTTTTATTTTTCTTAATTAGTTAATATAATTACTACATAATAATATTGATTATGGATCCGTTTAATTTTCTAAAAGTTACTATACTAAACAAAATAATAAAAAAACAATATAATAGAAATTACAAAGACAAAAAATATAAGAAAAGGTTGAATTATATATTTAAAACACTTTTAACAAATTTTTTAATTTTAGTTTAAAACATAAATATGATGAAATTTCATAAGCATATTCTTAAAAATGATATAAAACATTTTTAAATAAAATTAAAAGATACAATTAAATCTTCATCATCCTTGATATACTAATAATAAAAAAAATAGAACATAATTAATTTTTATATTAATTCATCTTATTAAGATTATATTCAATTTCTCAATAATAATAAAGATTTTCACATGTTAGAATAATTATAAATATTATCTAAATAAGAAGATTATGTTAAGAGATGTCTTTTAATGAATATATGCATGCTTAATAAGACTCTTAATTATACTAAGAAATAATATTTTAATTAGAGTATATATAATATTAACAAGTAGAATTAATGCCATTTTAATTTTGGAAATTTGTTTGTTACTTCGTGAATTAGTTGTCATTTGAAATACATAAAAATTTCAATCATCTAATAAATTCAGATTTTATCTTAACAAATTATTATTATAAAAATTAAAAGATATAATTTACTTTCACACAAATTTAATATAACGCACAAATATTTATCTTGTTCAATAGTGATAAACAATAAACATAAGTAAAGTAATATAAAATTAATAAAATATCCTATTTAATAGTAATTATTTTTATATAATTTATAACCGTCTGAATTCAAATTTCAGAACATATACAGATAAGATAATTAATTAATAATGATAATTAAATATAAATATTTGAAAGTATGTCTAAATTAATATACAATACTAACTTAAAATAATCAAATGATAAATTTTTAATAATTAAAATTAAAATAAAATAACTTAAAATTAATAATGTGTCTTTTGAATACTTTGTATATATTACACAATTTTTCGTTCAATAGTTTTTTTCGATTAAAAAAATTGAGATTTTATATTATGTCATTACTTTAATTTGTGCTATCACGTAATTCTTTTAAATCAAATCATTGAACAAAAATATCCATTAAGTACGTTACTTTTTTAGTAAATCAAATAGATCTCATATGTTAAATGAATTCACGTAAAACAATAATTATATTTTTTAATAATATAATTATTATTTTTATCACCCTTGACTTTTTTTCATTATAATAATTTGAGTACGTGATACGAATCGTAGTATTTTTATGATTTATTGAATTTGATGAAATAATAAATTATTTTTAAATTTGAAATTAAATAAAAATATCTACAAGTATTTAAGTTTAAAGTTATGCATGTCCGGTGAACAAAGATAAAAATGAATTGATATACATGATTAAAATTATTGTAAATATAAATTATTATTTCGAATAAATATGTAGGAAGGAAACGACATACTCACCCTATCCCATTATTACATATGATCATAACTTATAATACACTTTTTTTTTAAAAAAAATATAACCTTTTCCAATTAAATAATTACGTATTTGGATAAAATTAAAATATGTTTTAATATTTTAACTTCTTACTTTTTTATTTTAATTTTAGTAGATAATTACGTATTTGGATAAAACTAAAATGTTGTTTTAATATTTTAATATTTTACTCTTTTATTTTAATTTTATTAAATATGTAGAATATTTTACTCTATTATTTTAATTTTATTAAATATGGAAGAGACAAGATAAGGGACATGTAAAAACATTCAATTTTTACCGCTTAATTAAGTCTATTTAGTATCTTAGTGTATACGCGTATATATTAAGTGGTTACCAAAATTATCATTATAACCTGTGTATTTCAATGACACGTATTAAATCTAGGAGTACTCTTTTTTCATATCTTTCTCATTTACTTTTCAACTATCTTATAAAAAATTCAATTTACTCTCAAATATCTTATTATATTATTTTACTTTTACATCTTTTTTATATTTCCTCGTATATTTTTTAAACTACATAAATTAAAATAATTATTTTTAAATTATAAAAATTAAAAGATAAAGTTTAAGAAATTAAAGGAACCTTGTAAATAATTAAACCTATATTAAAATGTATATTCTTAATAACTTCTTTATATTTTATTTTTTATTATTAAAAGTGATGCATACAATGAAGAAAAATATTTAATAACTTTTAATTTTTATTTTAAATCTCAAAGTAAAAATGCTTGATATAACTATTGCTATTGGTGGAATTACTTTTTCACTTGCATTTTTAGTAGAAAGTTGGAGTTTGATACAAAATTAACTATCTAAATTTCATAAGTAGAAAAAGAAAACTCAATATAATAAAAAAATGGTATAATGTTTTGTTCATTAGTTTAATTATAAAATATTATTTGACTCTAAATAGTAAATATAATGTGAATTTCACAATATTAGGAATGTAGTCCATAAAAATATATAAAATTTATTTATTTATCTAATTTAGTGATGCATCAATTTAATATCAAACATATATTTTTCCTCTTTAATTAGCATTACTAAAATTAATTGATTTTTTATCTATGCAAAAAATTTAAATTATTATTTTCAATTTTTGTATAAACTAAACTTTGACTTAAAATTGAAATCATTGGAAGAAGGCTCTCTGTTTTAAATATAAAATTGTTTTCTTTGAAAAATAAATGTTTCAATTATAAATTATCACATTTTTTATAATAAAATCAATACTGATTGATAATAATAATTTTTAATTTATTAAAATGATTGACATAAAGTCAATACACTTATATGATTTTCAATAATTTATAAGATAGTTTATGATATGCTATAAATAAACTTAGTTCCTTATATATAAAAATTAGACACATTAAAATTATTGAATAACATATAATATGTATGTATTTATTATAAAAATCTATTTATACTATATTTTATATAATTATAGATTAGTTTATATATATATATATATATGATTATTTCTTAAAAATATTATTGTAAAAGACAGAACACAAGAAGGGGGGGTTGAATTGTGTTATAAATAAAAATTTTCCTTTTCGTATGTGGGGTTTAAATATGGTCAGACGAAATATTACTTAATCTTCAAGGATTGTTTTTAAATAAGATATGTTATAGCTTGATTATCCCCGTTAGTCAAACACTTAAGAAGATAAGTACACAACTATTTTTATACTGGTTCGTCTATACAAGACTACGTCCAGTTACCCAGCAACCACTGAGTTTTCATTACTAACCGTGAAATGGTTACAAGTATTATTTGCACCCAGCCACTTCTGGCTATAACAAGATATTCTTTGAACACAGCCTTCGCAGGCTAAACAACAGAGGTATTCTTTGAACAACCAGCCTCCTCAGGCTAAACTATCACACAAGTGGATTTTAAAAAGATATTTTAAAAACAGAAAGATTCCTCTTCGCGGAGAGGGTTTTACAATGAAGTACAATCAGATGTATTGAGCGAAATCACAGAAGATAGAATAATAGAAGCGTTTTCGCCAACTCAAATCTGATGAAGCGAAGTCTTTAAATAGGCACCATCTTCAGATAACCGTTAGACACATGAGAATTCGTTGAAGATTTTCTTGAAAGCTTTCCAAAAGGTTTCAGATAGTACTTGAGTGATTGATGGCGTGTGCAGCGGATTTAGATTGCGTGCGCAAAGATCTTTTCTCGACTTTGTGAGAGACTTTGACAAAAAGGTGAAGACCTTTTTGAGTTGCATGTGTAAGAACGAATCTCTATACTGATCTTGGATGCTTCTAATGAGTACTTCTAAAGATTTGAAATCTTGGCGCGAGTAACTCAAACTTTGCTTCACTTCTTGGACAGACGATATACTTCTTCAGTCTTTAAAAGGTTTCGTCTTATTCTATCGTCTGATGACTTGACTTGAGATAGACGAATGACTTTAGTTTGAGGAGTTATCTTTCGTCTGTGCTTGTTTCATCTGACTTGCTCGCTGAATGTTCCGTCTGAGAAAGTTTCGTCTGTCTTGTAAAAATAAAAATCTTAAATGTGTTAATCATTTTGATCTAACAATTATAAATCTAATTTTGAAATAAATATTTATGAATTTTATTATTTTTTTCTTTTAAGCAATATAAACGTATAAAATTTTAAATCAAATTAAAACATTTTAAATATCTTCCAACTTTATCTACCCATGGATACAAAATCTATTTTAAATTTAAAGTAATAATAATTTTTAATAAATAAAGATGAAAATGAATTGATATATATAATTTCAAAAAATATCTAAATATAAATTATTATCTTTAACAAATAGCTAGGAGTGGAACAACATATTCATCCTTTTTCATTGTCACCTTAGTTCATTATTATGACTTATATATTTTATTTTAGTTTGAATTTAGAATAAATACTTGAACCATTTATATATATATATATATATATATATATATATATATATATATACCTTTACGAGATTAACTTATCATTTAATACTATATTATCATATACAAACAATTATTCAGTTCTTATCCAAAAAGTTTTTTTGTGTAATAAATTTATACTTCACACTTTTATAAATAATATATTTGCTACATAAATATTAATTTCTTTAATTATAATAATATTTATAATTTTAATATATTATATTATTTACTAACCTTATAAAGTATGTAAAAACAGCCGACTCCGATTCTACTAGTGGAAAGAACCAAAAAACACATGCAAGACCTGATAAAGTGAAATTCCACAAGTTCCATAAGCCTCTTTTGTCAAGTAATTTCAAAGCATGACAAAAATAGCGGAAAAAGTTTACAAAGTAATAACAAGCAAACCATTTTAATAGTTATTCTATTTTGGATCTATAACGGAAATAACCAAAATGAAGAAAACCCATGACTCTTGGAGGGAAGTTCTGTAAGTTCCATAACCTCTCTCTTGATTTTGGATCTTTCGATAATGAAGATAAACTAAAAAACACAACCTGGAGGGAAATTCTACAAGTCCCACAAACCTTTTCTTATTAACACGACCTCTAAATACTTACACTTTGTTTGAAACCAATAAAAATGGAGGCACAAATTCAGTAATTCACAAAGTAAGAAAAGTTCTACCATTATAATTATTTTCTCGATTTGCGAATTATCGATAAGGAATAATTAAAAATAAGTGTTGGTTATAGTGTGCTCGATTACTTATTTTTAAAAATTTAATTTTTTATTTTAAGAATATACTTAGCCTTTTTTAAGGAATAATAATCATAACAATATTTATTTTATTTTATATACTTAGTCTTTTTTTTACTTTCATTTTCAACACCATGAAACCGTAGGAGAGAGAAGTTTTAACTTTCTCTATTTCTATTTTCTTTTATCAAATAACCTTTAAAATTACCTTGCTCTTTACTTATTTTTCTTTTAATTTTCTTTACTTTCTTTCGAAATAGCAAAAGTACAAAACATTTCATTATGGTCTATACCCATGAATTCTTCTAAAGATTTTGGTCTACCCTTTAAAAGTTTCAAAGATTCGAGGTTAGAAAACTAGAAACACCTTGCTTTGTTTTTCGCTTCACGGTGAATTGAAGGAAACTAGAAAGAAATTTTTAAGTAATAGTACTAAAAAGGAGGTAAATCTTACAATTAAATGAAGAATTGAAAAAAAAAATCTCTCGAATGAAGAGCCAAAAAGTGATTAGTGCAGATTTTTCTTTTAACACAAAAGTAATTTTTTTTTCTTTTAAAATAATTTAAACATGGTGATAAAAAAAAATGTGACAAACATGTTTATGGTAAAGTTAAAAAATGGCAACATGGATGCTCAGAACTTACTTATGGTTGACTTGAGGGGTATCTATCGTTGCATGGTAGCAGGTTAATTTGCCTGGACAATCCACATGTACCAAGTTAGGTTCGATTGTTAGAACGTGATTCAGTAGAACGTGATTCGATTGTTAGAATGTGCTGCAGTAGTCTCGGTGCTGTTTGGGAAAGCAACAGCCGAAAACTTACTTTTGGAAAATATATTATATATTCAAGATTTCAAGTTACTGATGGTCCACCAGTGTGTTATTTTTCTCTCTCTTTTTTTTTTTATTAAATGGAACATTCTTTGACCGTTATCAATTACTAATTATCTATGAAATCAATTTAAGGAATTGATGTCTCTCAGAAAATAATTTTGTATGTGCATATATCATATATAGATTTGACCTTTATTGACTATGTCTTCACAATGTATTGGTATTCTTTTTTAGTGTTCAAGTGTTCAATTTTGAAAGATCAAGAGATAACAAATATTTCATTTTTAAACTAAGAAATCTAGATACATATTTTTTAAAAAAACTAACACAGAAAAATAAACGTATTATGTTTATTCTAATGTATCATTTTTCTTTTATTTAAAAAGTGTTAAATTAAAGAATATTTATAAATAAAATAGAATGCCTGTTTTCACTTTTCTTCCTCATCAAAATTTATCTCCCAAATATATGTAGGATTATTATGGGTTGTTTCCAACATAAAATAGGTTAATATGAAGACAAACTAGATACATCAATTTTTGTAGGGAACTAAGTTTTTTCTATGTATTGTTGATAATTATATAACGTCCTGTGTGCAAAAAGCTCCAGAACATAATTTTCACATTGTATAATCATAGTCTTAGTCACGAGTTGGTGATGGAAAAAATTTCCTAGCTGTATGTTTCCTATGATAACATAACATGTCCGAAAAACTATAAATATATAGGTTGTTTTACGAAAAGAAGCGAAAAAGGGTAAAGTTATTATTCCTGTTCACGCAAATATGCAGAAATGTAAGCTATAATCCACTTTTCAGCTGCGGAAATACATAGTGCACACTTCATATAATTCACCAGATAAAAAAAAATACTTCATAGAATTGAACGTTCTTAAAAAATGTATATATAGTATTCTTTTAAGAAAGAAACGTATATTTACAAGCTTCTATATCAATTAAAAAAAGAAGAAAAAGATAAAAATATGAGAGGGAGTTTGAATTCAATCATGTAGAACAGATTTTTGAGGAGTGGGCAAGGAGGCTCGATGATTAAGCAAAATTTATAAATGATTAACAATTAATTGATTATCTGTAATATCCTTTATGTCTTTTGAATTATTAATAAATCCACATATATTAGTATTCATATCATTATTATCCATTGTTAAAGAAAAAAATAGTTGAACGGGTAGGAATGGTTCATGAAACATACTAACATTGATTAATCAAGTGTTGTTGGAATTGTGAACAAGTGGTGTACGTTCCATGTTGTTGACAAGAGATATTTGAAACTTTGAAAATCTAATTGAACCACAGCTAGCACACAGCAGCCTCTATTTAATGAAATCACAGGCTTGTTACTTGTCCTTATAATTTATTTTCACTAGTTTACATTTGAATGATCTCTGACACACATGCATATGTATTCAATTATATAATTTATATATCAATTCATCTCAGACAAAGATAGATAAAGATTTTCTCTTGGGGACCAGAAAGCGAAAAGGTTGAAAATGTATCACCCACATGATATGTGGGTTTTCTCTTTCTCACTCTTTCTCTATTATTTTCAAAATATATTATCAAAATTTCATCCATTTGTCATATATAATTAATTCCAATAGAGTAATACTTTTTTCCGTCTCTTTTTTTTTTTTAATAAAATAAAATTATACATAGAAGTTTTCAAGAATTGAAGTCTAGCTTTAGCCTCTTTTTTTTTTTTTCTTTAAAAAAAAAGTTTTTAATCTAATTAATTAATTTGCCCATGATCTTCATTAATTTATTTTCCTTTTCTAGATTTGTCAAAGAAAGGTTATCTATTCCAATATTAAAGTTTCACAAAAATATGATTTTACAACTTAATCTTAGACAATTAACACAACCATAAAAATTGAACCAATGATCAAACTCATATTCATATTTATAATTATTTAACAAGAAACTGAATCCCAAGAAGTTAGTTGCCATTTGAACCAAGTAATATTCAAAAGGCAAGTCTTGGGAATAAATTTTTCAAAACAAACCCAAGCTTCTCGTGACCCCTTTTACCCCATTTTATCAGATGCTCTCCAATCAAACTTGAAACTCTCATCCTAACTTTTCAATTCCCTCTTGATCTATGCTTGCTCTGTTTCCCTTCCACTTGTCTCCCTCTCCTTGTATTTGCAAACTGTAACCAAGAAATTTCATCTAACTTCAAGGACATTAAAAATTTATTGATGAAAAAGAAACTCGTGTTTAAAATGACCAGGCCAATTCATTAGCTTCTGCTATCTTCTCAATATTTTCTTACTTTGATCATTTTAAATTGCGTTGCAACATTTTAAAATGATCTTAAAGGTAATATATATTAAATATTGTTTATCTAAGCTATCAAATTTAATCATATGTTGTTCAATATTTTTTAAGTTAAGATTATTATTTTTAAGGTGTAGCTGCCAGTATCTCAGTATATTAAGCGTGTTGGTTAATTTCTCTAAAAAGTATTTATCCTATAAATTATAGGATAATGTAAAATTTATAATATAATTTTATATCCACTAAAAAAAATTAACCAATAGACTAATCAGCATTTGTCTACTTTTATCACACACAAGACAGATTAAAAAGAAAACTGTGTCATGATGGGAAGAAAAGGCAAAACCGTCTTTGGTTGCGTAGCCAACATAAATCTTTGGGTCCAATTTTCTTTAATTCACAGTAATAAGAGTATCAGTTTCAAACAAAATCACAGGTCATGTGACGCTGTGATAATCATCTTTACACACACAAACACGTGGTTGACATGCAAGTAAGGTAGGGATAAGAGAACCATACCATGTATACAGGAGCCAAGATCATGGCAACTCTTCTGTTGCATCCAAACATAAATTATTCTGTACTATTTTAAGCAGTTAAACATATATATTAAATTTTATTTTTTCTTTGGAACCAACAATGACAATTAAACTTAATACTTTTATATATTATTCAAATTTTCTGCTACTATATCAACTCAAGTAGAATTTTAATCATATTAATGTATTATTATTTTAAAAATATTTATTAAAAACATAAAAGTAAAATATACCTATATAATAATATATATATATATATGAAAGATTTATAAAATATATTATTAACTTTTTAAATTAATTAAAAATATTTACACAAATCACTTTAACAGGAGAACATTCGAAAGAACTCTTTCTATTAACTATGATAAAATCTTATTCATGTCAATTAAATATATTTTTTAATAATATAATATATTGGATAACTAATAAATTAATATAATACTATACTTTCAAATTATCATTTATTTATATTTTAAAATTATTTTTACATATTTATTTAAGCATAACTTAACATATTAGACAACTTTTTTTAAAAATTGTAATAATTAATTTTATAAACATATTTACCATAATCTTTTATTGATTCATATAACCAAAAAAGTTATATTAATAATGTAACATTAGGGATAGAAGCAAAACAATTGAAATCCAATGTAACCATTAATTTTAAAAATTAATAAAATGAATGAAGTGTTTGCTTATAACATTATTGTGATCAAATAAAATAGTGCAATACTTAATTATATATATAAGTAAGGTAGATCAAAGAAGATGTGTTGTTATGCAGGTGTGTGCATGTAAGTTATACATTATACTAATTTTATTACTATAAATTATATATATATATATATATATATATATATATATATAATATTTTCTATAAATATTAATAACAAAATTATCTTTTACATAACTATATTTGAGCTCATTTTATTGAATAATTTTTTCCTTCTAAGTTTATAAATTTATTTATTTTATTTCTATATTTAAATAATTCTTTTCTATTTTCATGTCATTCTTAACACAATTTAATTTTACGTTTGTTATTAAAATATTTTATTCTTTATCTTCAATTTATTATAACCTTTTAATTTATGTAAAAAATAAAAATTATTAAATTAATTTTTATTTATTTTAACCATATAAAAGTGCAAAAATGAAAATGTAATAACTATACGTATTTTTGTCAATATAATTGAAAGTATATATATATATATATATAAAATCTATCGAACCAGTTACTCTTTCAAAGTTTAAAATTTAATCTTATCACTTAGAAAATAGATTTTAGAAAATTTAAACGTTACCTTTTAAATAACAAGATATTTAAAAGATAAGTGAAACCAAATCTTATATAGAAAATCTCACTTGTCTCCATTCCTATATTATGCTCTTCAAAGTATTAGGAATCATAGATAATCTATAAATCAAAACTTTTTAATTTATATTATAAATTAATGAAATAAATATTTACAATATAGAATAAAAAACTTTAATTTTGTGGAGTCAGCCATGATCTGTAGAAGACACTACCACTCCACCAGACAAAACAAGGACATGAATTTTCCTGTTATATATAACGAACCAGTTCAATAATTGCTTGTACACTGTAAATTTCTAGAACATATATTAAAACCATAGTTTTAACTAGACTTGTCCTTATTTCATTATTAGTTTTGAACTCTTTTTTTTTCATTATTTTCTTATAAATTTTTTAATATATTCTAAAAGAGAAGAGTGTTGTGTATGTAGAAATTAGGAAGATAATAAGATAGATATAAAAATTATGTCATAACTGAAAAAGATCTTCAAAATATTTATTTATGTTAAAACTAAAATGTGTGAATATAAATGTTATTTTATTTTTAAAAATTAAATAATTAGACATTTATTTCTCACATATTATTAAGCCTATAACCTTTTATTCTTTCTCATCTTTATAAAATAATTTTATTTTACTAATAATTATAATATGTAACCAACCAATTCACTTATAAAATATATATAAATTTCTCTCTTTTCATATTTTATACATATATTTTTTTCTTTTTATATTTTATAATTATTTATTTATCTATTCTAGTTATCTACTAAATCATTTTCTTTGAGTAATTTTGAGAAAATAATAAAGGGAAATACTTAGTTATGATGGAAGATACGTACTTTAACAGTTGTCAAATAATTATTATTATTATTATTATATATATATATATATATATATATATATATATATATATTTTCAATAAAATGTCACTACACATCATCATGTTTAGAAGAAGAAAGCCTTTTGGAGTCTATGCAGATCAGAACCATATATAAAGGGGCAGAAGTCACAAGCCCAGGACAGAGTTAAAACCAAGTCCAGACAAAGACTATGGACCATTGCCATTAAGAGTCAAATTAATGGTTTCCCGATC
Organism: Hylodesmum podocarpum; assembly: GCA_026586105.1. Taxonomy (NCBI): domain Eukaryota; kingdom Viridiplantae; phylum Streptophyta; class Magnoliopsida; order Fabales; family Fabaceae; genus Hylodesmum; species Hylodesmum podocarpum. The sequence continues at coordinate 1,376,073 of JALJEV010001341.1, forward strand.
AAATCAGATATTTGTTAATTACATTTAATTATTATGAAAATTTTCTTTTAGCAACATTACCTTTGTGAGAAAAATTATTATTATGACATCAATAAAAAGGTTAGTTTTATAACAATGATATTTTAATCGTTAAGAATAAAAGTTGTTGGTGAAAATAACATTAACAGTGACATTGAAAGTTGAATGTGTTTTCTGCTGTAATAAAATTAAAGTTGTTGACGTGAAATTAAATTTTTTTATGACAACACACTAATAGTCATTGAGAATGATATAGTTTAATAAGATTTAAATAAAATAAACAATTTTAAATAATATAAATTGTTAAGAATTGGTAATCTATGATTAAAGTTTTTGTCGTGAAGGAAAAAAATATAATAATAATTAATGTTAAGAAAAATATTATTACAATGATTTAAGGAGTTATTAGATAAAAATGGTTGAAAAAATTATAGAAATTAATGGTAAAACGATTTTAGACTTAATGAAAGGGGAGAAAGGATGAAGGTTTGAATCCTTTAACCGATAATTAACCGTGAAAAAAAAGATAGTTATATTATTAAAATATAACTACAAAAATAATTTTACAAAAAGGAAAATAGTTTTTACAGCAAATTTGAAAAAAAAAAAAAAAAGAAAGTATCACTGCTGCTTGTAGGGAAGGAATGTAGAAAACACATTGTCAATTCACATCTCACACTTTCCCATTTGTATTTTATATTTTTATATATAACAAAATTAAGAAAAGGGAATAACATCCATCTACTAAGTTGAAAGCTTTTGAACATAAAGACCCACAATTTTAATTTGGTCTCAACTTACTTTCTACTCTTTCAATAAAAAAGTATTTTAGTTATTTGTTAACTAAAAATATATGATGATCAACTTATTTACTCATTTAGTATTTAATATATATCACACTACCCTCAAAAGAGTAAAAAATAATTTATATTCTTTAAAAAATAAATGGATAATTAGATGACATTTCGTGAATTAAATTGATACATGAACCATTTTAAGGATAGGTTTGGCTAAATATTTTTAAAAAGAGAAGAAACTTGGAAGAAAAAATTAAATATATTTTTTTATAAAAATTAAATATATTTTTTTTATAAAAATTAAATATATTTTTTTATAAAAATTAAAATTCATTTTTTATTAATTAGTTTGCAAAATAAAATTACGTTAAAGAAAAAGGGAGGGTCTCTAAAAGTTAATTAAAGTATAAATTAATTTTATTTTATTTTTTTCTCCCAAAAATTCTTTTAAAATAAATTACTCACAGAGACATATATATTAAACTTATACCAATTTTTGTCTAAAAATTTATTATGTTAAAATTCATTCTTACCTCGATATTTGCGTTTGAAATAACGACGTTTTGAAAAATATGTGCTGTCCTTCTGTTTTGTCTTTTGAAAACTTCTTTTTTGTCTCTATTTATATAGGAAAACTAGATTTTTTAAAACTTGAGAGAAATCTCATTCAATACTCTTTGTTTCATCAAAAACATTCTAATCAATTAAGATGTAATTGTGAAATGCATTATAATTAAGTATATACTTTACCCTGGAAGACGGATTCTAAATCTAGTATTGAATTTGAAAATGAAAAATAAAAATATTGGTGCATGATTTTGTAACAGGTTTAATAATTTCTTATCAACAGTCATTTTTTATAGTAATTCTCACTAACAAATCATCATAAAATTTTTAGACAATGAATTATCGTTAATTTCATCGTTCCATAATATTTTACGTGAGATACTAGGATACGTTTCTAAGCAAGTTAAGAAGACATCTTGACCATACTACATGATAGTTGGGTAAGTTCATTAATATTTGAGTTGTAACCCACGTGATATAAATAAAATTTGGAAGTTAAACTTTGTATAATGTGGAGTTGTTTGTACCTTCACCTATGCCCCATCACAATAAATGTAGAAAAACAAAAGTAACCATTAACATTTATAGGATTTTTTTTTATGATGATTAGATTTATAGGATTCTTATCCCTATCTCTACATCTTCAACATATACCACAGAGTTTGATCTCATCACCACCCACCCTTACGTTATTTATTTATTTTTTTCACAAAATAAATTGTCATTTACAGCGACTTCATTGAATTTTAAAATAGGTGAATCAACTTAAGAGAGATCCATAAATCAGCCATGATACATTACAGAAATTAACAAGAGAAATGATCTATGCATTAACGGTGTAAAAGGATTTACACTTGCATCTAATTACAAATTATCATATAAGATAATCTGGTAGTTTTATAAGAATTATCTTAAAAATCAATCATATAAGATAAGATAATATGATAGATTGGTTGAGTTACAGTAACAAGGCACAGGAATTAAAGTCAATTAACAAAAAAGGTTAAGCAGTTTGATCTGGAGAAGGGAAAACAAGATTTTTAAAGCTGGTGAAGCCTCCATCCACAATGAGGTTGTGACCAGTGATAAACTTTGCTTCATCTGATGCCAAGTACAAAGCAGCCCTTGCAACATCAGTGTCTTCACATTTAACACCTTTGAGCTCACCCAACCCATTCACAATGCCTACTATCTGTTCTTGGGTTAAACCAGGATAAAAGTTTTGAAATTGAGCCACAACCATAGGTGTAGGAATTGGAGCTGGTGATATGCAATTGATCCTAATCCCATTTTTGCATAGTTCACTAGCCACAGATTTCACAACCCCAGGTATTGTAAACTTTGATATTGTATATGGGTGAGGCCCAAGCCCACCCATTACCCCACTAATGCTTGATGTGCATAGAATGGACCCACATCCCACTGGTATCATTACCCGGGCCGCATGCTTTATGCCTGCAATTAGGGATTATGAATAATAAAAGTTAATCAGTTTTATAATAATCGATTAATTAAAAATGATATTGATAAATAGATATTAAATCATAAGTGATTATTTTATTATAACTAGTTTTATATGACTAATTTTAATTTTAAAAGAAAAATTGATTATGTAATCGGGTGTGTGTGTATATATATATATATATATATTCCAAAATCAGTTTTATAATCTATTATTACATAACTGATTTTAAAAATTAATTTTAATTAAACATGATTTAAAAATTAATTATAAAATTATCTTTAAAATTAATTTATTTAAAAATTTCAAAACTGATTTTAGTTACAACCAGTCGTATGTTCAGTTATGGTTATACAACCAGTTTTGAACATATAACACCGATTAATAATCAAATTTCAAAAATTGAAACTGATTTTGCTAAAAAAAAAATAATAATTATAAAAATGAAATTACTAGTACCAGCCAACTAACTATTTTTTTCAAGAAGCTGTTGTATATTTTTTCTAAGAAAATTATATACTTTTTTAATGAATATTGTATACTTGATTGTGTATTTTTTCAAAATATAAAAATAAAATACACAACAGTCTAACATTACAAAGATATAAAAATACCTAATTAATTAGGTGAGTAGGCATTAAGGTCAAAACTAGTTATAGTTTAATTATAATAACTGCTTTTATAAATGATTACGATTATGGTTAGGTTATTTAAATGACGGAAGCACGAGTAGCAGTACCTGCAATGGTTCCCCTTATATTGATTCTCATGACCCTATCAAATTCATCAAGGTCTAACTCAGCTATGCTTGGTGGAAATGCTGGTCCTGCGATGCCAGCATTGTTGTACATGATGTCCAGCTTCCCATAGTGGGCCACGGCAACATCCACAGCTTCGGCTACTTGGGCCTCAACACTGACATCACATTCCACGTAAAGGGCTGATGGGCCCAACTCTTTTGCAACCTGTGGCCCAAGTTGAGTGTCATTGTCAGCAATGATTACTTGGGCCCCATGTTGGACAAACTCATGGGCCGTGGCCCTTCCGAGTCCACTTGCTGATCCTGTTATGAGTGCCACTTTCCCCTCTAACCTGTTTTTCGAAAACGCAAAAGAATGAATGTTAATCATTATGGGTGAGAAAGAAAAAAGAAGTGGGTTGTGCAGATGGGAATAATGGAATAGTCATAAATGATGATGGCCTCTATCAAAATAATGTTATCAGCTTTATTTTCCACGTCTAAATCAAAAAGCATAATTTCTTTTTCGCAAAGTTGGAGGATGATGTCGTGGACTAAATTCTCCATCTACAAGATTGATTAAGATTGCATATTCCTTAAAGGACTAGAAAAAGTGGGAGGAAGAGAAGTACGCTTGCTAGTGGGGTTTGCTTCCAAATATTATTAAAAATAAGAAATTTACTTTTTTTTTTATTATTTCTTTATACCTAATTGCTAATTCCCAATCAAGCGGTTTGAATTATCTTCTATTTATATATATTATTTTAATTATATATCTAATTTATTGTATAAATTATTGAGTCGGATTAAAATATCTTTTGATTATTAAGAAAAAAATGAAGGTGTATGCATGAGCTTGAAAAAATAATGAACAGTAAAAAGGTCAAATAATATGAATTGGTGAAGTTTATACAGATTAATTCCTTCATCGGATCAACCGAAATTTTTTATAGGTTATCATTTTCAAGTTTAACTTAGCACTGGGTATAGTTAACATATCAACGAGCCACATATAAGTCCCATAAAAGAAAAGCTGATTTTATACAATTGCTTTTAAAAATATAACATTTATTGTTAACTTTCTGACATCCAAATATAATTTTAACTGAGATATTATAATATTGGATGAACCAATTACTAACATTTATTTTTATGTTTTTTATATTATTAATTTATAATTATGTTATTATATTTATTTATATATTATTAAATAGACAGGCTTAATCAACTTCTTCAGTTAAATGGATTAAAGCAAATTTTGGGTGATTTACATAGTTAGACATATTTGATAATTATTTTATTAAAATAGATCTAGTTATGAATTATTTAAGGACGGAGGTTTGTTTGAGTAAAAGTGTTAGCTTGAAAGGTACTTTTATACCGTGATGATGAATGTATCGACTCTTAAGGTGTTTTTAATATTATTGGGCCATGTGTCGTGTTGGTTGGATGTTGTCACGACTCAATCAAATTTCATTCATGCCACATTGGTCAATCAAATGGAAGACGTTCCACACTGTAGTATTTTCACTTTTTACTCTTATGTTTACTTGTGTTTTTGTTTTCTTCTTCTGTTTGGACGAACTTTTATGTTATACCGCTTTACCTTGATCGGCAGAGATCATATTAAGAATGGGTTGGTGTTTCTCACCTTGGTTTCTTTCTTTCTTCTTTTGTGATAGTGTTTTTGGATTGTTGTGATTTTGCTTGTTGTGCCATTGGTATATGTGTTGTTGTTGGATGAGTGTGTGATGTGCAAGTGAGGCAAGCAAGATCTCTACCAAGAAGATCTCCATAGAGGGGTGCTTGTGCAGGTGAAAGGGAGATAAAAGAGATTTTTACGGTATGAGTAGAGTGTCAATAGCTTAATAGCGGTGAGCCTAACGATGAAAGGTTGTAAGATGAAGGATTGTAACATGAGAGACAAATTAGAGGGAGATGACTGAGATAGTGAAAACGCCTTTGTGACATTGTGACACATTGATAAATTGTGACCTTAACTTGCCATGTGGCGGACGGACCCATTCTTGGGCGACTCCACCCAAAGTGTCATGTGATGCCATATAGTGAATGCGTTCATGGCTTAACACATTTTTTTTTTTTTTTTTTTTTTTTTTTTTTTTTTTTTTTTTTTACAATGAAGACTATGATACTCCTAGCATGACACTCTCAGCACCTCCACTCACTTACCCCTCAATGTAAAATGTTTCCACTTGACCCAAAAATTATATTTTGTTTTCAAGACTGGCCGGCTAGGTAATTTTGCCCCAAAATTCATAATTCTAACTATCAGCGGGGTATTGAAAGAGTATATTTACATTACGTGCATTCAAAGTCTTTGATAAAAGTGAATCACTTTACGTGACCGTGAATATTTCTACAAAATATCATAAGAAATAAATTGTTTTCAATTTTATTTTACTATCTCGTTCGATTATTAGTTGAGAAATATGCAAGAATCCCCTAAGTGGCTGACACGTTAAAAATAAAATCGGACAACTAAATAACGTTAGCTGTTCTGTTTGGTAGATCTAGACACGAGAACATGCGAATTGGAGGCAGCTAGCACGATTTGTTCCATGTGCTTCACGGAATTCCTGTGTCATTGTTCCAATTTATTTTTATGTCTATGTTAACTTCAAGGGACTCAAGTACGCAACTAAATAATCTACAGTGTTTTGCTTTTTTATTTGTCAACGCCACATACTAAAATTGAATTAAGTAGTGCTCTTAGATTTGCTGTAACCTTTTTCCTTTTACTTTTATTTATCTAATATGCACTATATTCACTGTTAACAACAGGAAGCTGAGAGAGACAGAGATTTTGAACGGAAGAAAGAGTGCGTGACAGAAACAGAGATTTAGAATGGGACGATTAATTTCATATTTAAAATAATTTTATAAAAGTTTTCTTTAAAACATGTTTTAAAAAATAAAAAAAAGTGTTCAACTTATCTTAATTTTGTCTTTGAAAATTTCACCTATATATAATTTAACCTTTTAAAGGATGAAATTGTTTTCACAACATGGTAGGAAGAACTTGATAGCAAGATAATAATTTCATAAACCAACTTGTATAAACATAACTTCTAAGATGAAGAAGTATCGTAATTTGCCACTAACAATTAAGATGAAATTAATTTTCAATTCTTCACAAATAATTTAAGATAATGAATAGCACTAGATCATTAAATGAAGCGAGACAAAATTAAAACGCCGGCAACATAGTAAAGAGCTTTAAAGAGACTCACCTTCCACCAAACGTAGTTGCATAGAATCTGCTGCGTTTTTGAAGCACTCCATTGACAAGGGTCTTGTGCTTGAACTCCCTGCCAAAGATGAAGTGAATCTCTATCAAAAATTAAAACCACTTGAAAAAAAATTAAACAAAATTATTTCTCTGTTTTCTACAAAAATGAATACAGAAAACAAAAAGTGGAACTACAAAATTAAAAAAGAAAATGAAAATAAAGTAAATAACCCGTTGAAAACACCAAAAACTCAAACCTCTAAGTAATTCAACCTGGCAATGGTTAACAACATAGAAGACACTGTGACCAATATAATTAACTGACACTGAGGATTTCTTTTGTTCATAAAAATCCAACATGAATATTAGGAATTTATAACAATTCACACTATTCATCTCACTAAACTAGAAAGGGAGGAGAATTGAACAAATATGAGGAACCTGGCTAGTGTTCTGAGCATAGCGGCGTGAAGATCTGAGCAAAAAAAAAAGAGGTGTGAAGTGTGGACTTTTGTAACAGATCTCAGGTTATATATATATGTATATTGAAAGCATAGAAAGAAATGAGGTTGATGGTGCTATTTAATTTATGGAAGGAGTAGGAAACCGTTTTGTCTGTTGTGTGTGCTATACATTTCTATTAATTAAACAAAATGATTCCCCTTATTGGGGTATCTTGATCCAACTTATATGGTCAATTATAATATAGATGCAATTTATATATAAAACACTATATTTAACTATTTTAAGGTTGGATCTATTGGGGAGCCAGCCGACATATGATTAACCATGCCAAAACATCAACCAACATAAAATTGCAACAAATTAGGCTGCAAGTTGGACGATGAGAATGTAGTGTTCTAGTGGGAATCTTCTTCTTCTTTTTTTTAACCCAGTGGAAATCTCATGCCTGTTAAAGAAACAGCTTTGATTCTTATTATATATAACAATGCATATGTATTTAATCTTTATAAAATTAAATTATATAATGTTAAGTAAAAAAATAATTTATAATGCAACTACGGTTATGAAAGAGAATATATATATATATATATATATTGATTATAGTATATGTATTTAATGTCATTAATGTAGTATATTTATAAGCATTAAATATTATTTATTTCATATATTAAATACAATATATAACTCCCTTAATTTAGCAATATTATTAATAATATTTATGAAATATAATATATGTAAAGTCATTTATACGTAGTATTTATATAAATATGGTCATATTTTATGATATATTTATTGAATATGATATAAAGTTAATTTTAACAAAACCCGTGATATGCACGACAAATAAAAATATTTTATTTTATTTTTAAATTAGATATATAAAACTTATACTTAAATATCATTAATTATTTATAGATGGATATAAATATTAATATAATGACACATGTTTTTAACAAAAAAAAAATTCAATGCCTAAATATATGTAAAGATATTAACAGATAATAATAAAGAGATATTTACATGCGTAAATATATGTTGAAAATAAATTTAATATTTATTATTCGACATTAATTTTGTATTGTAATGATATTCATAAGACACATAAAAATCTCTTATATTGACATTATATTGGCATTAGATATTTCTTCCTTTTCTTTTCTTACTCCAACTTTTTCGGGATTCATGTCAGACATGTTTATTTTATTTTTGTATTCATAATCTTATGTACGATTAAAACAATATAAAATTGATAGAGACATTATTCCCTTATTTTCTATTAAACTAAAGCTAAGCATCTTAGCATGAAGTACCAAACTAAAGCATGATATTAAAAAAGCTATATTCATCTCAAATTTCAAGACAACAAAGCAAATTGAAAATAAAATGCAACTAAAACAACTTAAATGTCTAGAAACTCTAGAAGAGAACATAATAATGAAAAAATATGGATATAAGTATCATCACATTCATGAATGATTTAGAACTTTTTTTTTATTGATCATTCTTATTTGATCACAACTTTGTTTTTTTTTTCTTTTAGTTTTGGTAGAGAATTTGATGGAACTAGAAATATAAAGTCTTTAACCTCTCAATTTATCAATTTATGAATAAATGATTTTGACAATAACAAAAATATAAGTAATGATGTGTAAGTTTTGTGTTGGATAGTAACGAAAATTTATATGTTATTGTATAATATTTAATACATCAAATCATTGTCTAATGAGCAAAATGATTATATTTTTGTCTAGAAGACAATTCACTTCCAATAAGAGAAATAACGTGCAACATTTAAGGAAAACACATGAAAATATATCTTCTTCTAAGAAAAGTATGTGTTACTTATTGAGATATTCGTCTAAAGGAAGTATACATACCTTTATTTTTTCTATCTTAATATCAAAACACAAAAAACTAAAATTCAAATTCCTAAAAAGTACTCTGACGAAGAAATTTATCTTTTTGTGATATATGCACTTTGATCCTTTATGAACTATTGCATTTATTGTGATGGTAAAACTAACACTGAAAATGTTAGGCATTTTGTGAAATAACAACTAAAAGAACAAAAGAATCTCAATGTCCAGAATAAAAAAGAATGACATGTATCAACATAGACTTGGTCATTTTAACTTGTCATTTTTTTCAAAGACTTCTTTGCTTGTGTTACCTCGTGATGACTCTAATCCGAACAATAACTATTCATCATATAAAAAATGTCATCTTATCAAGCATTAAAGACACAGAGAGAATTAAGCGAAAAAGACATAAAACATCTTTCAAGAGTTCTTATGTACTAGACAAAACCTTTGGTTTCATACAAAATCTTTTTGATTGTAATCTTTTATAAACCTTTTGCTTAGCAAAACTTGTACTTAAACACTGTGAACTCATTTTGTATATTCTTTGACTAAGAGTTATCCAGTTATCACACAAACTTCTTTTCCATGTAAGAGTCATAATTAGGGGTGGGTATATGGGTGGAAGTCCATGGGCTAGCCCGCGGATCTCGCGACCTGCGCGGGTTTGGATCAACTTTTTCAAAAAAATTTAGGGGTATAGTCCGTAAAAGTCTGCCCTGCGTAACCCGCGGATTTTACGGGCAAAACCCGCGGAGTCCGTGGGGCGATCCGCAAACCCACACTATTTAAAAGGTTGAAAATTGAAACCTTAATTTCGCTTCCCGCCTCTCAATCTTCTCACACGTCGCAACTTTCATTCTCTTAAATCTAATAATGGAAAAATGATTCATAGTGGGATATTAAAAACTAAAAAACTTTATCACAGTGTAGTGTGTGAGATGATATATATGATGCTTATTGAACATTATCTTCCATTCTCTATTGTTGAAGATAGGAGGTTTAAAGAATTATTATGGTATTTACATCCTTATGTTAAAGTACCCTCCAAGCGTGTTGTTACCATTAATGTGAATAACTTGTATGATCCTGAAAAGAAAAAACTGAAATATGATGTGTGGACATCTTGTATTTGTGAGGGTTATATTTCATTAACTGCAAATTATGTTGATGCAAATTGGAAGTTAAATAGTCAAATGCTTAATTTTTCTCATTTTCCTTCACCACATTCGGGATGTGAGATGACCAAAGTTATATATGGTTTTGTGAAAGAATGCGGGATTGAGCACAAAACTTTTTCATTAATAATATTTTTTCTAATGATAAAATGCGAGACTATTTGAAGGAAAGACTTTTGTTGCATAACAATGATTTAGTAAGTGTTGGTGAATTTAAATTTGTTGATGGAGATAATTACAAAATTATGTTGTTGACTTATTTTATTAAAAATTTAAGAAGTAAAATATAACATTTCTTGTAGCATTTTTTTAAAATTTCAAATTTAGCATTTTCTTAATTTTGTAACTAGGCCCGCGGACCGGCTCGTTTAGCCCGCGGGGCGGGGACGGACCATCAAGTTAGGTCTGCTTAACATTGGGGGGCAGGGCGGGGCATGCCAAGCTTTTTGCGGGCCTATGCGGACGGACCTTAGGCGGGGCGGGCCATCCCGCTTACCCACCCCTAGTTATACTAGGCTTAGTAAGAAAGAATACTTGGTTTGTAAACTTCATTATATGTTTATAAGAAAGAGTACTTATAACTTGTTGTGGTTAGTGGAAATCCTTTTAAGTGTTATGAAAGTACTAGATGTAATTCATTTGAGTGAACCAATATAAACCTTTGTGTTCATTTCTTTCTTCCTTTATCCCTTTTCTTTTTATTGGACGATTAAAGATTTCATAAGATTACATGATTGAAATTTCTCATTGCCATTAGAGATTTCATTGTTTTCAATACCAATCACCATTTTCTAGTAGGACTTTGAGTATTGAATACATTCAACCACATCTTGTTGAGTAAATTGCAATAACAACAAAAAAAGATATTTTACAATTGAGATAAAAGAAAGATTTTTAATAAATTAATGTTATAAAAAGAGATTTTTACAATTGAGATAGAAAAAAGATTTTAATAAATTAATGTTATAAAAAGAGATTTTTACAATTGAGATAGAAAAAAGATTTTAATAAATTAATGTTATAAAAAGAGATTCCATATAACGCTATGGAACTGCTACCTTTGAGATATCAACTATCTGCTCTTGTGATTCCTGATTGAAAAATACCAATGTCACCGACAGAGAAACAAAAACTAATTGATAAAAATGATATATATACAAAGTATGACTTTGAGAAAACTTGACTAATAAGTTATGAAATAATACATAGGGTTTGTTAAAATATCAACTAATTGATGTGAGTTTTGTATGGAAAGAAGTTTGATTAATCCATTAACCAGCTTTCTATGAACCACATGGCAGTGTATGTTTGTATGCTTTGTGCATTCATGGTTGACATTGTTATGAATAATGTGTCTTGCAGAATAGTTTTCAGAAAAGAGTATATCAACTATTGTATGATTGATGTAGAGATATTTCAATAAGTAAGCTAGCCATTGAATCTCCTATGTTGTTGAAACAAGTGCCATGTATTCTACCTCTGACAATGACAATAAATGATTGATTGCTTCTTACATTTATAAGAAATTGAAGAGTTTCTTAGGAATATACAGTACACATTCATAAATCTTAGAGCTGTTGAGCAGGTAAACCAGTTAGAGTCACTAAAAGCCTTCAACTGGAGTGCATTATTTGCTAGATAAAAGAGGCCATAACATGGATTTCCTTTTAAATATCTTAATATAAGGATAGCAACAATGTAATGGATATGCTTTGATCTTGAAATGAACTGATTTTATTATTGCACAAAAAATGTAATATTAGGGCTAGTGGTAGTCAGATAAAGAAGCTGCCCAATTGGTCTTCTAAAAGTAAGAACATCATCATAATTAGGGTCATTGGCATTGTAGTTAATAACTACTTTTACCATATGTTTTTTTTACTGGTTTACCTACGAGTACCAACAAAAGATAATAAGTTTAGATATATTTTTTTTTGGGAAATGGAGATTCCAAGCTTTGATTGTGCAATCTTTAGTCCAATGAAGTATCTCTAATCATTCAAATCTTTGATTTGAAAGAGTCATGTAATAGTTGTTTAATAGTGTTGATTTTCACAATGTCATTCTCAATTATAATCAAATCATCTACATAAAGTAATAAGCTATAAAGGACGTTAGGTCTCTTCTTAAAAACAAAGAGTTATCATGTGCAGATTGAGCATAACCTATGTCTTTTAAGAAGATGGATAATTTTCTAAACCATATTCTGCTTACTCGTTTAAATTTTATAATGAGGTTTTTAGTTTGCCAACAATCTTAGGATCAGTCATTGCTAAACCTTAATGAGGTAACATATACACATCTTCATGAACATCACCATGTATAAAGACATTATTAATATCAAGTTGTCAAAAATATCAAGTATAAGAAGAAGCTATAGATAGAAGTAGTTTTACAGCACTTATTTTAGCCATAAGTTCAAAGGTACCAAATTAGTCTAATCCCATAAGTTCAAAGCTTAGCAACTAGACGTGCTTTATAAAGTTCAATAGTGCCATCAAATTTATATTTTATTTTATAAACCCACTTAGATCTTATAGGTCTTTTTCATTATGGCAAAGTAACAAGATCCCAGGTGTTATTACTGGATAGAGCATGTGAATCATCATTCATAAATTTTACCCAATTTCGATTAGTTTTAGCATATTTATATGTCTTTGGTTCACTTGCAATACTCAAATTTATACATAAACTCACATAATTAAGGGTAAAGTTTAAAGGATACATGATTTTGTTTGAAGGGGGAGTTTTATCTTCTAAGACAGAGCATTGATAATAAGAAAGATATATGGAAGATGATAAACTTCAAAAGATCTTTTAGTTCCGTGGTTAATGTTATTATTATTTGAGCTGTCAATGTTGTTATTTTCATTATTATTAGGAATAGGAGATGGTGATGAAATTAGTAATGTGTTAGTCATGGGTTGCCTATGTTGATTTAGTGTAGGAACTATAAATTCCATGGGGTTGTAATTGTTTCAAATTTATGAAAAATCATGCTTTTGGTTATTTAAGTTAAATGGACCATGAATTAGTTGCACCTAACTGTAAGGAAAAATGTTTTTGTAAAAAATGACATTCCTAGAAATGACAATGTTTTTGGTTAAGAAATCCAAGACAATATAGCCTTTTTTACCTTAATAAAAATTGAGAAAAACAAATTTTTGGGCTCTAGGATCAAACTTGGATTCGTTTTGGATGACTATGGTAATGTAGCACAAGCACCTAAAGACCTTTAAGTCAACAAGAGCATGAGGCTTACCATATAACAACCTGTAAAGAAAACTCTTTCAAAGTATCTTGCTTGAAAGGTTATTTATCACGATAAGTACATGATCAATAATATAAGACCAGTTGCAAAAAGGAATAGATGAATGAAAGAATGGGCTCTTAATGACATTCAAGATGTGTATGTGTTTACACTCTACAACAGAATTTTGTTGAGACGTTTCAATACAAGATGTTTGATGTAAAATATCATGCGAAACATGAAAATGTTGCATTTTAATTTCTAAACCATCGTCACTCCTTATTTGTTTAACAGAGAGTTGAAATTTATTTTTAACGAAAATGACAAAGTTTTTACTATATCTCTAACTTCAGATTTATTTTTTATGAAATATACCCATGTGAAACGTGAACGATCTTTAACTATAGTGAGAAAATATCAATAACTATGGGTGCAATCAGTATTAAAAGGTCCCCAATTATTAATATAGATGTGAAAAAGGAAGAGTATCAATCCTATTATTATCATGAGGAAAAGGAAATTTACTTTGTTTGGGAAAATGACAATGACCATAGACAATGTTATGTCTAAATTTAAGATATGTGAATTGACTTTGAACAACATCTAGAGTAGTATTAGAAGAATGTCTTAGAATAAAATGCAATAAATCAAACAATTGTTCGTAAAGTTTTGCAGAAATGAAACAAGACAAATATTGTTTATTAATAAGGTGAAATTCATATGAAAAGGCAAAAACATAAGAAGAGGGGTTGAATTGTGTTAATTAAAATTTTTTGAAAGCTTCTTAGTTAACAAACTAAGTTTTCATTTGATGGAACAAACTTAGTCTTTCAAAAAAAAAAAATTCAAATATTTTCACAAAAGACCTTTAATAGTTAACAATTAATCCCCTATTGTTAGTAAACATATAAATATTAATTGGGATAAACTTAGATGTTTTTATGAGTTTGTGTTAATACAAGGCTATATCTAGTTTCTTAGTAACAACTAAGATTTCACTATATTAGAGTTGATACAAGTATTTTTCACCCAACCTTTTTAGACTATACAAGTATTCTTTAGACAAAACCTCTTTAGGCTAATTACACTAAGTATTCTTTGGACATAACCTCTTCAGGCTAACACAACAAGTATTATTTGCTTACAACCTCTTAAAACTAACACCAACCATTAAGGGTAAAAGGGTTTCACACTAGTCTGTTCTAACTAAGATTTTACTTAGAAAGGTATTTAAAATGACAGAACCTTAAAGGCTTTTTGAGAGATTGAGAAATCAAATTGTAAGAGTTTCAGCTTGTGTAGAGTAATCTCTAACATCAGTCTTCAATATTTGGCTTTTACATAGATGATGGGCTTGATTTAGTTGTTAGATTGAGTATCTTCAAATCTTCATTCATCCATTGGAAGCATGTTGCACATTTAAATGCATTAAATGCTTCTATATGGACAATCTCATTAGAGTTGGCAACTTCATTCTTTGACAATTGAAGAATACTGAAAAAGTGAAACTTCTTTTCTGGTGCAAATATTAAAGTTAGAGAATTCCTTTTGTTCTAATTTGGCTCATCTTTTAATGTAAGGAGTAGGTAAAGTTGATGTGAATTGGAAATTACATAACATAAATAAATTCATGATTGCTGCTACGAGCCTAAAGTGAAGACAACAATTGGAAAACTAATCCACGAAATCAAATATGGAATAAGAGGCTGAACTTTAATTATTTAGGCTAAGTAAACTATGAAACCTACTTTACTATTTTCTTGTAGATTTTTAGGCTGAATTTAATGTATCTTTTAGCTTCTCTTTAGTGAGTTTTTAATAGTTCCTAGGTTATTTATAATATAATGGGAGTTTATTTTAAATTTTAATGTTAGTGGGCCAGTTTAAATGTTGGTGGGATTTGAATGCTTCATGAAATGTGTAGTGACAATGCAACGTGTGAGCATTTCACTCAGCCTATAAACAAATATTCTTTGTATTGTAAGACACAAGTTGAATTGAATGAAATGTAAGTTTTCTCTAAAATGAAAGCTTTTTTAGTTCGTGAGAAAAGAACTAAAACAGATTTTATCAAT
Organism: Hylodesmum podocarpum; assembly: GCA_026586105.1. Lineage (NCBI taxonomy): Eukaryota > Viridiplantae > Streptophyta > Magnoliopsida > Fabales > Fabaceae > Hylodesmum > Hylodesmum podocarpum. The sequence continues at coordinate 1,391,733 of JALJEV010001341.1, forward strand.
ATTTGATTATGGCGTTTAAACCCATGACTTATTACTCACAATCTCATTCTATTACGGCGGTGCAATAATGTTTTATTCTTGGTGATAATGCATAGAGGTATAAAAACATTTATTAGAAGTAGAAAATTTATTAAATGAATCTTTGTAACTTAAGTTTATTTTTCAATTGTCGTTTGAAGAATAATGGTAATAATAATATTATTATTATTATTATTATTATTATTTTTATTATTATTATTATTATTATTTTAAAACTTAGAGGTGAAAAACTGACAACTATTATCTTAAAAAGTACAAGTTTAAAGGTGATTGCGGTGTCAAGGCCTAAAAACAACATAAATGGAGAAAATTTGAGGTTCAAGTATCAACCATCTATCTAATTGAATATGTACCCTCATACATCTTGATTATGATTATGACCCAGTTATGTACAAATTACAATGATGAAGAATTAGTTGCTTTATAAATATTTGCTTATCGTTTTAAATGACTGAGTTGCTTTTGAAAAGAAACTTATTTTTATTTACTAACCTTTTGCTATATAGTAACTTTTTTTTCTCTTTATTGTTCTATAGTGAGTTGTAACTGACCTTTAGGTGTACATATGCTGAAAGATTATTATGTCATAAGATAACATGATATAAGACTATGTTGTGTTGTACTGAATTTATATGTTGTAGTGTCTCATTCAGCTTTGATCTCGACACTTTCATGTATTAGGTGCCCATCACACTTTTTCTCTTTGTTTACATTTATATTTGTTTCCTTCCTTTTTCCATTCTATTTAAAAAGAAAATAGGAGTTAAATAAGTTTTTGTTACACGTGAAATTTCATATTTTAGGTTTAAAGCTTTTCTAAATTATTATTATTTTCACTTAGTTGTAGTCTCTATTTTTTAATTTATAAGCAAAGAAGGAAATTAATTGCAAAATTTAATTAATTATAAGCAATAAAACCAATATACAAACAAAAAATCTTGTAGAAACTAAAATCCTCAGTTTAAAGTTATAGAAAGATCTTACATTTTTATTTTGTTTTCATTTGCTTCTTGTTTTTACTTTTTAATTATAAAGGTATCATTTTGTTTTCATTTTGTGTCTTGTTTTTAAATATTTATACATGAAACCAATCAAACAAAAAATTATATTTTTCCATTTTCAGTACAAATTTTTTAAAACAAGGAATAAAATGGTGTGAAAACTGTATTGTCCCATTAGTATCATTGTTACTTATAACTGTCAAATGGTCACATCACTATCAATAGGGTAGTCGAGCAGCTCCACGAAATCACACTTGCCTAATCCAAGCAAGACACATGTCTCTTTACTTGCAATCACTGAACACCGCCACACCTTATCATTGGGTAAGAAGCCACTGAGTTGCCCTAGCTAGTTGTAGGTGCCCTAATTGTAGCCGGGTATATCTATCAATGTATGACCTCATAGGCCACTTGACTGAGCCACTTGATTATGTTAGCCGACAACCGCACAACCTATAAATACTAATTCTTCTACCATGAAATATCACTTGAACTCTCATTCTTAATTTACATATACTTCTTTCTAAATCTCTTACTCACTTGAGAGTTGGGGAGTCTTTGTAAGTACATCTCTCTTCACACTAGACCAAAAACTATCTGAGTACCTATGCGTTGAACATAACCTGAGATTTCCCGAGTTCTACACGAGCTCGACTAGATTCACCCAAATCCGTCTCGGAAGACTCAAATCTAGTAAGAACAAAAACTAAAAGTATATGAGTCCTTGTTTAACATTAACATTTTATTTGATTTAATGGAAGTAAGAGAGAGAGAGAGGAAATAGGTAACAATGTATATGGAACTCATATAAGTATTCATAACAACATGTTACATAAGATTATATCAAAACTACCACTTTATTTGATTAATAAATGTTGTGAAAGTATGACTAATGTTTTTGTTTTTAATAGAAATGTTGTGAAAGTACGATTGATATTTTGCTTTAATAGTTTATGATGGGTTATGGATCAGAAAATTATGTAATATATAATTTAAAGTAACTTATATAAAATCCATCCGTTAAATATACACCATTCTAAAAATTAATAGTATTATTTAAAGATTAAATTAACTATTTCTTTTAAAATTGACTCGAGTAAAGAATGTTGCAGAACCTTTAGTGTAAAAGATATATATACTTAAATTGAGAATAAAATATTAAATGGGAAAATGTTTTTGAAATTTTAATTTTAGATTGACAAAAATACCATTAATATACTCATTTTTCCTTTATTTTTGTCTTTCTTCCCTATTTTCTTTCTTTTATCTTGGTACCCTCACTCTCACTTATTTTCTCACTACATTTTTTTGTAACTCTCTCCAATTCTCTCCACCCTCTCTTCTTCCCACCAACCCACTCTCCTTTTTTTTGTAACTCTCTCCCATTCTCTCCACCCTCTCTTCTTCCCACCAACCCACTCTCCTTCTTTTTCTCTTATTCGTCTCCACGACTTATCTCCATCATCTTTTCTTCGTTTTCTTCTTCTTTTTCATCTTTGCTTCCTGTTCTTCTTCTTTTTTTCTTCTTCCTCTTGTTTTCTTTCCCTTTCCCTTCGTTCATCTCCTGTACCTCCATCATCTTGTTATCATAATCTCTAACCTTCATTTTCCTCTGTTTGAAGGAGCCGTAAGGAGACCTACGACCCCTTTTTGATCCTTTTAACCATCTCTATCTTGCTCAAGCTTTAGATGAAGAAAACTTGCCAAGTTATGAAGTTTCTCCTTACAGCCTAATGGTAATGAATATTTATTATTGTTTTGTTAAGGTTTTCTAAATCAAAATGTGTTGGAATGAAATTGATGTGAAAGTACTGATCGGTGGTTGCTTGTGGTTGATAATATCTTAAATTTTTTGTGGAAAATATTTTTTGAATATATATTTGTGAAGTGAAGACTGGTCAAGGTTTTCTAAAATACTATGTGTAGGAATGTGTACTAATTTCACTCAAAATGATTATGTATGGGGTGTGTGAGTTGAATGTGGTGATGTCGAAAATCATTGCCCTTGATAGGTTTCAATTTGGGGATTTTGATCTCTTAGAGTGGTTTGAAAGTAAATGGTAAAGTTTTTAAAATAAGTAGAGCTTTAAGGGTTTTGAGATCTAAATTAAAATTTAAATAGGATAATGTTGTGGGTATACATCAATTGTCCCATGGTAGAGGGCACGGTAGGCCAAGTCATAGTCGACTCGTGGCGCTTGGGCTGTTACACTCTTAAGTAGAAAGAGTTGTGCCCTGACTAACAATTATAGCTTTTGGTCTAGTGGTAAATGCTTGATCTAATAATTGGTATCAAAGTCAAGGTCAAGAGGTCGATTCCCAATGGGTGCAATTGTTACTTCTCCAGTCTTAAGAGTTGTCTTGAATGCTTCATTTAAAGAGTATCGTCTTATCTTCCGTCTGATGACTTGGCTTTGGGACAGATGAATGACTTCAACTTAGAATGTGAATTGATGTTTTAGGCATAGTTGAACCATGACAAGGGTTTTTGAGTGATTTAGAAGTATTATATCAATTTGGTAGTTATAGAGATGAACTAAGAAAACAAAGTTAAAAGGTTTGGTTTGAGTTATGGTTGAGCTATTAATGGCCTAGAATTAGGGTTGGAATGTGATTGAGTGGTTCTAGGGGAATTTTGAATGATTTTTCTTGAATTTCTCCTTATTTTTTATGCTCTTGGATTAAATTTGGTTTAATTGAGGTTTTAGTAGTCAAATTTTGATACAGAGGATTTGGCAAGTTATAGGATTGAATTTGTGACCTAGAATGTAGATTAGAACTTGTCTAAGTGGTTGAATTGACCCAAAAAAATTGGGGAAGTGTGTTCCTTAATTTGTAAATAGTACTTAGTGTTGAAAAATTTATAATAAATTGTTGTCATCTCGCGCTGAGTGTAAGGGTGCAAGAAGGTCAAGAGGACTCTTTAGTCCACCACATGGAGTGTGGTGGTTAAGTCATGTTAGCTGTGGTTGGGTAGATAGGCACGAAGGTCTCTCTATGAGTTCATGCTAGGTGTCGAGTGTTCAAGAGATAGGAAAGTCTTTTTGAGGTCCACGCTGAGTGTGGTATGTTGGTCATGCTTAGCGCCCTGTCACTAAAAGCTGATCGAACTCTTTAGAAGCTTAAGTTGAGTGTGAAAAGGACTCACGTTGAGCATAGTTAAAAAATTTGGTGAGGCATAGTTGTTGAGTAGGTGGAAAGTTTTGGTTGTATGCTTTGGTTGTTCATTTTATATTTGTGTGCTTCATTTGTATATATGATTAGAAATCATGGATAGTTTGTGTGTGAATGATTGAAGAATAAGTAGATCAAAAGATTAAGCAAATAGGTGTAAGTTGTACAATAATGATAAATGAATAAATGAGAGATAAAGATGGTGTTTGATGACATAAGGAGTTGATGATGTTGTTAAATTATGAGTATAAATGATTAAAACATGTTAAGAGTCTAGGGATGCTCAATAATTGATGATAAAGGCTCATGCCCTAACTACGTGCGACAGTGGGATTGCCTTGTAGAGTCTTAACTAAGTTTGAAGATGGTATCGATACCTTTGATGATTGCCTTCACTAAGTGTGAAGATAGGTATTTGATGACTGCCCTAATTGAATGCAAAGATGGTTATTTGATGATCGCTCTAGCTGAGTTATACGTGGATGGTGTGTACTCTAACTGAGTGCACAAATGAGTTATTCTCATACCGTGCTCCTTGTTGAGTGAAAGAGGGGATGGTATTCGTGAAAGTAGACATATGGTTGAGGTGGACTGAACCTGATGGGATGTCAACACTTATTTCAACACTCTAAGACAAATTTTATTTGTTTTTCTTCTATGTATATGACTTTTTGTATAATTGAATTAATTGTATGTATTTCCTTTATATTTTAGACATTATAATCCAGATAAAATAATTTGAGTTTAGAAGTTACAGGAAAGATTTTATCTATATTTTCATAATTAAATTTAATTAAGAGTTTTAATTCAATTAAAATCGTAAGTAAGGTAGATTTAATATAATGTGGATTGAGTCATTTTTGGGTTGAACCTTTTTTGGTTATGAGTTGTGTGCTTACTATGTTTTCATGTGTGCTTTGTGAATTGTTTATTGTTGTGCTAAGATGATATTGGGTGTACGAAGTACTTCCTATACCATAAGTTTAAGTTGCTTAAAGGATGGGTATTGAGGTTAAACTCCTCAATACTGTTTCCATAATGGATTAGACCTAATGACAAGGGAGGAATTGAACCTTAAGACTCATGGTGGCACAATTTTAGTGTTCTTTATGAGTTGTTTGATGGATGCAATTGAATAGGTCATTTCCTTTAAATAGGTAAGACTTAAGATAATGATCGTAGTGAAATGTTTTAGAATAATTAATTATTTGAGTTGTCTTGATGTGCTTGGTATGCTTAGTAAATTAAATTGTTCTTTTCCATATGTGTATGTATGTATATGCATATGAGAATGTATACCTTTTTGAGTTTTCACTTTTCGAGGTTCTTAGAAAGTGATTGCTGAAAAGAATAGTGATACTTTAGTTGGAACTTTGTTAGTTCTAACTAAGTTACAAACAACTGAGATAGTTCTACATTTGTTAAGATGGTGAGAGGATATTAGGATTCTTAAAAAACCAATGTAGGATTATTAACCTGAGTTGGTGTGAGCTTGTAGGATAAAGGGAACTTCACGATAAGAGAGAAAAGATCTTAGGATTCTTAAATAGCAAATAATAGTCACTATGATAATTTGAGTTGTTTAGCCTTTGATTCCTTTAGTGGGAAAGGCAACAATTCTTTGTGGATCGTTAGTCAATGGAGGAGTTTTTTCCTCTTAGTGATAGTGAATCCATGAAGTTCACTAAGTCGATTCCGATGTAGAAGTTGCATAAGTAGAATTCCTTATAAATTACACTATTTGATTTTGGTGTAATACCTTTCCTTGTTTTTTTCCTCATGAATTGATAAGTTGAGTTTTAGTGTCCTTGATAGAATGTTATTTCATAGTAGTTGTGCCAATTGACATTTTCACTTTGATTCTTTTAATTGTTCTCAAAGATTTCTTGAAATGTCTTTGGCAAGGACCTTTTTAAGGTTACTCCAACGTTGCTTTGGATTTCTATTTGGCATTCTTAAAGGATTTAATGTGACTCTTAGTAGAGTCCATTAATTAACTTATTTATCCCCCAATCACCATTTTCATAGTGTTTGTAATAACAGTTAATTCAACTATTGACTTATAGAGTTGTAGGGACCTAGTGTTTATGTGGTTATACTAGTCCTACCATTTGACTCTGTATGGATCTTACTTCCACACACGCGCCGAACGTGCGTCAAATAATATCAAAGTCTAGCTACTACTTTGTAGTAATAGTGGACTTGGATCGTTTTCCTACAGATCATTTTGTCACTTCTTTGCAGCCGAAAATTAAACAAAATTTTGGGGGTTTTTATGCAGAGGGAAATTTAAAGCAATTAAATAGTAAGCAACTAAGCAATAACAACAATTAAACAAGGATTAAAAATGCAGTTAACAGATGAATAAAAGACACCAATCCGATCTCTGTCAGATCCTAATTTCCCTCATCGGTTCAACAAAATAAAATCACGTATCTATGCAGTGTGTTGGAATCGAGATCTCTGCATTCCAACACAAAACTAACGCTCTAAGATCTTAGAGAATTTTCATCGAACACTCGGTGACCTTTAAACTCACGCAATCGCATGAGAGCAAACAACTCAGTTTCGAATCCTAAAATCAATTCATTGCATTCGTTGTTGATCAACAACGCCATAAATCAATAATCTCAATTCAAAACATCAATCAACATAATGATTTCGAAATTATACAATACAAAACGAGTACTCATTCAATTAGAAATGGAGAATCTGAGGAAATTATGGATCCTATTGAGATCAAATTGGTCAATGAAATTAGCTACGCATAATTGAAATTAAACCTATAATTAAAAGGAATTCCATAACAATTGTCAAAAATGCAAAAAGAAAGATTAAAAACGAAATCAAAATACTAATTCAAGAACAAGAACAATTGCTGGAAATTAAGAGAGAAGAGATTGAAATTGCAGCAATTAGGAACATAATCGAAATTCAAATAGCATTGGAATAGAATTGTATAACAATAGAATTGAAGTGCAAAGAGAAAAGAAAAACGAAAATAGAAATGGAGACTAAAACCCTAGCAGAGCACTTGAATAAAAGAGAAGAACAATGCTGAAAAACTTAAATAAATTACAGAGTGAAAGTGAAAGTGTGGTAATCTGAATGTGTTTACAAATATATAGGAAAAATCCAAGTCATGTGCTAGGAACATGACTTTTAATGAGTCAGGGGGTCCTCTATTCAAATCCTTATTACAGCAAAACTAGGTGAATGAATTAAATGCATTTAATTGAGCCCAATTTGCTGGAAATTCTCGCATCAGCTTCGTGGTCTACTTTTAAGGCTAATTTCACCTCAAGTGCAGTCCGAATTGGCTCTTCTTGTCTTCGTGACTTTTGTAGCTCTGTCAATCCTCTTTAATTCAAAATAAATCAGAGCTCATTCAGAGGTATGTAGAGGGAGATATGTCTGTTTTAGTGAAACTGCTCAAACTTGAAAAAATATAGCGAATTAGAGCAAAAATATCACTTAAGGCCCAAATGAGCCCAAACTCATTAATGCATCAAATTATGCTAATTGACCCTTAATCATGCTTTATTAGGATATAAAAATTGGAGAGAAGGTGATTAAAATAATGCCTCATCACTCCCATTTGGAAGTGATTGGGTATCCATACATCTCGACTTGAGGTATAAATATTTATTTTTTTCAAATGAATTAAATATTTTTAATTAAGACATGTTCAATCCATATTACTGGTGTTCCCTATGAGGGATTTTAGGGGATTAGGGTTATCCTTTATCTCTTCCACCCATTTTAGGAGAATTTCAATAAAAATCTTTGTAGATATTTGCATATCACGAGACACAATGTTTTCTATAAGATTTTGAATTTCAGACCACAAAATAATGTTTTGTTTAAGTTGTATGTATGTTGTGTATGTGGATGTGATTGAATGAGAATATGTGTTTGGATATTAGATGATGTTATTCATTTGGTATAAGCTTCTTTCTTTGAGGATTAGTATGCTATACAAGTTTGTAAGGAAAATGTTTCAGTATGCAATAACTCAGCATGCCAAGGAAACCAAGGAAATAAAGTTCCCAATGTTGGAGCTGGCATTGAGCATCATGTATATCTTATGGATTGTGATTGTGTGGACTAGTGGGGCAAAAGTCATAACGACCTAACGTTAGTTCTCTATTGCAACCTAAGTGTCACAAGTGAAATACTCTATAGTGATGTTGGAAAAAATTCCCATTGAAGGAGTGTCTAGAAAGTTAGTCTCCAGGATTATGATGACTACAAAATGGCACATGTTGAGAAGTAGTAGTAAGGGAAAAAGTCCTTAGGGAGATGCGTTGGTGAGACCAATAGTGTCTGTTATACTTGGCCAGTCATGACAATAATATGGTACATTATCTAATTGGTGAGAACTCACGCTATGCCCCGATAAATGTACTCTTAACCCATCATCATAAACCTAAAGTGTTGTAAGACCATCGATTGATGCAAACTCGAGGTGACAAACAACGAGTATGTATGCAAGAAATATGTCGGGTGTGATCAGTAGAAATCTCACGTAGAGGCTTTCATGAATTATCTATTTTATTTTATGCGTGTGTGTGCGAGTTTACGACAACTCATGAAGAGATTGACCTTTACTTTAGTTGTAGACAAGCTTAGTGGACCCTTGAACATTTCCTTACATTTGGCATGATGGCACTTGAACACCAATGATTGATTTGGCAAAGGATCATTTCATCGAACTCATTCAATCCATATTTTACTTTCCTAACACCCTCGATTGTACGACATGGGTTCTAACTATGGCACGTTTGGCTTAGACCTGACCACTTTATATCGCAACAACAAGACTTGTGGAGATCGTAGATATTTCTTTAACTTCTCATATGTAGATTCTCTAGATAACATTTCATTTGAACCCTTGTTATCCCTTTTACCAGAGTTGGTCCTAACTCTTTAGATGGATACAACAACAGTTCCTCTGGCCATGATTGTACCTATTCTAGAGGTCATAGTGTTAGATTCCTTTAGCGACAATGAGAATTCGGTGGAAGATATATTTGTGATAGTTTTGTTACACTTGTCATCTAAGGATTGAGACTAACCCTAATAGTAGTTGTTTGGTAGTACATGGCTCTTTTGATATAGTTTTACTCTAATACTAGATTTTGAGTGTACATGTTTTGGTAATCTAAATGTCAATTCATGATTTTTTAAAGCAATATATAGACATTTTTATTGAGAGAGAGAACTAGGATACAATCTTATTTTATGGTGTCTACGTAGATATTTCTCAAACTTTTATACTAGAACTAACCCTAATAATAATTGATGGGTAGTATAGAATTCTTTTGATATAGTTTTACTTCGAGACTAGATTTTAAGCATATATATATATATATATAACTCAACTATATCACACTATATAATTATGTACAGTATTTCTATTTTGTAACGCTCAATTTTTTATTAGAAAATATAATAACTGTGAGTAGTGATTAATGTGAGTGGATAATTAAAAAATATAATTTTGTGCACCTTCTTTGCACCGATATCAGAGTATTTATTCTTATCCCATTTTACCTTTTTCATTTTCACTTTCATATTCTTTTCACATTTTGTATTACAAAATTTTCTGAAAAAGAGATCAAAATTTATTGAGTGACGACCAGAACCTTACATATTTCAATTTTTCGTTTGTACATGATCGGCTCAGTCCCAATTTAGAGTGGTTCTCATAGAGAGAGCAGGTGAGGGAAGGCATAGAGAGAGCAGGTGAGGGAAGGCCAACGAAGAAAAAAAAATTCATTGAAATTTTTTTATTCAATTCACTAATTGAAGCCGTATGTTTGGTTCTAAGATGTCACAGACCCACGTGGTGCTCATACTTAATTGAAGAAATTATGGTTTTGGAAGGATTGATTTTGTGTGTCGCCGCAGTTACCCATTGCCTTCCAAAATATTCCACCGATGGCAGAGTGAAAATATTATGGGAGAATATGGTTTTAAAATAGGACGTTTTTTTGGTTAAAAACAAATTTAAACTAGAAACAAATACAAAATTAACAAAGAAATAAAAGTTAATAGTTTAATTATCAAGTTTTAAGTGGATAACACTCTAACAGGAGATGACATTGATGTTTGGATATATATTTGATGGGTTTCCGTGCAGGATAATCTCTTTGTTCCTTTACAAGGTAATACTTTAAAAAATAAGTTTATCTTATTTTAGTAAAAATAATGTTAAATAATATCATTGTCTGGTATGTTGTAAAATGGTTAGTTATGTTTGTCTATTGTATTAATCATCTTTAATAAGTTATTTAATTTAAAATAAATTAGATAATAATAACAATAATAAAATAACAATATTATATAAGATTTAAAATCTTATTTATTTATTCAAACTATAATTTTATTTTATTTATCCAAACTATAATTTTATAAGTATTATTCTATTTATTTAGTAAATTAGGTTGTTCATCCTAAATTGAAGAATTGTTATCTTTTTAATAATTCTTTTAGTATAAAATTTTGTTTGGGTTCGTATTGTTATCTTGATTAATAATTTGTTTTTATTATGCAAATTTCGGGTCACATTTATATTGTTATAGTTATTTTGGTGGATCCATTTCTTAATATGATGTTTATTTGATTTAAATTGTGTATGAGAAATAATTGATGTGGGTTGAGAGAGTTATTTTGTGTGCATGTTACATTGATAAAACATTTATGTTTATGATGATCGATTATACTTGTTTGAAGTGAGAGGAATGTTTGTTGTTATGGAAGATCACTGAGGTTACCTTTGGGTAACATGTCTGTGAGATATGATGGTTCGAGAAAGTGACGGTAATTATCATGAATGCTAAACAAAAATGTTTTCAAAAAGTGAAAATGAATGAAATTAGAACGGTAGGTCCTAAATGAGTTGATGTAATGACTTAGGATTTGAAGGTTATTCGCGGTTGGAAAAACTTCCACTATAGTTGATCACCATGAGTAGGATATGACTCTTGTTGTTACACTAGTTACCCTGATTGTAACTATCTAATATCTCTTGTGAAAGTATCATAGGTGACATGTACTTCTACACATCGCTCGGTTATTTTGATGGTACCATATGACATGAGAGTGAATTGTGAGTGACATGCATTATACTGGGTTGTATAATTAGCTGGGCAAAAAGACCAGATTGGACCCATTCCGTTAAGATTTTACAGAAATGGGTCCGATTACAAACCATTTACCGAATTGGGGTTGTTTTGGAGGAAGCGTCGAGTCACGGGGTGTCTTCTAAAAGGCTTGGCTTGGGCCAAAGGCGCCCTAAACCATGCCGTTTTTAAAATCTGTGAATAGAGGACAAGTGGCTCAATGACTGAGGAAATGGTGGAATTTTTTTAAATTAATTCATTTAATTTGTTCAATTGATATTTCCCCATAATTATTGTAACCTTCGATCATTTCAATTTATTTATCTTTTGTTAAGGATGCGACACAGGATATATAACCTTTTTGGGTCCCACCCATCTACATTAGGCACCACAACATATATCACCTTGCGTTCAGTGAGTGACATGACGTAGGTGTCGTCAGCTGTGGCGCCTTGTACCACGTAGGCACCCGCTGGTATGACGCCTTATTATAAAACAACACAACGGTTGTAATTAGTTTAAGTTGACCCTATTTGTGTAATAATTTTTTAAAATTGACCCATTCTGGTCTTTTTGCCTAATTAAATATGATGAATTGTAAATTGAGTTTTCGATATTTTCTTTATGTATGTCACATTTACGTTCTTGTGGTCCTTATTATTATTATTATTATTAAATTATGAATTAACGTTATGATTATGTTTATGGTTAATACATGTGATGACCCTGCGAACGGGTAAGGACAAAAACTCCAATTGTCTAGAAATAAGACATTGTCTCTATTTCATTCTTGTATTTATTGATTGTTATTATTTAATAATGTTATGAATTTAAGGTTTTCTATTATGTGTAAGAAATTTTAATGGTCGAGACATTATTTATTTCCTGAGAAATAAATATCATAAACTTTATTTCAAATTTTACTTTATGCAATGAAATTCAGTTTATTTCATCAAATAATATAATTATTTTTTCCTTTAAGCCACACGAAAATTAGGATGATTTATAATTCAAAATTTTTGTTTTACTCCGTTAACGGCGTGTGCATTTCCAACAAAGTTAATGTTTACGAAAATTTATAATCAGATAGAAATTAAGGTATGACACTCTCGGAGGCAATGGAAAGCCTCCTTTTCTCTTTACACATTATTCCCGAACTTGCTCACGAATCAATAATGACACTTTGAAGTGCCTCAAGTGAAAAAAGTGGTTAACCATCTTGAAAAAAATCCATATCATCCTCCCCAAAAACATGTCTCATCTACAACCAAATAACTCCCTAGTTTCCCAGTCAAAAACGTAACCCTTGAGATGCACTCTAGCACCGGTCAACAGAATGTTGAGTATTGGTTGGGATTGCCAAGTTTGGCCAAATGAAGTACACAACATAAGATGTTGCCTTGACTCTTATGATACTTAATTAGTTAGCACCTTATCTCTAAGACTTCCTAACATTCATTTCTCAACTTAATAAGCTATATTTTCCACTAAACAATGTAACAGCCAGATATTTTTAAAAATTAAATAAAATAATATTGTAACAACCGGATATTTTTTTTAAAATTAAATAAAACAACATTGTAACAATAGGATATTTTTTTTAAATTAAATAAAATAATTAAATAAATAAAAGAAAATATCTTTGGAGTGTAGTTAAGACTCAAGTAGGTCAGCAATTCCTCCTCACAGAAAATCTTTTTAAATTTGGTATGCTCTCTGAAACTTAAAGGTGTCGATGAGTGGGCTGTTGTAATTTATCCTCACAGAAAATCTTTTTAAATTTAGTATGATATGCTCTCTGAAACATCACTCAATTTCTCCTCATAGAAAATTTTTTTAAATTTGGTATGCTCTCTGAAACTTAAAGATTCAAGAGAGTCGATGAGTGGGCTGTGGGCTGTTACAATTTCTCCTCACAGAAAACCTTTTTAAATTTAGTATGATATGCTCTCTGATACCTTTTTAAATTTAGTATGATATGCTCTCTGAAACATCACTCTTGTTCCTGTTTTGTGAATTCTTCCTCAAAGAGCAGAGATCACAAGAATCCTCTCGTCTCACAAAAATCCTCTCGGTTTCAACTCTTTCTCTAACGGTTAATCTACTCGCATCCAGGTCATGATATTTCCAATTTTAATAATAATATATTATTTCCTTTTCACTCTTGTTAGTTGATATGAGTTATTTGTTTTAATAATAATGGTAATGAGTTATTCCTTTTTCCTTCTTTTTGTTTTTACCTATCTCACATGCACCGTAGCCTTCTTTTATTTTTATCTATCTCACATACACTGTAGCCGGTTTTTATCTCAATATGACTCCTGGTTGGCTTCTATACTATACTTTATTTATTTATTTTTATTTAATTTGCCTCGCTCTTAATGTTGCACTGGTTCGTTGCCTCTGATTCAAATGATTTGGAAAAATATTCCCTTTGCTGTTTTGGTGCCTTCATTACCTTCGTTTAAGAATTTAATTCTGGATTTGGTTAATTTATTGTGCCGTTTTTAAGGTTTCACGAATCAGCGCTCCGTAGGCTCGATTTCATTTCAATTTGTGTTTGTTTCTTACTCGTGGCTTCTCATCCCCTATGTCTCCGATTCTTGCTGGGTGGGTTGGTATGGCTATGCAGGCATGGCTGTTTGTCAGATGATTTAGGCTTGGGGTTTGCGGTTGAGTCTCTATATGAGGCTACGGCGGAAGCACTGTAGGTTGGGTGGCTGAGAAGTAATGAATGGTGGGGGAGGAGGAGATAAGGAGAAAAACATAAGGTGAAAGACAACTCAATGAAAAAAGAAAAGAAAAGTTGTGAACGTCGTCGTTGTCACCAATTTCAGCCATTAACCACCGTGGTTTGAGCTTGGAGGAGAGCAGTTATACGTGATAGGCCACCCAAAAGAAATTGACCTGATGGGCCTAGCCCACTCTTTTGATAAAAAGAAAATAAAAAGAATAGGAAAGGGGAATGGCACACTAAACAAAGTTACATATTAACCATTATATTTTCATATAATAATAAAAAAAAAAAAAAAAAGGAGAACACATTGTGGACTGAGTTGGTACTCATGCATAATTGTAATTTGGATTCGAGGCATTGATACTTGAAGTAGAATTAGAATTTGGATTAGGGGTTCGGCAAATACGGGACTTCTTAACTAACATACTAATAATAATTAATATAATAATAACAAAAAGAAAAGAAAAATAAATGTGTATAATAGAGTCATTAAATAAAAATTAATTTCTCTATATTTTTTTGGTAAAATTAATTAAAATTACATGTTTAATTTTTATAGGATATAATGATTTGTTTGATTCTAATTATTAAACTATGTTATTTATATTAAAATTAGATTAGGTTATTTGTTGATAATTATTTCTTTTGTGTTTTAACTCTCTGTTTTATATTTCAATCTTAACTATGTGGTCATGTGTTTGATGCGATATTTTATTAATTATTGTATTAGCATAATTAATTTATCTCCGTCATAATTATTTCTTTTAATTATGTTATATTTTCTGACAAAATTTCTGAGATTTATTTTACGCTGTTTAATAGTGTGTTGATTTTAGTCCGTGTAGTTGTGTTAAATATTTTGTTATGGGAAATATTGTTATGGACGGAGAGAGTAATATTGCGGGTTATATTGCATTGATGAGTGTTTAGGTTCATAATAATCTATTGTGAATGTTTTTCTTTTATGAGAAGGATGAATGCCTACTGCTAGGAAGAGCAGTGAGGTTGCCCCTTGTTATTTTAAGAATGGGAGAGATTATTATGAATGTTAAACGCATGAAAATATTTTCGAAAAGTGAGAATGAATGGAACTAGAATGGTTGGTCTCTAACGGGTCGATGTAATGGCCTAGGACTACGAGGGTATTCGCGGTGGGGAAAACTTCCACTATGACCGATCACCATGAGTGGGAGTGAGTCCCGTTGCAATATTGGCTACCCTGACTGTGTATGTCTAGTATCTCTAGTGAGAGTGTCAGAGGTGACATGTACTCTTAGACATCACTCAATTGTTTTAATGGTACCACATGACATGAGAGTGAGTTGTGAGTAGCATGCATCATATTGGGTTGCACGACATGATTGACTTTGACAATTGTGAATTGAGTGTGTGTACCTTCTTGTGTTTCTTATGTTGAACTGTTCTTGTTGTTCTCATTGTTATTATTAAAATGTGAAGTAACCCTGTGTTGTGTCTGTGATTGACACCTATGATGACCCCGCGAATGGGCGAACAGATTAGTAGTTTGTGGGAGACGAAAATAACTTAGGCTAGGAACGGAACCTGATTTCTTGAAGACGTGGCATGTTGTTTCCTTTTCTCTTCTTTTGAATGCGGATGACTGCATTTATTTTTAAATGCTAAAATTTCTGTTTACCTGTTAGTGATTTCATTATTTGAGACTATTTTATCTTATGAGACTTATACGATTGTAGAAGTTTATTTTTAAAATTTGCGTTATGAAATAAAATTTAGTCCACTTCATTTAATGGCGTAAATATTTCCTGTGAACCATAGAAAATTTGTGACGTTGATGTCGTAGTGATTTAGGAGTGTTACAATTGTGGTATCAGAGTTTAGGTTTAATTTCCCCGGCTTCTGAGTTATGTGGACTATCTCATTTACGAGGTGTAGTCTGATGAGGAATTGACTAGTTTACCTTGAATGACCTGATAGAACAATGTTAACCCTTATACTTCTCTAAGTCCCCTATTTTCTGTGTATAGTGAAAAATGGCTGGCAGGGTTGGCAGGAATGACCAAGCTACAGGCCCTAGCCCAGGCCATGGGAGGGAAAAACCTAAACCAACAATAGGTTAATATGACTGGACCTACTCAATATCAGGGATTAGACAACTTTCGACGGAACAATCCTCCTGCATTCCGTGGAGGCTACAATCTAGATGGTGCTCAAGATTGGTTGGGAGAAATAGAGAAGATCTTTGAAGTTATGGCTTGCCTAGAGGAACGAAAGGTGACCTTTGCCACCTACATGCTAAAGGAGGAAGCTGAGCGTTGGTGGGCCAATGCCCGTCAGTATGTGGAGGCCACAAGACATTTCGTGGCATGGGGAGCCTTCAAGGCGATATTTCTTAAGAAGTACTTTCCGAAAGACGTCAAAAGCCGGAAGGAGATGGAGTTCCTCGAGCTGAAGCAAAGTAGTATCTTAGTGGCGGAGTATGCAGTCAAGTTTGATGACTTGGTGAGGTACTTTCCGCATTACCAGTGGCCAGAAGGGGAGAGGTCCAAGTGTGTAAAGTTCATCAATGGCTTGCGTCCTGATGTGAAATGAGTGGTGAACTACCATGGCATTCACCAGTTCTCTAAATTGGTGAATATGTGTAGAATTTATGATGAGGATGTCTAGAAAGGGAGGGCACTTCAGGGGAGTGTTGGGCCAGTACGACACCAGAAATCTAGCAACAGATATCAACCATGTGGACCATCCCCTAGGAGATATGGAACTTCTTCAGGCGGTTCCAACCGCCCACCGTAACGGACTAGTGGCAATGGCAATAATTCAGCCACTCTTCCCACTATCAGGTGTTTTTGATGTGGTCAGCAGGGTCACATAGCTTCGAGGTGCCCCAGCAACGGCAACAACAATGCCAACCCCAACCTCACTTGCTTTGGATGTGGCCAAAAGGGGCATATGCGGAGGGACTGCCCTGCCCTAAAGAAGGACGGTAGCGGAAGTCAGAATGCTGCAACCAATAATCCAAAAGCCACTGGGAGGGTCTTCGCCTTGAACACTCCTGAAGCCTCTAATTCTCCGGATTTAATCCAAGGTAAGGGTCTCATTTCAGATATTCTTGTGGTTGTACTCTTTGATTCTGGTGCTACAAGTTCCTTTGTGTCTCTTTCTTGTGTTAAAAGGTTGAATTTACCTGTTTCTCCTCTAAATATTGATTTAACTGTTTCTACCCCTACAGGTACTTCTGTGTTAACTTCTGATGTATGTCTAAAGTGCTCTTTACAAATATCTGGTAGGTCTTTTTCTGTTGATTTGATTTGTCTGCCTCTAAGTGATATTGATGTGATTCTGGGTATGGACTGGTTATCTTCCAACCGAGTCTTCCTTAATTGTTCTGATAGAACTGTTGAATTTGAATCTGTGGGAGTGAGTAGGGATAAGACTTATTTATCTGCCAACTAAGTGATGGCGTCCTTTAGGGAGGAAGCTCAAGTGTATATGATCTTAGCCAACCTAGAGACAGATAGTCAGGTAACTCTTGAGGATACGCCCGTTGTTTGTGAGTTTGTTGATGTCTTCCCTGAAGACATATCCTCATTATCTCCTCAGAGAGAGATAGACTTTGGTATAGACTTAGTGCCTGGTGCTGGACCTATAGCTATAGCCCCTTATAGGATGTAACCTGCGGAGTTAGCTGAAATAAAGAGCCAGATAAAAGAATTGTTGAGTAAGTAATTTATTAGGCCTAGTGTGTCACCATGGGGAGCCCTAGTGTTATTAGTTAAGAAGAAGGATGGGTCGATGAGGATTTGTGCAGACTATAGGACACTTAATAAGGTTACGATTAAGAATAAGTACCCTTTGCCCAAGATAGATGACCTTATGGATCAGTTGAGGGGAGCTTGTGTGTTTAGTAAGATTGATCTTAGGTCAGGATACCATCAGATTCGAGTGAAGCCTGAGGACATTCCAAAAACCGCGTTTAGTACCCGTTATGGTCACTCTGAGTATCTTGTGATGCCATTTGGTGTGACCAATGCTCTCGGTGTGTTCATGGACTAAATGAACCGTATCTTTCATCCCTACACAAGAATGGGGGGTTGAATTGTGTAGACTGTTTAAAAAAAATTTCTCTAAGATGATGCGTTTGCGTCTGTTGTTTTCAAAGCTTGATCAAACGCAAGATTGTTTTCTTCTTTAAGATTGATTTTATTATCAGACTGTTCAAGTTATTATCCCCTGTTAGTTAACAAATAAATCAATAAAGAAGACAACAATATTTTTATACTGTTTCGTCTGATCAAGACTACATCCAGTTCCCCAGCAACACGCTAAGGTTCCACTATGAGTATTATTTGATCCCAGTCACTCCTGGCTAAAAACATATATTATTTGGGCACAACCTTCTCAGACTAAATAGGTATTCTTTGAACCCAGCCTCCACAGGCTAAACAAGGTATTCTTTGAACACAGCCTCCACAGGCTAATACAAAGGTATTCTTTGAAATACAGCCTCCTCAGGCTAAGAGCACCACAACAGTGGATTTAGGAAGATGAAAGAATAAGTTTATCCTCTACACAGAGAGGGGTTTTACAATGAGATCTATTCTAAGTTCAGGGCGAGTGAACTTTGCTTGAGAGCTTGAAGCTTGGATATAATTTCTTTGTTATGCAGTTCGCCAGCCTTCTCTTGAAGTAATGAAGTCCTTTTATAGAGAGCTTCTTGAAGTATCCGTTAGACTAAAGATTTGAACGTTAATCCTCTGTCTTGGGGTCTTCAAACGTGTGATAGAGATCAATCAGAAAAATTAATGTTTGCACAGGTTTTTTCTGACTTGATCAGAGACATCAACAAAAAGCATGGTTGTTTTTTGTGTTGCAGGGGTTTTGCACAGATATCTATTCTGTCTTTAGAAACTTCTACGAGTAACGGCTAGATTTGAATTTTTGCATGAGTTACTTCTTCTGTCTTCATCTTCTATGTCATTTGTCTTCACCTTACTTCTTGTAGATGATGGGTCTTTGACAGAGCAGAAGAACTTTAACAGATAAAGCTCTAAGATAATGTTGTCTACCATCATTGGTGCATCGTCTGCTCTTTGTGATGAAACTCCTTTGAGAAGAATATGGGATAAGATTTTTCAGATAGAGGAGTCACCTTTCGTCTATGGTCCATAATCGTCTATACTTGCTTCGTCTGTACGTATTGTCTGTACGTATCGTCTTTTTCTATTTGCATCTGATGACTCTTCAGTTTCCAACTATTCAGTCTACTCTGTTTGCATCTGATGTCTCTTTAGTCTCGTCGCCTCTTGATCGATGCTTGACTACTCTCTTGATCGCTCTTTCTTCGATCGCTAGCACAACAGACGTTCTGTAATTATCAAAACTAATATGTTAAGTCATCTTGACTTAACAGGTTTGTAGTAGTCTTCATAGACGATATCTTAGTGTACTCTAAGACTAGGAATGAGCACTCTGAGCATTTGAGGATTGTGCTCCAGATTCTTAGGGACCACCAGCTCTATGCGAAGTGGTCGAAATGCGAGTTTTGGCTCAATGAGGTTAGTTTTCTAGGTCATGTGATCTCTGAGGGAGGGATAGTTGTAGATCCTTCTAAGGTTAAAGCAGTGCTGGAGTTGGAAAGTCCGAAGAATATTTCTGAGATTAAGAGTTTCTTAGGTTTAGCTGGATATTACCGTAGGTTTATTTATGGTTTCTCTAGGACAGCGTTACCCTTGACTACCCTAACTCGTAAAGGTCAACCATTCGTTTGGAGTGAGAAATGTGAGCATAATTTTCAAACCCTTAAAGAAAAGTTAACCACAGCCCACGTATTAGTTTTGCCTAATCCTAGCAAAAAGTTTGTAGTGTACTGTGACGCCTCTAAGCTAAAACTAGGTGGAGTGTTGATGCAGAAAGGACAGGTTATAGCTTATGCTTCTAGACAACTTAAGGTTCATGAGAGAAATTACCCTACCCATGATTTGGAGTTGGCAGCAGTAGTGTTTGTGCTTAAGATTTGGAGACACTACCTGTTTGGTTCTCACTTTGAGGCTTTTAGTGATCATAAGAGTTTAAAATATTTGTTTGATAAAAAAGAACTGAATATGAGACATAGGAGATGGCTAGAATTTCTTAAGGACTATGATTTTGATCTTAGTTATCACCCTGGTAAGGCTAATGTAGTAGCTGATGCCCTTAGCAGGAAAGCGTTGAGTGTATCTACTTTGATGGTTAAGGAGATGGATCTCTTAGCTTAGTTTAGGGATCTTAGTTTAGCTTATGAGCTCACACCTACTAGTGCCAGGTTAGGTGCTTTGAGGATAGCTAATGGGTTGCTAGATGAGATTAGAGATGGCCAACAGTCGGATCCTTTTCTGAAGGCTCAAAGAGAGGCTATAGAATCAGGTAAGGATAATAGCATTAGTATAGGCTCAGATGACATCCTTAGGATGAAAGGTCGAGTATATGTTCCTAGTGTACCTGAGATTAGGAAGGCGATCTTAGAGGAAAGTCATCGGAGTAGCTTAAGCATACATCCTGGTGCTACCAAGATGTATCAGGACCTAAAGGCCATGTTCTGGTGGCCTAATATGAAGAGAGAGGTCAGTGAGTTTGTCTATCGTTGCTTAGTGTGCCAGAAATCTAAGGTAAAACACTAGAAATCTTCTGGTCTTTTACAACCTCTTGAGATACCCCAGTGGAAGTGGGATAGTATTTCTATGGATTTGGTAGTGGGATTGCCTAGGACACCCAAGAACCATGACTCCATATGGGTTATTGTTGACAGACTGACCAAGTCTGCTCACTTTATACCCATTAACATTAGATACCCTTTAGAGAGATTAACATCTTTGTACATTAGTGAGATTGTGAGGCTGCATGGAGTGCCTGCTAGCATAGTATCCGATAGGGATCCTAGATTAACCTCTAGGTTTTGGGATAGCTTACATAAGGCCATGGGAACAAAGCTTAAGTTGAGTTCAACTTACCACCCTCAGACTGAGAGGACCATCCAGTCCTTAGAGAATTTGCTGAGAGCTTATGTTTTAGAGCACAAGGGGACATGGGATACCTTTTTGCCTTTAGTTGAGTTCACCTATAATAATAGTTATCATTCCTCGATCGGCATGGCGCCGTACGAGGCGTTGTATGGTAGGAGATGTAGGACACCTTTGTGTTGGGTTGAGCCTGGGGAGAGCCTTATCCTAGGTCCAGATGTAATACAACAGACTACCGATAAGATTAGCTTTATCCAGGAGAGGATGAGGGCGGCTCAGAGTAGACAAAAGAGTTACCATGATAAAAGAAGAAAAGACATAGAATTCGAGGTGGGTGATCATGTATTCTTGAGAGTGACTCCTTAGACAAGTGTTGGTAGAGCGTTAAAGTCTAAGAAACTCACTTCCCGTTTCATTGGTCTTTTTCAAATCCTCAAAAGAGTCGGTCCCGTTGCTTACCAAATAGCCTTGCCTCCAAATCTTTCAAACCTCCATGTGTCTCAGCTCAGAAAATATGTTCATGATCCTTCTCATATCATTGAAGTTGATGATGTGTCAGTGAGAGACCACCTGTCATATGAGACCTATCCGTTAAGGATTGTTGTGAGAGAGAGGTGAAGGCTAAGAGGTAGAGAAATCCCTTTGGTGAAGATGATATGGGGCGGAGCATTGGGTGAGCAAGCAATGTAGGACTTAGAGGACAAAATGAAAAAAGATTATCCTGCACTTTTTACATCAGGTAAATTTCGAGGAAGAAATTCTTTTAAGGAGGGTGGAATTGTAACAGTCAGATATTTTTTTAAATTAAATAAAATAATATTGTAACAATTGGATATTTTTTTTTAAAATTAAATAAAATAATTAAATAAATAAAAGAAAATATCTTTGGGATGCAGTTAAGATTCAAGTGAGTGGGTGAGTGAGCTGTTGCAATTTCTCCTTAGAAAATCTTTTTAAATTTGATATGTTCTCTTAAACATCACTCATGTTCTTGTTTTGCAAATTCTTCCTAAAAAGAGACTGAAATTTCTGAATAAGAGCAAAGATCAAGAAGATCCTTTCGTCTCAACTCTTTCCCTGACGCTTAATCTCAACTCTTTCCCTAACACTTAATCTACTCGTATTAGATGTCAAGATATTTCCAATTTTAATAATAATATATTATTTCCTTTTCATTTATTTGTTTTAGTAATAACGGTAACGAGTTATTCTTTTTTCCTTCTTTTTGTTTTTACCTATCTCACATGCACCGTAGCCTTCCATTTTGTTTTTATCTATCTCACATGCACTGTAGCCAGATTTTATCTCAATATGACTCCTGGTTGGCTTCTATGCTATTCTATTTTATTTATTTATTTAATTTGCCTCGCTCTTAATGTTGCACTGGTTCGTTGCCTCTGATTCAAATGGTTTGGAAAAATATTCTATTTGCTGTTTTGGTGCCTTCATTACCTTCGTTTAAGAATTTAATTCTGGATTTGGTTAATTCATTGTGCCGGTTTTAAGGTTTCACGAATCAGCGCTCCGTAGGCTCGATTTCATTTCAATTTGTGTTTGTTTCTTACTCGTGGCTTCCCATCCCCTATGTCTCCGATTCTTGTTGGGTGGGTTGGTATGGCTATGCGGGCATGGCTGTTTGTCGGATGATTTAGGCTTGGGGTTTACGGTTGAGTCTCCGTATGAGGCTATGGCGGAAGCACTGTAGGTTGGGTGGCTGAGAAGTAATGAATGGTGGGGGAGGAGGAGATAAGGAGAAAAACATAAGGTGAAAGACAACTCAATGAAAAAAGAAAAGAAAAGTTGTGAACGTCGTCGTTGCCACCAGTTTCAGTCATTAACCACCATGGTTTGAGCTTGGAGGAGAGCAGCTTTACATGAGGCCACCCAAGAGAAATTGGCCCGATGGGCCTAGCTCACTGTTTTGTTAAAAAGAAAATAAAAAAAATAGGAAAGGGGAATGACACACCAAACAAAGTTACGGAATAACCATTATATTTTCATATAATAATAAAATAAATAAATAAAGAGGAACACATTGTGGATTGAGTTGGTACTCGAAGCAGAATTGTAATCTGGATTCGAGGCATTGATACTTGAAGCAGAATTAGAATTTGGATTCGGGGTTCGACAAATATGAGACTTCTTAACTAACACACTAATAATAATTAATATAATAATAACAAAAAGAAAAGAAAAATAAATGTATAATAGAGTCATTAAATAAAAATTAATTTCTCTGTATATTTTTGGTAAAATTAATTAAAATTACATGTTTAATTTTGATAGGATATAATGATTTGTTTAATTCTAATTATTAAACTATTTTATTTATATTAAAATTAGATTGGGTTATTTATTGATAATTATTTCTTTTATGTCTTAACTTTCTCTGTTTTATATTTCAATCTTAATTATATGGTCACATATTTGATACGATATTTTATTAATTATTGTGTTAGCATAATTAATTTATTTCCGTCATAATTATTTCTTTTAATTATGTTATATTTTTCTGGACAAAATTTCGAGATTAATTTTACGTTGTTTATTAGTATGTTGATTTTAGTTCATGTAGTTGTGTTAAATATTTTGTTATGGGAAATATTATTGTGGACGGAGAGAATAATATTGCGGGTCATATTGCATTGATGAATGTTTAGGTTCATAATAATCTATTGGGAATGTTTTTCTTTTATTTGAGGGATGGATGTCTACTGCTAGGAAGAGCAATGAGGTTGCCCCTTGTTATTTTAAGAATGAGAAAGATTATTATGAATGCTAAATGTATGAAAATATTTTCGAAAAGTGAGGA
Source organism: Hylodesmum podocarpum (assembly GCA_026586105.1). Lineage (NCBI taxonomy): Eukaryota > Viridiplantae > Streptophyta > Magnoliopsida > Fabales > Fabaceae > Hylodesmum > Hylodesmum podocarpum. The sequence goes on from JALJEV010001341.1 coordinate 1,415,600, forward strand.
TGAATGGAACTAGAACGGTTGATCCTTAACGGATCGATGTAGTGACCTAGGACTACGAGGGTATTTGCGGTGGGGAAAGCTTCCACTATGATTGATCACCATGAGTAGAAGTGAGTCTCGTTGTAACATTGGCTACCCTGACTGTGATTGTCTTTGTATATCTAGTGAGAGTGTCAGAGGTGACATGTACTCCTAGACATCGTTCAATTGTTTTAATGGTACCACATGACATGAGAGTGAGTTGTGAGTAGCATGAATCATATTGGGTTGCACGACATGATTGACTGTGATAATTGTGAATTGAGTGTGTGTACGTTCTTGTGTTCCTTGTGTTGAATTGTTGTTGTTGATTTCATTATTATTATTAAAATGTGAACTAACCCTGTGTTGTGTCTGTGTGTCTGTGGTTGACACCTGTGATGACCTCGCGAACGAGCGAGGAGATGAGCAGTTTGCGGGGGACGAAAATAACTTAGGCTAGGAACTAAAGATGTGACATGCTATTTCCTTTTCTCTTCTTTTAAATTCGGATGACTGCATCTATTTTTAAATGCTAAAATTTCTGTTTACCTGTTAGTGATTTCATTATTTGAGACGATTTTATCTTATAAGAGTTATACGATTGTAGAAGTTTATTTTTAAAATTTGCATTATGAAATAAAATTTAGTCCCCTTTATTTAATGACGTAATTATTTTCTGTGAATCATAGAAAATTTGTAATGTTGATATGGTAGTGATTTAAGGGTGTTAAAAAAACATGTCATAGCATATTCTTTAATAATACTCACGTTAAGAATATTTACAAATTCCTTTGCAGACTAACATCTTTTGGCCTCAACAATAAATACTTGTATCTAAAATTTTATCCAGTGTGAAATCATAATTAAGAAAATATATCATCTTGTTGATTTATATAGATATCTAAGGTTGCCAGTGAAGAAAAATGTTTTGATCAATTATAATTCTTGATGAGCAAAAAGAAAAAAAGAAAAAGAATTGTCTAACTTACTTACCCAATATAAAATTGGGTTAAATAACCCTAGTCCAATTTTCTAGTGTATTTTAAAATGATTAATTACATTTATTTATTACATTAATCATCTTTAATTGGATTTTTTTAACCTCAATTTTACCCAGAGTAAATTAGAAAAAAAAAATCAAACTTCAAAGTTATATAGGAGATTTTAAGCGTTAATCTTAAAAATAATAAAGGCTCGTCCTTTCCGTTTTGATAAAAATTAATATATCCATTTATTATCTATTAGTTTTAGTTTATATATAAACAAGATCCAGAAAGAATAACTACTCTTTTTCTCCCCTTTCTTTCAAAAACTGAAGTTACTCTTTATAAAAATCATAATTAAAAATTTATATTAAGACTGTCACAAGATTTATGGAGTGGTAGGATGAGAGTTTTAACTTTTTAAAATATAAGACACCTACACAACTTTATGTTAAATATTAATATAAAATCAAATTTTCCATAATTCTACTTTAAAAGAGAATCACTTAAAAACAGCAACAAGCCATATAAAAGGATAAAAAGTGTAAATAAATACTCACTTTAATAGCAATATCAAAAACATGACAACCAATAACCGTAAATCAAAATATTAGACAGATATGTAAAAGAATATAACATGCCTCATTATTAAGAATTAGATATAATTTACTTAGCCTCTTATCATTATTAATTTCTAAATAATGAATTGTTACAAAATAATAAAAGGTTCATATTGATTCTATATACGGACAGTTATGTTTTCACAAGGTCTTGGTTATTAATATCTGTGATGCTCCATTGATTTCACAAAACGCTCCAACAAAAACTAAGGTTAGAAGATCTCTTTACGAATTAAAAATATTTTTTAAAAATTTTACAGGATAGATAAATAGATAAGCAAAATAAAATCAAATCTCACACCCTTGCCATGGCCTTATGTTTTGATGACTATTTCTTAAAAAAATTAAAAAAACATTAGAGTACTTGACTCACTCGGAGGGTGAGAAAAGAGAATAAGAAAAGGAATGAATTGAATTAAGTATCATTGTCTGAAAAGAAATGCGAGAAGAGATTGAAGAATAAGGCTAGTAGACTAAGGAGCGGAGCCCAAAAAAAACTGGTAGGGGAGAAAAAAATTTTAAATTTTTTTTAAAAATTTAAATTTTATTCTTTTAAAAATTGATAGACACAAACTTATTAATTACACAATAATATTTTTTGAGACTAAAATAAACTTAAGAGAAATTAAAATTTATTATTAATATATATAAATTTAATATTAATACATATAAATTAACTTTTTATATATATATATATATATATATATATATATATATAAAATTTATTATTAGTATATATAAATCAATATATATATACATATATTTAATATTAATATATATAAATTTATTAATAATATATATATATTAATAATAATAAATTTATATATATATATATATATATAAATTTTTATATATATTAATATTAAATTTATTATTAATATATATATATATATATATATATTAAAAAAAAAAAAAAGGAGAATTGGGGACGATGGCCCCTAACCTAACCTGTACGTGGCTCCGCCAATGAGTAGACTGTACTTTAATTTACCCATATTTTCACACATGAACTATACGTACCAACACCTAATTAGTATAATATGGCGTCTTTCTAACACGGAAAAGGTATAAAATTAAAATATAAGGTGAGAAAAATATTATACTATTATATAAATAAGTTGGTTGATTAATTGTGTATTATAATTAAGTATAAAATAAAATTATTTAAGATATATCTGCTAGATATTTTCTTAATATTGAACTAATTTTAATTAATTTTAATTAAAACTTTTATTCTATATAATAAAGTGAGATATTTAAGAGTTGCCGTAGAATCTTCGACATTATAATAATATAATTATTACACCATACTAAGTAATAATCAACTAAGGTTTCGACTCATGATAAGATATTTCTATACCTATAAACATGATCTATTTCAATGTGATATTTATTATCTATATAAAATTTTAAATTAGCTATACTTATACTTCAACAGTCAGTGAGAGTGAAAATTAATGGGAGTATATGTTACTCTTAAAGCCATTATAGAAAGAGAATTAGTTAGATCCACTTCTTTATATATATATATATATATATATATATATATATATATATATATATGTATATATATATATGTGTATATATATATATGTGTATATATATATATATATATATATATATATATACTCTTATATTTTTTCTACACTGTAAAGATCAAAATATGAAAAATTAATTTGATAACATTTATTAATAGTAGACCAAAAATAAACTATATTTTAGTGTAATTTATAATATAAAAGAATAATTGATTTTTATGGTTACATACTCGTACTCATTTCTTTTATTTAATTTTTTTCTTAATGATTAGAATTATCACTTACAAAATTTTATTATTCCTAATTTAATTGATATTTTCTATTATTTATTTCAAAAAAATTTATCTTTATATATCTATTATAGGTCAAAAGATATTTGAAAAGAAATTTATGAGATATTTTTCAAATAAAAAGAAAAGAGACTAATAAAATTTAATTGTAAATATATTATTATTTTGTTTCATAAGAGATAAATTGTAGTTATTTTTTAAATCTATTTCAAATTTTAATTTTTAGTTCGTCCAAAATTTCTTACCAACTTTTACTCTCTTATTTATTTTCTGTCAATATTTTTATCTCTAATATTAAATTAAATTATTAAATGTTGCGTGACTTACTTTATCATCACATTAGTACTTTACAGTTTGAAAGACTAAAAGTATTGAAAAGAATAAATAAAATTAAAGTTGAAAAAAAAATCTTACAGGGATCAAAATCCAAAATGTGTGAAAAACTTAATTAATTCTATATTTTTTTATGGTTATATATTTTGAGGTAATGTTTTTTTCCTATTGTATTCTAACCGCGTTTTACTTGTGAATGTTTTTTTTCTTAATTTAACTTTCTTTGTATCAAGTTTAATTTTCTTTGTATTAAATGAATATAATTATATATTTATTAAAATTTTTGAAAAAATCAGTTGTATATTAAATTTATTACACATAGTATATACACATGTTATAGTTAAAAAAAATATTTATTTTGATTTTGGCTCTTAAATAAAAATCCTTGCTCTGCCCTGCTTTTAAAGAATAATAAAGTTATAAGTCAAGGAAAACCTATTGAGATAAAGTAGACAGCTAAAAAGTTTTAAACTCTAATAAAAATATAAACAAAGAACCAATCATCCATCAAAAGAATTTTAGTTAAAGTATTTTAAGATAATTTGTTTATGTAATTCAACGGAAAAGATTTATGTCTATTAAATTTTATGATTATGTGTACAATCTTTTTATTTGACTGGCATGTAATTTTTTAAAACTTTAACAACTGGCTAAACTTAAATATTTATCGAAAATAAACACGTAACTGGTTACCTAAAATATGAAAAGTAAATGTCAAATATGAAAATTTAATGGAAGAAAAATAAATGAAGTAATAGATTAAAAAATTAAAATTAATTTTTTAAAAACAATTATCACATGACAATTGTAGATAGATAAATAAATAGCGTGCAAGTATAACTCTATAATGATATATTTTTTCAACTATAATTTTAATTATCACGTAGGAAAAAATGTTACATTTTTGTGAATGGTGGAAAGTTGAAAGATACGTGATAATGGTGGAAAATATAAAAATGTTATTATACTTTGATTGGCGCTTGAATGGTTTGTTTGGGTACGCTAACATCCAAATTTCCAATCCATTGAAGTTGTCAAGGTGAATGTCTGAGTCTTACTAACAATGACTCAGTGATCACATAATCAAAACCATCCAAAATCCAAAATTTTTCTCGTGTAAGAGATGTGCTACAAGCATCACCTTCTCGTAGGATGGGAAAAGAAAATCCACATACTCTGTTAGCTGTTCAACTTGTTCATTAACACATGTATATATTATCAATTTAGTTCCCACGAAAAGGTTTCCTCAAAATACAATCAATTAGTTATTCAATTTAGTGTTGAAAAGTGTGTACTTTCATATTAGTTCTAAATTCAATTATTTATTATTATTTTAAAATTTGAAAATTAAAATAATAAAATTAAATTTAAGAGTTAAAATAATAATAATAATAAACAATTAAGTTCAGTAATTAAAATGATAATAATCACTTTTTCAAATTAAAATAATAATTAATCACACTTTCAAAAATATTTTTAAAATTTTATTACTTTCAACGCACTTCCAATTCCACAGTATCAGAGAGCTTATCCTAAAAATACTTCATATTTATAGAGTAGAAAATTTTTTGAAGCTCCTAAAAATGAAACCCTGTGTGGTCCCTCATCTCAACCGTACTTAGGAACACCACTGCTTGCAGGTGATCAATTATTACCACAAATGCATCATAGATACCAAGAGTAAAGTTCATTGAAAAGTATTAAAAAAATTATTTTATATTTTTAACACCGAACACAGCCATGTCTTAATTATCCAATTTATTTTCCATATTCTACAAAAATATACGGGCTTGTCTACGAGTTATGTAGTATTGACAGACATCAATTTCGCATTTGCACCCGGGACTTGTCATTCTTCAAAGGATGAAATAGCGGTTGTTAAGTAATGAATCTAGCTTCATAACAGTCATTGAAAGAGTTGATGAAGGCAATACAATAAAACGTAACCACAAGGGAAAAAATCAAGTAAACTTAGTAAAAATGATCTCAATTTAGGCATTGCATATGCGTCTATGCTTATGCACAGACAAGAAAACAAATGTGTGTTCCCGTTGACAATGGCATGTAGTGAACCTAACATGCAAAATTATATCATTCCTAACTACAAAGTTTTCAGCAACAGGAAGGATGCGAGCAAAACCATCCTACCAAAAATTTAATTACTCAAATACAAGAAAAATGGAAACATTGTCTGAAATTGAAAAGAATAATATCCAACCAAGCTTTGAGTTCCACTCAAGCAACTTCGGCAGTCCTCTGTTTATTTATGGTGTCCCTATTCACTGGCTTTCTAACTTTCTTAAACAAACTATTGAGTGTGTCATCATTGGACATTTTATGCCTTTGCAAGCTCAGCACCAGCCGCAGGAGTAGCTGCAGGAGCAGGACCACCAGTAGTTGGCCTGGGAAGGGGAAAGAAGTTTTCGTTAGCACTTCCTAAAGAACACAATGTACATGAAATATAGAACCCTATTATATACTAGCAATTGTGTATACTTACAGCCCAACAGAGACTTTGAATGCATCATATATTCCCCATTGGGCTCCGGTGAGAGTTCCAATCATGACAATACGGAGGGGAAGACCACGGGTGAAGAGACCCCATAAACCTAGCTTCTTCACCGCCTGCATTACATGGTTTATAATATCAAAGAAACTTGTCAAAAACAGATATAATATGAAAAAATTACACTAAACATGCACCAAGTCTAATACTCACATCACCAACTGTTGCTCCTTTCGCATTGTTCAGAAAAGAGACAAGATTATCGGCGGGGTGGGACACAATTGCACAGAGTACACCAGCAATATATCCACCAGCAAAACTGACACCAAGTTGCAGACTTTTGCTGCATTCATTCTTTGGTGTGGGGATGGCATTCTTATAGATCAGCTCCACAATGGTCTCAAAAGAAGCAAATTTCATCATTGTGTCTGCAAGAAAGAACATTTTTGTCATACAGGTCATACTATCAGGAATCAGGACCTTTTATATTCCAAGTTAGAAGATGTAAATGAAACAAGACTCTTGAAGAAATACACTACAAATCATCAAAATTCATCATCAATGATGAATTGCATCATTTCTCCACAAACAAAAATCACATTTAAACTTTGTATGAGCACAGAGCCAATATAATAATTCCATATAACGATGAAGGTGGCATAAATGTGATTAGGAAAACTATATGAAAAACACAATTCACAAACTACACATAATTTGCAATGAAAATGCAGAGCCAACTATGCATAACCAATGTCATAATATCATGATGTAAATAATCAGTATCTTATAGGCATATGCATCCAGAATCTAGAATAAATGACAACTAAAAAAAGACAACTTATCACCAACTACATAAAGAAATTGACAACTTGATCATTGAAACAACTTGCATCCTTCAATCCTTGGCAATAGTCATAGTCAGTTATATATATAATCAATGAAACAACTCACTCTATGGACCAAAGGGAATTAATTAATCTATAGTCATAATTGGTAAATAGAAATCTATGCTAATACTGAATAATAAATTTTAGTAAAGAAAATAAGCATAAAGGAATGCAGTTCCCAAATGTGAATTGCAGTAGAACAGGGCAAGTGCCAAACAGGATCAACAATCAGGAACTGAGAATTTAGTAACCTGAAAATCTAAAAGCTGAGGTACAAACTAAAATGGCTCACAAGGTATCACAAGAGATATTAAACAATGCATAGCCAGCCAATTAATCACAAGGTATAATGCAAACTAAATATTTAATCAGATGGCCAACTTACATGGAATCTGTCGTCCCCATAGAGGAACTAATCCCTTGTACAGCCTGAAATCAAGAGACATTTCATTAGATTACATCCTAATCTTAATTTCCAGCATACATAAACATAGTATGATTACACAACATCCTCAACTGAAAACAATGTAAGAGTGAACAGCATTTACCCTAAGGTTCCTTCAGATCTGACAAATTTTGGGAGCCCATCAGCCAAACCCCTTGCAAAACCTGGCTGAGTTTGGACACGGACCTTTACAGCCTCAAAGGGGCAAAGCGCAATATCAGCAATAACCTCTGCAGATGCTGAACCGGCAAGATAGATCAAGGTCTTGTACTTGGTTGCATACTCTGGGCCAGCAATATCAGAGTAGTACTTCTTAAAAAACTCATAGAATCCAAATTTGCAAGCACCCTGTGCACTGTAACCAAGCAAGGTAGGCACCCAGCCACGGAAAAAGCCTCTAACTCCCTGCTCTTTAAGCAAAACTCCAAAACCAGACGAGATGCTCTTGTACTTAGAAGGATCAATCTGAAACCAATAATCGATTCAAACATTAAAAACTCAATCCCAGTAACAACCAAGTTAAAAACACCAATTCTAACAGCATGTGCTAAGGTATTAAAATTAGGATTTGACTCATCAAATGTAAATATAGATAAATTAATTAATCTTCATGGTTGATGAGGAAACTAACTACTGATTTTCCAACACAACCATAAGTGTTAGTACTAATCAACAGCTAATTTTCTTATCAACACAACTCAGACAACATACTTTACTGAGTTGCTTGGTTTAGAAGAATCAGCCATAACATTACAACACAAATCACAACTTCCTTGTCCTCTAATGTATCGCCAAATGAAGATTCTCCCTCAGAATCACACTAAGCACCTCAACGGAGTAAAACTTTTGAGGAGCAGGATCCTTAACATTAAAACACAAATCACGGCTATACATTACAGATTCAGCACTTAAACACGAACAAACTTACATGTCCTCTAATGAATGATAATTCACCAAAAGAAGATCATCTTGTAGAGGATTCGGATCCTTAACGTTACAAGACGAATCACAACTATTCATTACAGATTCAGCACTCACGGACAAACTTGTTTGTCCTCTAGCGTCACGACGCATCTGATAAAGATTCTCTCGCGGAATCACACTCAACATTCAAACGGAGCAAAACGTTACTAAAATTACTGAACTACAAGATGTAAAGCAGCACCTAGACCAGAAAATTAACCACTAAATTTTCACATCAGAAAGACAAGAATAGCACATATCCAAAACTCGAAATAAAAAAAAAAAAAATCAAACCTAGAAACGTCGCGAAATACAAGGCAAACGATCCTTGAACTAAACAAAACCACAAAGCTTAGCAGATCTAATACACAAAGACACGAGTATCACGAACTAACAAGGAAAAAAGAGAATCTCAATGAAAATCGCAGATCTAAACGATGAGAAGCAAAAAGCTGACAAGCACAGCACAGTCGAGTGGAAAGAGAACTAAATCTAAACACAATAAGTGAGATCCAGATATTTATAGAGAGAAACCTGCATATTACACTTGACAAGGTCAAGAGGAGTAACGGCCATGTGAGTGAGGCCACAGCTGAGGATTCCACCGGCGGTGCAGGCCGCGTAGAAGGCGGGGGAGTAGAGCTCGATCTTGCCAGGCTCGCTCGGAGATGGAATCATGAGGCCGCGCGATCCGGAGGCGACAGTGGACGGCTGCGAGGGTGCGACGGCGGAGGAGTTGAGCATGCGGTGGAGAGGTAGGGTTTTGGGGGAAGTGGAGTAGATGAAGGAGGGGATCAGGGAGTTGTTGCGGCGAGAAGAAGAGTCCGGAGAAGCCATTAGGTCAATGACAGAGGGCAGAGAAGACTCAGACAAAGGTTGTGTTGTGGGACGAGAAATGGGTCAGAAGCGTCAAAAGAAAGCGAGAGAGAAGGGAATGGGTCTCTCTTACAATCTCCCAATACTTCGTTGCCTTTTCGATTGTCTGCGCTTCGCGTGTCACTTTATATTGCTCTTTTGTTATTGCCATTTCTTTGGCCCACCAAATACCCCGCTAACTTGTCTGAATTACCGTCTTGACACTCCACCAAATTTAAATTAGGTTGCTGCTAGTGGCTCACGTTCATTGTATTTCCCATATTGTGATAGTTGTCAATCAACTTTTTATGTTTTCCTATTTCCTAGGAAATAAATATTTTTTTAATTTCTTAATTAATATTATTAGGGCATGGTTACTTGGTTAGCAGTATTCTGTTTTTTTTTTTTTTCTATAAAAGGAGAATTAACTTTTGTTATCAGCGAACTTATAATTCTATTTAATTAATTCAAAAAATATATTTTTGGAGATTTGGCTAATATGTGTCATATGAGAATGTATTATAGGCTGGTCTGGAGCCATATGTAAGCAATGAGAACTGTTGATCCATTTATTTAAGAATAATATGATGGGAGCTTCCAACTAGTATGCCCATAGGTTTTAACAACAGAGGGTAACCAAAAAAGATAAAAGAGACTTTTAGGGTATATGCCTTTTGGTGGTGGGAGTTAGCGAGTCACCTATGTCTAAGAAAGAGATGGCGACTGTGTTTAAGGAGACTTTGCAATCACGACGGGTTCAAATCCCGTCTCCACAACATTTTAACTTTGATAAAAACAAGGTTTCATGAAGAAAAAGAAGGGAGTATTATACTATCTCAGTAAATTCTATACTATTTTTCATATTATCACTATTAAATACAAAACTAAGTAAGGGCGGATAGCGGGAATCGAACCCGTGTTTTCTCTTTGGCAAAGAGAAATTTTACCATTCGACTATATCTGCATTTTTATTGTACTTGGATCCGATACACTATTAGATTAGGAGTAATTCTATATATATATATATATATATATATATATATATATATATATATATATATATATATATATATATATATATATATATATATAACGAGGTTTCATTAATAGGTGACATGAGACTTCATACCCCTCCAATATTGGACTTCCAACACACATCTCCCATGCCGAGGACTGGACTTCTTGAGCGTGGAAACTATTTAAATGAGGTGTTTCAATACGACCCGATATTCTACGAGTAGTCCAATATTGGTCCAACAGGTGGCCTAACATCTTCATCGACATCTAAGATAGACTATGATATCATGTAGGAATTTGAGTTAGGCCTAACTCAACCCCACAAAATCGGCTTGTAAAGTGAGGATTGTTCCCCACTTATATATATCCAACAGGTCCCATCACTAGATGATGTGGGACTTCATACCCCTCCAATATTGGACTTTCAACACACTCCTCCCATGTCGAGGACTAGACTTCTCGAGCGTGGAAACTATCCCACGCCGAGGACTGAATTTCTCGAGCGTGAAAACTATTCAAATGGGGTGCTTCAATACGACCCGATATTCAACGTGTAGTCCAATATTGGATCTACAATGAGTGACCCAACATCTTCATTGAAATCTAGGATAGACTTTGATACCATGTAGGAATTTGGGTTGAGCCTAACTCAACCCCACAAAACTGGCTTGTGAAGTGAGGTTTGCCCCCCACTTATATATATGCAACAGGTTCCATCACTAGATGATGTGGGACTTCACACCCCTCCAATATTGGACTTTCAACAAACGTGTCTACTAGTCTCACTTATTTGATAGTGGGGAGAGAGTTGAAGAAGGGTTGATGTTGGGAAAATTTGACCAAATACAAGTGGACAAATGAATAATAGAAAGCCAATGTGAAACATGAGAAGAAGAAGGAAGGAGATTTCCATGATATGGCTGTAGCGCCTACGTGGCGTAGTCATCCACTTGCCCTGTATAATCCTATGTATCAATGGTTAGAGACATGGGAGCTCACTAGTAAGAAGAACAAGGAGTTCAATATGAGACGATGGAAGAAACAGACATCAAGACATTAGTTTTAACTTTTCTTTTACGTGCCAAACTCAATTGAATGATTGTTTGTCTCTACTCGAGAATGAAAGACGTTTCAATCATTGGAATAGTGTTTCCTTGAGATAACTTTGCCTATATTGATGTTCCTCAACTCTAGGATCTCACCTTGCTGCAATATTAACGTGTGTTTGAGTGCACTTGAGTCAAAGAATTTTCAATTGATGTTACTTTTTGATTCATCTCAATTTGCTTCAAAGAAGATTCCCTGGCTTCTAACGGCCATAAGTATAGTCGTTTGAAGCAAAAGTACCCAACCTTAGAAAGTAAGCACACTAAGCTTAAAACGGAACATTATTTCCTTAAATCCAAGGTCTAAAGGCTTGAAGAGGTCGTCATGTAGTTGATGGTGCATGAAAATACCTCCTCTTCCTTGTATTTGTTCCTTTGATGATTTTTAGTCCAAGGAAGAGACTAAAGAAAAGACTAAGGGGTAGTTCATACCAAAATAAAGGGAAAAAATAAAGCTCAGTGGGGAGATTGAGAAGCTTTAGTTAGAAATAACATGGAGAGTATTGCTTTGTTGCTCTTTTTGCTTCTTTTTTTTTTTTTTTTACTTTAATAAAGTTCTTTTGTTGTTTTTGTGTAAAATCTCTTTATTCCTCGTCATCTAATGTATTTATTGATAATATCATCTTTATGTAAAGAATTTGTTATATCCTAAATAAATGAAAAGTCCATTCAATTTAAGATTTCATGTTATTCATTCAGACTAACCTTTTGTGTAGATAATGTAATTTGATCTTATTATAAGTAACTTAAGTTTGAACATTACGTTTAAATGTATGTGAAAGACTTAAGCCAAAATTTTTATTTGTATGGTCTGTAATCATAAAATGGGGGGAGATTGTCAAGCTAAATTTGATTAAAGGCAAATTATACTCCTTAAATTTTGTTAATTACAACATCATAAGATAAAAGTCAACTTTTATAAGATGAATAAGTTTTTTAGGCTTATCAAATGAAGTTTGAGTGCAGATAGAAGAAGTATGCCTTTAGCAGACAAACAAGAAGAACATCAAATGAATTTGAGGACAGATTAATCAATTGACAGACACACATCAAGAACAAAAGATAAGTATCAATCTGTCCCTTCTACCTCATATCAACAAACTCTAACCAACTATTTTATTTTTGCAAAGTCTGTACAGAAGAAGCCAATGTTCATGTCAGAAGTATCAACCTTGTACAAGTTTTAAGAAGTTCTATTCAAGTGTAAGTCAAAAAGCATATCTTTGACACAACGATCTATTGTAGAAAGCAAATCAATTTTTGCAACGTTGAACCTAAGATTGTGTCAGCAATTTTTCATGTTTCCTTTGTTGATGCATTTAGTGCTCGTAAACGTTGCACTCTTTTCTGTCAAAATGAAGAAATTTGAAGTGACTTTGTCTAACAACTACATCTCATCCTCTTCTAAATAAAGGCAAAAGATTGAAGATTTCAAGTTGGAGAAAATGTTGCATTTTAAGAAGAAGCTCAAGCTTTGATAAATCTTGTATCTCATCTTCTTTCTTGTATAGCTTTAGCTTAACGCTTATTTGTAAATCTCTATCTGCGTAGATGTTGAATATTTAAGTTAGACACCTTTTTTAAATCCACCATTCGTAGTACTTACCTGTAGAGGTTGCGCTCAAAAAATATTGTTTAGCCTAAGGATGATGCTTTCCAAAGAATACATAGAGTTATTAACCTGAAGAGGTTGTGTTTCAAACAGTACTTGGAATTGTTTAGCCTAAAGAGACTACATTCCAAATAATACTTGGGCTAGCTAGGAGTGGTTAGGGTCAAAGAATACTTAATATATTTACTTGTTAATAGTGAAATCTTAGCTTTGCTAAGAAACTGAACGTAGTCTTTTATAAGATGAACCAATGTAAATTTACATGCCTTTATTTTTGCTTATTATTTTCTTATTAGTCTGATTGGGATTAATTGATTCTATTTTTTTTTTAAAATTAATTTTATCATCTTCCTTCAAATAAACTCACTCTGTCTAAATTTAATTAAGTTTGACTTTACCAGACTTAGTGTTTTACAAGGGTAAATATAAAAAGTTTGCACAATTTGTTTTAATACCCAATTTCAACCCTTTTCTTGTGTATATATTTTTATAGTTGTTTTCTTTATTTTCAGGTAAGGGTAGTTCATTGGTATTCCTTAATAATGTTGCTTATGAGTATGTTATGTTTTTTTTTTTAGAATGTATATTGTTATGTGTTATGACCTTGGTTGTAACTATGAAAACGAGTACGGGTATTTGGGATGTTCATATTATGGTGTTGATACTCTATTTGTGAATGTATGACATTGTTGAATCATGATATTCATTGTTGGCTTTTAGTATGTATGCGTGTTCAAAATACCTTATTGAGTGGATATTTTGTTGATACCTTTATTATGAGAACGTGTATTGACTGAGTATGTACTGGAACTAATGTGATATTTTGTTCTTGAGAAGAGGGATAGTTGATGGATGGTTGGTATCATGGTCGGGCTAGTGCAGAGTCTAGAAAACCTTAAAGTGTAAGTAGTATAGCTAAAAATACCTTAGTAATAGAGATCTTAATAGTTTAGTTTTAGAATTATGCATAATTGAACTTTAAAACCCATTTACACAAGTTAATTATGGCATTTTAGATTTAGTGGCACCTTTGGTTAAGTTTAAAAAGCTTTAAAATTAAAGTTGACCATTTAGAACCTCACAAGACTTGCATTTTAGTGAATTTGTGATGTAGGTAGTTAAAAGTAGAATTAGGTGCATTAGACCAATTGTGAACCTTTAAACAACTTTAGAATGAGTATCCAAACATGCTAGGATAATTAGGAGTGAGTGATAGTAAGAATTAGAGTGTTGGTGTAAGTCCAAAGTCCACAAAATGTAGAAAAAATCTACATTTTGGGTTTGTCATGATGGTGATGTTGAGCGAGAAGCCACAAAGACTTGGTGGGAGTCTTTGGAGCTCCGCGCTAAGCGTGGAGTGTGATTCATGTTCACCGTGAGTCCTTTATTCCTAGTGTGTCTTCTTTGTCATTTTATGAAGCATTTCATTGGTTCCAATGATTATTGTGGCCTTCTTTCATCATGTATTGTTGTTCATACCCATGTGTGGATGTTGATGAGTTATATGGGTGAGTGGTGATTATTAGGAATCATATTGCTTTAATCAAATGACTTAAAGGATTATAATGATCATTGTTTTGACAAATTGTGGGGTGCATGTTCACTTTGTGAAGATAGTCAAGTTGCCCAACTTGGATATTTTCGCAGGACATAGTTTTGTGTTGTAAAAATTGAATAAGATCATCATAGTTGCTCAATGTGAATATTTTTAAAAATGAGGATGATATGAAACTAATACAGTTGGTTTTGGATTTGTGGGGGAAAGCTACCCCTATGGTCAATCACCATAAGTCAAGTAGTGAGTTCGTTACAACACTAATAACCCTAACTGGTGTTGTATAGTTTTCACTAGTGAAAGTGCTCGACATAGCATATACTTTTACACATAACATGGTTAAGTGAAATAAGATTCCATGTATCATTTGGGTTGTCATATTATAATGTGAACTTATCTTTGTATGATTGGATTAATTATAAGCTTATGTTACCTGATTACCATTATGCATGTTTTGTGAATTAACTCTATTGTGTCTTCTATTTTTGCAACTTGCTATGACACTTGATTGTTGAATAAGTAGATGTTTAGTAGGTGTAGCTGTGTTAGGGAATTTAAGAAGGGATGTTTTGGACTAGAATATTCCCTTTCTTATAAAGCCCTTCTTTTATTTTTTAGCTTATGTTTTAGTTGTATTTCATATTTGGAGTAGACAAGATTTAATTTTTTCATGTTTTGGATTATAGGATGTATTCATTTTATCTTTGAGAAATAAGTGAACTCATATCACTAATATCGGATGTATGGTTTAATTACCATTTATTATCAATGTGTTGACTTTATTATATTCTTGTGCATGGTAATTTATTTTTACTTATTAAACTAATTAACAACTTAAAAAATTAAAATAAATTTTGTGTGTAGTGTTTGATATTGTGGTACTAAATTAAGGGGTTACATAGTTAATTGAGAATTTCTATTTTAATTTGCATGTTTTGTTTTGATGGCAAAACAGAAGAATTGTCATTAATTGCCAAAATTAACGACATTGCAAGTGTTTCTAAAGCCATTAGCAACAATTTCTAAATCGTCATTAAAATCCTAGAAATTTATTTATTGTGTTTTTCATCTTGTTTTTTCATTATTTTTGTTGCATAATTTTATAATTACATTGTTTTCTTTTCTAAAAAACATTTATTGTGTGTATTTGAGATTTCTCTACATTTTGAATGGGTTATTTTGTATAGCATCCTAAAACTTATTTGTATTACTTTGTGAAACTTCTTAAGAATTTTTATGAAAAATATATATAATAATAATTTCAAAAAAAATTCTAATTAAAAAATATACAATTTTCTAAAAAGTTTAACTATTTCCCCTACAACATCTACATACATAATAAAAAGTATATTTTTCACACAAAAGTAGAATAAGGTGGTTCGGATCTACATGGTAGAGAATTAATTGAAACAATTATACAGTTGTGACAATAAAATTATAGAAAAAAATTTATACAAATTTAATATGAAATCAACTTTGAAATTTTATTTAAAAAAGAATGTGAATAAGAAAAATAAGGAAAAATAATCAATACACTCTATGAAATTTTATCTTAATTATAATGCATTCAAATTTACAAAATAAAATGTTCTAACAACTTCATATTTTATTACTTTGTTACATTTTGAAGAGTAAAAATTCAAATTGAATGACTTAGATTTCATACATGACTTTTCTATTGCAAGTGGATAGTCCACACTACAAGTTTTTAGTTGAATTTAGTAATATTTTTGAAAATTTTCAAATGAATAAGGATGCATAAAAAATTAGAGTTTTCTTCTTTTCTTTTGTTAAAAACTTCATTCACGTAAATACACGTGAGCTAGTAGAATTTGTTGTAATTTCAAAACTGAAATTCTTTGGTACAACACCAAAGTAACATGTAAAGAAAAGGCACATGAATGGCTTGTAGAAAACACATGTGTGATGGGAATTCATGCATATGAAATAAAAGACATGGTGGAACGAACAAGGAAGTAACCACTTGGAGGTTCTAAGATTGATTTTAGGAAATCCATCATTACTTAGTTAGGATGTAATGGATAAAGCCTAACTAATCCTTAGAGTAACTGAACTAAAGTAGCTAAGTCATTGACTTAGGAACCATTACTCTTTGTACTTGCCCTAGACAACCTCCACAAAATCCTCACCTACTTTTTTCTCTTCCAACAAGTGTGAAACACTTTTGATTTTAGACATCTAATTGTTTTTTTAAAATCTCATACCATTTGAATTTTTTAGCACTTTCATGTGGAGGAACTTGGAGGAGTAGCTCCACTTTTTATCAAAGTTTTCTTATTGAGGAATACAAACTATAGCTTGGAAATTCTTTGCTTTAGAACTTATTTAAAGCATAAAATATTTAAAAGATAAGGGAAGTTTAACAATTAAAATTATTTAGAAATTAACTTTTTTTTAAAAAAAAAGTGATTAATATATTTTAATAGAATGTTTAATTAAATTTTTAGCACATTAATTTATATGATATGATTTACATAAGTATATGGAATTTTGTTTATAAATAATAAGGTTTGGATTTATAAAATGAAATTAGTTGACAGATAAGGAAGACAAATTGAGACGGGATATTTTTGTACCCAACCATTTATGGCTATACAACGATATTCTTTGGACCTAGCCTCCTTAGGCTAACACCAATGTATTCTCTAGAACGCAGCCTCCACAGGCTAAACTAGGTATTCTTTGAACACACAACCTTCTCAGGCTAAAACACCACAATAGTGGATTTTTATAAGAGTTTGAAAAGATGAAGATTTTCCTTTTCGCAAAGAGGGGTATACAATAAGGTTCAGAGCGAAATCTAAGTAGATAGCTTGATAGCGTAATTTTGCCAACTTGAAATCGCAGAAGTGAAGTCCTTTTATAGGCAAGCTCTTTGAAGTAGTCGTTAGACAGATGCATTTAAACATTGTCCTTTTTCTTGGACACTTCAGAGATGGCAGAGTTGAGCAATAAGAACATTTAATGAATCAAAAGTGGATGTTAGCGTGAGATCTGACTTTGACTGATATGCTCAAAGATTTCACCAAAAATTGCAATTTACTTTTCGTGTTGCAGAGGTTTAGTACATAATCTCTTTCTACCTTTAAAAGCTTATGAGTAACGACTTAATTTGAGAGATGCACGTGTTACTCAACGTCTGATAGGACTCACTAAAACTTCAATAGACGAATGAACTTAACTTAGTTCATATTCGTCTGTCTTCGTCGTCTTCATCTTCAATCTTCACACTGAAGCTTGCATATGATCTTTGTATTTTTGAAGTTGAGTCTGACCATTGAAACTTCGTTTTGATACTTCATGATAGAGGCCTCCTTAGAGATTCTCCAAAGAGTCCTTGAAGTTGCCCAATCTAGCTTCTTCAACCATCTCCAAACCAATGCTTAATGAAGCTTTCGGTCAAAGCTTCAATGGTGGAAGGGAAGACCGAAGAAGAAAAGGTGAAGGGGGGGGTGAGAAATGGTGAGGGTAGGCACCATGGCTAGCCAATAAGCCTAGGGAGAACCACCACAATGGAGGATGGAATCCATTGATAAGATCCAAGAAACCTTGCTAAGCAAGACAAGAGAATCCTCTCTTAAAAAAAGCTCAAAACTCTTTCATTTATCAAAATATCAAAAGTTCCTACAATTTTGTTTTTACATGTATTTATAGACCCTAGGCTACTTGGAAAACAAGCTAAACTAATCCTAACCATACCTAAACTAACTAACCAAAACTAACCTAGGCTTAAGGTAAACAACTAACTAATTAATGAGTAACTAGTTTAAGTTACATGTCACTTTCAATTGACATGTCACCCATCTTTGATCTAAACCCTTGAAGGGCTTTGGGAGATCTAGGGTGGAGATTCTTTCTTAAGTGGAGACATAGATCAACACTTAAGCAAGAACTTTACTTAAACCAAAGCTCTTGGATTCACAAAAGAATTTCTAATTAAATTCAAATTTAACTTGAAATTCTTAGGTAAATTTTAGACTCATTAATTCCTTACTTGCATCCTTAAGCTAGACATCTTAAACATAAATTTAAAGCATTCAAACTAAAAGAACAAGCTTGGCTGTGAGCTCTTTTTGGCTCACTAACAAGGCCTTACACAAGTACACACTTAGAAGAATTATTCAAACAAGTTTACAAGCATATTACAAAAAGTAAGTCCTAAACTATGGCTTGATTGAGGTTGTGTCATGTCTTGGAGCTTTCACACTTCTTCCTTTCAATGCTTCTAGTAATCCTTTGAGATGTTCCTACATCAAACCCTCATTCTTTGCTTGAACTTGTCCTCAAGTTTCTCAAACCATTGGAACCTATATTAAACAAAGAAAGATCACTCATATTAAAGAATTACTACCTCCATAATCCATGGGAAGATCCAAATTACCTTGGTCTTGACCTACCAACACATTTCACCGGGATCAAAGACTAAACAAGGTTCTTTACATTGATTATTATATGATGCAAAATATAGGTAAATTTGTTTCTTATAGTGGTTGCATAGATGTAAAAGCATATGATACTTTCAATTCAAACACTCCTCTAACTTGTTAGATTTACCTAAGTCATTTATTTTCCAATCATATAACAACAAGATAATTTGTTTTCTAATATCAATAACACAATCTAAGGAAGTAAAAGAAGAACTTATTCTATTTCTCAAAGCATAACTGAAGCTCTTTGGGGCATCTACTTCAAGTTGTGTTGATACTAGCTTCTCTTCAAGTGTGGGCATGTGTTGGTTGGAACTCTTAGTTAGGATTCTTCTTCTAGGTGTAGAAATTTGCATTGCACCCTCCTTTTTAAACTCTTCCATCAACCTAGAAGGACATTCAATATGATTAAGATAACAATTATTAGGCACAATCAAGAATTCCAACTTAGCAAATTAAAGTATTCCCCAAGGCCTAATGCCTTGAGATTCTAGTGTTAAACAAGTAATATCATGCAAATTGGAACTATTAGGATAAGTAAGAGATAAGAAAGATTTTCCCAAAGGTAGCTTGAAGTTCCTAGGCACTTCCTTCTCTCCACAAGGCTTGTTCCATGGTTCCATGATGCACAATTCTTTACTTGGACCTAAAGCACAAGAATTCTCAAAAGTGTAGTCTTTAGGATTTTCACAATGTGTTATGAGTCTTTTCTTTTCCAAGTCTTGGCCATAGAGGTATTCATATTGCTTCGGCCATCGCATCTTGGAAATGACCCCTAAAAAATTATCAAAGCAAGGGTTAATACAATCAAAGGTAGTATCAAATTTAAGAGAAAGTTCACACTTCCCTTTTAATTATCTTTCCATCAACAAGCTTTCCTTGCTTCCAAGGTTACCTACAAGAGGAGAACTCAAAGAAATAGAGTTTGGTAAGCATGAAAATATGGATTTTCTAACCAAGTACTCCCTCTTGATTTCCTTACTTTCAATAAGCAAGCTTTCTTTCCTTTTCATTTGATCCTTACCCTTAGGCTTGCTCGGTTTCACTTTCAAGACACCTTTACCTTTGGGAGGCTTCTTGGCCAAAGCCTTGCTTGGCTTGGGCGTCTCGGCCAAAGGCTTCTCTTGGTCTTGGGCCCTCTTGAGTCTCATTTTAACTTGATCCTCACACATTTCCCTTGGAGATAGAGGCTTCAAGAGTACTTTTCTACCTTCAAAAGAAAACAAGTAAGTGTTAGCAAGGCCATCATGAATCACATTCCTATCAAATTGCCATGGCCTACCAAGAAGTAAATGTGTAGCTTCCATAGGAACTACATCACATAATATGCTATCACTATACTTACCAATAGAAAAGTTAAGCATGCATTGTCTATCAACTTTAACCTCTCCACTCCCACTTAACCATTGTAATCTATAAGACTTAGGGTGAGGAATAGTTTTCAAGTTAAGTTTAGAGACTAACCTTTCACTCACAACATTAGTGCATGAGCCACCATCAATAATAAGAGAACAAGTTTGGTCTTTTACCTTGCACCTTGAATGAAATATGTTCTCCCTTTGACTATCATCCATATCATGGCATGCACTGAGTAATCTTCTTACCATTAGTAGGTCACCTTCCACGGCCTCTTGGCTAGAAGTAGAGCTCCTTTCACTTAGGCATTCATCATGACTTGAGAAGGCATTGGACCCTTCACTTGTAATCTCACCATCTTGCCTTAGGAACATAGCCTTCTTGTTTGGGCATTGTGAAGCTATGTGTCCCTTCCCTAAACATTTAAAACATTTAATGTTACTTGATTTAAAAGCATTAGATGAAGAAGTTATCTCTTTTGGTTTAGGGGGCTCTTGGTCAAGCCTTGTTTCAGGTTTGGGTGAGTAGTCTCTCTTGCTCTTGCCTTTCCAACTTAATGAGTTGGATGAGGAAACTCTTTTGAAGCTACTTCTTCTTCTTAATTGGGCCTCAATTCTCTCGGCTAAATGGATGGCTTCCTCCAAGTTTGAATACCTTTGAAGCTCAAGAACATCTTGTATTTCTCTATTCAACCCATGGACAAATCTAGCCATAGTAGCTTCCAAACTCTCCTCTAGTTGGGCTCTTAGCATTGTCATCTCTAGGTCCTTGAAGTAGTTTTGGACACTTCTAGGCCCTTGTATAAGTCTTTTCAATTTATTATGTAGATCCCTCATGTAAGTAGGAGGCACAAACCTTTCTCTCAAGTCATGTTTCAAGCCCTCCCAAGAAGTGATTCTCGGCCTCAAGTATACATGCCCAGTTTCCATTTGATTCCACCACACCAAGGCATATTCTTCAAACTCTAAGGTCACAAGGTGCAACTTCCTTTCCTCACTCAACATAGGATAGCTAGCAAGAATTTGATCCGTCATGGACCAATCCAAGTAAGAATCGGCTCCACCGCTTCCATTGAACTTAGGAATCGTAAATTTCAACATTCTTTCATCAAATCTATTATTCTCCTCATGGTAATGCCTTCTATAGTTATGGTTGCCCCTTTCTCCCTCACGGCTAGCCCCTCTACCTCCTCTTCTCTCACGGTTATATTGGTCATGGGCATAGGCATCATCATTTCTAAGGCTCCCACCATCACTACCAATAGAGGATTCGTGCTCTCTCCTTGATGACCCTCTCCTACTACCACCTCCTTTCTCATTTTCTTCTCTATCACTTCTTTCACTCCCTCTTCTACTCCTCCTATCACCCTCATTCCTACTATGTCTCTCCCTCTCATGTGTTTCCCTTATTTGATTTATCCCCTCTTGCACACTCTCCCTCAAGGTAACTTCCATTTGATTCATTTTCTCCATCATTCTCTCCATGAACATTTGAGTTCTTGGTGATTACTCATTACCAACACTTGGAGAACTTGTCATTGCTGCAAAAAGGGGTTAGTACACAAGAAATAAAAAGCAATTAAAAGAACCTCACCACTCTCTAAGTGTTTCCACTCACTCTCGTGTTTCACACTTAGTGGTTTTTTCTCTAATGTTACTCTCTTGCCTTTTTCCTCTCTATCTCTTGGTTCTCACTTAGAAATTATTCTCAAATCAATTTTCAAGTTCCTACCAAGCCAATGTGAAAGAGGAACAGCACCCTAGCTAGGCTTAAGAAGTCCAATGAGACAAATACTCAAAGACAAAACTAGGAATCCAAGGAAGACAAGCAATAAAAGCTCAAAATTGAAAGAAAGGGCTACTCAAATGTGGAAGAATTTTGATGAGACAAAGGCACATATAAGGGTAGAAAAAGAACATATATTTGTTATAGAAATCAAGTCCAAACTGAGAGCAACACCACAAGAACACAAATTGTACAACAAACCAAAAACATGTAGCAACCGAAATGGCTACGAAATTTGCGACGGATTTCTAGCTGTTATGATTAGTGACCGAAAATAATGTTCTTCTATAATTTTTCTAGCCTTCAAATTTTAATCCAAATTAAATACTAGGATCATATAGGCATAGTATTCTCAAATTCTAGCAAGTGCAGTACAAGCACAAAGTAAAAATTACACCAAAAAATCACTACACACTCAAGTCTAAAAACAAGGTTCTAGAAATTCAACTTGGGTGATGTGTGCTCAAAAATAAGGTCCAAAGGTGTGTCTAATGGTCAATTCATTTCACTTTTCAATCCAACTCTTGTTGTTTTTGTTCTTTTTATTTTGTTTTTGTATGGTTCTCACTCAATTGATACTCTTTTTGAACCCATATACTTTTCTTTTCACCATTACTTCTTTTTCTTTTGTTTTTTTTTTTTCACTTGTTTCTTTTCTTTATTTTGATTTTTGTATTTTTTCACACACTAAGTATGGCTGGACCGAAACCATAAGATGAAAAAGAGAAACCTCCAAGTTCAATTTCCAAACCCCAAAACGAAAATTATAAGGTCATACACAAATTGAACCTAAAGAGTGCTGTACAAGCTATTACAAGCATGTACTTTTGAGTCTTACACTAGAAGTTTGTTCTAACACTTGAAACCCATGTAAAAACTTGAAATCCACATCATCAATGGTGCAGCAACATACATCTACTCACGGTTATGGAAAAGAAAACATAAAGGACTAAACAAAACTACAAGAAAACAAATCAAACAAAGAAGCTTACAAAAGAAGTTACTCTAGAACAATGAATCTTGTTGTGGAAGCTAAAGTAACTATGGGTAAAACTTCAAGACAAGCATGCATGGACACTCAAACCCACGGTTTGAAGAAGAAAGAAAGAAGAAAAGCATGCTTAGACACAAACCAACCAGACAAAATGAAGACAACTCAAGGAAACTAAGACTAGGCTATTCAAAAAAGACATAGAACATGAAAAGTCAAAGGAAAACTATGAACACTTAGGAAACCCATTACTAACCGGTTGAGATAACCCATTGAAGAAGAAAACAAGCTCATGATACCACTTGATAGAGACCTCCTTAGAGATTCTCCAAAGAGTTCTTGAAGTTTCCCAATCTAGCTTCTTCAACCATCTCCAAACCAATGCTTAAGGAAGCTTTTGGTCAAAGCTTCAATGGTGGAAGGGAAGACCGAAAAAGAAAAGGTGAAGGGGGGTGAGAAATGGTGAGGGTAGGCGCCATGACTAGCCAATAAGCCTAGGGAGAACCGCCACAATGGAGGATGGAATCCATTGATAAGATCCAAGAAACCTTGCTAAGCAAGACAAGAGAATCCTCTCTTAAGAAAAGCTCAAAGCTCTTTCATTTATCAAAATATCAAAAGTTCCTACAATTTCGTTTTTACATGTATTTATAGACCCTAGGCTACTTGGAAAATAAACTAAACTAATCCTAACCATACCTAAACTAACTAACCAAAACTAACCTAGGCTTAAGGTAAACAACTAACTAATTAATGAGTAACTAGTTTAAGTTACATGTCACTTTCAAGTGACATGTCACCCATCTTTGATCTAAACCCTTGAAGGGCTTTGGGAGATCTAGGGTGGAGATTCTTTCTTAAGTGGAGACATGGATCAACACTTAAGCAAGAACTCTACTTAAACCAAAGCTCTTGGATTCACAAAAGAATTTCTAATTAAATTCAAATTTAACATGAAATTCTTAGGTGAATTTTAGTGCCTCATTAATTCCTTACTTGCATCCTTAAGCTAGGCATCTTAAATACAAATTTAAAGCATTCAAACTAAAAGAACAAGCTTGGCTGTGAGTTCTTTTTGGCTCACTAACAAGGCCTTACACAAGTACACACTTCGACGAATTATTCAAACAAGTTTACAAGCATATTACAAAAAGTAAGTCCAAAACTATGGATTGATTGAGGTTGTGCCATGTCTTGGAGCTTTCCCACTTCTTCCTTTCAATGCTTCTAGTAATCCTTTGAGATGTTCCTACATCACTTCATGAAGGCTATCTTGATCTTATCTTTATGTACTGAGAACTCTTCTTTTGTGCTTGCTAATGTCTCTGTCTGATATTAGTTCCATCTGTTCTATAATAATCAAAACTTAAGATGCTAAATCATTTTGACTTAAAAGGAGGTAGGTCGGATAATTAGTGAATTGAACTCGTACATCTAAGTGTGAGACTTAGGCTTTAGAGGGGGTGTTGTACAACTGGAAATCACTCCACTCATGAGGATCACATGATGCGGGTGATGCTCTACGTAATAAAGGAAACCTTGACTATTTGGTAAGATTCGATGCCAGTGATTAAGTTATCTGACAAAATGGTACCATATTACATTTTGAGAGAGATAGTGCATCATTTAGTAATTAGCATTTTGGGTTTGAAAATTATGTTTCCATTTATTATTTAATGAATAATGGTGTTTTTGGATGTTGGATTGTAATTCTAGTTTTGTTTATTATTACGAAAATTACTTTTTTTATGATTGTTAAAAATATGTTTTCACATACTTTTTTATAAAAGAATTAATTTTCAGTACATAATTTCTAGCCTAATTTTTAATTATGAAACTTATCCTAAAATTTTATGTATGTGTGGTTTTAATACCTGTAAGATCTCGAATATTTGTTCATGAGAGCGGAGTAACAAGATAGAATGGTGTTGAAGAGCTTGCTAGTAGAGGAAGAAATAAATATGTGTTGAAAGATAGAACGTAATTTATTAATTTTTAATTACGAACCTTAGGTAAATAACATTATTATTTTTTCAATCTTAATAAACTATGCATAGTTTTATTTATCATAGTATAATTTTTCATGTGACGTCTCTATTTATAACTACTTGGAATAAAAAAAAATATTTGATGTTAACAATTATAAAATATAAATAAAGTTTTTATATAATTAAATGAATGTTTTTATTGTTTCGGAATAAAATAAGTAACATTTTTTTGAAAAAATAATTAATATTTTCTGTTAAAAGTAGATAAAAAGGAGATATTTGAAGTATTTTAGTGACGACAGGGTTAGGCTGTTACAAGAGCCATTACTTCATAACTTTCGATTAGAAGGGAAAAATTCATTTTATGAGAATTTTATGAGGGATTAAAGGTAAGAAACACTCAAGGCACCATTAGGATTGAGTAGCATAGATGGTCATGTACTTAAAATCAAGTTCTCATGGCCCAAAGTCAAGATTTGACCCTATTTACAAGTTTTGGTTTCTTATTTTTTCACCCAAGAGGTTTTTCGCCTAGGTGAAAGAACTCTCTGTTTTGGAATTTTAGAGGCTAAGCCTGCACTCAGGTGAGTGCCATTCGCCTAAGCGAGTAAAATTTCACCCCAAAGAATTCTACAGACAACCAATTTCCTTCTTTTGTTGTCTGATGCTTTTGGGTGTGTTCTTGGCCCTAGTCTTCTTCTATTATGGCATGTTTTAGAGGGTTGTGGTAGTTGGCTTGAGTATGGTTCATGTTGAGGTACCTAGAATGTAGAGTATTAAGGGTCTGGAAAGGTGAGGGTGGGTGATGGAGGACCATCTTCCAAGCATGAGGATTACAAGGGCAATGCAAAGAAGAATTGAAGCCCAAGTTGAAGAAGAGTTGACTAAATCAAAGTCAACAAGTCAAAGTCAAAGTGAATGGTTAACTCCTCAAAGTCAACAAAATGGGCTTATGAAGCCTTGTAATTTTCTTAATAGTTTGTAATTAGTTTAGGCTTAATTTTGTGTAAAGCTTGGACTATGTGTTGCTTTGAATTTTCGGCCAAGCTTCCCCATTTGGACATGTTGACTTTATTTATGTTGGTCAAAGCCTCTTAAGATGGGTTTAAGAGTCTTATGACCTAACTAAGCAAGTGTATTACACTCTCTTAAAAGAGAGTGGATGGATTAGGAGAAAGAATTAGTGGAATTTCCACTAACTTCATTTAAATTTCCACCACTTGATCATACCATAATCAAGGGTGCAAATTTAAGTCAAGTTTCTAAAGTGTTGACTCTCATCTAAGAAGGTATTCTAGCCTTTGGATTTCTTCTAATCCAAGGCATAAAATTCCATCTTAATTAATCCATGATCATCACAAGCTTAGATGAGTTTTGAGTCTCTTGATCTCATTAACTCTAGATCCTTCTTGAATTGATCAAGTGAGGGGTGCTTAGCATCACTTGATCAATCCATCAAGGATCAAGTGGCTAGAGAGCCTCACAGTCAACACACACTAAGCCATATAACTTAGGCAAATTCTCATTGTAAGACTCACTTTGAATTTGAATGAAATTGATATATTTCTAAGACTAGTGTCTTGAGAAAAGGAGAGAGCTCTCCTAGTGTTTCTTCCAAGAACCTTGAATCTTATCATGGATTCATGATCCAAGTGGCGATTCTTCTATTTAGCTTATTGAACTCCATGTTCATGGCGCTACCATTCCTTTAATCACCATCCATTTTTGCTTTCTTCTTTTTTTGGTTCAAAACTGTGAGTTACATATCCTATTCCGCAAGCTTATTCATATTATTGGGTGGAGGATCACTTGGTGAATGAAGATGAGGCACTCCTTATGTTGAATCTGTGATGATCATCTAAAGTTCCTCATGGGTTTACATCAGTGGGACTGTGATGCATAGCTAGGTCAATCTTAAGAAGTGCTCAAGATCGTGTTTGAGAGTTTAGAAATGGAAAGGATAAAGGCACCAAATTAAAGTTGTCTCACATTGGTAGGTTTAACCCCCTTTGGTGTTGAGGTTAAGACCTTGATGCTTGATGTTTCCAAACTTAAATGATCACGGGTATGAGACTTTAGAAGTGCCATGTAAAAGTCCTTTTTGGGGTGTCTATGAAGCCTAGAATGGGTATTGAGGGCTTAGCATGTTGGGAAGAAGTTCAATGGGAGTTACAAGACAAGGCAAGTATATATTGATCCTATAAGCCTCTCGCTTTAGCGGGAGCTTCTTGCTCAAAGGAGTTTTTTCTTTAAGCTTGGTTCGATCTTTTGTTTGGTTCTATTGGATGTTAGATGTATATTTATGTTCCTTTATGGCTTGCATATGTGTTTTTACCCTTGTTTGGATACAAGTGCCCTAAGTGGGCTTGAGTGATCCACTTTCGAGATGTGTTGATGAATATATATATATATATATATATATATATATATATATGTTGGTGTTATGTAAATAATTGAGAGCCTAATAAAAAATGGGGCATTCCATAATTAAACCTTAAAGCGATATGTTGGTTGTGGTGAGCATGGTGTTGGACCTAAAGCTTGATGGTGCTTTGGTGTCTCTCTTGGTGTTTTTGATTTTGATGTTAATGTAATTTTGGTTTTCTTAGTTGGAATGTATCTAGGAGTTTACTATGTATTGATTGTTTAGTTTAGGCATGGATGTGTTGAGTTCTTTGTTTGAGGCCCCAGAGAATGGTTAAAACTTGTGTATGGTTGATCAAGTGACTAATGTTTGATTTCCATTTGAGAAAAACAGTTTTAAAATCCTTGGAAATCCATTTTTCACTGATGTAATCGATTACAGGCTTGATGTAATCGATTACATTGATCTTCCTCTCTGGTGTAATCGATTACATCCCCTAGGTAATCGATTACCATGGCAGAAAATTTTTTGTATCCTCTTGCTGCTTGATTTCACCCTAGATGCACTCCGAATTGGCTCTTCATGTCTTCATGAGATTTGTAGCTCTATCAATCCTCTTTCATTTGCAAAAAACCAGAGCTCAAAACGATATCTGTAGAAGAAGTTATGCCAATTTTGGTGAAAGTGGTCAAGCAGGTGCGCCCAGGAGCAACCAGGAGCATTAATCACTGATGTAATCGATTACATCTCCAATGTAATCGATTACATGGCCTGGGAACACTGATGTAATCGATTACATCTCGTTGTAATCGATTACATGCATGGAAAATTCAAATTGGAGGGTTCTAACGGCTAGTGTAATCGATTACATTCATTTGGGATCAATTACATTGACCGTTGTAGCTCAGATTTGCACGTTTTCTCCCTCCAAATTTGCTCTATAAGTATAATCTTGATGAAACATATGAAGGTAGAGAAAACCAAATCATTTGCAACTACTTCTACACTTTCATATGCTCTGTAAATAGAGTTCATCAAGGTTTTCAAAGAGAAAGGGCAAACTTGATACACTCCTGTGTTGGGTGGATTTCATAGAGATTATTTGTGATCGATTCTGCACTTGAGGTGTATTCTTTACTGATCTTTTGTATTTCCATTTTTGGGTTGTTGCTCTAGAGAGAGGTCTCTCTGGATAGAGCATTGTATTTGAGAAGTGATTCTCAAAGGTTGATCTTGGAGGTGCCAAGATCTTGGAAGTTCTGTTCTTGAGTTGAAGAACAGTTTTGGTGTTTTGATTTCGTTTTTGTGTTGCTTGTTGCAGAGTGAATGTAAAAGAACACAAAAGGGATCATTTGATAGTGGAAAGCCAATCGCAACAGTTGTTGGGTTGGGGATTTGGACGTAGAGGCGATTGGCCGAACCAAGATACATCATCAACTGCACTCATCTTCTTCCTTATTCTCTTTACAGTTTTCACTATATTGTTATTGATCATATTCTGTTTTGTATTTGGAAACTGTATTGATAATCAACTCATTAATTGGTTTAGGAATAGAATCAGTAATTGAACTTGTAATTGAATCTGTAATTGAAAGGTAATTGATAGGTAATCAAGATTAGATTTCGGCTGAATTAAAAGGAATTAGAAACACGCGAATTTGGGGTAAAGTTTAACAGAATCTATTCACCCCCTCTAGATTCACACATAGGGACCAACAATTGGTATCGAGCTACTTCTAGTAAGTTGCTCTAGAATTTGATCCATAATGGCGCAAGTAATCAATTACCATTATTTGAAGGTGCCTCTATTTACTGAGACCTCCTCTCTGTTTTGTGGAGATAACTATCCATTTTGGAAAGTGAGGATGAAAATCTTTATGGAGTCTGTACATAGAAACATTTGGCAAGCTGTTGTAACTGATTTCAAAATCCCCACATATATAGTTGATGGAAATGAATTAGAAAAACCATTTGAGAAGTGGGAACCAGAAGAAATTAGGAGAGCTGAGAATGATTCTAAAGCTTTGAATATTATACATTCTCGCTCTTAACTCGATGAATTTTTAGAATTTCTGCTTGTACAACATGACTAAAGAAGCTTGGGATCTTATTATGGTAACTCATGAAGGAACAACGGAAGTACGAAGGGCAAGGAAGAACACCTTGATCCAAAAATATGAAACCTTGAGAATGTTACAAGGAGAGTCCATAATGGAGATGCGAAACGGTTTATCCATATCATCAACCATCTCAAGGACTTGGCAAAAGCTTCGTAGAAGAGGAAGTGAATGTCAAGATTCTAAAGTCTCTAAACAAAAAATGGCAATCAATGTGACAGCCATAAGCGAGTCTAAGAATCTTGCAGCAAGTCACTAGTGCAGAGCTTTTGGCAAATTGAGAGAATATGAGATGGATATGTCTCGTATTGCGAGATGAAGAACATAAGGACAAGAAAGCCAAAAGCATAGCACTTAAGATGGAGGACACAGCTAGTGATAGTGATACATCAAGTGTGGAAGTGAATCAAGATGAAAACATGAACCAAATGGTAAGAAAATTCAAAAAGTTCATGAAGAAGAACAATGACAAAAAGAGATTCAACTCGGAAAAGGCTTCAAGAGGTTTGAAGGTTCATCTTCAAAGGTCACTTGCTTTGAGTGTGGTAAACCGGACACTACAAATCAGAATGTCCAAACATGAAGAAAAGCGGTGAGCCTAGAAGAGTTGAACATGAGGAAAGGCCCAAGAAGGATAAATTGAAAGAAGAAAGCCTACATTGCTTGGGAAGACAACGATTCCTCATCCTCTAAAGTGAGAGTGACAATGAAGAAGCAAATCTATGTCTCATGGCAAATCCAACTTCGGATGATGAGGTAAGTGATTTGATTCATCTACTCAAGATTATGATGAACTGTATACTGCTTTTTGTGAGCTCTTCAAAGAAGAGAAAAATTTGAAAAATTGAGTAAGGTTGAGAAAATTAAAATTTGATTTAGAAAATGAAATTTCGGTTTTAAAGAACAATGTTCAAAATCTGAAAAAGGAAAATGATGCCCTGAAACTACCCTGTTCAAAATGTAAATCCTTTGTTGCCCCTTTGAAAAAGAATAACAAGAAGTACTACACATTTAAACAAACCAAGTAATAATGAATTTTCACATGTAGTTATTGCATGAAACCTGGTCATAACAACTATAATTGCATGATTAGAAAGAAAGGTTTAGATAGTGGATTGTTTAAATGGATTAGGAAAGATTATCACAATGCTAACATGGCTGGACCCAATAAGATTTGGGTACCAAAAACCAAATGATAACTTTCTTGTGTAGATATGCTTGAGAGCCAAACAATCAACAATTGGAATCATGGAACAATTGGTATTCTGGGACAATGCTGCTCAAGACATGTAATTGATGAAGAAATCAAATCTCCTTTCAATAAAAAGATTTTGGATCTGCAATTTATGGAGATAACATAAGGAAAATTTTTATACCTCTATCTTTGATAACTCATATTGCTTAACATGTAGAAAATCAAGTATTCTATTCTCTATATTTGATCTTAATTCTTCTCTGTTTTTGATTTTGATATACCAAATAGGGGGAGAAGTATAAGTTGCTAGAGTTTATAGAATATTGTTGATAGGGGGAGTAAGGAGTAAGGAATAAAATGTATAGTGAATCTGCAATGCATATACTGCGTATTTGGAAATCTCTAACAATTGCAGGATTCTTAGAAGATCAACACACATCCTAAACTCCTAAGAAAACCTTGGTTGAGATCTGGTACATCAAAACCAAAAAGGGGAGATTGTTGGATCTAAAGCTTGATGGTGCTTTGGTGTCTCTCTTGGTGTTTTTGATTTTGATGTTAATGTAATTTTGGTTTTCTTAGTTGGAATGTATCTAGGAGTTTACTATGTATTGATTGTTTAGTTTAGGCATGGATGTGTTGAGTTCTTTGTTTGAGGCCCCAGAGAATGGTTAAAACTTGTGTATGGTTGATCAAGTGACTAATGTTTGATTTCCATTTGAGAAAAACAGTTTTAAAATCCTTGGAAATCCATTTTTCACTGATGTAATCGATTACAGGCTTGATGTAATCGATTACATTGATCTTCCTCTCTGGTGTAATCGATTACATCCCCTAGGTATTCGATTACCATGGCAGAAAATTTTTTGTATCCTCTTGCTGCTTGATTTCACCCTAGATGCACTCCGAATTGGCTCTTCATGTCTTCATGAGATTTGTAGCTCTATCAATCCTCTTTCATTTGCAAAAAACCAGAGCTCAAAACGATATCTGTAGAAGAAGTTATGCCAATTTTGGTGAAAGTGGTCAAGCAGGTGCGCCCAGGAGCAACCAGGAGCATTAATCACTGATGTAATCGATTACATCTCCAATGTAATCGATTACATGGCCTGGGAACACTGATGTAATCGATTACATCTCGTTGTAATCGATTACATGCATGGAAAATTCAAATTGGAGGGTTCTAACGGCTAGTGTAATCGATTACATTCATTTGGGATCAATTACATTGACCGTTGTAGCTCAGATTTGCACGTTTTTTCTCCTCCAAATTTGCTCTATAAGTATAATCTTGATGAAACATATGAAGGTAGAGAAAACCAAATCATTTGCAACTACTTCTACACTTTCATATGCTCTGTAAATAGAGTTCATCAAGGTTTTCAAAGAGAAAGGGCAAACTTGATACACTCCTGTGTTGGGTGGATTTCATAGAGATTATTTGTGATCAGATTCTGCACTTGAGGTGTATTCTTTACTGATCTTTTGTATTTCCATTTTTGGGTTGTTGCTCTAGGAGAGAGGTCTCTCTGGATAGAGCATTGTATTTGAGAAGTGATTCTCAAAGGTTGATCTTGGAGGTGCCAAGATCTTGGAGTTCCCGTTCTCAAAGGTTGAAGAAAGTTTTGGGTGTTTTGATTTCGTTTTTGTGTTGCTTGTTGCGAGTGAATGTAAAAGAACACAAAAGGGATCATTTGATAGTGGAAAGCCAATCGCAACAGTTGTTGGGTTGGGACTCGGACGTAAATGATTGGCGAACCAGTATACATCACTGTGCACTCATCTTCTTCCTTATTCTCTTTACAGTTTTCACTATATTGTTATTGATCATATTCTGTTTTGTATTTGGAAACTGTATTGATAATCAACTCATTAATTGGTTTAGGAATAGAATCAGTAATTGAACTTGTAATTGAATCTGTAATTGAAAGGTAATTGATAGGTAATCAAGATTAGATTTCGGCTGAATTAAAAGGAATTAGAAACACGCGAATTTGGGGTAAAGTTTAACAGGAATCTATTCACCCCCCCTCTAGATTCACACATAGGGACCAATAATTGGTATCAAAGCTACTTCTAGTAAGTTGCTCTAGAATTTGATCCATAATGGCCAGTAATCAATTACCATTCGCTGAAGGTGCCTCTATTTACAGACCTCCTCTGTTTTGTGGAGATAACTATCCATTTTGGAAAGTGAGGATGAAAATCTTTATGGAGTCTGTACATAGAAACATTTGGCAAGCTGTTAGAATCGATTTCAAAATCCCCACATATATAGTTGATGGAAATGAATTAGAAAAACCATTTGAGAAGTGGGAACGAGAAGAAATTAGGGAGAGCCGAGAATGATTCTAAAGCTTTGAATATTATACATTCTGCTCTTAACTCTGATGAATTTTTTAGAATTTCTGCTTGTACAACAGCTAAAGAAGCTTGGGATCTTATTATGGTAACTCATGAAGGAACAACGGAAGTACGAAGGGCAAGGAAGAACACCTTGATCCAAAAATATGAAACCTTCAGAATGTTACAAGGAGAGTCCATAATGGAGATGCAGAAACGGTTTATCCATATCATCAACCATCTCAAGGGACTTGGCAAAAGCTTCGTAGAAGAGGAAGTGAATGTCAAGATTCTAAAGTCTCTAAACAAAAAATGGCAATCAACTGTGACAGCCATAACTGAGTCTAAGAATCTTGCTGCAGTCACTAGTGCAGAGCTTTTTGGCAAATTGAGAGAATATGAGATGGATATGTCTCGTATTGCAGATGAAGAACATAAGGACAAGAAAGCCAAAAGCATAGCACTTAAGATGGAGGACACAGCTAGTGATAGTGATACATCAAGCTGTGGAAGTGAATCTGAAGATGAAAACATGAACCAAATGGTAAGAAAATTCAAAAAGTTCATGAAGAAGAACAATGGCAAAAAGAGATTCAACTCCAGAAAAGGCTTCAAGAGGTTTGAAGGTTCATCTTCAAAGGTCACTTGCTATGAGTGTGGTAAAACCGGACACTACAAATCAGAATGTCCAAACATGAAGAAAAGCAGTGAGCCTAGAAGAGTTGAACATGAGGAAAGGCCCAAGAAGGATAAATTCAGAAAGAAGAAAGCCTACATTGCTTGGGAAGACAACGATTCCTCATCCTCTAGTGAGAGTGACAATGAAGAAGCAAATCTATGTCTCATGGCAAATCCAACTTCGGATGATGAGGTAAGTGATTCTGATTCATCTACTCAAGATTATGATGAACTGTATACTGCTTTTTGTGAGCTCTTCAAAGAAGCAGAAAAATTTGAAAAATTGAGTAAGGTTCAGAAAATTAAAATTTCAGATTTAGAAAATGAAATTTCGGTTTTAAAGAACAATGTTCAAAATCTGAAAAAGGAAAATGATGCCCTGAAACTACCCTGTTCAAAATGTAAATCCTTTGTTGCCCCTTTGAAAAAGAATAACAAGAAGTACTACACATTTAAACAAACCAGTAATAACAGAATTTTCACATGTAGTTATTGCATGAAACCTGGTCATAACAACTATAATTGCATGATTAGAAAGAAAGGTTTAGATAGTGGATTGTTTAAATGGATTAGGAAAGATTATCACAATGCTAACATGGCTGGACCCAATAAGATTTGGGTACCAAAAACCAAATGATAACTTTCTTGTGTAGATATGCTTGAGAGCCAAACAATCAACAATTGGAATCATGGAACAATTGGTATTCTGGACAATGGCTGCTCAAGACATGTAATTGATGAAGAAATCAAATCTCCTTTCAATAAAAAGATTTTGGATCTGCAATTTATGGAGATAACATAAGGAAAATTTTTATACCTCTATCTTTGATAACTCATATTGCTTAACATGTAGAAAATCAGTATCTCTATTCTCTATATTTGATCTTAATTCTTCTCTGTTTTTGATTTTGATATACCAAATAGGGGGAGAAGTATAAGTTGCTAGAGTTTATAGAATATTGTTGATAGGGGGAGTAAGGAGTAAGGAATAAAATGTATAGTGAATCTGCAATGCATATACTGCGTATTTGGAAATCTCTAACAATTGCAGGATTCTTAGAAGATCAACACACATCCTAAACTCCTAAGAAAACCTTGGTTGAGATCTGGTACATCAAAACCAAAAAGGGGGAGATTGTTGGATCTAAAGCTTGATGTTGCTTTGGTGTCTCTCTTGGTGTTTTTGATTTTGATGTTAATGTAATTTTGGTTTTCTTAGTTGGAATGTATCTAGGAGTTTACTATGTATTGATTGTTTAGTTTAGGCATGGATGTGTTGAGTTCTTTGTTTGAGGCCCCAGAGAATGGTTAAAACTTGTGTATGGTTGATCAAGTGACTAATGTTTGATTTCCATTTGAGAAAAACAGTTTTAAAATCCTTGGAAATCCATTTTTCACTGATGTAATCGATTACAGGCTTGATGTAATCGATTACATTGATCTTCCTCTCTGGTGTAATCGATTACATCCCCTAGGTATTCGATTACCATGGCAGAAAATTTTTTGTATCCTCTTGCTGCTTGATTTCACCCTAGATGCACTCCGAATTGGCTCTTCATGTCTTCATGAGATTTGTAGCTCTATCAATCCTCTTTCATTTGCAAAAAACCAGAGCTCAAAACGATATCTGTAGAAGAAGTTATGCCAATTTTGGTGAAAGTGGTCAAGCAGGTGCGCCCAGGAGCAACCAGGAGCATTAATCACTGATGTAATCGATTACATCTCCAATGTAATCGATTACATGGCCTGGGAACACTGATGTAATCGATTACATCTCGTTGTAATCGATTACATGCATGGAAAATTCAAATTGGAGGGTTCTAACGGCTAGTGTAATCGATTACATTCATTTGGGATCAATTACATTGATCGCCAGCTGGATTTGCACGTTTTCTCCCTCCAAATTTGCTCTATAAGTATAATCTTGATGAAACATATGAAGGTAGAGAAAACCAAATCATTTGCAACTACTTCTACACTTTCATATGCTCTGTAAATAGAGTTCATCAAGGTTTTCAAAGAGAAAGGGCAAACTTGATACACTCCTGTGTTGGGTGGATTTCATAGAGATTATTTGTGATCAGATTCTGCACTTGAGGTGTATTCTTTACTGATCTTTTGTATTTCCATTTTTGGGTTGTTGCTCTAGGAGAGAGGTCTCTCTGGATAGAGCATTGTATTTGAGAAGTGATTCTCAAAGGTTGATCTTGGAGGTGCCAAGATCTTGGAAGTTATTCTTCGAGGTTGAAGAAAGGTTTTGGGTGTTTTGATTTCGTTTTTGTGTTGCTTGTTGCAGAGTGAATGTAAAAGAACACAAAAGGGATCATTTGATAGTGGAAAGCCAATCGCAACATTGCTTGTTGGGTTGGGACTCGACGTAGGCGATTGGCGAACCAAAGATATCATCACGTGCACTCATCTTCTTCCTTATTCTCTTTTAGTTTTTCACTATATTGTTATTGATCATATTCTGTTTTGTATTTGGAAACCGTATTGATAATCAACTCATTAATTGGTTTAGGAATAGAATCAGTAATTGAACTTGTAATTGAATGTAATTGAAAGGTAATTGATAGGTAATCAAGATTAGATTTTTTGAATTAAAAGGAATTAGAAACACGCGAATTTGGGGTAAAGTTTAACAGAATCTATTCACCCCTCTAGATTCACACATAGGGACCAATAATTGGTATCAAAGCTACTTCTAGTAAGTTGCTCTAGAATTTGATCCATAATGGCCGAGAATCAATTACCATTATTTGAAGGTGCCTCTATTTACGACCTCTCTCTGTTTTGTGGAGATAACTATCCATTTTGGAAAGTGAGGATGAAAATCTTTATGGAGTCCGTACATAGAAACATTTGGCAATTTGTTGTAACTGATTTCAAAATCCCCACATATATAGTTGATGGAAATGAATTAGAAAAACCATTTGAGAAGTGGGAACAGGAGAAGAAATTAGGAGAGAGTGAGAATGATTCTAAAGCTTTGAATATTATACATTCTCGCTTCTTAACTCGATGAATTTTTTAGAATTTCGCTTGTACAACATGACTAAAGAAGCTTGGGATCTTATTATGGTAACTCATGAAGGAACAACGGAAGTACGAAGGGCAAGGAAGAACACCTTGATCCAAAAATATGAAACCGAGAATGTTACAAGGAGAGTCCATAATGGAGATGCGAAACGGTTTATCCATATCATCAACCATCTCAAGGGACTTGGCAAAAGCTTCGTAGAAGAGGAAGTGAATGTCAAGATTCTAAAGTCTCTAAACAAAAAATGGCAATCAACTGGGATGACCATAACCGAGTCTAAGAATCTTGTGCAAGTCACTAGTGCGAGCTTTTGGCAAATTGAGAGAATATGAGATGGATATGTCTCGTATTGCAGATGAAGAACATAAGGACAAGAAAGCCAAAAGCATAGCACTTAAGATGGAGGACACAGCTAGTGATAGTGATACATCAAGCTGTGGAAGTGAATCTGAAGATGAAAACATGAACCAAATGGTAAGAAAATTCAAAAAGTTCATGAAGAAGAACAATGACAAAAAGAGATTCAACTCCAGAAAAGGCTTCAAGAGGTTTGAAGGTTCATCTTCAAAGGTCACTTGCTATGAGTGTGGTAAAACCGGACACTACAAATCAGAATGTCCAAACATGAAGAAAAGCAGTGAGCCTAGAAGAGTTGAACATGAGGAAAGGCCCAAGAAGGATAAATTCAGAAAGAAGAAAGCCTACATTGCTTGGGAAGACAACGATTCCTCATCCTCTAGTGAGAGTGACAATGAAGAAGCAAATCTATGTCTCATGGCAAATCCAACTTCGGATGATGAGGTAAGTGATTCTGATTCATCTACTCAAGATTATGATGAACTGTATACTGCTTTTTGTGAGCTCTTCAAAGAAGCAGAAAAAATTTGAAAAAATTGAGTAAGGTTCAGAAAATTAAAATTTCAGATTTAGAAAATGAAATTTCGGTTTTAAAGAACAATGTTCAAAATCTGAAAAAGGAAAATGATGCCCTGAAACTACCCTGTTCAAAATGTAAATCCTTTGTTGCCCCTTTGAAAAAGAATAACAAGAAGTACTACACATTTAAACAAACCAGTAATAACAGAATTTTCACATGTAGTTATTGCATGAAACCTGGTCATAACAACTATAATTGCATGATTAGAAAGAAAGGTTTAGATAGTGGATTGTTTAAATGGATTAGGAAAGATTATCACAATGCTAACATGGCTGGACCCAATAAGATTTGGGTACCAAAAACCAAATGATAACTTTCTTGTGTAGATATGCTTGAGAGCCAAACAATCAACAATTGGAATCATGGAACAATTGGTATTCTGGACAATGGCTGCTCAAGACATGTAATTGATGAAGAAATCAAATCTCCTTTCAATAAAAAGATTTTGGATCTGCAATTTATGGAGATAACATAAGGAAAATTTTTATACCTCTATCTTTGATAACTCATATTGCTTAACATGTAGAAAATCAGTATCTCTATTCTCTATATTTGATCTTAATTCTTCTCTGTTTTTGATTTTGATATACCAAATAGGGGGAGAAGTATAAGTTGCTAGAGTTTATAGAATATTGTTGATAGGGGGAGTAAGGAGTAAGGAATAAAATGTATGGTGAATCTGCAATGCATATACTGCGTATTTGGAAATCTCTAACAATTGCAGGATTCTTAGAAGATCAACACACATCCTAAACTCCTAAGAAAACCTTGGTTGAGATCTGGTACATCAAAACCAAAAAGGGGGAGATTGTTGGACCTAAAGCTTGATGGTGCTTTGGTGTCTCTCTTGGTGTTTTTGATTTTGATGTTAATGTAATTTTGGTTTTCTTAGTTGGAATGTATCTAGGAGTTTACTATGTATTGATTGTTTAGTTTAGGCATGGATGTGTTGAGTTCTTTGTTTGAGGCCCCAGAGAATGGTTAAAACTTGTGTATGGTTGATCAAGTGACTAATGTTTGATTTCCATTTGAGAAAAACAGTTTTAAAATCCTTGGAAATCCATTTTTCACTGATGTAATCGATTACAGGCTTGATGTAATCGATTACATTGATCTTCCTCTCTAGTGTAATCGATTACATCCCCTAGGTAATCGATTACCATGGCAGAAAATTTTTTGTATCCTCTTGCTGCTTGATTTCACCCTAGATGCACTCCGAATTGGCTCTTCATGTCTTCATGAGATTTGTAGCTCTATCAATCCTCTTTCATTTGCAAAAAACCAGAGCTCAAAACGATATCTGTAGAAGAAGTTATGCCAATTTTGGTGAAAGTAGTCAAGCAGGTG
Organism: Hylodesmum podocarpum; assembly: GCA_026586105.1. NCBI lineage: Eukaryota > Viridiplantae > Streptophyta > Magnoliopsida > Fabales > Fabaceae > Hylodesmum > Hylodesmum podocarpum. The sequence goes on from JALJEV010001341.1 coordinate 1,454,921, forward strand.
CGCCCAGGAGCAACCAGGAGCATTAATCACTGATGTAATCGATTACATCTCCAATGTAATCGATTACATGGCTGGGAACTTGATGTAATCGATTACATCTCGTTGTAATCGATTACATGCATGGAAAATTCAAATTGGAGGGTTCTAACGGCTAGTGTAATCGATTACATTCATTTGGGATCAATTACATTGACCGTTGTAGCTCAGATTTGCACGTTTTCTCCCTCCAAATTTGCTCTATAAGTATAATCTTGATGAAACATATGAAGGTAGAGAAAACCAAATCATTTGCAACTACTTCTACACTTTCATATGCTCGTAAATAGAGTTCATCAAGGTTTTCAAAGAGAAAGGGCAAACTTGATACACTCACTTGTGTTGGGTGGATTTCATAGAGATTATTTGTGATCAGATTCGCACTTGAGGTGTATTCTTTACTGATCTTTTGTATTTCCATTTTTGGGTTGTTGCTCTAGGAGAGAGGTCTCTGGATAGAGCATTGTATTTGAGAAGTGATTCTCAAAGGTTGATCTTGGAGGTGCCAAGATCTTGGAAGTTATTCTTGAGTTGAAGAAACAGTTTTGGAAGTGTTTTGATTTCGTTTTTGTGTTGCTTGTTGCAGAGTGAATGTAAAAGAACACAAAAGGGATCATTTGATAGTGGAAAGCCAATCGCAACAGTTGTTGGGTTGGGACTGGACGTAGGCAGTTGGCCGAACCAGTATACATCACTGTGCACTCATCTTCTTCCTTATTCTCTTTACAGTTTTCACTATATTGTTATTGATCATATTCTGTTTTGTATTTGGAAACTGTATTGATAATCAACTCATTAATTGGTTTAGGAATAGAATCAGTAATTGAACTTGTAATTGAATCTGTAATTGAAAGGTAATTGATAGGTAATCAAGATTAGATTTCGGCTGAATTAAAAGGAATTAGAAACACGCGAATTTGGGGTAAAGTTTAACAGGAATCTATTCACCCCCCCTCTAGATTCACACATAGGGACCAACACATGGATGTCGTGTGCAAAAACCCAGAGAAATTATGCTTTGTGCCTAGTTTAAGGTATGGTTCGTGAGCTGATCAGTGATGCTTTGGGAAGGTGTTCCTAGAGTGAACACGTTAGGAGGCTCATGGTGATCCTAATGATGTAGACGTGGCAGAGGGAACCAGGTTTGAGGATTGATAGTGTCTGTGCTAATGCAACTTTTGAGAGAGAAAGGATTATGGATTTTGAGTTGCGGAGTTTCACCCTTCCAAAGAGAGAAGTGGTGATAGGAATATAAATTCTAAAAAGCGTTAGGTATAACCACAAAGATTCATGGAGTAGAGTTACTTTGCATCCTTCTCAACTGCTATCTAGTACTACATATGTAGATTTTCCCTTTTGTAAGTTGCTAAACCCTACGAGAGTGGTAGGAAAATGGTACATGACGAGACAAGGTCATGAGATGAGATGTAACACTGGGATGTGACAAGTGGGTTGAGAAAACTCATATTCAACTTGATTGATCCTAACTGACGACGATGTTCATCATTAATTAGTAATAGTCCGTTAATGTATATTGTAACACCCTGGTTTCTGAAAATAAGATAAAATAAAATAAAACAAATAAAAATAAAATAAAGTAAAATCAAAATATTTAAAAGTGTGGTTAGATTTTACAAGGAGTGGTTAGGTTTTACGTGAGTGGGTAGATAAATAAAATAAAAGAAATCAGAATATCTCAAGGGAGTGGGTGAGTGGGCTGCTGCAAATTCTCATCAGAAAATCTATTCAAATCAAATCTCTTTTATATCTTTTCCCCATCCTCGGATATCTCTTTTTGGTTCCTGTGTTTCAAACCTACCTTCCAAAACAAAAAATAAGGAGATCAAATTTCTGATTGTGAACATAGATCAATACCTAGTTTTTCAATTGCACGTGATCGACTTACTTCCAGGTCAGGGTGTTCTCTATTTTAATAATAATTATTAATTTTATTTTATTTTTATTAGGGTTAATTCTGCGTCTTCTCTACTACGGTGCTCCTTTTATTTTTTTATGCTCAGTTTTTCTTATTGTTTATTGCTTTGGATCAACGTTTTATTGTCCTGTTAATTTGAATATTGGTGACCTTTTATTTATTGAATTAAGTACTACTCGCCTTGTTTTATGGATTGAATTGAGTATTAGTGGCTAGATCCTTTTTATTCTATTTTCTTCTCGATAGCTTAAACCTGGTGCCTCTACTACACTACCTTTGTGTTTGGTTTGTTCATGGTGATTTCCTCCTTCTTATTTTTTGTTGTGCATCCATTGATTTTGTTATTTGAGAATTATATGGTTGTGGTGGTAAGGAGAGGCTAGAAAGACACTCGGCGAGGAAAGGATAAGGAAGACGATAGTAAAAAAGTAAAAATAGGAAACTTGTCTTCTCTTGAGTTAGGCCTTTTAGTTTATTGTAGTGATAGATCCTGAGTTACGCTTTTTAGTTTATTGTCAAATAATAATGGATTTTTGTAGTGCAAATAGTTACACCAATGAAATTAAATGTTACCGAAGGCAATCAAACTTTAATTAGATCCCTAAAGAAAACCAATTTCCCCCGTCGTATACTCTGATGTTCTAGACATTTATAGGTTGTTTTGATTTCACTTTAGCCTTATCTTTTTATTTCTATTATTTTAATTGCAAAGTTCCAAGTTGTGGAAGAAATACATTACTACACAGGAGTAATTGTTCCCTTTTTATATTATATAAAAGTTAAATTATTTTATTTTAACACTTATTTTAATCTTTGCAAGTCATTTTAGTAACGATTCTTTTTTTTTGGTTATTTTAGTCGTTTAGATTAGCTTTATTAGTGAATTGAATTCTTTTGTGTATTATTATTGTAATTATTGTATTGTCTCTATTTAATTTAATTTAATTGGCGATTGGAAGTGTACGAAGTTTAATTTAATTCTTGTTTTTGTTTTTATGATAAAGTATATGTCATATTTCTTACTTAACTGTTTCCATTTCCTTATTTACACTGATTTCACATATGATTATTTGTGTATGATGATCTTATTGGATTTTATTGTATTAAATATTTTGTTATGTGAGCTGAGTTATATGGGGTGAGAGATTAATTTTGTGGGGGCATGTTGTATTGATAAATTGCTTAGGTTCATGATAATCAGTTGTGTTTGTTGAAAATGAGAGGGATGGATGCCTACTGCGGTGGAGAAACAGTAAGGTTACCCCTGGTGGACATGCTTAAGAGGCATGACGTTTTGAGAAATTGATAACGATTATCATGAATACTAAGTGAAACAAAAATATTTTCGAAAAATGAGGATGAATGTCATAGAACGGTTGGTCCCCGACGGGTTAATGTAATGACCTAGGACTTTGAGGGTATTCGTGGTGGGGAGAGCTTCCACTATGGCTGATCACCATGAGTGGGAAGTGACTCCCTTTGCAACACTGGTTGCCCTGACTGTAACTGTCTAGTATTTCTAGTGAAAGTGTCAGAGGTGACATGTACTCCTAGACATCGCTCAATAGTTTTAATGGTACCACATGGCATGAGAGGGAATTGTGAGTAGCATGCATCATACTGGTTGCATGATATGATTGGTTTTGATAAATTTTGAATTGAGTGTGTGTGCCTTCTTATGTTCCTTGTGTTGAGTTGTTCTTATTAGTCTTGTTATTATTATTAAAATGTGAACTAACCCTGTGTTGTGTCTGTGGTTGACACCTGTGATGACCCCGCAAACAAGTGAGCAGATGAGCAGTTTGTTGGATGCAAAAATAACGTAGGCTAGGAAAGGAGCTCGATTGCTTGAGGACTTGGCATATCGTGGTCCTTGTTTTTTCCTTTCTTGATTTTCAGTGGTTGCTTCTATTTATACATATTAAAAATTCTCTAGATATTTCGTTATTTGAGAGTTTTTGAATTGTGGAGACATATGTAGTTGTGAGATCTCACTCTAGTAATTACTCTATGGAATGAAGTTAATTCCCTTCATTTAGTGGCGTATTTATTTTTCCCCGAACCATGGAAATTTATGTCGTGGCGTTTGTAGTAACTAGAGGTGTTACATATATATTTAGTTGTACTTCGAGTAGTCAATAAAGAAATAATATTCATCTATATTTTATACTGAATTACATTTTATTACTCATCATTTCCACGTTAACATTTTTTGTTTAAGTATTTTCCTATTTCCAGTATCATGCATACAATGAGACTTATTTTCGCGAAAAATTTTAAACTTTCCTTATAAGTTATAACATTTTATTTTATAGCATTTTAAAAACTGCAAATCCAATTCTTTTCTCATTTTGTTTAAAAAATTTACAAATAAACTATTTCACTTATTAAAATTTTAATTTAGTTATATATTTTAAATAAATAATATATTAAGTTTAATCAAATAATAACAAATTATATTTTGTTAAATTTGTAATTGTAACTTTATTTTTAATTATTATTATGATGATATAAAATTTTGAAAAACTAATTTATATTTTTAATCATTATAAAAAATATGAAAAAAGTATAAATAGGGTGAAGTGTAATATTTAAATAAAATCTATAATTTAGTGTCAATTAGATATATTTTCATTATGACAATGAGGTGTAATTTAATCTATTTATAATTTTAATATAAATTGTAACAAATCTTAAAATTTATCACTCTGAAATTTCTATTAAATACGACCAATATGATATTTTTTATAAGACAATTCTTTAAAGTACTGCATAAAACTTTTATTCTAGTGTATACAAAATATAAATATCGTTTTCTAATGTAAAAATAATAAATTTAAATAAATCAGCAAATAAATAAATTCCTTGCAATTACTTAACTATAATGGCTCAAATAAACATATCGTAGATAGTATAAACCATCTGGAGGATTTCCTTTGGAAGGATATTATAAAATTTTATTTTTCATTGGAATACTCAATTCAGCATTTCAATTGTGGTGCATATGTAATTAAAAGAGGGATGAATGGCATTTGTTGATATGTTGTGAAGAGGGTCAAGTGAACAGGGAGTCAGGGACGGAGGGCGGTGGTATATTCTTTTGCCATAATCTTGGAATCATCATTGCTAGCTATTTTGCCATTAAATTTTAGAATATAACAACTTTCTCCATAATGTACTGTATTGTCAGTTCTCAAGCAAAATTATAATGTTAAAATAAAAATAAAAATAAAAAATCAGAAATAGTGTATGTGGAGATTAAATTATGGCCATGTAACTCTTTAAGTGGTATAACAATTCTCATCCGTTCATCTAATTATAATGATTTTAATATATTATATAATTAAATATTAAATTTAACTTTTAAAAAATATAATTAGATAGTACATTTATAGGTAAAACACTGTTATGATGCTTATATATGAAAAAGATAATCGAGGAGATTAATCACTTATTCAACAGTTACTTACAAAATCTTAGAATTGCAGTGCTTTTAAGCAAAATCATAACACATTTATGAAAGTCTATTTCGTATGGTTGTTTTTTTAATTTATCAGAGCTTTGGCTTTGGTTGATAAAAAATTAAACGGAAACATCATGAAATTTTATTTATTAAAATTTAATTAATTTTATAGCTTTATCTTACGTGTTGTATTGTTTATTTATATTAATAAAAAAAATTTAATGTCATTTCCCTTGAATTAATCTAAATTCGATGCAGATATAATTAAAAGGAATTGACGTGTAAGTTATATCTATTTCTGATAATTGATGTAAAAAATGTTGATTTTAATTTCGAAATATTTTTTTATTAAAAAGAATCGAGTGGTAAGTTACGTCTACACCATATTAGTAATAATTTATATGAAAAATGTTGATTTTAATTACAAAATATTTCTCTCTTTTAATTTTTTTCACTTTAGCTAGTTCTTTTTTGTTGGTTTTTTTTTCGCTCTTTGCGTTAGTTTTGTTTTCTCCTCTTCATTTTCCTTTGAGTTTTTGGTGTCCTTATTGATAGTGGTCGCTGCCAATATAGTTCCTATCGTTGTTATTAGCTTTGTGGTTGTTTTGTCTCTCTTGCCCTCATTCTCTCTCTTGGCTTCATTCCCCTTTTTCGCTCATCTTTCTCATGAGTTAAGTGGATAATGTGAGCTTGCATTTCCCTCGTAACCAATGTGAGTTCTTTGCTTTGCATCTTTTTTGTTCATTGTTGTTTGGTTTTGTGTTTTCTACTTCTAATTGCTATTGTTCATTGTTTAGTATGGTGAGAAATTGGTAGTGTCATAGTAGTCAGTAGAGTTAGGGTTTTGGAATTGTTTCAATTTTACTATGAGTTAATTTTCTCTGTAATTGATGAAAATAAATCCCTTAGGTCGTGGATTTTGGTTTCTACTTAACTGCTATCATGACTAAGTTGATGATGTAATTATTTCATGGATATGGATAATTTGTTATTTGATGAATGATGGTGACAAATATTAAATATGATTAATATATTTCACTATGTTTTAAACATTCGATTACCTATTATTAAGAATATTTCTTAAAATTATCATATATTTGAGGTTGTAAAATTGATAGATGCACTTATTGTTAAATTGTTGATGGCATAAATCTCAACTATTTGGGAAAAAAGATGTCTTTGCATTTTTCTGATTGATGTACAAAAGATTATTCTCTAATATTGTCAAAGGGGCTTACAATTTGGTAACTTAAAAAGGAAGCCAAGTATAAACTAGGATTATCTTATTATGATGGGTAATAGTATTTTTTTTTTTTTTTATGATGAGCCTAGGTTAGTAGAGAAGAAATTGATTTCTTATGCAATATTAAATTTTAAATGAATGGTGTAGTCTCCTCCCCCATAACTTACAATAACATAATCCATTCTTCTTCTTCTAATTCTCATATTATAAAGATTTGTTAGATCAAGATGATTAACGTCTCAAGTTCTGATTAATTACAAGACAGACGGAACCATCAGACGGAAGCATTGCAAGTCAAAGTCAGACTGAACAAGCACAAATGGAAGATGACTCCTCAAAGTTCAAGTCATTCGTCTGTCCTAAAGCCAAGTCATCAGACGGAAGATAAGACGATACTCTTCAGACGAAGCATCCAAGGCATCTCTTAAGACTGAAGAAGTAAATCGTCTGTCAAGAAAGTGAAGCTCAGACGGAGTAATTCGCGCTAATTTCAAAATCCTAGTGTTACTCTCAAGAGTTTCCAAGATCAGTATGGGGATTCGAGATAACCTCTTCAACACGAAAAGGCAACACCCCTTTTTATAAATATCTCTGTACAAGTCAGAAAAAGGTTCTGAACGCGCCATCAAATCCGTTGTGCAAGCCATCATTTCATTGATTGCACTCTGACACCTTTTTTAAGACTTCACTTGGAAAGCTCAACGACATTCTTCATGTCTCTAATGGATCTTTGAAGACTTGCCTATAAAAGGACTTCACTTGCTCAAGATCAAGTTGGCGAACACGCTATAATTCTTATTACTCTGTGATTTCGCTCACTATTCTACTTGAACTTCATTGTATATCCCTCTCTTCGAAGAGGAACTCTTTTCTTTGAAAAACACTTTTAAATCCACTTGTGTGGTGCTTTAGCCTAAGGAGACTGTGTTCTCAAAGAATACCATGTATTAGCCTGAGGAGGCTGGGTGTCAAAGAATACCTTGTTGTTTAACCTGGGAAGGCTGTGGCCAAATAATATCTTGTATTAGCCAGAAGTGGCTGGGTTTAAACAATACTTGTAACCATTTCACGGTTGGTAGTGAAAACTCAGTAGTTGCTGGGTAACTGGACATAGTCTTGAATAGACGAACCAGTATAAAAATAATTGTGTTTATTTTCTTTAAGCTTGTGACTAACGGGGATAATCAAAGAGTAACGTCTGTCCTTAAAATCAACATTTAAAGATAAACATTGATTCGTCTGACTCTGTTTAAACCAACAGACGAAAGGATTAAATTTTTAATAAATACAATTCAACCCCCCCTTCTTGTGTTTTATCTTTTATAGTTTGGTATCAGAGTACAGCCTCTAAGGGGTTTAGCGCTTAACAGCTGCTAGTGGAAAGATCCAAAATGGAGTCTCAAGGACTGTCGTTCTTGTCTGGTGGGTCATCAATGAACAAGCCTCTAGCATTCTCTGGAGATGACTACCCCTACTGGGCTGACCACATGGAAATGTATATGAAATCCACCCAGTACAGACTCTGGAAGATTATCACCTAAGGAGATATCCCCATTGTCAAACCTGAAACTGAGTGGGAAAATGAAGAATACTCCCTCATGGAACTTAAAAAAAAAAGCAAAATACACCCTCACGTGTGCACTCTCTAGGACAGAATATAACAGATTTTGTACCTATAAAACTGCCAAAGAGCTTTGGGATGCTCTTAAGATCTCTTATGAAGGAACTGAAGATGTCAGAATGAGAAAAGCTGCAACCCTTCAAAGAGAATATGAGATGTTCTCCATGAAGAAAGGAGAATCTATTGATATGATGTTTGGAAGATTTCAAACTATATTAAATGGACTCACTTCATTGGGAATCATGTTCACCAAAGCCCAATACAACATGAAGATTCTGGACAGTCTTCCTACTCCATGGGAAGCTATGTCTATGACCATCTCTGTTGGACGTGACGTGAAGACTTTAACTCTTGATGAGTTAATAGGAGCCTTGAGAGTACATGAGGTACTTTTTTGTAAAAGGGACAAGATTAAAGTTCAAGAGCTCATAGCTCTACCGTCCGTGAATGAGGCTTCTAAAGAAGAGTCTGCTAAGAATGAGAAAAAGAAGAAGAATAAGATTCTTAAGGCTGAAACCACTGAATCTGATTCATCTGATAGATCGTCTGAGGATGAGATCTCTCTCATGACTAGACGCTTCAAGAAGATGATGATGATGAAGGGAAGAGGTCAACACATCTTCAAGAAGGAGAGGGAGTTCCCAGAAAAGACTTCAAGCAAGGAGGAAGGCTCTGAGATAGTTTGCTACGAATGCAGAAAGCCTGGGTATATGAGATTTGAATGCCTAAAGTTGAAGAAGAGATGGAACCCTCGAAGAGACAAGGGTAAAAAAAGCTTGCTGACTTGGGAAGACCTTGCTGACTTGGGAAGACCTTGATAGTGAAAGCTCAGAAGAATCCACAGAAGAAGAAGAAACTGCAAATATCTGTCTCATGGCTGGACACAATGTTTCATCTGAGGTAAATGATTCTTCTCTCTCATCTTCTTCGTCTGAGTCAAAATCAGAAGAAATGTCATATGATACACTTTTGGCAAACTCACATTTTATTGCTGAGCAATATAAAGTATGCAAAGCCAAGTTGAAACAAACTTTGGAAGAAAATGCTACTTTAAAAACTGATAGAGTTGCTTCAAAAAAAAGTATCAGATGAAATATCATCTGAATCTGAAAAGAACATTTTTCTTCTTGAAATCGAAAGATTAAAGAAAGAAAATGAATCTTTACTCAAAGACTTAACAAAGTTCACTAAAGGATCCTCCATGCTTAAAAACATTTTAAAATATGGGAGGTCTCCATCTGATAAAAGTGGACTTGGTTACGTTGAAAAGACAGACGAAAAGAACACCAAATTTGTTTTGTCTGATCACAAGAAGAAGAACAAAACATACAATAAGGTTCCAAATGATTGTAAGAGAAATACAGAACCTTTAAATAAAAAGAAACCTTCTTCCACTAACAAAGGAGGACCCAAAAAGATTTGGGTACCAAAGTCACTCATTATTCTCGTTGTAGACATCCATAATAGGAAGAGAGAAGACTTCAAGCTAGTACCTGGACAGTGGGTGCTCACGACACATGACGAGAGAGCTGTCTGTGTTCCAAGATCTCAGACCAAGTAAAGGGTCTGTGTCATATGGTGCAGGGAAAGGTAAAATCCTAGGGATTGAGACTGTTGTTAAGACACCCAACCCTCTCATTCAAAATGTGTCTTATGTTAAAGGCCTAAACTTCAATCTACTTAACATAAGTCAATTTTGTGATAGTGGATATGAAGTTGCTTTTAACGCTGATGAATGTATAGTAAAAAATAATGACAAATCCATTTTGTTTATTGGGAAAAGAAAGAATAATTTCTATGAGGTTTGTCTTTCTGACCTTAGTGATCAGAATGTAACATGTTTGATTTCAGCAGATGATGAACGAGATATTTGGCTATCCGGTCGGTCTTATTTCTTTCCTGATCTCAACCCGCTCATTGGTACTGAGGCTACTATTCTCACCAGGAATGCTTTCTGAAGAACTAATCAGAGGTACGGTAGAGGAAGGGCTATTCTGACCAGATTGATGCGGATTGGATTCTCCAGTTTTTGCAAGAATACGGTGTTTGGAAAAAGACGGTCTTTGACAAAAATAGCCCAACCTTTCCTCTTTCTTTGCTGCATCTGAGATTACCGCCCCGTGGGTCCTATTCAAAGCATCGAGCACAAAAAGCTTGGACATTTGAGTCTCAAGTATATTTCAAAAATTTCTAAAAAGGATCTTGTGAAAGCTTTGCCAAAAATATCTTGGAAATCCAATTGTCTGTGTGAATCTTGTCAGCATGGGAAACAACTTAAAGCTTCTTTTAAATCCAAAAATGTTGTTTCTACGACAAGACCTTTAGAACTGTTACATATTGATCTCTTTGGACCTACTCAGACTAAAAGTCTTAGAGGAAAGAGATATGATTTTGTTATTATAGAAGATTATACTAGATTTACATAGGTATACTTCTTAGCCCATACACATGAGTCATTCGGTGTCTTTGAAATATTTTGCAAACGTGTTCAAAAAGAAAATAGAATATGTATTGTGTATGTTAAGAGTGATCATGGAACAGAGTTTGAAAACTCTGAATTCAAATCTTATTGTTTTGAAAATGTTATCTTTCACATTTTTTCGTCTCTAAGAACTACTCAACAAAATGGGATTGTGGAAAGGCAAAATCGTACTTTGCAAGAAATGGCTTGAACTTTGTTACATGAAAGCTTTCTTCGTAAGTATTATTGGGCAGAAGGAATAAATACTTCCTATTATATTCAAAACAGAATATTGATTGTACCAATATTGAATAAGACTCCTTGTGAACTATGGAAAGGAAAAAGTGAGTGTTTTGTCTTAAACACCAAAGATCAACTTGGAATGTTTGATTCAAAGGTGGTTAAGGGATTTTTACTTGGATACTCTAATACATCTAAACCTGTTAGATCAAGATGATTAACGTCTCAAATTTTGATTAATTACAAGACAGATGGAACACATCAGACAGAAGCATTGCAAGTCAAAGTCAGACTGAACAAGCACAGACGGAAGATGACTCCTCAAAGTTTAAGTCATTCGTCTGTCCCAAAACCAAGTCATCAGACAGAAGATAAGATGATACTCTTCAGACGAAGCATCCAAGGCATTTCTTAAGACTGAAGAAGTACATCGTCTGTCAAGAAAGTGAAGCTCAGACGGAGTAACTCACATCAATTTCAAAATCCAAGTGTTACTCTCAAGTGTTTCCAAGATCAGTATGGGGATTCGAGATAACCTCTTCACATCATTTTGGATCATTGGTTGAGCGCTCTGAGAGCGAGGAATATTAGGAGGAAGAGTAGCATTCCATATGCTACACTCTTTTCTCAGATCATTCTTCACCAAGGATTCGATGCCACTAGAGTAGTGTGGCATAGAAAAGGAGCAGAAGTTAAAGCTAACACCTTTGCTAAGATGCGTCTACCCCAAAGCTTCCTTCATTTCAAGAGCATTGAAGATGAACCACTTTCGTCCATGACTCATGATCCTCCACACAGAGCTCGCGTTAAACGTGCAAGAACAAGTGACTTTGAAGCCCAAACCCAAACACCATCCCAAACACAAGCCCCAACAGAAACCCATATACAGCCACAAACGCTTCTACCCTCCATCACCATAACCGAAGTTCCTTTTAAGGATGTTCAAGTTGAACCCCTCAAGAAAAAGAAAAGGAACATAAGAATCAAGCACACTGCGTCTAAGTCAAGGGAGACAGATGCAACCCCTAGTGAAGATGAAGGGGTAAGAAAAACTCTTGAAGATTGATGCAAACCCATGAGGAACTTGTAAGGGATCTTCATGGATAAGCAAAGGGGTGCCCAATCTTCTTCACCCATCATTCAACACTCAATTGATTTGAAGTAGCTTGCAGAATTAACACTAGAACTCACGGTTTAGGACAAAGAAGAAGAAATAGCAAAAATGGAAGAAGGAAGAAGTGTGGGAAGCGCCATGGATGAAGCACCCAATAAGTTTGGTTGGAGAATCGTCACTTGGATCATGAATCCATGATAAGATTCAAGGTTCTTGTAAGAAACCCTAGGATAGCTTTCTCCTTTTCTCAAGACACAAGTCTTAGAAATTCTATTTCATTAATTTTGACCAAAGTGAGTACAATGAGAAAGTTGACCAACTTAAATGAAAGTGCAATAGACCTATCATTAGAAATCTGAAATATTCTCCACCCTAGGGTGAAATGAGTGATCAATAGTGAGATGAGAGACACCCTAGGCTGAGCATACTTTACAATTATAAGCCCCAAATTCAAGTCTTAAAACTAATACATAATTTAAAGAAACTAATAGGCCTAAAAAATTAAACAACTCGCTGGAAAATCCTGGTAACATTCCAATGTTAACTTCAAGCTCAATTTCCTCCTAGATGAAGTCTGAACTAGGCTTTGGTGTCTGCATAGCTTTTGCATCACTTTAAGTAAGCTTTAACATGTCACCAAGACGAACTTAATTGGAGTTTTGTAGCCTACATTATGCTCGAAATACTGAACCTGGTCAGCACCCCGCTGGAACATCCTGACAATATCCAAACGTTACTTTCAAGCCCAATTTCCTCCTAGATTCATTTAGAACTGGGCTTTGATGTCTCATAGCTTTTGTAGCCCTTTAAGTCAGCTTTACAAAGACACCAAGAAGAACTTAATTGGAGTTGTGTAGCCCATGTTATGATCAAAATACGTAACCTTGTCAAGCACAAAAAATAATAGTGAATTTATTTCAAACCCAATTTAAAAGTGTAAGGTCCTCCTTCTTCTTTGACTTTAATTTTACCATTGACCCTCTCCTCTAGCTTTTACTTGGAGAGTTTTTTGGGCTTTTGGAGATGGTCTTCCATTAAAGATGCTGCGTCTGCTAAAGCTAAAGCAGACGAAGAAAAGAAGAGGAAAGAAGCAGAAGAAAAAGCAGGAGCAAGGGAATTTGCTCTTCAAAAGGCTGCTAAGGGAAAGCAGAAGATTCCGTCTGTGATTGTTGGTAAAACAGACGAATCAAGACAATTGAAAGAGGCTAGAAGAGTCTCTATTCTACTTGAAGCTGAAAGGGAACGTTTGTTCCAAGACAGCTTAAGAGGCAGTGGATCGCCTGAAGCTGCTCCTACTCCAGCAACTTTAGAGGGCATGAATAGTGAAGAAACTACCTAGATCCAAAAGGATAACGCTATCCTTGCAGAGGTATTGGAGACCATGCTGAACGAAGAAACTCCATCCATGGAGGTTCATGAACCATCTCTCCAAGACGAACATGGGAGTATTACTGTTGATCCCATTGTTGCGTCTCCTCTTAACGCTGCTTTCACTTAGACGGTACAAGCTGCGTCTGAAGAAGTTGCCTGCCCACAGACGATGGAGATTGCGTCTGAAGAAACTGTCTGCTCACAGACAATGGAAACTTCGTCTGTCTTTGTTGTTGTTGTTGACACATGTTCTTTGTCTGATGAAGAAAGTGTTATTATTGATAGGCATGTGGCACCGGATGTGAGATCTCACGCTGAAGTGTTAAATCCAGAAGATCTCCATCCAAAGCACAAGATGGACTATTCGTTTCTCAACGAATTAGTCATGAAGAGATTTGAAGCAAGCTCTTGTGCAAAAAGGCCAATCAAGCCAAATTGGTTATTGACAGATTAAGCTGATGAAGCCTCTAATCTCAATGATGGTGAACCGTCTGAATCTGTCAATGATGGCTATTGTGCAGATGATGAAGACTAGGAGCAGATTAAGAAAGGACCAAGAAGCATTACAACTCAAGGTGGCCCATGTGCTTGGGACTGAATTGTTAGCGGCCCAACAAACGCGGAAGCTGATAACATGTATAGCCTGCCTGGTGTACTAGGAGGCCCATTTATTTTGTAATAGACTTTAAAATAAATAATTTCGTACAAGGCCCATTTACTTATAGACCCATTTCGTATTAGGTAAACCTAATTAGTATTAAACTTATAGGAATTAAGAACGGAGGCAGATCATTATTCAATTTGATATTTTTGTGAGTTTAAGCTCTGCTAGGGTTCTTCATTGCATCCTCGATCTTATCAGGAATTCTTTGATTCTTGTGTGGCGATCATCCTTGGCTTATCAAACATTCTTGTTTGTGTGGCGCCTTCCTTTTAATATCTATCTTTCTTTGTTTATTTTGCATTTTTATTATATAAAAATAATTCTGAAGTTTCAGCCGTCTTCAAACCCTAATTCTCAAACGTTGAGTATTCCATTAATTCTGTGTTAGGATCATATCATCTGGTATTCAAAGCACGATTTCATCGGTAGGATTCATCCTGTGTTATTATTCATCACGCGTTACCGTTCACTGGTACTATCTATTCATTTTATTTTATTTAAAAAAAAAACGAAAAAAAAGCAAAAAAAAACGAAAAAAAAAATCTGAAAGAAAAGAAAGTTGCCAAAAAAAACGAAAGCTGCCGAAAAAAAGCGAAAACGAAATTGATCAAACAAAATATATATCCTTAGTTGTTCTTGTTTAAATCCAATGCAAATTATTTGTTTGACAATATTTCTAAGTGGTAATTGTTTGTCTTCCCTTACCATTCGTGCTTACCTTGTTTCTCTATTGGTAGGAAAATTGTTCTTTGCTACTTTCTGTTCAGGTTTCACCAAAAAAAAAAAAAAAAACATAAATCTTTCTGATTATTATTTTCGAAGGTGATTCTTGATAATAGATTGTTTGGATTCTTGTAAGAACCTTGAGTCAGAGAACGAGTGGAAAAAGGCAAGAGTGATTATTATAGAAAAAAGCCTAATTGTGTGCAAACACTTGAGTGGGTAAGGTTCAACAAACAATAATTATATTATTTTCTTGTTACCTTTGATTTGTTTGTTTGTCAATGGCAGTAGAAAATAATAACAACGACCTTCGACTGCAAATGACTGCAATATCTCAACATTTGGAGAGATTGATGAAACAACAACATGATGATTTCCATGAGAGGATAGACCAATTGGAGAATAGAAGACCACCTGGAGGAGGAGGAGTGGGACCGAATAGGAATGAGGCAAGAATAGAAGGAATCAAGTTGAATGTACCACATTTCAAGGGTAGGAGTGATCCAGAAGCATATTTGGAGTGGGAGCTCAAAATTGAACATGTGTTCTCTTGTAATAATTATAGTGAGGACCAAAATGTAAGACTTGCTGCTGCTGAATTTTTTGACTATGCACTCATATGGTAGAATAAGTTGCAGAGGGAGAGAATAAGAAATGAAGAGCCTATGGTGGACACTTGGGCTGAAATGAAGGGAATCATGAGGAAGCGATATGTACCATCTAACTTTCATAGAGACTTGAAACTCAAACTGCAGAAATTGTATCAAGGAAGCAAGGGGGTGGAAGAGTATTACAAGGAGATGGAAGTGTTAATCATCCAAGCCAAAATTGAAGAAGATGCTGAGGTAACTATGGCTCGCTTTCTTAATGGTTTAAATAATAACATTAGAGATGTAGTAGAGTTGCAGGAATTTGTAGAGATGGAAGATCTTTTGCACAAGGCAGTTCAAGTAGAACAACAACTAAAAAGAAGAAGTACAGTGAGGAAGAGTCTTACTAGCTATAACCCTCCAAATTGGAAGGATAGAATCATCAAAGAAGGGGATACCTCCTCTAGCAATGCTTCATTTTCTAACCGGAGAAAAGCACCTAAAAAACAAGTCGATCATCCATCAAAGAGAACTAGGGAAGTGAAGTGTTTCAAGTGTTTGGGTATGGGTCATTATGCCTATGAATGTCCTACAAAGAAGACAATTCTTCTCAAAGATAATGGAGAGTACACAAGTCAATCTGAAGCTAGTGAGGGAGAGGAAGAATTTGAAAGTGGAGAAGAGTTGGAGGCTACGGAGGGAGACTTGTTAATGATTAGGAGGTTGTTAGGTAGTCAATTAAAGCCTTTGGATGAGAGTCAAAGAGAGAACATTTTCCACACTAGATGTTCTATCGACGGGAAGGTATGCATGGTGATTATTGATGGAGGGAGTTGCACCAATGTGGCTAGTGCTAGGTTAGTGTCAAAGCTGAATTTAGCCACTAAAACACATCCTAAACCATACAAACTTCAATGGCTTAGTGAAGATGGTGAGGTACAAGTAAGGCAGCAAGTAGAAGTGGATATTGCAATTGGGAAATACAAGGATAAGGTGTTATGTGATGTAGTTCCAATAGAGGCCAGCCACATACTTTTAGGGAGGCCTTGGCAATTTGATACTAGAGCCATTCATGATGGCTATTCCAACAAGATCTCTTTTATGCACCAAGATAAAAAAAATTATACTCAAACCATTGAGCCCTAAAGAGGTGTGTGAGGATCAAGTGAGAATGAGAGAAAAAATAACAGTAAAGAGGAAGAGTGAAACACTTGAGAGAAGAAAGAGTGAAAAAAGAAAGAGTGAAATAGAAAAGAGTGAAACACTTGAGGGCAAACACATTTGTTTAGTAAGAGAAAAGGAGGTAAAGAGGGTGCTTTGCGCAAGGCAACTTCTCTATTTAATGTTTGGTAAATTCAAATTTTGTACGCTAACCAATTTGATAAGTCTGAATTGCCTTCTTGTATTAAGTCTCTTTTGCAGGATTATCAAGATATTTTTCCAGCAAGTGTACCGGATGGCTTGCCACCGTTGAGGGGGATTGAGCATCACATTGATCTCATTCCAGGAGCTTCTTTACCCAATAGGTCGGCATATAGAAGCAACCCACAAGAGACTAAGGAGATTGAAAGACAGGTGGCTAAACTCATGAGCAAAGGTTGGGTGAGAAATAGCATGAGTCCATGTGCTGTACCAGTCATCCTAGTACCCAAGAAGGATGGCTCATGGAGAATGTGTTCGGATTGTAGGGCTATAAACAACATCACCATCAAGTATAGGCATCCAATTCTCAGGTTAGATGATCTTCTTGATGAACTGTATGGTGCATATGTGTTCTCTAAAATTGATTTGAAAAGTGGCTATAATCAAATTAGAATTAGAGAAGGAGATGAATGGAAGACTGCATTTAAAACAAAGTATGGTTTGTATGAGTGGTTAGTTATGCCCTTTGGTTTGACTAATGCACCTAGTACCTTCATGAGATTGATGAACCATGTTCTTAGGGAGTTTATTGGCAAGTTTGTTGTGGTATACTTTGATGATATTCTTATATATAGCACTAGTCTTGATTTACATGTTGAGCATTTGCAATCTGTTTTGAATGTGTTTAGAAAAGAGAAATTGTATGCCAATCTGGAAAAATGCATCTTTTATTCTGATCATGTGGTATTCCTTGAATATGTTATTAGCGCTAAAGGGGTACAAGTAGATGTGGAAAAGGTTAAGGCCATCCAAGAATGGCCAACACCTAAGACTGTGAGTGAGGTGAGTGGATTTCATGGGCTAGCAAGTTTCTATAGGAGATTCGTTAAAGATTTTAGTACTTTGGCTGCACCTTTAAATGAAGTTACTAAGAAAAACGTAGGATTCAAGTGGGGTGAAAAACAAGAAGAGGCATTTGTTGCTCTTAAGCATGAATTAACTAATGCACCCATTCTTGTTATGCCTAATTTTTCAAAATCATTTGAGGTTGAGTGTGATGCATCCAATGTGGGTATTGGGGTTGTTTTATTGCAAGAAGGACATCCAATTGCGTATTTTAGTGAAAAACTAAGTGGGCCTGCCCTTAGCTATTCAACCTATGATAAAGAATTATATTATTTGGTTAGAGCTTTAAAGACTTGGCAACATTACCTTTTACCCAAAGAGTTTGTCATTCATAGTGATCATGAGTCCTTAAAGTACTTAAAAGGACAGGGTAAGCTTAATAAGAGACATTCTAAGTGGGTAGAATTCCTAGAGCAATTTTCATATGTCATCAAACATAAAAAATGGAAAGGGAATGTAGTGGCTGATGCACTTTCTAAGAGGCATACATTACTTTCTGTACTTGAAACTAAATTGTTTGGTCTTGAATCTTTGAGGGATATATATGAGACAGATGTGGACTTTGCTAAAATTTTTGTTGCATGTGAAAAATTATCTGAAAATGGTTACTATAGGCATAATGGATTTTTGTTTAAAGCAAATAAATTGTGTGTGCCTAGGTGTTCCATAAGAGAGTTGCTTGTGAGTGAATCACATGAAGGGGGTTTAATGGGACATTTTGGGGTTTTAAAGACTTTGGAAATTTTGCAAGAACATTTTTATTGGCCACATATGAAGCGTGATGTGCAAAAATTTTGTGATCGTTGTATTGTTTGTAAAAAGGCTAAATCCAAAGTTAAGCCTCATGGATTATATACCCCTTTGCCTATTCCCGAACATCCTTGGATTGACATTTCTATAAACTTTGTTTTGGGATTGCCTAGAACAAAGAGTGGAAAGGATTGTGTTTGTTGTTGTTGACAGGTTTTCTAAGATGGCACATTTCCTACCTTGCAAGAAGGTAGATGATGCTTGTCACGTGGCTGACTTGTTCTTCAAAGAGATTGTGAGACTCCATGGACTGCCTAGGAGCATTGTAAGTGACAGAGACAGTAAATTCCTAAGCCACTTTTGGTGGACCTTGTGGGGTAAGATTGGTACTAAATTGTTATTTTCTACTACTTGTCACCCACAAATAGATGATCAAACTGAGGTAGTCAATAGGACTTTAGGAACATTGCTTAGAACTACTTTAAAGAAAAATATTAAGTCTTGGGAAGCATGTTTACCTCATGTTGAGTTTGCTTATAATAGAGCTATTCATACCACAACTAATTGCTCTCCTTTTGAAACTGTGTATGGATTTAATCCTCTAACTCCTCTTGATTTACTGCCCATGCCTAACATTTCTAAGTTTAAGCACCAAGAAGCATAGGCCAAAGCTATATATGTGAAGAAGTTGCATGAGCAAGTGAAGGCTCAACTTGAAAAGAAGAATGAGAGCTATGCTAGACAAGCTAACAAAGGAAGAAAAAAGGTGGTATTTGAACCTGGTGATTGGGTTTGGGTACACATGAGGAAGGAAAGGTTCCTAAAACAAAGAAAGTCAAAACTTCAACCTAGGGGAGATGGTCCATTCCAAGTGTTAGAGAAGATCAATGATAATGCATATATAATAGATATACCTGGTGAGTACAATATTAGTACTACTTTTAATGTATCTGACTTGTCCCCTTTCAATGCAGATGATGAAATTCTGGATTTGAGGTCAAATCCTTCTCAAGAAGGAGGGAGTGATGAGGACATCAAGACCCAAGAGTATGAGGCCCATGATGAGAAGAATCAAAATCAAGACCCAATCCATGAAATGATTGGACCCATGACTAGGAGCAGATTCAGAAAGGCCCAAGAAGCATTACAACTCAAGGTGGCCCATGTGCTTGAGACTGAATTGTTAGCGGCCCAACAAACGCAGAAGCTGATAACATGTATAGCTTGCCTGGTGTACTAGGAGGCCCATTTATTTTGTAATAAACTTTAAAATAAATAATTTTGTACAAGGCCCATTTACTTATAGGCCTATTTCGTATTAGGTAAACCTAATTAGTATTAACCTTATAAGAATTGAGAACGGAGGCAGATCATTATTCAATTTGATATTTTTGTGAGTTTAAGCTCTGCTAGGGTTCTTCCTTACATCCTTGATCTTATCAGGAATTCTTCGATTCTTGTGTGGCGATCATCCTTGGCTTATCAAACATTCTTGTTTGTGTGACGCCTTCCTTTTAATATCTATCTTTCTTTGTTTATTTTGCATTTTTATTATATAAAAATAATTCTGAAGTTTCAGCCGTCTTCAAACCCTAATTCTCAAACGTCGAGTATTCCATTAATTCTGGGTTAGGATCATATCACTCTCCCTACCTTGAATTGTCAAATCCTTACCGTTACAGAGGAAAGAAAGGATTTCAACTTGGGAGATTTGTCAACCCCATCACCTTCTACCAACCCTTGAAGCCAAAAGATTTTGATATGGAAGCAAAATATTCCTCAGAAGAGCAACGCGATTGGCTGAAACATCTGTCTTGGGATGAACTGGCAAAGCTGAACATCAAGGGCTTGGAGAATATTGAAAGTTACAAGGATCATATTGTTGGACAGTTGATTAAAGGACCAGCACTTGGCTATGAACCCAACATCCCTCTTAGACAACACACCAAATGGAGAGTTCAACATAAGAGGGATGCTCCCGCCTTCCATCATTGCAAGTTTGGTGATGCACAGTCTACAGTCTAAGAGCCAAGAGACTTTGATCATTGGCACTTGGATGCCTTTGATAGTCATGATCCCTTCTCCTTCACCATTCCCATGAATCAGACGGAATATGTGGGTCTAGGCTATGCCCTTAGACTTGTTCTTCGTTGGACAAGACCACATTGCTCTGGGATTCATCCGCGCTACTCACTGAATATCCGGGAATATGAAGATCCTGAAGAATTTGCTCACTCTTTGCCAGAAGATCACAATCTTGCTTTCAGATTGATGGCAAATGCTTACAAAGAAGAAGAGAAAGGTAGGTTAGCCTCCTTTCATCTTATCCATAGAAGAGCTGAGAAAGAGTTCAGGTATCTACCCTTCATGATGGGCTCTCAATTCTCATCCTTAGTCACTAACGAAACCAAGTTCTTTCTTGTTATGGATCGTCTGCGTCCATGCTTGGTGAAGTTCTTGGCAAAAGGAAAGGAAAAGAAGGAATCTTCTGCTCCCAAGACCTTCAAATATGCAAGGCACATTGCTAAGCGTCTACCATCTGCTGCTTACAACCATATGAAAGTTGTTCAAGCTCAAGCCTCAAAGCCTATCAATCCTAAGATTCTAAGGATGATAGAAGAACATGAAGCAACTATGGTTCACTGCTCAGGAAGCACTTTTGATGAAGAGTCTACCATTGTTGGCAACGTCTATCCTGGTGCAACATCTGCCTATACTCTTCTTCCTCACAAGCCTCAATATCTACAACTTATGGCCTTCAACAAAAGTTACACATGGCAATGGAACAGAACATTCAGCTCTCATATGGAGTTGCCCTTGTTCTCCTTGCGTCTGAAGGGAACCCAAGTTGAGCCAATTATAGAGGAGGTAGATTCAAATACAGACAAACCTCAGTTTCCTTCTGAACTTCAATCGTCTGAACCTCACTCGCCTAAGCCATCATCTGAAGACACCGCTAAGAAGTATAATGCTTTGAAGAGTAAGTATGATGCGTTAGAGGAAAACTCTGAGCACTTGAAGAAGAAGAAGAATAAGGAGCTTGAGGAGAATCAAGTGTCTATCACTGCTCAGATGCAGCAGCTCAAGAGTATAGTTATGGGTCTTGTGCAGCATCAACCTCAGCTTCCACCAAAGTAAGTTTTTGATGATTCTCAGTCCAGGGGGGAGGATATTTTGAGGAGAGGTTTTGCTAAGGGGGAGCTTTCGAAGCCTTTGGAATATCAAGGTTTTGCTAAGGGGGAGCTTTTGGAGCCTTTGGAATATCAAGAAGAGCATCGTCTGAGGGAGAGCTAAAGACAAATGAAGGATGAAGACTTGTAACTTAGTCTATTTTTTTTTAATTTTTGCTCTGATATTCTTTTATTTGATTATTTGTAATTCTTTCACTCTGTTTAAAACCTTGTATTTGTACAAATGGATTACATCACATTGATGTAACAATTCTTATAAAGAGGTATATTCAGAGAACATCGTCTTGATGTAATTCTGTCTTGCTATAATTGTTTTTTTGGCTAACTTTATCTTATGCAGATGCGTTCTTAAGTGTTATTCCTGAATGGTCTGTAATCATCAAAAGGGGGAGATTGTTAGATCAAGATGATTAACGTCTCAAGTTTTGATTAATTACAAGACAGACGGAACACATCAGACGGAAGTATTGCAAGTCAAAGTCAAACTGAACATGCACAGACGGAAGATGACTCCTCAAAGTTCAAGTCATTCGTCTGTCCCTAAGTCAAGTCATCAGACAAAAGATAAGACGATACTCTTCAGACAAAGCATCCAAGGCATCTCTTAAGACTGAAGAAGTACATTGTTTGTCAAGGAAGTGAAGCTCAGATGGGGTAACTCACGCTAATTTCAAAATCCAAGTGTTACTCTCAAGTGTTTTCAAGATCAGTATGAGGATTCAAGATAACTTCTTCAACACGAAAAGACAACACCCTTTTTGATAAAATCTTTGTACAAGTTAGAGAAAGGTTTTGAGCGCTCCATCAAATCCGTTGTGCAAGCCATCATTTCATTGATTGCACTCTAACACCGTTTTGAAGACTTCACTTGGAAAGCTCAACGACATTCTTCATGTCTCTAACGGATCTTTGAAGACTTGCCTATAAAAGGACTTCACTTATTCAAGATTAAGTTGGTGAACACGCTATAATTCTTATTACTCTGTGATTTCGCTCACTATTCTACTTGAACTTCATTGTATATCTCTCTCTGCGAAGAGGAACTCTTTTCTTTGAAAAACTCTTTTAAATCCACTTGTGTGGTGCTTTAGCCTAAAGAGGTTGTTTTCTCAAAGAATACCTTGTATTAGCCTGAGGAGGCTGGGTGTCAAAGAATACCTTGTTGTTTAGCCTGGGAAGGCTGTGGCCAAAGAATATCTTGTATTAGCCAGAAGTGGCTGGGTTCAAATAATACTTGTAACCATTTCACGGTTGGTAGTGAAAACTCAGTAGTTGTTGGGTAACTGGACGTAGTCTTGAATAGACGAACCAGAATAAAAATAACTGTGTTTATTTTCTTTAAGCTTGTGACTAACGGGGATAATCAAAGAGTAACGTATGTCCTTAAAATCAACATTTAAAGATAAACATTGTTTCGTCTGACTCTGTTTAAACCAACAGACGAAAAGATTAAATTTTTAATCAATACAATTCAATCCTCCTTTCTTGTGTTTTATCTTTTACAGGATTTTTCATTAAATCCAAAGCTTTATAACAAGCTTTCACCTCTGACCCCTACATTTTGTTTAGTAATGTGTAATCAACTTTTAAATTGGCATTAAGCATGTGAATTAAATTATAGAATTGTCAATAGCTAAATATATAAAATAAGGAGAAAATAGGTGATGGGAATAAGGTTTTTGAAAAACGTTGGATATGACCAACTAGAGTCATGGAGTAAGACTACTCCGCTCCTATCCTGACTATTGTATAATACCACATGTACAAGAGTTTCCTTTTTGCAAATTGTTATAAACCTTTGAGGGAGTAAGAGAAGAGTCAATCTCTTGTGTATTGGTTGACTGAGTGGTACTTAGATAGATGTCATGTGAGGCCTTATGATATTTGGGGATGAACTATTAAGCTTAACAAATCTCAACATCAATCACATTGCATCATCAACTGTTGATAGTCCATTGATGTACCCGTTTGAGTGTACTTCTAGCAATTAACCAAGAATTAATTTTTAAATCCAAAAAATATATGGTGACTTTTGTGACAGTTGTCAAGTAAAGTCATGAATAGCCTAGTCATATTTAGGTTATTTTTATCATAAAAGTGTTCTCAGTTCAAGTGTCATGTTGTGTTGTTTGGGTGTACTTGTGAAAAAATTGAAAGAGTTTACCCTTGTATGTTTGCTTGTTTGTGTAAATGTCAAGGAGGTGATCGACTACCCATGTGACATAAATGTCTCAACAGAGAGTATGAAGTCGTTGAGAATGCACAGGAGTGTTCAATGGGTAATGACGACTTTACACAAACATATTAAGGAGTTAAGGTCACAGAGTAGGAGGAAAAAATCCAGTGGATTCTACCCACACCCACTCACTACCTGTTGGCGAACTTAGTGCCTCATGTATCGTTATTCACGAGTGACTACACATCTAGTGGACCATCCTATGAGAAGATCATATTGAAATGGGTTAAAGAGTGTACCTCAGGAAAGGAACCACCAACCAAGGAGCTACAAGTGTTTGAGATAATAATGTTAAATTCTTCACATGAGGGGTCTTACTATGGTTAAAGTCATATTCAACCATGAAAAGTTATCCCATTAAAAGACATCCTAGTTTCTAGTAGGATTCACCTTCTATGGGTAGCAATTAGGGACTTGAGATTTATAGTGAGATGGATCTTTCTAATGATACCACATTCAATTTGTCAATCCACTCAAAGTCTTAATTTACGGATAACTCTCGTAATAGTTGTGGTAAGTAAATAAATTCACTTTGTCTTGAAAGTTTATCTTTTCTTCTTTTAATGTATATTTTTAAAAAATAGACTAAATTAATAGTCTAACTTATTCCTTAACTAAAGACTTTCAAGTTTTGTAATTAAATTTTTATGTAGTTATATTATATTCTAGAAATATGTAACAACTTGACATATCTACTTATCTTATATATGATATTTAAGAACCTTATATAATGTTTACTTCTATATAATATGTAAATATTTTTATTATGTATTAATATTTATTATGCTTTTATTAAATTAATCTTATTATTTTAATATCAAATATTAAAAAAAAATTAATATTTTAAGTTCCACGTATAAGTATCATATTTGCAAACTACATGAATATGATCTTGAAAATATTTAAATTTTCCATATTTCTAGGATCAAGATAGCCATATTTTCTAAAAATTTTATAAATTATGTCAAATATTAGTATAAATTCTAGGTGTAAAACATAGAATTATTTTCTCAAAGAATCTTGTAATCTTAATTTATACTTCTATTCTTTTCATTCTATTTTATTATTGTAACCTTTTTTATCATAATATTTTAATTGATAACAATTTATTATTTTAATTAATAAAGTTGCTGCATATATTATATTTTCTTAAAATTCAAACTTGATAACCTAAGAATGGAGAAAAAAGTGTAAGAAAGAATCACCTACACAACATATATTATATATTAGTAAATGTATTATAATTATTAAATTAGAGTAACATCAATAAAATGAGAATGAGTGTAACAATAAAAATTTAAAGAAAATATAAAGGAGCGTCCAAAAAATAATTATGATGGGTCCAATATATAATATAAAGGAGCGTTCAAAAAATAACTAACGCAAATTTTTTTTGAAAATAATTATTGATAATGATAATTATTGAATTATCAATAATTATTTTCAAAATTTCTTTGTGTTGGTTTAATTTCTAGACAATCCGTCTGGTAGACAAAATTGTTTAATTGTTGCTTGATTTTAGTTTGATTGAATATTAAAAATTAACTTAAATATTGATGGAGGACCATCTCCAAACATGAGAATCACAAGGGTTATGCAAAGAAGACTAGAAGCTCAAGTTGAGGAAGAGTTAACCAAGTCAAAGTCAACAAGTCAAGGTCAAAGTCAAAGTCAATGGTCAACTCCTCAAAGTCAACAAATTGGGCAAAAGAAGCCTTGTAATCTTCTTATTAGTTTGTAATTAGTTTAGGCTTAATTTTGTATAAGCTTGGACCTTAAAATTAATGTGTATGTTTTGGCCAAGTCTTATTGGACATGTTGACTTTGGTTATTTGGTCAAAGCCTCTTAGAAGTGGGCTTAAATGTCTTATGACCAACTAAACAAGTGTATTACACTCTCTTAAAAGAGAGTGAGTGGATTAAGGAGAGAGAATTAGTGGAATTGCCACTAACTTAACTTGAATTTCCACCTCTTGATTATTCCATAATCAAAGGTGCAAATTTAAGTCAAGTTTATAAATGTTGACTCTCATCTAAGAAAGTATTCTAGCCTTTGGATTTACTTCTAATCCAAGGCATAGAATTTCATCTTGATTAATCCATGATCATCACATGCTTAGGAGAGTTTTGAGCCTCTTGATCTCATTAACTCTAGATCCTTCTTGAATTGATCAAGTGAGGGGTGCTTAGCATCACTTGATCAATCCATCAAGGATCCTAAGGCTAAGAGAGCTCATGGTCAAGGCACCCAAAGCTTGCTTATAACTTAGGCAAATTTCCAATTGTAAGCACATTGGTCATTTATGAAAATAGAATTTCTAAGACTAAAGTCTTGAGAAAAGGAGAGAGCTCTCCTAGGGTTTCTTCAAAGAACCTTGAATCTTATCATGGATCTATGATCTAAGTGGCGATTCTTCTACTTAGCTTATTGGTTCATTGAATCATGGCGCTACCACCCTTCTCATTCTCCATCCATTTGTGAATTCTTCTTCTTTGATTCCTTAACCGAAACTCTAACCATTCACCTAGCCTATTCCGCACCTATTCCATGGTTGATGAGTGATGATCACTTGGTGAATTGAAGATTGGGCAAACATATGTGTTAGATCCGTGGAGCACATCCTTAGTTTCATGGTCTTGCATCAAATATGTTTCCATTTCCTGAAAAAATGCAAATTTAAATTAATCTACGTTAAATTTTTATTCTCTTTTAATTCTTAATTTGACAAATTGTGTAACATTTCATGGACCTTAAGGGGGAGTTTGATATACCAGGAGTTTTTATATGATCTACGAATCATATCTCTTGAAAATTAGGAATCATATAATTTATTTTTGAGAGAGTGAGTTAAAAGTGATTTCTTAAAAAATAATGTTCTCCGAAGTATACATCAAACATAAGAAAATATCTGTACGTTCATTTTGAATTAATATAAAACTTATGCATTTTTGTTCACCGCGTAGGAGTATAACTATGTTACTTTTGTTAAATATAAATACTAAAATAAACAAAATTTAAACAAAGATTAAAACGCAAAAGATCACATATTTTATAGGATCAAACTCGTATATTTAAGTTGATAATTTTAATCTTGGTAAAGACAACAGTATCACAAAATATAATGAAAGAAAGGTTAACTTGTGTTTTGCTGGCTTTAAATTCTTGTTTACAACACTTAGTTTAGTAGGACACTTAAGCTACCATTCACACTTATTTCTGTATTAAAACATGGATATTGTTGACCAATGTTTTTATGCCACCGGAAAAATATTCATTGCGTAAATTATATATATAAAAAAAAAGCGGACGGAAAATTCTGACTAATATTATTTTATATAATTTAATAAAAAAAATTATCCTTTTAAAATATTTTTCATTCTCTTAAAATTACTCTCTCAACTTAGATATAAGTAATAAAAAAATGCAATTTTGGACCTAAGTATCAGTAAATTCAATTATTTTTACCATGTTTAACAATACAATTTCTTAAATATCATTCATTTAATTGATGATATATTTCCAATGACTTCATTTTATTCTTGATATAAATTTTTAATGAAGCATAATTTTGAAAATAAATTTATTTATAATCAAAATTAACAAATTTACTAACATAAACTAATTTTTCTAAAACATCCATAAATCAGTTAAATTTAATTGAATTCAAATAAATGCGTAACTCTTAGTAGTGTATTCTTCCTAACACTGACGTGAGAGTTGCTTACTTGTACCTCCAAAAAGGCTACCTATTCAGAATTCTGAAAGAAAAAAAAAAAATTAGTGAAGTGTCATCTATTAATTAAGATATAAATTGAATTAAATCTTGCATAAAATTTCTTGCCTAAATATAATCATCCTAATAATATATATATATATATATATAGTATTTATATATCTATAAATCATCAGCTTTTGCATTTTCATGTAATTAAATTTTATTTAAAGAAATAAAAAATGTAGATAAATAAATAAAATGATTATTATAAAAAATATGGAAAAAGAGCAACAATATTTATAATTATAAATTTTTAAATAAATAAAAAATTTATTAAAAATGATAGAATGAGCAATTTTAATTTTTGAATAAACTAAATTAAGTATTTTATAAAATTTACCTGAAATATGATTAGATTTTAAATTTTAGTAAAAATAACATGTACAAAAAAGTAATAATTGAAGTATGAAAAACATAATAAATCATTTTATAAATTTTTAAAAAGTAAAATTGTCACGTAAAAATAAAAATAAAAAATAATTACATAAGGAAAATCCTGGTCTTATACTTGAATTTCTATTCCATGTTATCAAATAGAAGGATACCATAAGTCCTTGAATCGATAACCCTTTTAACTAATCTAGTTTCGTTCCTCTCTTGAGACTAACAAAAACATGTAAAAAAATAATAATTTAAATATAAAAATGTAATAAATAATTTTATAAATATAAAAGAATAAAATTATTTAATAAAAATTGAGAACGGGAAGGGAATTAATAATCATATACTAATAATTATTGATTTATAAAGTAAAATAAGTCTCCCTTAAAATTTTAGTCCAAATATAACTATCTTAATAATGGATATATAATTATAATAATTATTTACATTTTTCTATCAAATTAATTAAACTATTCAGAACACTATTTATTTATCTTTCCCGAATCAATTATGTATTTCAGAATCATATAGTTTATATTACATTTATATCATATACAATATTTTTTTAAGTGCTTAGGTAATTAATTATCTTTTCATGATATCTTATTTTTAATTCTCCAAGAAAAATGCTTAAGTAATGAATATATGAAGAATGAATCCACATTCATTAATATATAAAGAAAATCAAGTCAGAAATTTTTTTTTCTTTTCAAATGTAATTATCTTAAAAATAAATACATAAATATATATAATTATTTGTTATTTTCCATCAATAAATTAATATTATTAAGATCATTATTTTTAAAATTGTATTATTTTTTACCTTTCATAAATCAATTAGGTATTTCCGGATCATATAGTTTATATTACATTATATATATATATATATATATATATATATATATATATACACTATTTTTTCAAAAGTAAATAAGTGTTGGTGATTAATTAATTTTTATAATTTTTTATTCTTTATTTTCCAAAAAAGAAGTACTTAACTAATGAATATAGAAAATGATATTTTCAGATTCTTAACTTAAAAAAATTATTGAGATAGTTACTAATTTTTAATATTGTGTAAATCATATGAATCAATCTCTCATTTTAGTTTAGTTATTTGAAGGATCGATATCTTATTTTTATAGATTAAGTTTTGGTACATAATGTTAAGAGTTTTGAGACATTTTAAGGATTGTACCTTGACGAAAGTGAGCACATGCTGACATATCTATCCTGGATTATTCCTTTACACTTGGTTACTGATGTTTCCTTTAAGTTTACATTGATTTTATTTTTTTACGTTAGGTTTTTAAATTTTTTCGTTTTGATACATTTTGTATATAATTAGTTTGATATAGGTTCATTAAGTAAGAAAATAATCACAATAGTCATATACAATCAATAATACAAACATTTTTCAGTTTAACACATTACTATCAATTTAATATTTTTAAAAATAATTTAAATACATTTAAGAAATCATCTTCCGAGTTACATTCCCAAATCTTATATTACATTGATCTAACAATATATGAATAAATATTACTACTTTAAAATTCAAATTTCTAAAATGAAATTCATCAACACGTGGGAATAACAATAATTCTTAACATCACAACACATGTGATTATAATTATCTTTATTCTTTTACCATTGCAAATTAGGCAATTTGCGGAGTCAAATCAAAATTATTTGAAGGGGTAATAGTTTGTATCACACCAAGTGATTCATGAAATATGAATTAAATTTGGTTTAAGTATCAAGCTGATTTACTTAAGTATTGAACTAATATTAATAGGTGAACTTAATTGTTTTTTGTTATTATTTTTATGTGACTAATGTGGTTGCTTTCATGAATTTAATGTTACCTAAATGAAATTGCTTAAAAACAAATTGTACGAAAATGAAAAAATTTAAAAATATAATATACTAGAACAAAAAAGTTTAATGAATATATCAATATGTACTAATGTCGGTTGGTGATAAATCTATAAATGTAACAAAATATAACAAATACAAACTTAAAATTTCAAATAGAAAATTTTAAAATATTATGTACCAAAATCAAAAGGTATCAAAACTTAATGTATCAGAATAGATATTTAACCAGGTTATATTAAAAACATATTAGTAGCTTGAAATCATAGTAAGTTTAGAATCACAAGGCACAATTTTAAGCTTAATACTTTAAAATTTATTGGCAAATACAATATACAAGTTATTTACTTAAAAAAAATATAATTTAATGTATGTTTTAATAGAGCAATATCGGTAACTCAAACCAATTGCTTAATTGTTTTGAAGATGTGCAATCATGAAAAAGAAGTTGATTTCATTGATACTCTTAAGGCTTTACAAGTTGTTGGTAATTTTTCTTACTTATATATGTTTATAACAATTGATGGCAAAATATCAAATTTTTTTCAATCGTACATTTATGACAAAGATGATGAAATAAATAATAAGACGTGAGTTATAAAGTATTTAAACGTGTCATTACTTATACATTACATGAGTAAACGTATTAATCTAGTAACATATTATTGGAGTTAAAGTCGCGTATTCCTTAATTATATGAAAAAAGTTAAGCACCTTAAGTATGGAAAACTTAATCAAATATTTAAGTAATTTGGTTCTCCTTCCTTAAACTATGAGCTTTTAAGGATGAATTTTTCAAGTGCTTAAATACTCAATTGTGTACTTTTTCTTTTCTTTGTCAATATTATTTTTGTTATTCATTAAAATTACTGGGTTGAAAGATCTTTACCATAGAATCTTTATATTTTTAGCTAAATTATTATAGAAACTTATTATTTTCCATTTTGTTTGGCATTAATAAAACATGTCTATAGGTATTGACTAAATAATTAAGACTTTAATTTTTATATATATTTAATATAAAATATTTTATACAATCAATCATAATTCATGATAATATATATATATATATATATATATATATATATATATATATAACTAACTTTAAAGTAATTAGAATAAAAATCAAACTGATTAAAGATATGACATTTTTAAATAGTTGACGCTACAAAACACGTACATTCATCAGGGTACTAATTAAATCAAACAAGTAAATGATATAAACAAAATTATATATTAACTTAAGGCTTGTCTAAGTTTGTTCCCTAAACAATTTGCAAATTTTCGTATTTAACTTAAAACATTATTTTGTCACCAAGTGATTTTCCTTAGACTTCTGCTCATATTTTCAGCGTTTTCCTCCCATTAGGTCTCTTTATGTTACAAGTTTTTCATTTGATTCCTCATTTCTGAGAAACCATTAATATTTTAAAATTAGATGGAAAAATCATAATATTTGAAAATTTTAAATGGAAACAAAATTTACATTCAACATGCATAATTAATGAAAGATTAACAAAATAAAATGTTTTATAAGGAAATCTTTTAAAAAAAGTACAAAAGAAGAATTAAATAAGAAAATTATGAATATATGAGGAGCAAAACATAATCAAGCCTTGACCAGTTATTTCTGTTTTTTTCAATCATGAATATATGATGGAGCAAAAACTTAATTAGGCCTTGACAAATTATTTCTATTTTATTTATCAAGTTCAGATTATTTTTCTTGCTTTACTAATCTTTTTTTTTTTCAAATTCTTTATTTTATATCTTTTATGCTTTTATCCAGGCATTTAAATATAAGGCACGAGCACGATTAATTATGGCCAAAGATTCCTCTATCAATTTTTTATGATGCTGCAAACTATATACAGCTGCACGGTCAATATTCAACTCAATAAATACATTATTTTGAAGAAACGAAGATGATTGGAGTTGTTTACAGAAAGTCAATCAACACACATTTATGATAATAAATTGGAAATCATAGAACTCTCTCGTATAGAATGCGTTCGAATTTGAAAAAGAATCAGCTTAGTTAAAGTTTGTCGGCTGCTAGATACAAAGTCCATGACCTAATACTTGCTTTTCAAATTCTTTACTTGCTCCTCTATACTTTAGTTTACCCTGTTTTCCCCGTTTGATTTCTTTAATAAATTATCTTGATCTTAGGTGATGAATGATGACACATTTTTTCATGGAAAATAAAGATCCTCAATCATGGAGTTCTTCTCATATCTACCAGTCTCAATGGCTTCAAACAACTATATCAGGTCTCTTTCTCTCTCTTTCTCTCTCTCTCTCTCTCTCTCTCTCACACACACACACACACACGTTCTCTCTCTTTGTTGGTCTTTCACATATATATGCACCCATGCACGCTGGGGTGCAACTACTTTACCGTTTTTAATAAGTTGTTATCTTTCTTTGACTGCACTTTGTGGATTGAAAGCATGTAATAAAGTTGCAAATAATGAAGTTGACTACAGAAATGGGTGGGTGTGCTTTGAACAAAGGCTAGAAAAATACAGCCCAAATGGTTGTTGAACTTTGAAGTCAATACTTTAATATTCTCTGTTAAAAACTGTTCATCCAGAATCATCTAAGATTTATATTTAGTATATTTGAAATATATGTAATACAAACATAGAAACTGTATATTTGTACGAGATACATTAAGCACTTATGCAGTATTATGGCCAGAGATAAGTGTAAAAAGCCGTATGAGAGCCAATAGAACAAAAAAGCTGCAACCTTTCAGTTATATTATACTGAGAGAATCTCACCTAATCAAGCATATGTAGATTTTTAGGAAAACTTGTACATATTTAGGATATTAAAATCTGTCTATCTTGTGTCATATACAATTCGGACGATTTCTTCAGAAATAATTCCTTGTAACTCATATCAACCATATGCTTTTCTAAATATATGGTCTCCTAGTTACTAATTAGTCAAATTTTGACACCTTAAGATCCGTTTAGTAGAGGAAATGAGAATGGAATAAAATAAAGTAGAATAGAAATATTTGAATTAAAATGGTGAGACCCATTAAAAATTTTAAAAATTTTCTATTCTTTACCGGCCTATTCTGCAGTATCAATCGGTGCCTAAAATCCCTTAGCCTTCTGTGTAGGGAGAAGTAAAGCAAACATTATTGGAATATTCACAGGGTATTTGACTAGTTATGCTGCAGTTTTCACCCACAAACTCCTTTATTTTGGTTTATTCTAGAATTGGATGAGAAATTGGATGCAATGAAGGCCGTTATAGATGGCGACAATTCTCCAAACCAAGAACACATGCATTGCAAACGGAGAGAAGACCTCATGCAGATGCTTGAAGAATTTGGCCAATCTTACCGTGTATTAGCCATATCATATAATCAACTGAAGTTCAAAACATCTAATGATTCAGGATCTTCATCATCTTCTGGCACATCAAAAACCATATGTGCTATCTGCAATAAAAGATCAACAGACAGCTTGGAAGTTAAAAAAATCAGGGAGGGCTGGAACCACTATCCAACATATTACTCAGATCATTCAGATATCAAATTTGTTGGTAGCAACCTTGGTCTTGATCTTTTAAACAAGCAAGAAGATGAATGCCATGAAGTGTTATCAGCTGACCCATGCAGCATGAAATTTAAATCAGAAGTTGAATGCAGAGACACTCAAACAGAAGGCAGAATGACAAAATTTTCCACCACTGAAAATGATTTTACCAAGATTGAAGAATCAAAATTACATCAGAGAATTGAAGATCCATCAATGATCAATTTCAAATTTGACGATAGGTGGTTGACTCTGAAGTATCAACTTACAAAACTTACAGAGGACAATCTGCATCAGTTGGTATTGTTGGTCCAAAGAAATGATGAAAAGAGAGAAACCATTAGAAGGCTTCAGTTAGAGGTGGAAACTTTGAAGCATGAGAACAATTCCCTCAAGATTCCTTTAAGGCAATCAAATGCTGATTCAGAATGCAATGAATCACAGATGTCCAGAACAGGAGGAAGATCTATGCACAAGCTCTTCAGAAGTTTCTCTCCATGAGATTTTGTAGACTTTGCATCCTCACTGTCTTTTATTATATACACAAGTAACAGACTCTTGTGAATAATTCTTGAATAAACTTTGTTTTGATATTTTTGTCATTTAGTGAGCAAATGAGCACTTATAGTGAAACCATTTTAGGTTCAATTTTACATGATCTTAAAAATTTACAATACACTTGAGTCAAAACAATTACGGTATGTTATTTGCACTTAGTTCTATCATGCTCTCATGGTTGTTCTATGACATTGTACATTCAAACTGAGAATAAGCCATCTAACCGACCATCTGAATTCTTTTTCATTATCCTTGGACTGGAAAAAAAATGATCCACCATTCATTCTAGTGTGCATGTTTGGCACTGATGGTGGAGAATAGTGCACAATCAATACTGTAGATTCTGATTCCCTTTATTTCAATTATTGTCACCAATAGTCCCCACATGAGCACAATCCATCCTTGAAATGATGAAACCGCTTAGAATCTCTAACTATGATTTCTCGATGTACTACTTTTGAAATCAATTTTATTGCAATGTGGCAGTCGCCACAAATTCTAAGATTTTTTATAACATGGATTATTGACCCAGGAACCGAATTCATGATTCCAAAAGCAACAGCTAGTTTCTCACTGTGAACTCTTAGAACCATTCCTTTCTCTTCCTCATCAACATCATGAAGCACTGATGTTACATTTGGCATATACCCAAGTTCTTGCAGCTTGACATTCAATTTGTCCAAATACTCATAAATCTTCTGATGTTGAGGATGCTCTTTGTCTCCAACTAAAAATACATGTATCCTACCTTTGAGTTCCACTATACTGAATCCAGGGGTTTTAAGCAATCCATGACTCTTCATCAATATCCTCACCCTCTCAACATCATCCCACCTTCCAGCATCAGCATAAATATTGGAGAGTAGCACATAGTACCCACAATTACTGGGATCTAACTCAAACAGTTTTCTTGCCGAGATCTCCCCTAGTTCCACATTCTTGTGAATCCTACAAGCCCCAAGAAGGGAACTCCAGATTATAAAATCAGGTTTCACATTCATTTCCTGGATCAAACCATAAGCCTCATTAAGATAACCAGCACGCCCAAGGAGATCAACCATGCATGAATAATGTTCAATCCCAGGTTCAACATTAAATTCACATTTCATTTTATTAAACCAATTCCACCCTTCTTTTAACATACCAGCATGGCTGCAAGCAGCTAAAACTGACACAAAAGTAATGTAATTCGGCTTGACTCCAGACCTTATCATCTTGTAGAAGACTTCCATAGCCTCTTTAGCACGGCCATGCATTCCATAACCAGCAACCATAGCAGTCCATGACTTAACATTCTTGTATTGCATACGATCAAATGCCTTCCTAGCCATCTCAACTCTCCCACATTTGCAATACATATCAACTATAGAAGTACCTACAAACACATTATCCTCCAAATCCATCTTTATAACCTATAGTACAAGAAAATATCCAGTGAGGCCAACAATTCTCACCTAGGCACTAGCTAAATATTTTGTTAAGATTAAATTAAAATTTGGTCCTTAAACTTAGGCAGTTGACTCTTGACACCATGTTTCCAATATGGTTCTTAAACATGGACAGTTGACGCCATGTTTTCATTTTGATCCTTAAATGAAAAAAAAAAAAAAAAAAAACCATATTTTGGTCTAAACAAAAAGTTATATTTACAAATTGATCCCTGCCATTTGCCACAGTTATAACGCTATTAGATGTTTGTTGAGTTTGACAAACATTTTCAAACTCAATAAACATATAACATTGTTATAAAATGTTAGCTAACTGGCCAACATCTAGCATCGTGATAACTTCAACGAGCAGTTACGGCTTATGGCCAATTCGTAAACATTTTTATCAAGTGGAAACCAAATTGTATAGTGGTGTCTAGCCTCTAACTCTAGAGGACCAAATTTTCCATTGAACTCAAGTGACGAATAACTAAAGCAAAATTTTGTTAGAGTACAACCTAGAACAATTTGAGGCAGAAAAATCACATACCTGATCATGTATACACTTCCCTAGCTGCAAGGCTCCTGAATTGGCGCAGGCCAACAATACTGTGGACAATGTCACCGCATTATATCTGACCTCACCACTCTTCACCATATCACTAAAAACACGAAGAGCCTCATCGGAAAACCCATTCTGAGCATATTCCGCAATCATAGAGTTCCAAGAGTAGGCATCACTCTCATCCATCCCATCAAACACTTTCCTTGCAAAACCCATCTCCCCACACTTGGCATAAGCATCCATCAAAGTATTCCCAACCCCAACACTCCCCTCAAACCCCCTCTTGATCACCAATCCATGAACCCCTTCCGTCACACTCCTCCGTCCAACCCGAGAACACGCCGAAAGCACCGACCCCAAGAGCACGGCATCCACAAAAACACCATCATCAGATTCTACATTTCCACTTCCACATTCCTCTCCAAGAAGCTCCTTAAAAACGCAAACGGCGTCGTGAGCGCGATCATTCTGGACATAGCCAGCAATGATAGACGTCCAAGACACAACATTTCTGCTGGGAATTTCATCGAACAGGTTGCGGGCGTCATGGACGTGGCCACATTTGGAGTACATATCAATGAGGGCAGCGGAGACAAAAAGGTCAAATCCGAAGCCGAAGGCAAAGGCCTGCTGGTGGGTCTGAGTTCCGGCGCGGAGGTCGGAGAGAGCGGCGCAGGCTTTGATGGTGCAGGGGAAGGTGGAGCGGTTGGGGTGCAGAGAGAGCTTCCGCATTGAAGAAAAAGCACTGAGGGCTTCAACAGAATCACCACTGCGTGAGAGCTCTGCTATGATGGAGTTCCAACTAGCCACGCTGGTTTTGTCGACGTATTTCCCGAACATGCTTTTCAACACAAACCGAGTCATCATCGTGTTCATTGGTGTTGTGTTTCTCTACTGTTTCCAATTCTTCCATGCATTGCTTCTTTTGTTCTCTATTATTAATTTGCTTTCAATTCGGAATCATCTTTTTTCCATTTCATATTTTGGAGGGAACGCGGGTTTTGCATATTAATGTTCCTCTCCACGCTATCAGCACAAAAATTCGTTTAGAGTTGGACAAAAATCACCGATTAAACTTTACAAATTTTTTATCAATCAGGTTTTCACGCTAATCAAAAGTTTTGAAAGGTTAAAAATGGTCTATAGTTTTTTCTCCCTCATCAATTGTGATGAACTTTCAGGAGTTTATTTTGGTTTTGAATGACATATAAGATATTTTTATATTAATTTTAAATTTTATTTGAGAATGTTTTTATAATTCTACATTAATTTCTATTTTAGTATTTTAATTAAATTAATAAATTACAAGTGAGAGTAAAAAATGTGGAGTTAAGGATTAATTGGGAAAAAGTAAACAATTATTTGATCCCAAAATTATAAAATATTGCCAGTTTGACGTTCAAAACTAATAAAATTTAAATAAAGTTTTTTAAAAATATAATTAATTTTTTATTTTCATTTCTTTAAAGATATCTACTTACATTTTTATTTTAGTTTATAAATTTAGATACTTATTATCTTTGTGTTATTGATTTAATTATTTATTATTATTTTAATCTCTAAAATTTAAAACTAAAATGATATATAACAGAAACTTTAAAGAATTCAATAATAACAAAAGTTATTTTAAATATTAAAACAACAATAAACATTTCCAAGAATTAAAATAAAAAATCAATTAAATTTTGAAGGACTTTTTCGAATTTTACTGCTTTTCAAAATTAAAATGACATTACTTTATACTTTCTTGAACCAAAAATGGAATTTTATCCTTGAAAAATTGAAGTTTAGAAACAACCATTTATAAGAGAAATGAAGTTTAAAGATTAATTTAGAAAAAAATATTGCATCTTTATTTATAAAAAAAATAAAATTTAAAAAATCTAAATACTCATTTTTTTAATTACACTTTTGCTCATTTTGTAAATTTATTCACGTCCTATAAAAAAAAATTACTTACCGCAAACAATTGACTCTAGTAAGTCGGATATTCTTCATGTACAGATAGACTAACAAATTAGTTGACAATAAGTAACTTACTATTTTCTTGATAAATATCAATTTCTTAATGATATATTTTCTTATATCTGCATGATATTGCCATTTTTCTTCACAATAACGATAGAAATTGGAAAACAGAAAGAAAAATTATAAAAATTGAACATGAAAATCTTGAAATCCTACGAGATATGGAACAAAAATTATTATATTAAGAATATAAAGAAGAACTGTAGAATTCATAAGTAATGTATTACGTACATTAAGCAAGCTAGCAACAAATGAATTACTGAAAATGGAGTAATAGAAGGGAAGAACACTACGTTGGAGTGGTACAATGGTGCGTGGCATGCTCAAAAAATAACTATGTTACTTATGATGGCACAACAACATAGCAGAACACCAACAATGGCAGCTGCACAATCTTGCGTAGCTGAACCAGAAGATTTCTTTCCATCAAATTCGCCTGATGTAGGAACCGGTGCAGGTGCCTCAGCCTCAGAAGAACTCATTGGTTGATTGGCACTTGGAGTGGGAAAAAATGAAGAAATATCTGGGGCACTCACATAAGGTAAAACACCAGGTGAAGCTGAAATTGTTGGCTCTGTACTTGAACTCACACCCTTTGCATTGGCACACAAGATAACCAACATCATAAGGGAAAATAACTTGATCTTAGTAGCCATGAATTTGAGTAATTGAGTATCTATCAGAATTTTTCCTAAACAAGAGGGGCACAGAATGCAGATAGTTTCAGTCTAAGAATCTGTGTTTTTAAGCAAGGATAAGATATAATATAAGCACACCGCTATTGTTACTGTTATATATATATATATATATATATATATATATATATATATATATATGATGTTCTAATGTATTTGATATTAAAACATAAGTGTGTACATTAGTAAATCCGATACACTTACTTTTTAATATGAATGCGTTAAGAAAACTATAACTAGAGATTATTCTAAAATACATTATAGTATAACTTAAAAAATAATATTGAAAAAATAGAGAAATATGAAAGAAAATTTCAGAGAATATTAACTCAAAAAGATAAGTATAAGCAGTATGAATAGTAATGTACATGTTGTGACCTGTGACAATTTAATTTTAGGTGCATTTGGTTAAGATCACGGGGTAAGCAAGGAGGGTCTTTGCATTGCATCCATATTTATTAAAACCTTTTGTTTCTCTTGATTTGTCGGTTGTCATCAGTACAAAAGAGATTCCATTTTTCAAAGGGCAATGAGGAAATTGAAACTGTGGAGGGGACAATGAACAACCCTGTATTGCTGCCACGGTTAGATTTTTTAATAGAAGTGGCCCCATTTTGTTTTGGCCTTGTACTAGTGCACCCTACCATGTGAGTACTAGATCATGGTAACATGATCAGGATATGAAACCTATCTTTTGGTTTTCAACTCATAGGCACATGCATACCTATAATGTAAAACATGACACGGGTAAAAATTTAATATTATCTAAGCATATCAAACTCTTGCACGGCAACCATAAAGTTTGATATTTTTTAACATGTTGAATATATAAGTATTTATAGAAGAAGAAAAAATGTAAAAGTTAAAACTTCTATAAAAGTTATTTAATTTAACTTCTTTAAAAGTTGTATAAAAATTGAAGTCTGTTGAAAAGTTTGATTTATTTATCTTTTTATTTTTTTTAAGTTCTTGTTGAGAAGTTAATTCAAACGTGACTAAAGGTTATCTTTATTTTGTGAATTAATGTTCATTTTTCACAAGTTTACTTAATTCCTATGCCTTAAAAATAATTAAAATATTATAATTATTTGGAAAACTCTAACAACATATTCACACTCACATTTGTAAACATAAATACTTCTAGTGCTACACTCTGTGAAGGCATCACTTACTCTCTTCTGAATTTCTTTCCCTTCCGATTTTTTTTTTTTTTTAGTTTGTGATTTAAGTTATGAATTCTCAATATCAATGTCTCCAAATTTCTAAATTTAGGAAGTTACTAATGGAAAATCTAGAGTGTTTTTTCGAAATCTAAATTTGTATGAGGTGGGAATGTTATATTCCAAGTTTTCCTAATTCAGTTTATAATTCGAGTCGTGGATTTTCAAATCCAGAATTATCTGAATTTCTAAATCTGAGAAATTAAAAATTAGTGAATCTTTATTTATTCACGTTCTTCCATTTGTACTTTCTTAGAAATCGAAAGATGTCAAGATTTTTGTAACGCAAATTAAAAACTGAAGAGGAAAAATCAAGATGAAGAGAGTGAGCGAGAAGAGATTTCAACGGTAGCGCGAGAACTTAAGAATAAAATAAGTTGCAGGAAGGAAAAATTAAAAACTATTCAACTTGTTCAAATTTCAAACTCGATGAGGTTAGGTAATGTATTTTTATTTTTAAAGTCCACAAACTTAACAATTTGATCCATTGACCAAATATTATTTTTTATTACTATTATTTATATTTTTCATTTATTTATTATTTACAAATTTTTAACAAAAATTCAAAATTAAATTTTAAATTTTTGGATTTGATTAACTTGATTTCATCGACCCGTCATTTTGTTAAAATACAGCATTATTACTGAATTTAACTAATTCTAACTCAAAATCATATATTAGGGACAGAGACGGACGAATTCGCCAAACTTATATAAGAAATAGGTTAATTATTCCACATATTTTATCTTGTAGTAGGTCCATCACTTTCATTATATGAATATAAATTGTTCCGCGAAATAACAATAAAACTTTTTTTTGACTTTTCTAATTCGTGGTATTCAAAGACATTTTCCTATAACCACGTAAACTGCTAAGAGTAAAATTCGAGAAAAAGAACCGATTTGCTGCGGAGCACCCCTAGCTGCAATGTTACATTTGTTAGCTTCATATATGATCCACTTGAACCGGAGAAAATATTCAAGGAGAAGAGTGGAGCAGGAAATGTGAGTTTCTGAAGATAACATAGTAATTAAAAAATCACCCTGTGAGATTTACATGACCAAATGGACTGCAGCTTGGTCCACACGGCATGTTACAGAGAACTGGCAATGTCAGTTACAAGTTAAAGACAAGAGAGAGAGATGGTGTAAATTCGGAGGTTTCCAGCTAATTGAACTCACCAATGGTCCCATTCATATTAAATTATAAGAATACAACATAGTTTCAAAACAAAATACAATTTTTTTGTATGGTCTTAGATTGGGAATACAATATTTATTGTCAAAGTTGTCGATACCAAAACAATTGTACCTTCTGAAGTACATGAAATATGTGCAGTAATTATAAATGTATTGCAGCAACTTCCATAAAACTACAAGCGAAAAAGAAATGATCCAACAATGCAAACTACTGCATCATTTCCCTTTCTGGTGCTGACCAGTGCAGATATAAATAAAAGTTACAACATAGGGTTCAATTCATGTGAATGAGTAGGGTTTACGATAAAGGTGCTAGTTCATATGAATTGTCCAATAGCAATGTTAAGAAACATGGTTGAATTCTGAGATAAAAGAGGGAATAAGTCAAAATGAAAAGTGAAGAAAATGACAAAATTAAGTAAATGGTTACGCTATCTACTGGGTTAAAGGATTAAAAATAATTAGAAATTGAGTTAGAAGTGCTCTAATTCTTTAACTTTGTCTTTTGCATTTTCTTTCAGTAAAACTCTGTCTTCTACACAAGTAAAAAAATCAACTATCTTCAACTATCTTGTTACAAATGCGGGGTGATAGGCCTAACTCAATCCTACAAAATCGGTTTATAAGATGAGGATTGCTTCTCATTTATATATATGTAAGCCCGACATGTAATCTTTAACATACCTCCTCACATCAAACATGGAGACACGGGTAGTCCAATATCGATCTGACAACGGGACATGATAAACCCAACAACAACAAACAATTCCGACAACGAGGCAACAATCCTCAGCAACGGGGCAACAATCTCCGACAACAATCCTAAGATAGGTTCTGATACCATGTTAAAAACGTGGGTTACAAGCCTAACTCAAC
Organism: Hylodesmum podocarpum; assembly: GCA_026586105.1. Classification (NCBI taxonomy): domain Eukaryota; kingdom Viridiplantae; phylum Streptophyta; class Magnoliopsida; order Fabales; family Fabaceae; genus Hylodesmum; species Hylodesmum podocarpum. The sequence continues at coordinate 1,496,988 of JALJEV010001341.1, forward strand.
CCTATAAAACTGGCTTGTAAAGTGAGAATTGTTCCTCACTTATATACATGTAACGTAACAGACCATATCCTAAAATTGTTTGTGTCTCGTTGTCAATGATTGTGCTCCATTACAAGGGACTGTTTGTCCCGTTGTCGTGGATTGGTTGTTGGGTTTCTCCATACTTTATGTGAGGGGGTGTTAGAAATCTAAAGATATGACTTGTAACATGTATATAAGTGGGGGAACCATCCTCATCTTACAAATCAGTTTTGTAGGATTAAGTTAGGTGTATAGCACACATTTGTAACATATCTAACCATCTAAGTAACTCTAACTTCCCAATCATATAAACGAATATTCACAAAGGAAAAAGATGAAATATAATTAGCATTGTTATGCTATTATCTAATTAGAATTTGAGTTTTACCAACATAATATGCATAGTCAACATAATTCTTTAAGATGTGTTGTGTCTTTATTTGCCAAATAGTCCTTAAGGAATACAACAACACTATCACAACCTAAGGAATTTTATGAACCTAAAATTTTTAGGCAGTGCCATTTAAAAACTGAACCATCTGGAATTCCACTTGTCTAAGTGGAGGCGCACTTGAAATTTGGGGCAGCATTGACAGGATCCAGCTAGCTAGCAACCCTCTAAATGTTGAAATACTTATGCTTGAAGTTGAGACTGACCAACTTAATTGTTAGAACGTGTATGAATGAATTCAAAAGGCATGGAGGTGTATTTAGGTGGTGTAAATGTAGATGCAAGCCCGCACTAACCATTCTCCATGTGGAGGGAGAGATGAAACTTTTTCTTCTTGATTTTTTTCCTAAACGCAGTAAAAAAAATATTCCTGCTCCCGCAAATTGATATGATGATATTTTTATCAATAACTATTAAGTGATCCAATAATGTTAAGTAATACACCCATATATTTGGATCATACCCGAATCTATACTAATTTTAATCAAATTATAGTTAACTTCTTAAATAAATATCTTTTCACAATCTTGAATGAACTAAGAAATTAAAACTTAAAAAAAATTGTAATCTTCAACTAGTCTTAGACCATAAGGTGGTGTTTGATTTAGAGATTTATTTTCTGTTTTTATTTTCAGTTTTCATTTTTTAAAACAATTTTTGTTTTTAATTTTTCAGATTTTAAGGAATATGTTTGTTTTATTGTTGTTTATAGTTTAAAAAAATGAAAATACTAGAAACATTTAGTTTGATTTTTTTTTTCCAGTGTTTTAAAATCCTTTAAAAATCATCATGAAGTTCAAAAAATTATAAAGAGTGTCTTTATTTTCTTTTAGGTCGTGCTTGTTGCTCTTTTTCTCTTTTGTCACTGAGTTATACACATGATTTAAAGGGTGATACTCCATAATTATTAAATGTACCACTATATTTTCACAATTTTAAATAAAAACTTTGAAAATGGAGCCACAGTCTTTACTTAATTTTGTCCAATTTTGAAAATTTCATGAAAACATTTTCAAAAAAATAAACTGAACAAGTTTTCACTCTATTTACTTATTTTCAGTGATAATGAAAATAGAGAATACTCAAACCAAATACCATATAAGTATGTGATGTTTCAAAACTTAAAACTTTCCTTTTAATGATGCGTTTTAAAAAGTGAAACATTGATATAATCAAAATAATGAATAAGTGCACACAAATAATATCATCACAAAATAAGTTACTTTATCGATAAAGACTATACATATATCGTCGTAGGATCAAAAGAAAAAGGTACGTCATTAGGTTTTAAAGAAAACATAATGTTAAAAGATCCTCCTAAAAAGAACGACCTACAACAAGATACACAAAAGAGACTAGAATAGTCTAGACTAATTCTACCAATATAAATACATCAAAAAAGAAAAACCTAAACCCAAAGTAAGTAAAAGATAAGGCTAGCAACCCAACCCAACTAAAACCTACTAAACAACTCCTACAAAAGAGAAGATGCAATCAAAGAGAAGTTACTCGAGGACTCTGGGTCTTCCTTCTCGCTGTTATCATCAATCTAAAGGATCTCTTTAGCATGACTTTGTGCATCAGCATCTAATACATGATCACCCAATGGATCTTCCTCACTTTGCTCCTCAAATGTTCACCCCCATGTGCATAGGTTGACATCCTCCATATTAGGGTCAACTCCTTATTTCCTTATAAGAGTCTATTAAACTATCCACAAGAATAGGCACATGCTGGGAGCGATCTCCTACTATTGAAGAACTAGGTAACACCTCCACTAGAGGTGTAAGCTCAACCACCTCGTAATGAAATGTGGTTGGTAGCTTCTAGTCCATGTGTGTCTCGTACACATTTGCAAGTTGTTCACGATGCTCGATAAATGCTAAAGTGAACCTAATGTCACCCATAAAATAATTCATTTGCTCGTCCTCTATAAGCTTTCACGCTCCTCTAAGACATTCCATGACCATCATCACCTTCAGCTCCTCTGCTACCATCTAGTCCTTGAAAGAAAACAAATACACTGGTGACATTCTTTCACCTTCGTCATGGATACACACTAACATATACAAGCAAACAAGAGAACATAACATACAAACCACCATGTGTTGTTAACTAGAAACACTCTTGTAAGATAAAACTTCATCCTAAGTGTGATTGAAGCTTTCACATCAAACTGGTCAGCTGTTACACAAGTCATCATCTGCTTTCTAGACTTACACATTGGTATTTGGTTGATTGTAAAGAGTACACCCAAACAATCACATCAATGGGCTTTCACTAACTAATAAATGACCGCATGATAGTTGGGATTGATAAATGAAATTCAGGCGTCTCTACCCACACCTACCAACATCCCCAAGGAGAATCAAGTCCTACAATATTTTCACAACTACCACACTATGGTCAACCAACACATAAGAGACTGACTCTCCTCCATTTTCTCACAAGATTTATATCCATCTGTAGGGAAGCTTCAAGTATAAGTGGTACTAGACAATGGTTGGGACTAGGGTAGAGTCAATGTGCTCTATGACCCGCCATGGCCAAACACATTGCTTTTCAAAAACATTTGTTCCAATCACAAACTCCTTGACCAAGGGATGTAAAGTCTTGCACCTTTTAATCCTCAGTTGTCTGTCTTTTAAAAGCAACACAAGTACGTATATAATCATCCCTGTAATGGGTTTCGTCCACTTTCTCTTCCAATTGGGAACATCAAGACCATAAGCAATGTCATCTTCATGAGACCATTGCAGTCCAACACAACTTCTCCATATCATGAAGCACATCTAACCATGTATAAAGCTTAAAAAGGTTTAGAACTTTACCATGTTCTAAACTTGTATCTCTCATCACAATACAAGCATAAATCATAATCAATTCCTTAAGTTCATTATGAAAATCTAACCTTTCTTTATATCTCAGTTATTCGTGTATTACATAGTGTGCACACACAAAAACACAAACAACACACAGACACAAAGACTCATATAGAGAGACATAAATAGAGACACACACAAACATAGATAAATAGACACATAGACATATTGACACAGACAGAGAGACACAGAGACACAAATACATAGACACACAAACAAACATACACAGACGCATACATGCGCGCGTACGTACACATACAACACAGAGCAATGAAGCATATCTTGTTATTGATTCATTTTGATTTACTTAAAGTTAACATCAGATAGGTCGATACAAACATCTAAGTTCAACATTAACTTCTCTAGGGTTAGAGCATCTAAGAATATCAACTATACTTCAAACAAAAGCAAAGAAAAGAATGGCGTCTTCGCCTAGGAAAAATTTGTCTCGTCTGGTTGAAAATAATTTATGTAGCTTTTTTCCTCAAGCAAAATTTCTCGCTTGAGCGAAGGAAAGTTTGTACCACTTTTTTTCCTACACAAAATTAACTTGCATAAGCGAAATACTCCCAGAAAATAACTCTCAAATTTTTGTGACAGAACATGTTTCAACTTTAACACTTGGTGGCTTAGTCTTATGTAATTCCCACTCACGCTACGTAATTCCAGAGGAGTTTAAAGTATTATTATCTTCAAGATCATCCTAAATATATTTTTACCCTCTATTAAATTTCTCAACTCGTGATTTTAATTATGAACATTCTCATTTCAAACTAAATTGAGTTCAACTTTGATTTGAAATTCAATCGAGTTAAATCTCAATTCACTTGATTTGCACTCAATAATCATTCCTTGAGCGTCAATTGTATTTCTCTTGGAAACTCCTAGACATTATTGCTCACACTACCAAATCATCAAATCTCTATGAGTTCAACACTATATCAAAATTAAATCATGCTTAATTTATCGTCTAAGTCACTCATGCTCCATAGTCTCAAATCTTCCCGTCAACAAAGCATACCAAATTCATATCATTATCATTATCAATTTAATCATAAACAAAATTACCCAAAACAAAACATGTATTGTCTCAAAATAACTTCATCATAAAACCTATGATTATCATCAATTGACCATGCTTCATCGAATCATCCAATTTCTCGATAACTCATGCACATTATGAGTTTAAAAATAAGCTTAACAACAAGATACTCGTACCTACGAATCACACTTCATTTCAGTAATTTAGCATATAAACATCAACCTCAACACCCATACACTCAGTCATGATTCAACTTATCAATCCATGAGAAATCACAATTTAGGAATATTCATGATCCTTGAATTCTCATTTCTTTTTGCAATAAGGTGATTGATTCTTGATCTAAGTTTGACCAATTCAAAGTCTCAGCCTTTGTCTCAAAACCAATCAACCCTTAAAACTCTTAATTAAGTCTCTTAACCATTTGAGAGTCCAATTTCCCCCAAAACTTCATTGATTTCACAAGAACACCTCAAATTTTTGAAGAGACTACAAACCTCCAAAACTCTCAATTGTCGGCAAAATCTCCTTTATAGTTCAAGTTCTCTCAACTTGTGAATATATGTTAAGAAAATTACTTTTGGATTGCACATGTCATCTTTATTTTTTTTACAACCGTCAATTTTATTTCTTGTTATTTTAGTTATGGAATTAGTCTTCCTACTCAAAGTAGTGGTTATTTTAGTTATGGAATTAGTCTTCCTACTCAAAGTAGTGGTTCCTAGACTTTAGGAGAAAATATTTTATGTTTCATTAATCAATTAGTGTTGTAGTGGTTCCTAGACTTTATGAGCAAGTATCAGTTAGTGTTGTAGTGGTTTCAAAACTTTAGGAGCAAGTATTTTTTTTTTCTCTCACTACAACCATTATAAATTTTGTAATTGGAAACTGAATAAAACCAAGTATTCAATAAAAGAAGTATTCAACACGACTTGTCTCTCCCAAGTTCATATATTCTCTCCTTTCAATATTTCATTACTCTATGTTTTTATTCCCTACAACCAACAACTAGTATCGAGAGCCTTTCTCTTACGGACTTGTGAAAATTGATGTTGACCAAAATTTCTCACAAGTTTCACCTTCAGTCTTTGATTGAGAAAACTATTATCTTTGAGCTGTCAAAATGGAGAGTCACCTAGAGGCTCTGGATCTTTGGAAAGTTGTAGAAGAGGATTATGAAGTCTTTCTGTTGTCGGACAATCCCATCATGGCCCAAATCAAGAAACATAAGGAGAAAAAAACCTGAAAGGTAAAGGCAAAACCATGCCTTTTTGTTGGTGTCTATATAGCCATTTTTACTAGTATCATGACTCAAATATGAAAAAAAAAACAATTTAGGATTATCTAAAGACACAATATGTTGGAGATGAAAGAATTTGAAACATGTAGGTATTTAACTTAATGAGGGAGTTTGAGCTTTAAAGGATGAAAGAGTCTGACATAATCAAGAAATATTCAGACAAATTGTTGAGTATTGCCGACAAGATAAAATTTTTGGGAGGTGATTTTGCATATTTCAGAATTGTTTAGAAAATTATGGTAATAATGTCGAAGAGGTACGAAACATATATAGCTTCATTGGAAAACACAAAGGATCTGACTAAGATCACTTTGTAGGAAGTATTTCATGCCCTTAAAGCCCAAGAGCAGTGAATGTTGATGAGACAAGATCGTGTTGTTGAAGGTGTTTTGCCAGTCAAACATCACAGAGTTAAGAAGAACAAAGTCTCCAGCAATGAAAGTCCAACAAATAATCATATGAAAGGCAAGGGAGAAAAGAAAAGTTATCCACCTTGTCAACATTGTGGTAGAAAAAGTCATCCACCCTTCAAATGTTGGAAAAGACCAAAGACAAAATGCAGTAAGTGTAATCAGATGGGACATGAAGTTGTAATATGTGCAAACAAAAATCACCATGACGAAGGATCTCAAAGTGTCAATCAAGAGAAGGAGGACCGATTGTTTGTGGCTACTTATTTCTTGAGCAATGAGTCAAATAAAAGTTGGCTAATTGATAGTGGTTGTACCAACCATATGACCTCTGATAAGGCACTCTTCAAAGATTTGAGGTCAATTAATGTCACTAAAGTTAGAATAGGTAATGGTGATTATATTACAATTAGAGGAAAAGGGACAGCTGAAATCACAAATTATGTAGGCACAAAATTTATTCTCGATGTTCTTTCCGTTCCTCAATTTGACCAAAACTTATTAAGTGTTGGTCAATTGATTGAAAAAGGATTTAAAGTTATTTTTTAAGACAAATATTGTTTGATTAAAGATGCAATCAGTCAATATATGTTCAAGGTAAAATTGAAAGGAAAAAACTTGGTTCTAAATTCATTGGAGGAGAAGCAAGTTGTTTTCTCATTCAAAGAAGATGTGACGAAAATCTAACACAAGAGGGTTGGGCATTATCATCACCAAAGGTTGTTGTAGTTGAGTAAAAAAGGACTGACACTTGATGTTCCTGAGCTTGAGGATAGAATCTCAAATTATAAAGCTTGTCAGTTTAGCAAGCAAAAGAGAAAACCTTTCTAAAAGAAAACATGGAGAGCATAAGGAAGTTGCAATTGATTCACACAAATGTTACTGGTCTTCAAAGAACACCTTCATTGAATGATAATCTTTATTATATTCTTTTTATTGATGACTTTAGCAGAATGTGTTGGATCTTCTTCTTCAAGAACAAATCATATAACAATTGGGATGATTCAATTAATGACATGAAGAGTACCTTAAGGTACTGTTTCAGCTTTGGATCTGGTATTTTCTCATGGGAATCGAAAAAACAAGAAACTATTACATAATCTACAACAAAAGCTAAATTTGTTGTTGCTATAGTTGTTGTTACCCAAGTATAGTAGCTGAAGAAAAAATTATTTGATTTTAACATGGAGCAGAAGGAGAGCATAGAAGCTTTTGTTGACAATCAAGCTGCAATAGTTATTTCCCATACTCATGTCTTTAATGGAAAAATCAAACATTTTAACATTAAATTGTTCTTCATAACAGAGATACAGAAAAATAGAGTTGTTCTTGTTTATTACAAAACTAAAAACTATGTTGTAGATTTGTTCACCAAACCATTGACAGATAGCAATTTTGAGTATATAAAAAAGAAGATAGGACTTTGCATATCCAAAAACAAGGAGAAATGTTAAAAAAATTGTTGTTGGATGACAGATGTTAACTTTATTTTTTGTTTTACAACTCTCAATTTTATCTCTTATTATTTCAGTTAATTTTTGAATCAAAATAGTGGTTCTTAGGCTTTGCTTTAGGAGAAAGTATTTTATGTTTCATTTAGTCAATAAATGTTACAGTGATTCCTAGATATTAAGAACAAGTATCAGTTAGTATTGTAGTGGTTCCTTAAACTTTAGGAGAAGTATTTTTTTCTCTTACTACAATCATTATAAAAATTGTAATGTAATTGATAATAAAATAAAATCAAGTAATCGGAAAAAAAAAATTATCTAACAGAACTTGTAACAAAATAAAACCAAATATTCGACAAAATAAATATTTAATACTACCTGTCTCTCTTCAATATTTTATGACTCATTTTGTTTTTCCCCGGAACCAATGATTTGCTTAGTGATCTCAAATCTGAGAAGAAAATACACCCAAATACAATCAACACATCCCTGTTGTCAAAAACTAATTTTATACTGATTAAAAATTGGAAAACACGCATGCATGCGATGATCACATGTAACGTAATAACCAATCATATCCCTGAGTTGAAAACTTGATTTTCTGCTAAGACTAAGAAAAATACATGGAAAGGGAAAATATACCATCATCCTCGTGGTCGAGTCTCCTTAACATTAGCACGGCTGAATCTGAATAAAAGAAATTCCCCGGTCATAGAGCTCATAATCTTGATCACAACGACAAGGTTAGAATTTGCCAAGGACGTCTTGAAGAGCTTAATCACGAATACACAGTGCCTCAAACCCTCGTTTATCTCTCACTCCATCACACTTCGCATGCAAGACCAAAATATTGGTTTTCGCTCTCTGACTAAGTCTTGGTTTTGGTTCGCAAATGCTGAAAACGAAAACTCTAAGTCGCTCTCCGTGACATGAAGTAAAGGAATTAAATGAGAAGAATTAAGGGTTGAAACGAATGGGTCAATAGAGAGAATAAGGTGGCTGATTATGCTCGTACACGGTGCTTCGGCATCCCTCCAACAGGATTTTCGATCAAATTAATTTATCAAGTTTAGAAATAAAATATATATTTTTTTTTCACACGCAATGGCTATATTTTTAAAATGGGTAATTAGGCTTTCATATCTTTTGCTTAGTTCCATGATATTCAGAATCTTTTAGGATCTCTAAAAGAAAATTAATGTAATCTTAGTGAATATTAATTATAATATTTTGTCTTTAAGTTTCTTAATTTTTTAAATTATAAAAATTTAAACGCAAACCATTAATTTAATTTCCTGAAGAGAAATAATATTAAATCAATTAATTAAAATTTAATATAAATTTTATATTAAATTATAAATCAAATTTCACGTACTAATTAATTAATTTGCTTAGTTCAGGGAAAATTAAACCGTGAATAAATCCCAGTAGAGATTTCTCACAGGAAGAAAATACACATCACAGATATTATCATAAACTTAATAACACATACAAGATAGTAAAAAGAATATTCATATATAAATAAATATTCATAAAATATCTTTATTCAATTTCAGGATTAAGTATCATCGGGTACATTAATCTGAGTTGTCTATTGATCATCATCGAAATTTCTAGAAACCAGTTTATACATAAACATGATCCGATTTATTCCTCGTCGTCATCGAAATTCTAAAAACAGGATTTCTTGACAGTGTAACATATCGAAAATTTCTGCCCATATGAAATACAATATTCTGTTAATTTGAAGGGAAAAATATAAACGAGGACCACATGATTATAAGTTTGATTATATATTTATATTTGGAAGAAATGGAAAATTAGTTCAAAATCATATACCATTTTTTGTTCCAAGTTATATAACTAGTTTGTAATGAACTAAATTCAACATCGGTTAATATTGGCCTGGTTTGAATTGCAATCACACCTGAAAATTGTGATTAAAAAGAAAATCATAAACAAATAAATAAGAAATAAAAATAAATAAAGATTGTAAAATAAATTTTCTTTTTAAAAATTTGTGAAACTATAATTAACCAAACAACAGAGAACCAGGTGGGTTTATTTTTGCAAAATGAAATTGTTATGTAAGGAATGGGACGATAACATTAAAAAAGAAAATTAAAGAAAAAAAAATTGATCAAACTACAACCTCTAAACTGAACTTTGAGGGTAAGGAAGTATTTACTTGATATTTATTAATAAAAGAAAATTTAAATAAGAAAATACCTGCAATCGATATACAATGACAGCATGAATCTCGCAAATGTGGAGTTAGTACATGGATACCAACGACATTGATTCATCATGTGTAGACAAGTACTTTTTTGTGTCTCCTGAATTTTTTTCTGAAGACAATAAAGAAATATTCTTACTATCGCTAATCGATATGATTATAATTTTATAATAAAGCTTTCCAAACCTGTGTGACTTCTAAATTTTTACTAGATCGTAAAACTTGAGAATAAAATACTTGAAATATTTTCCTAAAAATAGTTTATTATCCGTCAAACCTTTATGCAAATCTATATAAATAATGTTATTTGTTGATTAGCTGCTATAACTTTTCCTGCTCGAAGTAAATTTTCTTGCAAAAGTGCTTTAAATCTAACCAGCCCTAAACCCCCTCCACACCATTTTACCTTGAATATTTTGAAAAAAAAATAATTCATAGAGTATTTTTTTTTTCTTTTTGATAAAAATAGATCAAATCAGATGACAATTTAAAAATGAAACATTATTTAAAAAGTTATAGACTAAAAACGGGGGGAAAATTACAATAATTAAAAATGAAAAATCACTTGAAAGAAAGAATCGTAGATTCACAACGCCTCTACCAACACATGACTTAATCAATGCGTACATTTGAAAGCATCAATGCGCAGATATCACTAGGTGCGTGTTGTGAAAACATCATTCTTTGTATTTAGGTCCAATTAGTAGCTATTACTGAAATCAATAATGTACAGTGGTCAAGTCCCCACCAGAATCTAAACTGCGGAGACTCCTCATACCAACTTTGTCATTTACCTAACAATTGCATACGGCGATAAGCTTTTGATAGACTAAGAGAATACTAACAGACTAAAGAATGAATTTTATGTTAAAAAACAAAGCTCAGACGTGAAACAACACATTGATCAAGCCTCTTGAATTGGTCTCCGAAGACCAGAATAGACAGCTGACCGCAAAAGAAGAGGCGCATCTTCTGTCAATACCTCTGCATCCAACTTTTCAACATGGGGCCATATCTGCCAGCAACAATATAAATTTCGCGTAATTATCAACATGTTATGATACCATTCTAGAGGATTGTATTTGAACAATAAATATGATAATGGAATGTGCAGACCTTCTAATGCCTAAATAATCTAATTTTTGTACATATTCAAGATCATATTCAAATGCTAAGTAGTGAATCAAACAATACCTCAGCAGCATACTGCCTAGAAAACGCCTTCACATAGCCCAAAGTGGTGATGCACCATTGCTCCTTTTCACCTACGTTATAAGAACCGCTTTTCTTCTCGCCATTTGTTTGACTGCGGAAGAGGTCAGGAAACCAATATTATTATGTAGGATTAATAAGCACTACTTTTTGAACTAGTGCTATGCACAGAACATTTTAGTTGTCCATCTACTTTTTAGCTCTTATATTTTATATATTACTGTCTTTCAAATTGTTGAAAGAATGTGCAAGGAAATATGGGGAAAAAATTATACATTGATTTTGGAAATTTTTTCACAAATCAAATTTAGAAATACTACATATGAAGAGTGACATAATTAATTAATTATGCATTATTTCAAATGTCATTATTTTTGCCCATACCCCCAAAAAAACCCTAGAGACAAGCCTGCTTTATATATATTAAGATATTTCCAAAAGGAAAGAAAAAAAAATGACTGATTATCCTTGGTATTCATCAAGGTCAGAATGACAGGCAGGGGAACCTGTTTTGAGATCTCTGATTCTCATTGTCTAATTCCATTGAAGATGGCTCTTCAGGGTCCACAGCCATCACATCAGCAGTTTGCATGGATTTCAACTCGTGCAGTGTTCTAGCTCCTTCAGGAAGGCGCTCTGTCAACACATTTGAAAAGCTTTTGTACAACAAGAGAAATAATGCCTGTATGTGTCCACCAATAGAATGAAAGTATTATGAGAAACATAACTGCAGCAGCATTTAATTCAAATTCAGTAGCTGTTGAGCAAGCCAGAAAAGCCTTAGGAAAATGACTTTTATAACTCCAGCTTAAAGCAAATCTAACTTGCATTTACAAAAGCCAGGAGACAAGCAGAAACTATAAAATACAAATAGAAACAAGTCAGAGTGTCTATTTTAACTTTTAAGTGCCTTAAACATGTCCACAATCAAATAATAAAAAAGGTCAGCACCCAGGTAAGATCCTCTATCCCTTTCACTTTTAACTTCTTTTTTATTTGTTTGTGAGTGGGAGGAGCCCATATCCTCCTAAACTAATGTTTCCCTTTAATAATATTTCTTTTTCTGTGCTTTTTGATGCAATGTTGACCCAGATATCCCTATCTTTTCATTGAAATATTATCATCACCCTACCACAGGCGATCTATGGAGAAGATAATGTCTGAGTTACTGACAAAAAAGAGAGGATGAATATTTCTAAATTACAAAACGCCCTAGTAGCACATCCACTTTCTTCCAACACACTGAAGTGTTCTCTCCAACCACAACAGAAAAATCTTAGTGTCCAAAGAGATGTACCCACACTTCAAACATCATGTTCAATATGAAAAACTGTCTGCATACAGTGAGCAATACCAAGTTCACATCAATTACCTCATTTTCCTCAATTGCTCGGGCAAGAAGAGCCTCCTTTGCTTCTAAAGATTCTTGAAGAGACACCACCTCCTCCTTTGTCTTTTCAGCATGTGATTTCAATCTATTCAATCTAACAGGATTGTCACCAAGAACTGGCTCACCATCCACTAGTGTAAGTTTTGACTCTGCAGCCTCTAATTCTGCTTTTGCCTGCTTGGCAGCTTCTTCAGCTGATGAAATATTCTTTTTAAGAGATGATATTTCTTTCCTTAGATCAGAAATACGATTGTGTGTCTTGCTTATTGCATTTCGAAGAATCTGCTCAATGGAAAACAAGGTGGAAATTACTATATGAAAGAGCGAAGAAATGATGGTAAAGATCAACTAAAAATTGCATACATGTATGATTCATAAACCTTAACAATCAAACCAAGAACTAAAGGATCTAAAGTATTCAGCACTTCAATTTAAGAATCCAAAGCTGATCATGTCAAAATACAATTGAAAGCAAAAGGCAGATGGTTTCTATACAGACGAGAGGATAGTTACAAGCAATCTATGCATAAAACTATGATTAAATACCTCCCATGGACGATCCGATGTATGAAATTGCTCAATATTTTCTGCTGAGAAGACCCATCTGACAATTGCCAGATTTGACACAAGTCGATAACCCATCATCCTGTCAATCGCTATAGCTGTCATTTGGGTATTACTCTTCCAGAAAGAACTCACTTCAGCAATCAGTAGGACTTGTTTATCTTGGTCAGGACATACTTTTGCAAAGACTTGCCCATATCTTTCTAAGACAGTTATTAAATGAGTGAAGCTCTTGGATCCAATATTAAGAAGAGTTTGTACAACCACTCTGAGAGTAACTTCTAGACCATTATTTGGAAACACATTTTCATCAATCCATGAGATTATTTCACGGACAGGTGCCTTCCCTTTAACCATGTTGTTGAGCTGACCAGACAGTACATGTTCATTGCTTTCTTTACCATCTTCTGCACCTAAACTAAAGTTCGGACCACCCTTTGGGGGAAGCAATTCTTCTAAACCAGGTGCATTTTCTACACTCTACAAAATATCATGATATTTACCAAAAACATTAATATGCCAACTTTTTAGAACAAACCGAGAGCCTATTCAATAAATTCAGTTGCTGATAGAAAAGCACCCATTGTAATCAAAATCGAGGGGTAAAATATCATAAATCATAGGGATTATAAAATGGACCATAACATCCTACTAAAAATGCAAAACCATACTTAACATATACAAATGCATCAAAAATAACATAAGATGATAAAAATATCCTATAAATCACATGATTAAAGTTAACTTAAAATTCACAAGCATAACATAGCATCCATTACAACTCATAAGTTATAATTAGTCACATAACAAATTTCATAACATAACACAACTGAAACACAAGAAAATAATCCAACTGTTAAATTATACAACTAGAATTTTAACCAAATGGTTGATTAAAAAAGTTACTTTCAAGATGTGTTTTGGTTGATTAATGTCACTTGCTTCTTCCAGATAAAATAAAAATTACAAAGCCATAAACAGATGGGAAAGAGGTTTAGGGTTTAGGGTTTAGGGTTTAGGGTTTAGATGATAAAAATATCCTATAAATCACATGATTAAAGTTAACTTAAAATTCACAAGCATAACATAGCATCCATTACAACTCATAAGTTATAATTAGTCACATAACAAATTTCATAACATAACACAACTGAAACACAAGAAAATAATCCAACTGTTAAATTATACAACTAGAATTTTAACCAAATGGTTGATTAAAAAAGTTACTTTCAAGATGTGTTTTGGTTGATTAATGTCACTTGCTTCTTCCAGATAAAATAAAAATTACAAAGCCATAAACAGATGGGAAAGAGGGGGAGGGGCACTTGACATGAGAGAAGAGAGGCTTCTCTCCTCTTCTGCAAGCTACACTGCCTTCTGGCTCTCCTCTGTTGTGACTCCACTGAGCCTGGGAGACCTAGGGTTCTCATTTCTCTGCTCTGATCATGGCTTTGGTTGGGGACTTTGGAAAAAGAGAGGATCAAGAGAAGGCAGAGACCAACACTTGAGTTAGGGTAGGTTTTTTACCCAATTCGGTTCAGAAAAAAAAAAAATACATGGCCAATTTTTTCAGACAAAAAACCCAACACCCTCGTCTGATGGTATTGTGAGAGCCCCTCCAAGTCATAAGTCTATGCTCCAACTTAAGATTCCATCATAATTTCACTAAGACGTTATTCTAGTTGAGTTAGCTACAAGGCATCTGGAAAATCACACAATCATGCGATTTCAAGATTTAAAAAACAATTTTAACAACATAGGAAAAGCATCCATTTCTCTACAACAACATAAACAGATAAATAAACTACTCCTTGTCCTTTAAATTTTTTTTGTATATGATCCATAGCCATAAAAAAGATCATGAATGGCAATTCAGTCAAGTAATGCCATATCTTGGGACAATGTGAAACAGAAGTAGACATTTACTTGGGTTCTGGCGTGGATAATTACCTGCTTAACTTTGTCCCAGTATGACAAGCGAACTTCCCTCTCCAAAACCTCCTGAACAAAGACACGTTGAGGAGCCCACCTTGGGAGTTCTAGGACATAAGCCCACTCTTCCCATGGCCAGATGAACTGGAAGTTTGATCTGCATAGCAAAACCCATAAGCCAAACTGAATATGAACACACTTGATACACAACTTAAGTCAATCTTTTTAAATTAAGAAAAGAGGTGATATATTTTTTTTGTTGAAGAAGCAATTTAGCCATAATCTCTGACAGGGGAATTGTTAAACCTGATTCTTAAACAAAACAAGAGGGCATGGTGCAGTGTTGAAAATATGTCAGGAAGGTATAACAAGCTATACCACCAACCATATTGGGGGTATGGTGACTTGAACAATAGAGCATGTGTAAACAAGGGGAGGAAGGAGCCAAATACAATAGGAAGAGGAAAAGTGAAAAGGGGAAGAGGATTTGGGTATTGCAGGAGTGAGAGGAAACAAAAGGGGAGAAAATGAAATGGTAAAAACCATGAGTTTTACTTCTCAGTAAATAAAAACCCACATGTTTTATATTTTTGCCCTACAAAAGGGCCCACAAAACAACATTGTTTTGAGGCAACTTTTTAAAACCCTAAACACACCAATTGTGGCTGCAAAGAGCGCATTTGGGACATGATTGCACTCAAATCCACTGCAAACCGCGCCATGATTAATGCCACTGTCGGGAGCAGGTGGGTGCCACTCTGCTCCACCCCACCATGATCATGCCACTATCAAGCGCTATTGACAACTATGGTAGTCAGTAAATATATTGTATCCGTCTGTCTGGACCATCCAGATGAACAGTGGTATCAATGACCAACGTTTAAGAAGGTTGTGATAGGCTTGGGCTTGGGAAAAATGCCTAATGATTAATTGATAATTTTGCAGTTAATAAAGAAATTGATGCACATGTCCTAAACCAATACAAACAGGACTTTGTTAATAACTTAATCATGTACAAAAGGCAGGCAACACATGAACTTTAACTCACCTATAATTTATGGGAATATAAAGCTTGTTATATAGTGTTAATAAATGCGTCTAAAAACAGCAGTTTCACTTCAATGATTCCTTACCATTGAACATAACCAGAGGAAAGAATTTAATGTAAGAATGAATAAATTTCTTCAAGAAACAAAGAAATAGAAGGTAAGTAAGGGAATACAAGATATACTTCAACCAGACCAAGCACAACATATATTTATTGCTAATGCAATTGCTAAACTCTGAACATACAAATGGTGTGAGAACCAAAGGATCAGACGTGTCCGACACTCCATATCCAAATCAGCAATCCTATCAAAGAGAGTACGAACTGCTCCAGCTACAACTGCAGGAAAAGCTCCAGGAAGAGCCTATTGTGCAGCCACATGATCAGAAAGAGTTAAACATGAAATGAAATCTATATAAGATGTGTATCGAAGCAACAATAATTCACCAATGAAAGAAAAAAATAAGCAATTTCATGTCCACTTGACAATACCTTGCAAAGGTCAATAATAACCAGTGTGAAATATACAGGTTTGAAAGGTGGTTGAGGTAGCATCAGCACCTGCAAGAGAGATAGATATAGCATTACTAAATCAGTCAATATTATAATCAATAGGCAGTTATTCATATAAAAAGTACAGGCCAACAAATGTCAGCAACATCAAATTATAAAATTAAATATTTCAGGGCATGTAATTTACAGAGCATGTTTTTTAATTGGCTTAAATATGTTTTCAGTATAGAAATAGCATTACTAAATCTTCCAATATTCTAAGTCATAGGCAACTACGCATGTCAAAAGTACCGGCCCACGGATGTCAGCAACATCAAATTATAAAATTAAATATTCCAGTTCATTTAATTTAAAAAAAAATGTTTTCTAATTGATTTAAATATGTTTTTAATCCCTCAAATTTGTGGTAAGTTCCCCCCCCCCCCCAATTTAAAATTGATCTTTTTAGTCCCAGTAATTTGAAGAAAAAAACTTGCTTTAATCCCTTAAGACCACCTGCAGCATCAATGACAGGAGCAAATTGAGTCGTTTATGCAACATCAGCTCAGAGGCACTAATAGTTGGGTTTTGTGAGCCAGATTCAGAACCAAAAAGTGCAAAAGCACATTGCTATATGTTTTCTTAACTAGATTTTTTGTTGGGACTATCACCTTCTAAGGAATATATTTTACTCCATATTTCAGTTTTACTAATATAGCATAGTTCCTACCCTTTAACTTCAGCTTACCTTTTCAGCTTTATGGTTTAGCTGTTTCTTGTTAGCTGTTAGCTACATGTAAGTAGCTAACTAGAGTTTATCTATCCTAACCATAGTTAGCTCTGTTAGCTATGGTTAGTTTGCTTGCTTGCTCTGCAAGTTTCTCTTGTAACTGGGTATATATACCCATTCTCTACACTGTTCATTCTTTGGTTTGAATCATAAAATTCTACTTCTTCAATTTTCTCTCTTTCTCGTTCTCTCTCTCTGATTGGTTTATCTCAGTTTTCTAACATACCTTATCTTAATTTGCACTGTACTTTGGATTTTGGAATCTAGTTCATCCACATTTGGAACATACCAAGTTCATGGGCTCGCTAAGACATCAATTAGTAAGATAAAAGGAAAGTCTTCATTGAATTGCTTTAACATTACTTAGATAATAGGAATTACACATATCTCCTTGGAAGTAATATCATTGTTCTTAGGCTTCTAAATGCAACATGCTCAAGACCATTTGAAAGACCAAATCAAGGTTCAATAATAACGCTAACTGCTAAAGCTTTATAATTACAGGAGGTAGGGGGAGATCACAACATTACAGGTAATACCTGAGAGAATATTGTCTCGGCCATGAGGTACTCGTATCTGAAGGAAACTGGCAGGCCCACCATGAAAGAAGCACATTCCTTTCGACTAGCTTTGCATGAACCCAAAAATTACAATAATTATAATTACGTCAAAAACATTTTTATAGGAAAAAGGGATAAAAAGAACAAAACAGAGATGATGCAGATATGAAATATAAATATAAATGTAGGGCTGGAGGAACTTTAACCATAAATTTCCATCGACACATGCTAGAAATTGGAATTTCCAAAGATATTCAATACAATCAAAAAATAAGAAATATCAACACAAAACTGGCATGCAATAATGTGTTTTAGTTTTTTTATTTATATATATTTTTCTTTTTCAAGCTACATCACAGGGCCACTATTTCCAGTATAAATAAATGAATGGTGTATACAAACCAGCCATTTAAGAACAGAAGCACATCTAGGAGATACTCTTCCATAACAAATCTGTCTATTGGCTGTAGATCCTGCATCCAAAAGATGTATTTCATTGAACCCACAGATATCATTGGCAAAAATGAAACCCAAATTACTGAAAACCTAAAAGCTTAGCTAGAAAACAGGAAAATGAACAGCTTTGCATCCTAAGCAAATAAGCAGCATGCTCATCATACTAAAACAAAAATAAAACCATTTTGAAGGCTGTTAAGATAAGGAATTTAAATAGAGAAAACAGAGAAGATTACAAAAGTAGACACTAAGATATTATCCTTCTAAAGAAATCACAAAATACAAACAAGGAAAAATACATTTATATTCTGCTCAACCATGGAATAGTCATATTCTACACAAGGATATTAGCAGGAACAAAATTCAAAAGAAGATGCATCTTAGCATACCAAATAACTCACCCCTTAAACAGGTTAAACATAGGCTTCCAAACAAATTAAAGAATTAAAAAACCATCACCTATAAGTATAACACATATATACTTGAATTAGCCATCCAATAACAAAACAGAAACATTATTTCATACAAATTAATAATTCTAAAGTTGCAGATTAATTTGTCATGAACGTAAAATTAGACTTCTTTTGCTCCAAATATAAATACTGACCATAGAAAAAAAATGGCCTGGCTAAGGAATTCTTTTTCATGATAATGTAAAAGTGCAAAGAACATCCAAACCTTATACAAAAAGGTATGAGATAATTACATAGATAGACATTTAAATTAGGAAACAATATTTGGTTATAATAATTTTTTAAAAGAATTTTTATTATTAAAGGCCACAGCAGCATTTAAAAGCATCCCTCTGGATGCTTCTCAAAGGTACTTTTCTCTTTTAAGCAGAATCCTCAAAACATTAAATGAGAAATATTTGCAAGTTTCTGTGGCACAGGAGCACCAAAATCAGGATCCACAGCAATACCAAACAGAGCTTAACTAATATCACCACTTAAGAAACCAAACCATCATTTATAAAAACATGCAAAAGAACACGCATTCTTATCATCTTCACTTCTCCAAAAGAAATAGAGAAAATATTAAAAAAATTGCTTGAATACTTGAAGGGTAGTATTCTGTAGGGGATTCTCTGCATTAAAAGCTGAGAAAAGTGTTGAAAATCAAAATTCAATTTTGAATAAAAAATCCTAAAATAGAAAGCGGGGAACTGGATATCATACAGGTAAATATAATTCCATTTAAATGGTAAGAATAAACAAATAAAAGAAGTTTAAATAGAAATAGATTAAGAGAAAGCAGATCAGTGTAGAGGTGCTAGACCAATATCATATAAAATGGAAATCACCTCATTTTTACTGGGAGGAAAAATGTTTAGCCGGTGTATCCTTTGAGGATATTTTAATTCTGCTTCATGTTTCTGTTTACCAATAGACACGCCAGAAGGGACTGAAGGCGGGCTTGGTAAGCTAGGGCAACTTATTGGCCCAAACTCATGAGACTTCCCAGCAACCAGCTTAGCTTCAAATAAAAGATGAGGTCTTGGAACTAACAATTGAAACAGAACATAATCAACCAGAGAAATAAAACACATGAAAGTAAATAGAGATAAAAAAAAGTGATGTGTATAACATGAAAACGTGTAACTAAATATAGGAAAAAAGATAAATGAAATTAATAAATTGTTCATTACAAGGTATGGTTAGATATTGCAAGCTTCTAGTTAATATTTATGAGAACCATGATTTTGTAATGCTCTCCTCACACCACCCTAGTGTAAGATTATAATTTGACATGAAAGTTTAAAAGTAATTACATTGTAAAATGCTCCGTACACACCACCCTAGTTTGTGTTGTTAAAACTCAAAGTATTATAGCGAAAGTAAAATGCCAATAAGATATTCTGAGAACTGCAAGCAAACACCCTCTGGCTTCTTGCTAGCTATTTTAGCTTGGTACATACAATCCATATCCATGGATGTTCCTTCAAAGCCATGCAAACAACAACACAAACCTTTATACATGGGAAAGGTTAGCTTTGGTATTTTGATCAGACTGAAAATTCTATGTGGGCAATTTCCAAGTAAAATAAATAAAATAGAAGGTTTGTGGGAAATACAATACAGTTGCTTAGGGAGTAAGCAAGGTGACATCTTTCCAAATCAATGACAACTTTCTGAAATTCATCAAGCTGTTAGAAGTTCTAACATCCAAGCATTCTCAGTGAACTTAGGGAGTCAAACTGGTTAAGGTTTAGTTTAAGACATTCTCTGTAAAGTTAACATCAATAGGTATAGGGAAATAAACACAAAATATGAGCATGTAATATTAGCACAAAATGCCCTCAAATTACAGGAAAAATAAGAGTGAAGAGTGTAACGGATATTTTTCATAGAAGTATAGTAGTATAACCTATTATGCATTCCACATAGAAAAGAGAAAATTACCACTTTCAACTTTCCATCCATTGCTTGATAAAACTTGTATTCTATCCCATAAATCTTCCAAAAAATCCTGAAAAATAGTGACAAAATGTTATGAGAACAATCCCTTTCAAAAATCCTTCAAACAACTATGGAAGGGAGTAGAAATAGAGACAAACATAATAGGATAAAAACAAGAAATAATCCTTCATTAATTGCAGAATAAAAAATTGAAACCCTAGTTAAACACTGGTGTTCTGAGAAGCACAGAAATTGAGACACAAGATCAACAAAGTAACAAACAACAAAATCTTTTATCCTACAATGCAAGCTTCTCTTCAACATGGCACAAAATCAGAAATGACGCATTAGGATTTGAAGTGTTATGTACTTCACACAAATGTCTAACATGTGTCAGACAAGGATGCTCTTCATCTTTTAAAATGACTGCTTCATAGCTTTACAAATTCAAAATTTAGCATTTATTTCATGTAAGACATAGTACATCAAGAATGATGAGAAAATGTGTCCACTGAGAAAAACAATGAAGCAAAATATGATATGAAAAATTCCAAAGATAAATTTCACCCAAGATAACTCCACTTGGCCCCATTTTACGGATCCAATAGGATAAGATAAGATATATTTATATAAATATCAGGAAGTCATTAAGGACAGATAATTATGCAGCTGAAAGCCACAAACTCCTAACCATTCATTGTTTTGGTATGATAAACAAACAATAGCAGTGGTTGTAACAGTGGCTAAGGGGGCAGCAAGAGGGTTTACCTGCTTATCCTATCTGGTCTTGTCTAAACCCTAGTCCAAATATATATACAAGAAATCCATAATTAAAAAATACTATATGGTCCATGAGATTCCTTAATGGAAATATTTAAGCCCAGTCACAAAATTTACAATCCTCCCGTGATGTGAATAATCCAAAACTGCGAGCTCTTTATATTTCAAATTAAAATCTTCACTCTGCACCAAAGATATTTTTTAGGTAACTCTTATAAGCAATTAGTTACCTGTTACTTACATTGGTGACTTAGACTGAATGAGGCATGTTGCCTATAAATAGGTAGGAGGAGTAGAGATAGAAGTATCTTGTCAATAGAGAGGATTGTGACCCTTTAGGCACTGGGTGGTGCAGACCCTCGAAGTTCTGTAAGTTAAGCACTGTATCCAGGGGAGAAACCCCTCATTCTTTCGATTAAGATACCAGGTTTCTATCAATATTTTACAGGGAGATGTCACAAGTTTATAACCAATGACAATTATATAACAGTATGATAAACTTCTAAAGTACAGTTCATCCTTCATTAAATGCACCACCACAAGACCCAAATCAGATAAAGAAAAAAAAAAGGAGAATAATTGATACATTGCTGAAAGGACAGACAAATAAATTGCAAATTGTAATAAAGTATTAGCTAAATAGAAGCCAACCTTGTCATTAAGATCTTTCCCGTTTTCATCATCATTCTCAAAAAAAGATAAACCAGTATCAGATGTATGCTTTCTGATGCTCAGGTAAGCTTCTACACCAACCATCACTCTCTCAATATCTTCAGGAACTTGCTGTGAATGAAGGACATGATATGCCATTAAAAAGAATTCAGAGATAATGAAATCCATATTCAAAAAAACAGAATGCGTTCTGTATATATTGTATGAATCCGTACAGGTTAATCACTGCTATTTAAAGTAGTAGAAGCACATGAAAAAAGAGGGAAATTTCTAATAAATGATGCTGCTATTCAGCATAAAAATACTATCCAAAAAACCAGATTAAATAAGAGATTCCTTTCCAACCAAAACCTTTAATTGGGATTCTACGAAACACACATTTTCAACAGTATTGTAACATGAGCAAACATGCATAAATTAAATAAAAAAAGTGCGAAGAACTTCTACCACAGTTGTTGTATCATTTACTGCAATTTTCATAACTTCTCAACATAATGGAAGTTTATGACAAGCACGTCAAATTCTCCATTCATTGTTGCCCTAATATAAGCAGGCTCACACCTCAACTGCTATATCATGGCAAGGTATCAACAAATGCTACTGACTGATACCCACCCACAAATGAAAGATACAATCACACTAAGCATAGACAGCATCTACATTTCAACAGAGATATCTCCAACTTAGCATGGAAATATAGGTGAAAATTGTCTTTATTCAGATATGAAAAACAAACTAAAAAAGAAAATAAAAAAAAACCAACACTCTGGTTCTTGAATGAGTAATTAACCAGTCAAATTTACAATAGCTCATATTACTCGAAGACATTAGATAAAGATAACAGTAAATTCAAAAGTTGATAGATTAAATAATCAGCCAGAGAAGTCATTCCAACAGCTTCAGTACAGTTGAAAAAAATTTACCAAATTTATAAATTACAAGCATCAAATAATTACCTCAATAAGTTCTGCTCCACCCCATGGGAGGCATGATAAAATGCAAGTAATGTAAAAGTCAGCACATGGCTGCCATAAGGGATTCCCTTTTTCCTCATCTACTGTTGTGGCAGCTGATGATAAAAATGTTTCAAAGACAGCCACCAAAGAGCTTGGTTGAAGAACCTTACTGCACATCTAACGAATTTCCAAAAAACACAGAATACAAAACATACATTCAGTTACATAAATCCTCCACAACAGTTAACTTTTAATTATAAGCCCCAAAATTCTGCTTATTTTGAAAATGGCTTTTTCCTTTGCAATAGAAATAATCCAAAATTAAAATCTGATTTTCACCATTAAGGCATTAACATTAGTAGTTTAATACAAAACAAGCAAATAGGATTCTAATCAGCTTTTTTTTTATGGGAACGGCACTTTTTTATGGATAATAATCAATAACAAACATGCTCTATTGCTCTGTATATGTTGTACATGTGAAAAAGACTAAAGATCGGGAAAAGAATTAGAAGCTAGTTGTACAACAGTTTAGACAAAATCATACTCAAACGCAGGACATTGACAAAATCATTTACAGATGTAGGATGAACCCATGGTGAGAAGTTGAAGGATTTAAAATCTACCTCACTAGCAATAATATATGGCACACAAATTTTCTGCAAAATGTAATGGAAATACATACCATAACAGTCAAAAGCCGCATTAGAATACGAACCCTGTTGCAGTTTCCAGAATCTAAGGCACCCTAAATTAAAAATACAAAAAAAATAAATGAGACAGAAGAATAAAAATATAGGGAATAAATTAAAGAAAGTCAACACAATCACTAAAATTGTATTGAAATAAGCTCTTACATTCAATAATTTCCAGCAAATTAAAGAAACA
This sequence comes from Hylodesmum podocarpum, assembly GCA_026586105.1. Lineage (NCBI taxonomy): Eukaryota > Viridiplantae > Streptophyta > Magnoliopsida > Fabales > Fabaceae > Hylodesmum > Hylodesmum podocarpum. Next base: position 1,520,920 of record JALJEV010001341.1, read on the forward strand.
TATAACGGCATTTATTTTGAATTAACAAAATAAATTAAAATTGGCAGTGTGCGTATTGAAAACCATTAGTAAGAATCAGTACATCAGAAAGCCAGACATTGCATCTTCCATCAAATCAAACCTTACCCATTAAAAATCATTGTCAATTCCTTCATAATAAAAACTTATTAGAAATCATAGTAATTGTTAAAGATATGATTAGATGCTAATTGATTACATTAAGTGTAAATAGGGATATAGAATATCCTAGCATGTAGCATTATACAGTTATTTTGTTTCCCTAATTATCATGTACACCCTGATCATAAATAAGATCACTATGTGTATGCTAAACAGACAATGTCAAAGTTTAATTCATCCAAAACCATTCATTGCCTCATCCAAAACCACTAAGAGAGGCAATGAGTTTTTGGATAAATTAAACTGTTTTGAATCGCAGACATAGTCAAAAGGCAAAAGCATCCGTAAATCACAAGCTCATTGGTTATGAAGGAGGACAGATGAGATTCCAGTCATGGCTCGTAGCATGATGCCAGTGGAGCCACCATAATCAACCCACCAAACCAACAGCCAAGAAGCATCAAACTTGCCATGACATTCCACAATGGCCAACTTTGACAATACATCACATGGACACAATATCTGCTCTCATTTCAAATAAAGGTTTGATTTTTTTTCAATCAGGAATCTACATAGATGAAACTCAAAATTTGAATTTCTATAGGAAAAAATTCCTAGTTTCAGATTCAAATACCTAATAATCCTATATAACAAGCAGTCAACATTGCAGTGAAAACTAATTACGTTAAATCACTGAAAATAGAGAGGTTAGTCAATGTTGCAGTCAACTTATACCACAGATTATAGAATTACCAATCAATTCTCAGCTAATAATAAAGGTTAGCCAGATGGAAATATCCTACCCTTAATTGCACATCCAGCTAATGAATTAATGTTCATTGAAGGAATTAAGACACTGAAAATAGAACACCAAGAAACCAACCTAGCAGTTTCAGTGGCTTAATTGCTTACCTGAAATTTAGTTTGAATTTTCTCCACCAGTTCTCTCACAAAGTCCTCACTTTCCAAGTTAGTCAAGCCAATCTGAAATGAAATGCATGCATAGGAAAAACAGGATGCTCAGAAACTTCAAATTGGAAACTACACAAGAAGGAGTAATTTCACAATACATAATTGAGTGAAAATTAGCTACAAAATTACAGCATACTGATATACATGATTGACATTTGATGTATGTTAGAATAGCTAGCTTAGGGTGGCTTAGGCTTATTATTTTCTGATATGATATGACAGCTTAGGGTGGCTTAGGCTTAGTCTTTTTCAAGGCTACATTGATTGTAATGTAATCTATATATTTACATAATGAAAAGAGAAAAAGAGAGAGTGCAGTTTTCTTCACTCCATTCCTTTTTCTTTCATATTCAAGTTGGTATCAGAGCGGGAACGATCCCGCTCAGCGCCGCCGCCTGCCTCCGCCGGCCGCCGTCCACCGCCGGCCACCACCGCCGGCCGCCGTCGCCGGCCGCCGGCCGCCGTTTTCTCCGGCGAACCTAGATTTTTTGTGCGCCTCGTCAAGCACGACCTGTCTTCCTCAACTCCGGCGTCATCCGGAGCCTAACGTGCCCCCACACTCGTTAATCTGTCTCTTTCTCTGTTTGGCGTGTACTGTTCACACCTCTTCTGCAGTCTTCCAAGTCCATTTCTGGACTTGTTTTTCCTGTTTTGGTTGCTGTGTGGATAGTGGGTCTATTGTTGCTCCTCTCTCTAGTCTCCTATGGCTTTTTCAGGTCCCGTTTTACCTATTTCTGGTACCCCAACCATTACAACGGAAAAACTAAATGGTAAAAACTTTCTATCGTGGGCTGCCTCTGTGGAACTATGGTTCCTTGGTCAAGGGTACCACGACCACTTGGAAGTGGAAGATATTGAAGGTTCAGATGAAACTCGGGGCAAATGGAAGAAGCTTGATTTTCAACTTTGTCTTTGTGTTGTGGCAATCTGTTGAACCCAACATTTTGGGGACACTCGGGGCATTCAAAACCTCTTTGTTCTTTTTGGAAAAAGGCTCACAATATTTATGCAAATGATATTCAAAGGCTGTATGATGCTACTCGAGGAGGATAGCATCCTTGAAACAAACTAATCATGAAATGACCTCTCATATTCTTTGAAGCTCAAGCTCTTTGTGGAAGAACTAAAAATGTTCCTCACCGACGAATCTCTAGAAGGAATAAATAAGAAACTTGACGGGTTCTATATGGTACCGATCCCGAGAACACCGCATTCAGATTTTAATCATGTTCGTGACCAGATTTTAGCGGCCATGAGATTCCTTCAATGGACAGCTTGATAACTAGACTCCTTCGGGTCCCTACAGAAGTGAAAAATGAAAATATGGGTGAAATAAGTGAAGCTTCTGCAATGGTTTCTAGTTGGGGAAGAGGTGGTCGTGGAAACCGAGGAGGAAGAGGAGGTAGAAGTGGTCGCCCCCAATGCTCATATTGTAAGAAAATGGGTCACACTCGAGAGAATTGTTATTCTCTTCATGGTTTCCGAAAAAGACAGCAAATCTGTCTAAATCAGAAAAATCGGGGAAAATCGATATGAAGATGGCGAGAAGATGATTATCAAGAATATCTTCGGTGGAAATCCATGACTCGGGCTCAATCTTCCTCTACTGCTACCGCCTCTACAGCTTGTGTTTCTCATTCATCTACTAGTCAAATTCCATGGATTATTGATTCTGGAGCCTCTGATCATATTACTGGTAATGAGTCTATGTTCTCTTCTATGTCACCTCTTAAATCACCTCACCTTATTACCTTAGCAGATGGGTCAAGAATTGCTCCCAAAGGAATCGGTCAAGTTTCTCTTTCTCCTCAATAAACTTAAAATCTGTTTTGTTTATTCCTAATTGTCCTTTCAATCTAATCTCTCTAAGTCGAGTTAACTAAGTCCTTAAATTGTTCAATAACCTTTAATGAATCCTTTGTTATTCGGGAACGTGGTACGGGTCGGAGGATTGGCGAAGGACATGAATCTAGTGGGCTCTACTATTTTGGAAAACAACCATCGTATCGTGTCTTTGCTGTTTTGTCACCCAAGTCGTTACATGATCGTTTGGGTCACCCAAGTTTGTCCAAGTTGAAACTCTTAGTTCTAGTCTGAAGAAGTTAGAAGAATTAGGTTGTGAGTCATGTCAATTAGGCAAACATGTTAGATCATCTTTTCCCAAACAAACCGAAAAAAAGATGTCAATCAGTTTTTCACCACCATTCATTCTCGATATTTGGGGTCCAAGCCGTGTAACATCTTTTGGTTTTAGATATTTTGTAACCTTCATTGATGAATTCTCGGATGTACTTGGGTATATTTAATGAAAGATCGTTCTGAACTTTTGTCTATCTTTATGTCTTTCTTTAATGAAATCAAAAATCAATTTGGGAAAATGATTAAAATCTTTAGAAGTGACAATGCAAAAGAATATTTCTCCTCTGAATTATCCTTTTTCCTATCCTCACAAGGGATATTGCATCAATCTACATGTCCACACACACCCCAACAAAATGGAATTGCTGAAAGGAAAAACAGGCACCTTGTGGAGACTGCACGCACCCTAATGCTTAATTCAAATGTTCCTGTACATTATTGGGGTGATGCAATTCTCACTTCTTGTTTCTTAATCAACCGAATGCCATCTTCTTCTCTTGAAAATAAAATTCCTTACTCCATTATTTATCCAAAGGCATTATTTATCCAAAGGAACCATTGTTTCATGTCTCACCTCGGGTCTTTGGGTGTACATGTTTTGTCCATGATGTTTCCCCTGGTTTGGACAAGTTGTCTGCTAGAGCTATCAAATGTGTTTTCTTAGGTTATTCACGCCTTCAGAAAGGGTACAAATGCTACTCACCACAAACCAAAAAATATTACATGTCTGCAGATGTGACCTTCTTTGAACAAACTATGTTTTTCTCATCCTCCACTCATGATCCTCCATCAATACAACAGGCTTTACCAGTTGGTTCTCATGTTTCCACTCCACCTCTAATGTCAATCCATAACATTCCTGACCAAGAAATTAATCAATTTGTCTTCCCCACAACTAATCCCAGGCAAGATACTCCTCACCTTATCACATACCAACGCCAGACAAGACAATTGGGTCTGCCTGTTCTTGAAGAACCTCTAGATTCTAGTCCTTCGCCATCAGACGCTCATGCTACGGATCCTAGGGAAGATAATTCTTGTTGGCCTGTTGCTCTTCGAAAAGGTATTCGGTCTACTAGGAATCCTCATCCTATTTATAATTTTTTGAGCTATCATCGTGTATCTCCTTTATATTTTTCTTTTCTCTCCTCTATATCTCCTCTCACCATTCCTAGAAATGTTCATGAGGCTCTTAATCATCCTGGATGGAGACAAGCTATGATTGTTGAGATGCAAGCACTTGAGCACAGTGGTACATGGGAACTAGTTCCACTTCCTCCAGGGAAACAACCAGTTGGATGTAGATGGGTCTATGCCATCAAAGTTGGCCCTGATGGTACCGTTGATCGTCTCAAAGCTAGACTAGTGGCCAAGGGGTATACTCAGATTTATGGCTTAGACTATAGTGACACTATAGTGACACTTTTTCTCCTGTGGCCAAGATCCCTACAGTTCGTCTCTTTCTTGCTATGGCAGCTATTCGTCATTGGCCTCTCCACCAACTAGACATCAAAAATGCCTTTCTTCATGGTGAGTTGGAGGAGGAGATTTACATGGAGCAACCTCCGGGTTTGTTGCTCGGGGAGTCTGGATTAGTTTGTAAATTGCGAAAATCTCTTTATGGTCTCAAACAATCTCTCGGGCATGGTTTGGAAGATTTAGTCATGTTGTACAAGATTTTTTGAAAAGAAGTGAAGTGGATCACTCAGTTTTTTATTGCTATACTTCTCCTGGGAAGTGTGTGTATCTAGTTGTTTATGTTGATGACATAGTGATTACCGGGAACGATGCAGCTACAATCTCTCAATTGAAGAAACATTTATTCAGCCATTTTCAGACCAAAGACTTAGGATGTTTGAAATATTTTCTTGGTATTGAAGTCGCTCAATCAAAGGAAGGCATTGTGATTTCTCAAAGGAAGTATGCTTTAGACATCTTGGAGGAAACAGGCATGGTTGATTGCAGACCCATTGATAGTCCTATGGATCCTAACCAAAAGTTAATGGCTGGCCAAGGTGAACCATTTACTGATCCAGAGAGATATAGGAGATTGGTTGGGAAACTTATTTATCTTACTATCACAAGACGACATCTCTTTTGCGGTGGGAGTTGTTAGTCAATTCATGCGAGGCCCCTCATGTTGATCTTGGAATGCTGTTTTGCGTATCCTTAAATTCATCAAAAAGGCCCCAGGACAAGGATTGTTGTACAAAAACAATGGAAACAGCCAAATCTCGGGATATTGTGATGCTGATTGGGCAGGTTGTCTGTTCGATCGACGTTCCACCTTTGGATATTGTGTATTCCTTGGTGGAAATCTCATTTCTTGGAAGAGCAAGAAACAAAATGTTGTTGCTCGATCTAGTGTCGAGGTGAATATCGTGCTATGGCATTGATTACTTGTGAGCTTATATGGGTTAAGCAACTCCTTCAAGAGTTAAAATTTTGTGAAGATCATCCAATGGAATTGTACTGTGATAACCAGGCTGCTCTCCACATTGCCTCCAATCCGGTATTTCATGAGAGAACTAAGCATATAGAGGTTGATTGTCACTTCATTAGAGAGAAGCTGCTGTCTAAGGAAATTGTTACTAAATTTGTAACCTCCAATGAACAACTTGCAGATGTTATGACTAAGTCATTAAGGGGACCTCGAATTCAGTTTTTATGTTCCAAGCTTGGGGCATACAATCTGTATGCTCCAGCTTGAGGGGGAGTGTTAGAATAGCTAGCTTAGGGTGGCTTAGGCTTATTATTTTCTGATATGATATGACAGCTTAGGGTGGCTTAGGCTTAGTCTTTTTCAAGGCTACATTGATTGTAATGTAATCTATATATTTACATAATGAAAAGAGAAAAAGAGAGAGTGCAGTTTTCTTCACTCCATTCCTTTTTCTTTCATATTCAAGTATGTAAAATACAACAAACAAATTAATAATAGGATAATATAATAAAACCCAAATTATGCTGATTAAATACCCTCAAACTTTGAAATGCACATCTATTATGTATCTCTGCTAACATTATTGCCATCATGATGTTAGGAACAGAATACAGTTCCCTAAAAAGAAACTGTTTTCCAAATGCATTGGATAAAATGTAATTTCCAGAGCTAAAAAGAAGGAAATATGGACAATTTAATAAACTGTTTTAACTGAACTGACATCTATGGGATATACCAAAGTTTCACATTTCAGTATACATCAAAGGACCTTTGAAGTACAGAGCCAACTAGTAATAAAGTAATAAACATGAGCAATATAAAATTTATTAAGCTTGCAATTGAAAATTTGACAGTGCACAAGGACCACATACACACAGTAAAACAAACCTAAAAATAAAATTGATAACAACAATACTAATGAGAAGAAGAGGAAGAAGATCTCTAATCTGTGTAACATTCATGCATGCATATGGATCCAGAATAAGAGATAACTAATGCAACATACAGGAAACTAATAATGGATTCCATTACAGTTGAAGAGAGAGATAAGAAAATCTCTACCAGGGTTCCATATAAAGGAATCTTGTGAGGCAATTGCTCGGCACATTCAAGAAGGAACTGCAAGAATAAAACAGAGCAAATACATCATTACACGAAGAAAGACAGTATCTTACCTTGATACAGAAAAAGACAACAGAAAACAACTTCGACACACTACACAAAATATACACATGCTTAATATTAACACAAGACAGAAAAATGACCTAATTATATGAAAGAGGAGCAAAACGCGAAAACGAAGAACCTGAATTTACCTCCATAATCTCAGGTTCGGAGTGGTCGAGCTCGCGGCGAAGAGTGCCATAGCACGTATCCTGAGAAATTGAAAACAAGAGAGAGAGAGAGAGAGAGGGAGAGAAATTAGGCATGTGAGGGAAGAGGAGCGATTATTTAGCAAGAACGAAAGGGAAAAGAAGAGAAAACGAACAATGTGTTCTTTGAAGTCGGAGGAGGCTCCGTATTCGGGACTCTTGTCCCCGATTCGAAGAATAAGGCTTCTCCAACTGCTCATGGCTACTACAAGATCTTGGAGTGAGAAGCGAGACAAGAGAGAAAAAGGAATGAAGTAGAAGGATGAGGAGGAAATGAGTTCAAGTTTGAGGGTTGTGGGCTTGAACCCCTGCGTGGGGTGGGCGCACCGCTACACACAAGGATTTCAACTTTCAGGGTTTTGGGTCTCAAGCCCCGCTTCCCATTTCTACTTTCAACCCTAACCTATGTTAGTCAATGCTCGATATTAGTACTGAAGTTATACCTCTTTATCACCATTCACCACCTCTCTCGATTGAAATGAGTTAAATTGTGAACAAATTATTTATCATTTTAATCTTTACGTCAAATTATTTAATATATTTAATTATATGATTTGTTATTATTTTATTTTTCATTTATAAAATTAAAATAAGACTAAGCGGTTAAATTAAAATTAAAATAATAGTAGTAAATCATATAATTTATAAATTAAAATAATAATAAATATCTTTTAAAATTAAATAAATATATTATATTTTCAGAAACTATTTTACTATTTATATTTATTAAGAATTAAATTATCCGCCCATACCTATGTTTAAGATTAAAATAATAATTTTATTATTATTAATAAATGAGTATAAACTGATAAGAAAAGAGAGGTACGACATCTTACAATAATTCATTATTACCTCAACATTTTCAAAATATTACGATCACACCTGCTCAATTACAATAATCTGAACAATTTTTTAAAATACTACAATCGCAAATAATCGATTATGTAATAAGACATAATAGATTATGATGAAAGATTATGAGTTTGAAAAAAAAAAAACAGAGAAAAGGGGATAAATACTTTCACCTAATTAATGTTAAATTTATATAATCATAACTTTTTCACTCAAATTATCCCTTTTTAAAGAGAAATTAAAAAAACAAAAATCATGTTTCTTTTATTTTCTTTTTCATTCATCTACATAATATGTGCAAAAATCATCTATTCCATTCCGATATATCATGTATCAATCATAGCCAACGATAAAATTTCAATAGAACAACTCTGCAGTGCAGTTAAAAAAAAAAAATTCTTTTTGTAGAAGTAATGAGTCAGTTTACTCATATGCGATTCTTTTTTGTTTTTGCTTATTTTGAAAAATTAAAAAATAAAAATTATTTTTATAATGAGAAAAATGGAACACAAATTTAAACTGGTTTTAGTTTTTTTTTTTCTAAAAATTTTGAAAAATAAATCATTTTATTATAAAATTATCCCTATTTCTCACTGTTAACGCGATAACGCAAGGCCGAATAACTGAATCACAACAGTGTATTAAAGTTATCAAGCAGATTTTTTATTCTCTAATTTTTAAAATATATAATTTAAAACTATATTTAAAAACAGTTTTCAAAAATATGTAAAAAAAAAAAATGAAACTATTCCAAACAGGCACACTCATCATCATTATTTGTGATTAAAATCTTCATATCCTAGACTCTCTTAAAACTATCTCTCCCTCTTACAAAACCCTGAGTCCCTGCAATCGTCGAAATATGAATACTTATATGTTATTTTAATTTGTTGTGTGCCAAGATTTATTTATTTATTATTCTATCTTATATTTAATGAAGATTTTTCAAAAACCATAAAAATAAAACCCAACCAAATTGAAAAGATTGATTTTATTCGATTCGGATTTTATAATATATTTAATTTAAACTATCCTAAATTTTCTCTTTTATTTAGATGACTTTTAAGCTAAAAATTGAACCAAATCGTAACACGACCCCCTTAGAAGAAATAGCTAAAAGAAATTGTCTATATTTAATTTTAAATATAATTCTCACGTCAGAATAGTCAGTGAAAGTCTGAATATACCCTTCCATCCAACTTTATATGTTGATATGACTTTCCCAGCATACTTCACCATCTTGTAGTATTTAATCTAAATCCTTTACACAATCCTGAAAATTGATTAATGTTGCTCAACAACATGATTAGAACTCTAACTCTTACATGTCAGTAACAATTATCTGATAAGTATTTTCCTTTTCGAGTACATCTTTGAAATCTTTAATTTTTTACTTTATCCATGAATTTTTCCAACTTGCAAAATCAAATAAAAAATAATTGACATAAGAATTGACCTTCAAAAATGATTGCATTTCTAAACTATAAATGAGTATAAGAGCTTGATACGTGAACATGTATCAGAAATAATTAATTTTTTACCTAATTACACTATTACCTTCGTTACTTAAAATTTAAATTATATTCGTCATTTAAAATTTAAATTCATTCAAACTAATAAATGTAATATATAATTGCAAGACTTTCAAAAATTAAATATTTCTTGTATTAAATTTTATAATTGATTCCACGTCAAAAAAATTATAAAATCAATTAACTAATTTTATTATATTTTTAATTATATCAAAGGTAATAGAATATTATTAATTATAATGATAAATTAATATTTAGTTGCGACGTGTTTTAATAAAAATAAAGGTTTAGTTGGTAATTCACATGATAAAGATAGAACAATTTTTTGAAATATGTTAATAAGCCTTTTAAAAAATTTATTTATGAGAATAAAAATGTAAGAGTTTGGAGTATTAAATCCCAATGGCTAATTTGCAATTATAAATATATATTATTTTTATATATTTTTATATATTTTTATAGATATTATTTTCGTTATTAATATATTCAACAATTGCAATTCCTTAATAATATTTTATCCATTTCAAAATAATAATATATTCAATCAAAATACCTTCGATGAATTATTCCTGTTTATTTCTTTTTAGTTTCCAAGTAAAGAATAAAGAATATTAAAGTCTGAAGACGAAAGAAATTCAAGTAAGTGGTATCAATGTCACACCCAAGAATCCATACGGGCATTAATCACCTTTCTTGTTTCTTAAACAAATATCATTCTGTATGAAAATGGGGGAAATTTAAAAACTTTTCACAAGCACGGGATTCTAAGAGTGAAATTTCATGAATGAGATTTTCAAAACTTTAAACTTTTCATTCAATGTAATTACGGAAAATCATGGACAAGTACACATGTGGATATACTCACGAACATAAATTATTTTACTTGATAAAAGAAAATTGTACGAAGATGGAGATACATGTATACTCGAAGAAGCACACATAGTATTGGTTTTGAAGCTCTACGGAACATCGAAGAAAACACCCATTTCGTGAGAGAGCAGTTGTACCAAACGTAATTAAATTATGTTAATAAATTTTTTTTATAGGTTTATTTTGAATACTAATTATTAGATAATAGTAACATACGGGGTAGAGTCAGAATTTAAGTTCAGGTTGGGAGAAGTAAAAAAAAAAATTTTCAATTTTTTTTAATATTATATATATTTTTTTAATATTATATTATTTTTTTTTAATTCAAAGAAGTTTTTATTCTCATTTGGTTGTTGCTAAGTCAAAATGATTTAGTATTTTAATTTTAATAATTACAAGATAGACAGATGTATCAATAGACGTAGAGAGAACAATAATCAGACATATCATTATTAGTATAGACGAAAGATGCACCCTCAAAAAACATAAGATATTTCGGACACAAGGTTCAAGTTGTCATGCTTCAAGGCAATCTCATCAGACGAAGAACCTTCAAAGATCAGACGAATGAATTCAACACACAACTCTTTTGAATTGTTCATTCGTCTAGCCTTTTATGAAGTTCAAGACTTTGAGTAACACATGCATTCATTTCAAATCAATCGTTACTCAGAAGCTTCTATAGGTGGAAAGAGATTTTAAAATAAACCTCTGCAACATGAAAAGGAGTTGTACGCTTTAGTGAAACCTCTGAGCATATCAAGTTAAAGGCAGATCTCACACTGACATCCGCTGACTTTTTATTAAATGTTCTGATTTCTCGCTCTGTCAGATGTGAAAGTACCCAAGTCAAGGACTAACATTAACATCTACAGTCTAACGGTTACTTCACAAGAACGCTTATATAAGGACTTCATTCCTGCGAGTTCAACTTGGCGAACTACTCTGATCAAAACTATATTCATATACTCGCTCAAGCTCTCTACATACAAGTTTGATCGCCACAAACTTATAATAGAAATCACATTGTAAAATCTCTCTGCGTAGAGGATATTTTTTATTTGGTCTTAATTATAAGCCACTGTTGTGGTAATCTGTAGCCTGAGGAGGCTAATTGTTTAAAGAATACCTTGAGTTTAGCCTGAGGAGGTTGAGGTTCAAAGAATACCTATTTTAGCCTGAGGAGGTTAAGTGTTGAAATAATACCTTGGTTAGCCTGTGGAGGCTGTGTTCAAAGAATACCTGGGTTTAGCCTGCGGAGGTTGGGGTCAAAGAATACCTGTTAGATCAAGATGATTAACATTTCAAGTTTTGATTAATTACAGAACAGACGAAACATATCAGACTGAAGCATTACAAGCCAAAGTCAAACTGAATAAAGCACAAACTGAAGATGACCCTTCAAAGTTCATATCTGGTCAAGTCATTCGTCTGTCCCAAAGCCACGTCATGAGACGAAAGTAGAAGACGATATGAAGAAAGCACAATCTATATGAAGTTTGTCTTTCTGACCTTAGCAATCAGAATATAACATGTCTACTCTCAGTAGACGATGAAAGAGAAATTTGGCATAAAAAGCTTGGACATTTAAGTCTAAAATATATTTCAAAAATATCCAAGAGAAATCTTGTAAGAGGCTTGCCAAACATTTCCTGGAAATTTAATCGTCTGTGTGAATCTTGCCAGCATGAGAAACAACTTAAATCATCTTTCAAATCTAAAGATGTTGTTTCTACGACAAGACCACTAGAGTTGTTACACATTAATCTCTTCGGTCCTACTCAGACGCAAAGTCTTGGAGGAAAGAGATATGGATTTGTCATTTTAGATGACTACTCTATATTCACATGGGTATACTTCCTAGCTCATAAACACGAGTCATTCAATGTCTTTGAAATTTTCTGTAAACGTGTTCAAAATGAGAAAGGAGCATGTATTACGTCTGTAAAAAGTGATCATGGAACTGAATTTGAAAATTCTGAGTTTAAAGCCTTCTATTTTGAAAATGGTATATTCTATAATTTTTCGTCTCCAAGAACTCTTCAACAGAATGAAGTTGTGGAAAGGAAAAATAGGACTTTACAAGAAATGTCTATAACTCTTTTAAATGAAAGTTCACTTCCAAAATATTTTTGGGCAAAATTTTGATAAGACCCATATTGAATAAGACTCCCTATGAATTGTGGAGAGGAAGAAAACTCAACATATCCAATTTCTATCATTTTGGATGTGAATGTTTTATCCTCAATACTAAGGATCATCTTGGAAAATTTGACTCTAAAATCTGTAAAGGATTCTTTCTCGGATATTCTGATACATCTAAAGTTTATAGAGTTTTCAACTCTAATACTCAAGTTGTAAAAGAATCAATGCACGTCAAATTTAAAGATAGTTCAAAGGCTGACAAAGAAATGTCAGACCTAAAAACATCATTTGATATTTTGCAGGTTAACCCATCAAGTCAACAAGGTGATATTATCGTCAAAACAGACGCAAAAGCTAAATCAGACGAAACTGCATCTGCTGGATCAGACGAACCCTCATCGTCTACTCTTCAACCTGACAATATTCAGACTCCAATCAAAACGTGGAAATTTGCCTCAAATTACTCCCAAGATCTAATTATAGGAGATAAGCATCAAGGAGTGCAAACCAGGTCAAATTTTAGAGACCTTTCTGGATATGCTTTTGTGTCAGAAATTGAACCCAAAAGCATTGAGGAAGCACTTAAAGAAGATGACTGGATACTTGACATGGAAGAAGAACTTAACCAATTCACTAGAAATGATGTATGGACTCTGGTGGAAAGGCCTAAAGACAAAAGCATCATTGGAACAAGATGGGTCTTCAGGAACAAGCTAGATGATGATGGAAAAGTCATCAGAAACAAAGCAAGGTTAGTTGCTCAAGGATATAATCAACAAAAAGGTATTGATTCACTGAAACCTTTGCTCCTGTTGCTAGATTAGAAGCCATTCGTATATTGCTTGCATTTGCTGCTCATAAAAATATTGTTTTATATCAAATGGATGTGAAAAGTGTGTTTTTAAATGGTTTTATTGAAAAAGAAATATTTGTAAAACAACCTCCAGGTTTTGAACATCCATCTTTGCTAAATCATGTTTTTAAGTTGAAGAAAGCTTTATATGGTCTGAAACAAGCTCCAAGAGCATGGTATGATAGACTAAGCTCTTTTCTACTTAAAAATGGTTTTTCAAGAGGAAAAGTTTATACAACTTTTTTTAAGAAAAACCTCTTAAAGGATTTCATTATTGTACAAATATATGTAGATGACATTGTTTTTGGTGCAACTAATGAATCTTTGTGCAAAGACTTCTCTAAGCTTATGCAGAATGAGTTCGAGATGAGCATGATGGGAGATTTGAAATTTTTCTTAGGTTTGCAAATTAAGTAGACAAAGCAATGCATCTATATCCATCAACAAAAATATACAAAAGAACTTTTGAAGAAATTTAGAATGGATAATGTCAAGCCTGTGAAAACTCTCATGCATTCATCTGGAGCTAGTTTAAGTAAAGATGAGTCTGGTAAGTCAGTTGATCAGACTGTATACCGAGGTATGATTGGATCTCTACTTTACTTAACTGTTAACAGACCAGACATTATGTTTAGCGTCTGTCTTTGTGCTAGATTCCAGTCTAACCCAAAAGAATTTCATGTACAAGTTGTAAAGCGCATATTAAGATATCTTGTTGGATCCACTAATCTCTCTTTGTTTTACAAGAGAAATGATGATTTTAATTTGAGTGGGTTCTGTGACGCTGATTAAGCTGGTGATAAAGTGGAGAGAAAGAGTACAAGTGGGGGATGCCAGTTTTTGGGATCATCACTTATCTCTTGGTCTAGTAAGAAATAAAACTCCATAGCATTGTCAACAATAGAAGCAGAATATGTTTCTGCTGTTGGGTGTTGCTCACAATTATTATGGGTAAAACATCAACTGGAAGACTATTCTAGGTTTGAAAATCATATACCTATATTTTGTGACAATACTAGTGCAATTAATCTCAGCAAAAATCTTATTCAGCATTCAAAGGCCAAACATATTGAAATTAGATTTCATTTCATTAGAGATTATGTTCAAAAAGGTGTCTTTGATATGCAATTTGTGCAAACAGACTTCCAATGGGCTAATATTTTTACAAAAACTTTAGACGAAACTCGTTTTAATTTCATAAAAGAGAATTTGGGAATTATTCCCTTGCATGAATAAATTCTTTCGTCTGTTAAATTTTTCAGTCTGAGTTTTGGTTTCGTCTGCATATATTTCATCTGTATTATTTCGTGTTAAGACGAAATATTGCGTCTGATTAAAAGTTAAATTAGTCTGTCTGACTCTTCAATAGACGCAACGTTATATTATCTACTAATATTTTAATTAAGTGTGCAGGATGTAGCATTTAATACAACATTTAATGTGTTTGACATTTATGGCAAAAATTCTTAAGAAAACAAGACACATGTAGGATTCACAAAGTCAAATTAATCTTTAGATAGGAAATGATGAGAAACGTTAAATCAGGGATGATTACTTTTCTTTCGTCTACTCTTTAACCTAAAAACTGTTTCATCTTCATATATATATTCAAGAAACTGCCAACTTCTCTTATCACTTTCTACTCTCAACAAATCTTAACTGCTTAACAAATATTCTCATACTCTCTACATTCTCTTATTTTTCAAATCCAAAAATGGCTGCCAAGAACATGAAGACTGCTAAGAACACACAAATTGTCTGTGATGAAGAAATGTTCCTTCCATGCAAATGGGTACAAAGAGAAACTCTTAAGGATCTCTCTAAGAATATCCTTGAGTTGCTTGAAGTCGCTAGTTGGATGGACTTCGCTGAATGGCAAGGAGCATGGCTGATGGAGCCTTATGCAGAGTTCTGGAGTGAGGCTCAGGATGTAAACGACACTATCTGTGGGTTCGTATCAGAAAAGGAGTTTTTGATAGACACAAATGTCATAGCTACTGGTGGAAGATGCAAAGTAGAAGGAATTCTCTTCCATTCCAACTAGAATGCACATATAGATGAAGGAACAATAGACAGAGCTTTGTATGGAAGGGCTTGTGTCTCTAAAGATAGCAAGTTTCTAAGAGCTGGAAATTTGCTTTCTGAGTGCATAATCTTTTCTTCAACGTCTTCACCCCTAGGACTGGGTCTAAGGACAATGTGAGCAACAGGTACATATTCTCTCTCTATCATTTAATGAAGAAGGAAAAGATAAGCCGTCCTCATATTATTTTGGATCACTGGCTGAGCGCTTTAAGAAGTAGAAATCTGAAAAGAAAGTCAAGTGTTCCATATCCGGCTCTCTTCACCAATATCATTATTAACCTAGGATTCAAGGTTAACAATGAGAAATGGTATCTTGGTGGCCAAGAAGTCAAACATAGCACCTTTTCCAGAATGCGTATGCCATCAGAATCTATGAAGAGTACATCTGAACAACATTCCTCACCCTCCAAACAAACCAAAAGAATAAAAATCTCTGTCAAAAAAGCCCAAACAAAACAACCAACTCCATCCTCTCCAAAAAGAAAACCTCACTTGTCCATCAAACTCACCAAATCATCCCAAACCCAAAACCAAACAGGAGACCACGTAAATGAATCACTCACTGATCATTTTCCAGAACAACAACTTGCACCAAAGAAAATTCGTTTTGTTATCATTAACCCAAATCAATCAAATAAAGAGGAAACCAAGAAGAAGAAGAAATTAGACGCATACCTTGAACGAAAAGTAAAGAGGAAGGCTGATAAATCTGAGTCTACAAGAAAGAAAGTTGAAGCAGACGATGTCGTCATGACAGACGCAACTGAAGTTGCTCAACCTTTTGTTGAACCAAAAAATGTACCATCTGCAACAGTACCTGAACCCAAACAGACTAAGCCAGAAACAGATAAATCTGCTCAAATTTTAAGGGATAATGAACTGTTGTCAGGGCAACTATCCACCATGCTAGATGACAATCTACACTCATCTATGCCTTTGGATATTGCTGAAGAAAGAATGGAGAACATACTAGAAACTGAAGTTGAACCCATTGTGGTACCTTTTGAGTCTGCTTCAACAATGCTTCAACAGACGGAAGATGTTGTGTAACACCCTCAAAAATTAATTTTCATAAATAATTACGTAGTTAAAACATTTACTAAAAATTCTATAAAAATCTGCATATAAACTGTTTACTGTTATAATTTGATTAGACAAAAAACGTAATTCAAAAATAATTTATCATTGGGTAGCAATATTATTACGTAATTTAAAAAAAAATTATGATTACATTTCTAAATAAAAATATAATAGAAAAATAAATTTGTTGTTTGACATTTTTATTAATATTTGATGTTTCAAATATTATTTTATATTTCGAATTACTGAAAATTTATTGTTTTAATTATATTATTATTAAGAAATTTTATTTTATATTTGATTTGAGAAATATTTTAAGTTTTAATATAAAAAATAAATAAATAAATAAATTTAGAATAGCCTATACAAGACTCGAACTTGCAACCTTCATGTCATTAACTACCACTTCAACCAACTAAACTACTACATTTGTTTGAAACTTTTATAAAATATAAGATATATATTAAGTACTAGTTTATTGTTTAAAAAATTTTAAAATTAAAATGTCACATGCAGGACTCGAACCTACAATCTTCAGGTTAGTAGCAGAATACTTTAACCAATTGAGCTAATAGGCCTATCTAATCTTTTTATAAAAATATAATGTATATAATGAGTACGAGAGAAAATGTGAACCAGAAAAATTGTGAAAATTATGACAAGTGCAATATGTAAGGAGTGATGGAAGGATGCACTAAATTAGTGGTATTAGCACCAATCTGATTAGTGGTGCACTAAAAAGAAAAAGAATTCTAATTAAATTTTTATGGTAAAACCACTAAGTATATTAAATTTTACCACTAATAATATTTTAAATTTTATTTCATCTATAAATAGAAACCATTTGAGAACACTTCAGCCATGAATTCATTTGCACCAAAACACCAAAATCTTAGTTTTTCCAATTTTCCCAAAACCATAAGCTTATTTTGCTAAAATTCCAAATTTTTCTAAATTCACCAAAAACCTATTTCATTTAACTTTGAGAGTAGAATCAACTTTAAAGAATTGTAAATAAAGAATTGTAAGAGAAGTTGCAATTTACTTAAATTTTCAAATATAAAAATAAAAAAAAATATATATATATAACTAAAAATGAAGTGAGCATGACTTGAACCCAAGACCTTAATATTTCCAGTCATGTCTTAACCAACTGAGCTAGTCCAGATTTCGTTTATAATACCGCATATTTATATCTTTATATTTAAATATTTCCGCTTTCATTTGTTTATATTTCATATGATAATTTGTGATTTTAAAATTATGAGATCTAACTAGGAGGCTCTGCCACCTTTACTGATTTCATAATTTTAAGTTATTTATATAATATTTAATTTTATGAAATGATAATTTGAGATCTTAAAATTATGAGATCTAACTAGGAGGCTCTGCCACCTTTACTGATTTCATAACTTTAAGTTATTTATATAATACTTAATCTTATGGAGATTTTTAACAATTTTAAAGAGTAATTGGAAAATTTGATTTGAATGTGAATGACTTTGGATGTATATTTGTATAATGACTTGGATTGTGTATGTTTAGCTTTTCTTTGAATTTGGTTGATGATTGAGACTGTGATTAATTACCTATGCTATGCACGTTGAAGACTGTGATGAAAACTATGACTATTATACTATAAATTATTAATCCATAACATAAAATATAATGATGGAGTGGACTTGTAATATCAATAAGATTGGTCTTTTTTTAAATGAGATTTTTAGAAAGGAGATAAGTTTTCATTCATTCATGCATGCCTCAAAAGAGGTGGCCTCGGTTAGAGGTGCAGATAATAACTTAATCCGTGCGTCTAGGTGGGATGCCAGACTTGAGGGATTTTTATAGTGAGAATTCATTTAATTCATGATGATCACATGATTGTTTATGAGATTCTGTGCACCACTATGAAATCCCAATTGGTCGGTAAGTTTTACGATGATGATGTCGTATTATCTGAGATGGTACCATATTGCATATTTTTGGAGTTGAGGTTGGAGCATGCATCATATAGAAATTTCATTTAAGTCATAATTCATTCTTTATTTATTTGATTATGATATGTATTATATTGATAATTTTATATGATATGTATTTTTATTAAGATTTTTGGAACTTACCCTTGCGTGTTTGTGTCTGTGGTTTGACACCTGTGATGATCCTAAATTTTAATTGGGGGAGCAGATTAACAGGATAAATCTATTGGAGATGTGAACGAAGGATAAACAAATATGAGGATTTTTGTGAATAATGTGTATATTATAATTATCACAATATTACGTACTATGTGACTTTTTGTAAATAACTTTTGATGTATGATTACGATGTGATCTATGTGATGTGTTTTATTTTGGTGACATTTTTGTTAGCAAGGGAAATTATTTTAAAATTTTATTTAAAGAAATCTAAATGAAGGGAAACATTTTCAAATAATAATAATAAATAGATAAAAAGGAAAATATTTTAGCAAAGAAATATAGCGGGGCGTTACATGTTGTGTCTACTGAACCTGCTCATTCTCAGATGGAATCATCCGCGTCTGAAGATATCAAATCAATACAAATGGATGAAGTCCATTGTGGTGTACAGTCTGCATCTATTGATGCATCATCTGATGTGCCATCAGTAACAGCTTACACTCGAACAGAGTCGTTGCTGTATTTCAAAATTGTTATGCCTTCACCACCAAGAAAGATGGATTATTCCTTCCTTGATGAACTATACATGAAGAAATTCTCTTCAACAGAGCATATAGAAGAAGAACCAATCAGGCCTGATTGGATTCTCAATGATCGATTTCCACAACCTTCCACTTCTTCCTCATCTAACAATGTTCATGAAAAATGTCAATCAGCTTTCTTTGAGACTGCTGATCCTTATGTTTATAGAGGAAAATGAGGATTCTCTAAGAAAAGGACTCCAAACCCTTTTCTCTTTTATTATCCTCTCAAGCCAGCTCAGCTTAATACTGAAGTAATATATTCTGTAAAACAACAAAGAGATTGGCTAAGAATCTTGATTGGGATGGATTGATAAAGACCAACATCAAAGGTCTGGAAGGAGCTTGCGCATACAAGGATTATCTTGAAGACTCTCTAATTGAAGGTCCTGCTCTTGGATATGAGCCCTTCATTAGAAAAAGAGAAGCTCGACCATGGGAACCTCAGAAGAAGTGTGGTTCAACCATCTACTTTCATTCACTGTTTGATCCAAGCAAATGGAGTCCCTCGGTACCAAACTGCTGCAAATGGTGGTCATTAGATGCTATTGATGGACATGACCCCATTACCTTTTCAATTCCCATAAACAAGACTGAATATCTAGGACTGGGATATTAACTCGGAATCACTTTTCCCTGGACAAGACCGCATTGTTCAAGAATTTCCATTACTCAGGAGCTAATTCTTAAAGATCTTGAGTCCCCTGAACATCTTCCATATGCCTTTCCAATTGATCATGATCATACATTTCACAACATGGCAACTGCATATCGTAAAGAAGGAAAAGCTCAAGCTAGCTCTCTGAATCATATCAGACGCAACACTATGAAAGAACAAAGGCCTCTGCCTCAATTTCTTGGCACTCAATTCTCGTTTATCTCTTCTATGTCAACTAAGTTCTTCATTCAACTGGACAAACATCGTCCCTGCAGAATCAAGTTCTTAGCCAAGGGCAAAGAAAAGAAAGTATATTCAGAATCCAAGAAATTCCAATGGGCACGCCATATACCAAAGTTGTTGTCTCAATCAGAATATGATCATCTTCTTTAGTATGGTCCTTTTGATAGTAGGACCTTTGCCAAGATTTATGCTCATAAAGTCGCATTGGCTAATTCTTCTGGCAAGAAGCTTGGAATACAAGACGCTGTTGTTTGTGGAAGCGTCTACCCTGGAGATGGGTTCGCATACGGGTATGGTGAATCTCTTCAAAATCTTCAGATCTCTCTAATCCAGCGAGAATTTAGTTGGAGATGGAATGAACCTCAGGCTATTACTGTAATTCTCCCATTTTTAACTATTCACTTTTTGGAGGGTGAAGTTCCTATTGTTGAGGCCTACAATTCTCTCAAGCAAAAATGCTCTACTCTTGAACAAGAAAATTTAGAATATAAGTCCACCTAGAATATTCTTATAAGCAGAATTGAATCTTTAAAAGAATTGATGAAGACACTCCTTGCTCAACGGAATCCAAGCGCATCGTCCTTATCTGGAACTAAATGATTCATATCATTTTGATGTTTTGATGATTGCAGCCCAAGGGAGAGAAGAAGAAGAAAACTAGATGATGAAAAAGGAGGGGAATCAAACGAAGAAGAAGAAAAGAAAAGAAAAAGATTTTGCCCAGGGGGAGTCAAAAAAGAAACATAAGAAGAAAATGTTATCAGTCTGAGGGGGAGCCAGACGAAGGAGGAGAAGCTAAAAGAAAAGAACAAGATCAAGCTTAGGAGGAGCTATTTTATGTTCTTAATTTTTTTTCTGTATTCTAGAGCATGTGGCTCTACATTATTTTTCTTTCTTACTCTAATTGTACAAAATTACATCTCTCCGATGTAATAATTCTATATGAAAGAAGAATGACTATGAACATCATCTCGATGTATATTTCTTTTGCTCTGATATATTATGTGTTTTTGAACTAACATATTTCATGCAGATTTTGATATGATATCTACACAATTTATCATGAATGATCTTATCGTCTGAAGAACTCAAGCTCAAGCTGATTCAAGGACTAATGTTAACATCTACAGTCTAACGGTTACTTCACAAGAACTACTTGGCGAGTTCAACTTGGTGAACTACTCTAATCAAGACTATATTCATATACTTGCTCAAGCTCTCTACATCCAAGTTTGTTTGTCACAAACTTAGAATAGAATTCACATTGTAAAATCTCTCTCTACGTAGAGGATATTTTCTATTTGGTCTTAATTGTAAGCCACTGTTGTGGTAATCTATAGCCTAAGGAGGCTAATTGTTTAAAGAATACCTTGAGTTTAGCCTAAGAAGGCTGAGGTCCAAAGAATACTTATTTTAACCTGAGGAGGCTAAGTGTTGAAAGAATACCTTAGTTAGCCTGTGGAGGTTGTGTTCAAAGAATACCTGGGTTTAGCCTACGGAGTCTAGGGTCAAAGAATACATGGGTTTAGCCTGCGGAGGCTGGGGTCAAAGAATAACACTTTAGCCTAAGAAGGCTGTGTTCAAAGAATATCCGTATTTTAGCCAAGAGTGGTTGGGTTCAAAGAATACTCTTAGTGGAACCTTTGCTGGGTAACTAAACGTAGTCTTGAATAGACGAACCAGTATAAAAATATCATTGCTTTGATTATTTTATCTACTTACTAACCGGGGATAATAATTTAAACTGTATTCTTACTTAAAACCAATCTTTGAAGTATAAGTATAAGTTTGCGTCTGATTTAAACTTTTTAATACAGACGCAAAACGCATCGTCAGAAAAATTTTTAATTGAAAAACACAATTCAACCCCCTTCTTGTGTATTTGTATTTTACAGTCGTTCTTTCTAATAATTATTTGAAAAAATAATTAAATTATTATAAGAAGTATAATATTTTTTTTAAAAAATATTTTTATATTTTAAATTTCTTTAAATCATAAAAGGTCTTATTTCTATTATTTATTGTTTAATTAGAATACCAAAATTACATAAAATTACACTTGAGAAGAAATTAAACACTTGTCCGATTGAAAAATAAGTTAGATCTTGTACTTGAGGGGTCTTAGAATTAAAATTTATTATTATTATTAAAACTTTATTACTATTATTATATATATATAATATAATAATAACAATTATTTCTATTATTATTATTAATAATAAATAATAATTATCATATATAATAATAATTATTATTGTATATATAATATATAATTATTATATATACATAATATATAATAATATATATATATATATATATATATATATATATATATTACATATAAAAGTAAGTAAAAAAAATTTGGGGGGAGAGGGGCGACCCTTTTTTTCGTAACGTAGCGTTGTCTCTGAGTAAGACAAATAAAAAAATAAACAATACAAGATGTTTATACCGTTCATCTTATAATCAAAATTACATTTAATTTCTTAGAAATAATTAAAATTTTAATAACAATGAATATTACAAGTATTATTTGAACCAGAGCCACTTCTAACTAATCCAAGTATTATTTGGACACAACCTTTTCAAGTTAACATCTCCAAATATTCTTTGAATGTGACCTCTTTAGACTAATAACATCAAGTATTCTTTAATCTCAACCTCTTTATGTTAACACTACACTAAAGGTAAATAATTACAACAAAGGGTTTGTTTAACTAAAATATCATCTATGTAGAGGTATATATAATGAAGAATGAAAGACTTTTACAAGAGAGATTTGAAAACTTTAAAAGTTTTATGTTTTTTAAAGTAATCTTCAACTTCAAATCTTCAATCTTCAGCCTTTATATAAATGGAGAGCTTGAAGTAGTTGTTAGACTCAGTAACATCAACTTCTTCAATCTTTGGAAATGTGCCAAACATTTTCATGCATTTAATGCATCTTCATGAGCTGTCAACATCAGAGTAGCAATAGTTTTAAAAAAAATGAGGATTAGGTACTGAAAAGAGTGTTCTCCTTTCTGGACCAGATCTTTGTATTTGAAATTTCCTCTTTTGTTTTGATTTGGTTCAACTTTTCATAAAGATACTTGATTTTTTTGTACTTGTTTTGAACAATAAGCTTTCTAATTAGACTCTTAGACTTTACATTTATGTTGGTTAGAGTGTGCTAGAGTATAAATGTCTTAAAGAAATAATACTCATATGGTTTTTGAAGCTTCGTCCATTAACTCATTAGTCTAGAGAGCCTTTGTCTGATTTCATCATTCATCTGCTAACTCATGAATCATCTGCTAAGACTTAATTCATCTACTAGCTTCATTCGTCTTACAGATGAAAATTTTATCTTAATAATATATAATTATCAAAATTAGGGAATATAATTTATCTTTAAAAAAATTTGACTTAACAATCTTCTCATTTTTTATAATTACAGACCGTTCCAATAAAAGTTTGCCTAAGTTTTACTTGTCTAACACTTCTCATTTTTAAGGGTAGGGGCAAAATTATCATTTGCCACCCACTTTGTCAAATTGGGCCAGAGGTACCTCATGTATAAGATGTCAAAACATTAGTTTAGGCGTAATTGAAAGTAATTAGTGAGAAACAATGTCCTAATACCCTTATCTTTAATGTAAGAGTAAAATGGTCACTTTGCCACTTACTATATAAAAATAGGTCAAATGTGTCCAATGAATTCACATATGATGTTAAACATTAGTTTAGACATAACCGAGTGTGATTAGTGAAAACAGTGTCATTAGTTTAGAAAAACTAACTCATTAATGATATTGTTATAAGTAGTGTAGAACCATTATTTTAATTATATAACTAAATTAAACTCACAAATTAAAAATTAATAGAAGAACTAGTGAAAATTATTTTTAAAATATAAATCACAGTATAACAAATTTTTATAGATTCAGAAAAACTTGAATTGCAAAATTTTGACTCCCGAAGACAAAATGAGTCTCACATACTTGCAAGTGGGTCCACTAAGAGTCAAAATTGGATTTCAAGTCACTCTCCCCCCTTTTGGCCATTCTCTCTCCCCCTCATTTGGCAGTGACATTTAAAAATTTCATTTTCTCCTCTTTCTCTCTACTTTCTTCTTCCTTTACCACCCATTCTCTTCTTCCTCTCCTCTCCTCTTCCCTTCCAAACATGTCACATCGCTCTACCACTAGACCACCACCAGGTTTGGACGGTGCTGCTCTTGGTTAGGAGAACTGGCCACACCCTCATTTGCATGGTTAGGAAATTAATCTTCAAAGTATTGGGGGGGAGGGAGGGTTCTTTTTATCAAAAGTGGATTCTTTTATTCATTTTTGTGTTGCATCTTCTTCTTCTACTCAATTTCTTTGCTAAATCTTGAAAATGAATGTGGTGGCTATAACTCTTGGATTGAACTTCATTTTAAACGACCAAGATGAAAACTTGTTGGCTAAAACACCAAGTAAGAATACCATGGATGAATAAAATTTCAAAACCACAGACTTGTGACCTTTGCTCATTGGTGCAAAACTGTGGAGATGGACTTGAGACATGTTGGACCTGGACATGAATGGAGTAAAGTAATGGACTTTAGCCTAGAGTAATGAACTTTAAGACCAAATATGAACACACTAAGAATAAGACTTAAGAAAAGCTAAAAAAGGCCAAACCAAGACTTGAGTGGAAATGTGATTACATTGATATATTATGTTGTAAGTTAGTGTTTGTGTAAGAATCATGTGATAAATGTGTTTTGGAGTGTATTTGTGGATGATTTCATTATTGCTTTTCTTGCTTTGATTTCTAGACTTTTAAGAAGTTATTAAGTAGTTTTAAATGTCTCAAATGATGGCTAAAAGAATGTCTACACATTGGGGTTTGGTTTCATGCAATTTGGGGTGAAATGAGAATGTTATGATATTTTTTGTGTAAGCTAAGAGTTGTATGGGAAATGGTGCTATGTTTTTGTGCAATATAGACACTTTGTTTTCGGTCATTATTTTGAGTTATGGAAGTATGTTTTGAGAGAATTTTGAGTATATAATGATGAAAATTGGTTTCAAGTAAAATGGACTCAAATTGTCAAAGTTATAACACATGCATCACTAGTAATTAATGTGTCTTAGAATCGATTTCACTGTTGTAACTTCCATAACAAAGTCACACTTGTTCAAAAGCTATAAAATTGTGATTATTTTTTAAAATATAGTCCAAGAGACATGTGAACATTAGAAATTGACTTAATGCAATTTGATGATGAAATGGAAATGTTTTGATGATTTTTGTGCAAACTAGAAATTATATGTGAAAATGATGCTCTATTTTTGTACAATCTGTGTCCACTTTGATTCTAGTCATTATTTTGAGTTATAAAAGCATTTTTTAAGATCAGTTTGAAAGTATAAATGATGATAATTGGTTTTAAGTAAAATGGACTCAAACTGACAAAGTTATAACACTTGTATCACTAGTAATCAATGTCTCTTAGAACCGATTTTGCGGCTGTAACTTCCATAGAAAAAATGTACTTGTTCACAAGATATAAAACTGTGATTAATGTTTGAAATAGTCCAAGAGATGCTTGAACATTACAAATTAGTTTCATGCAACTTGGTGTTGAAATGAAAATGTTATGATGGTTTTGGGCAAGCTAGAAATGTTGTTGAAAGAAAACTTTGATTTTGTGTAATATATAATTTTTAGTTTCCATGCATATTTTGATGGATGGAAGCATGATTTGAGAGTGTTAAGAGTTTAGAAATAATAGGAGTTAGTTTCAAGTGAAATAATTTTTT
Organism: Hylodesmum podocarpum; assembly: GCA_026586105.1. Taxonomy (NCBI): domain Eukaryota; kingdom Viridiplantae; phylum Streptophyta; class Magnoliopsida; order Fabales; family Fabaceae; genus Hylodesmum; species Hylodesmum podocarpum. Next base: position 1,546,796 of record JALJEV010001341.1, read on the forward strand.
TAAAAAATCATGTTATGATACTTGTGTCACGACCAATTGGTCATTTTCCATGAATTCCAGTCTTCTTACTTAATTGAATATAATTCTCATAATTTTTGTGTACTTATTTCGATTTTGTATATTTATTATAACTTCTGTATACTTGCTATGAATCTTGTATATTTGTTATAAACTCCGTTTACTAGATGTGTGTCAATAAACTTGTTGTAATACCAACCACTTTCTATCATTTCCTCTGATTGCTCTGCTTGACATTTGGAAATGATAGACATGGTTACCCAATAACCGATGTTGGTAAAAATGACATAAAAGTTGTGAAGAGTATTTAGTAATACTCCACCAGTGTTAGAACGTTGAAAGATGATGATTTGTTGAGTAATTATCTTCAAGTTATTACAATTACAACGTCGATTCCCGAATCTACCGTAATGTTGTTTATCTAATCAACGATCATAAATGTAAAGAAACAAAAACAAATCACATAACTTCTAGACTACGGTTATGGTAGAGAGGAGAGACAAATTTAATTATAAAAGACAATAAGTATGCTTATAAAAACCGTGATTGTGTTATGATGACTTTTTAATGTATGATGCACAAGTTTTGGTAATATGCACATTTTGCTAAACACGTGGATACGTGGGCCTGAGCTCTGTATGCAATTAAGAAACGACATGGATATCAAACATAAATAGTGAATATTTTGATTAATGGAAATTTTTAATTTTTTGTGTTGTTGATAAATTGTGATGTGATTGATTATAAATGAAAAATTTTGAATGAGAGAAAATGTGGAAGTTCCATGGGGGATATTGTATTGGATGTTTACTCGAGGACATGACGATACTCTAAAGGGTCTGTTGCTCGTGAGACATTCTACGGCGGGGTATTTTATTATATGTGATATCTTAGGTGTCAAGATATAAGCCCTCAAACCCTTGTCGGTAACAAGAAAGAAAGTCTGCACACAGAACAATGATGATGATAAACCCACTTGGTGAGGTGTGATGGTGAGTTAAACCCTAGCTTGATTTAAAAAGGGGGTGACATTACATAGGTACACGATGGAATGTGGAAATGCGCTTCGTTGCACTTGGAAGAAAGGTTTGTTGAGTTTTGATCCTTTGAGTGTGGAGGATTCATGTAACCAGCTCGGCAGAACTCCGTATTGGCTGAACTGATGGAACAACATCGGTCTTGTACCAACTGGATTGTTGTGGCTACAGACGTCACCCAACAGTATGAAGTGTAAAAACCTCATGATAGAGATTTAAGGCATAGGCCCAGATGAACCTTGAGTGATTGATTTGAAGTTGGGTGTTGAGTGATGAAGGGCTATTAGAGCAACACTTGTTTGTCAGGCTTTAGACCTGATATTTACATTCACCTTTTTTGGTAGAAACTCGTTTAATACTCATTACCAAATGATAAGCACTGATCAAGCTGATGGAACCACTTGTGAGACTCGTGATCATCTCAGAGGTGGGTCACTGGACCCATGACGATTTTTTTGAAGAGGATACCTTCCATGAAGTTGTATGCTTCTTATTGAGGCTAGTTGCCTTAGGCGGACCACTATAGTATTTCCTGTTGACCTTACTTGTGACTTTATCTTTGCCACATGTACCTGGGTACACGTAGACCAGTACATCTCCCTTACTTGCCTCATCATATCCTCTAGGGACACTTATGGGCACGATGTGAACGATGGTTCTTTGGATACTTCCTCTCAAGCTCGTGAGATTTCACTCTCTACTTATCCCCCTTACGATCTACCGATTGGGATTAGTTTCTTATTACCTGGACGAGCTGTTTGAGGGATGGTGCCTCATCCCGTAAAGATGACTATGTAGTTCGACCACCTCTAACACATACTAAAAGCTCCAAATGTTCTGATACCCTTATTATAACAACCAGAATACGTTGTTATTGAAATACTCTGATTTTCTTTGTTTTATTATTTTTAACAAAAAAATTTATTCTCTTAAAACACTATTTAAATTTAATTGAATAAATTTCATGATAAAAATCATGTTTCTTTTTAAAAAAATGTTACCATATATTTTTTCCTTGAAAATGAACATTATCAAACATATTCTAAATTAATATGTCATCACATTTGTTAAGTCAAACTGACTTAGCATCTTAATTTTGATAATTACAAGACAGACAGATGTAATAACAGATAAACAGAAAACGCAACAGACGAAGGGTTCAAGTCACCATACTTCAAAGCAACCTCATCAGATGAAGAACCTTCAAAGATCAAGATTGAGAGCTCTCCTCAACTTCAAGTCACACGCTCAAGGATGAAGATATGAAGATTGAAGTTGAAGACGAAGAAAGAAGACAGACGAGTGAATTCAACACATAACTCTTATATCTGTTCATTCGTCTATCAGTTTAATGAAGTTTAGAAGTTGAGTAACACATGCCTTCATTTCAAATCAAGTCGTTACTCAGAAGCTTCTAAAGGTGGAAAGAGATTTCAAAATAATCCTTTGCAACACGAAAAGTAGTTGCATGTTTCTGTGAAATCTCTGAGTAAATCAATCAAAGTCCGATCTCACACTAACATCAGTTGACTTTGCATTAAATGTTCTGATTGCTCACTCTACCAGATGTGTAAGTATCCAAGGCAAAGGACAAACGTTCAAATCTACAACCTAACGGATACTTCACTGAGACGTCTATAAAAGGACTTCATCACAACAAGTTGAACTTGGCGACCTACACTGCAAAGATTATATTCAATCTCGCTCAAAGCTCTCAAGATAAAAGTTCGCTCGCCCTGAACTTAGAATAGATCTCATTGTAAAATCTCTCTCTGCGTAGAGGATAAATTCTTTATGCTTAATTGTTGTAAACCACTGTTGTGGTAATCTGTCGCCTGAGGAGGCTAATTGTTTAAAGAATACCTTGTGTTTAGCCTGAGAAGGTTGAGGTTCAAAGAATACATGTTTTAGCCTGAGGAGGCTAAGTTTTGAAAGAATACCTAGTTTAGTCTGTGGAGGTTGTGTTCAAAGAATACCTGGGTTTAGCCTGTGGAGGATGGGGTCAAAGAATACCAGTTTAGCTTGAGAAGCCTGTGTTAAAAGAATATCTCTATTTTAGCCAGAAGTGACTGGGTTCAAAGAATACTCTTAGTGGAACCTCAGCAAGTTACTGAGTAACAAGACGTAGTCTTGCATAGACGAACCTATATAAAAATATTATTGCTTTGATTATTTTTATCTGTTTACTAACTAAGGATAATAAGTTAAACGAATTAATTCATTAGAAGTAATCTTTAAAAGAGAAACTCTTTTTGCGTTTGATCAAACCGTTTATAACAGATGCAAGCTGCATCGTCTAAAACAGTTTTAATTAATAAAAACAATTCAACCCCCGTTCTTGTATATTTGTATTTTACAACCACTAAATTAAAAATTTATCGAGATGCTCATAAAAATACTCAATATCCTTCACAAACAAATAATTTACAAATAACCATCAAATCTTCAAATAAAAACTATCTTTAAGTAATCTATTCTCTGCATAAAGTCTAACATGTCAATCTGCTCCCTCGAATAAATTTAGGATCATCACAAGCGTCAAACCACAAACAAAAACAGGAAGTTCCAAATATTAAAGCTCCAGAAAAATATGGATAATAGTTCTCAAGGAAATACATACAACAATATAATTAAATGACTGAATGGAGACTAAATGAGAATTACCTATATGATGGATGTTCCAACCTCAACTTCAAAAATATGCAATATGGTACAATCTCAGATAATTACGACATCATCATCGTACAACTTATCAACCAGCCAAGGTCTCCCTGTGTCACATAGAATATCATAAACAACATATGATCCCCATGAGTAAAATGATTTATCACTGTCTTAAAGACCCCTCAATACAAAACATCACACTTAGATACACAGATTAAGTTTACTATCCGTACCCTCTACTGAGGCCCACCTCTATTCGAGGCTCTGCAAGTATGCCATGATCTTACCTCCATACTATTCATGTGTTTAAAATCCATGAAACACACAACCTTGTTAATAGAGGTACTCAACCTTAGAGGTACAAAACTTTTCTCTCAGGGATACACATCCTCAAACAAAATTTTATTATTAATCACAAATCATAGTGCCACAGATCCAATTCACCATCCAAGGTCATGACAAATATCCTCACTACAATGCCACAACATAAAAGTTACCAATGATTAAGTAACTTGGGCCCCCAAGCTGAATTCCAAGAAGATAGACCTTCCTTTGACGAGCCCATGAAATCCTTACAGGTAGGATTCACGTTGACTCGGACAGTGAAGGTTGGTTGTAGCACCAAAAACGAAGTAAAGGTTGAGATAGAAGGCATACTGCAAGCAGATGTTGACCTATTTTCTTAGAGCCTAGCAGATATGTTTGGGATTGACCTAGACTATATTTGCCAAAAGTTGGCCATCTTACCTAGGCCAAGCCGATAACACAGAAGAAGCGTAAACTCGGAGAATAACGGAGAACAGCTGTCGAGCATGAGGTACACAAACTTAAGAAAGTCAGGTTTATCAAGGAGGGCGTTTACACAACTTAGCTGGTAAATGTGGTAATGGTTAGGAAGGCCAACAAAAAATGGAGGATGTGTACCAACTATACAAACCTCAACAAGGCGTGCCCTAAGGATACATACCCTCTGTCGAGCATCGATCGCCTTACGGATAGCACGACCAGATGCGAGCTCTTAAGCTTTCTTGATGCTTATTCGGAGATACTACCAGATACAGATGTACCCCGTAAACGAGGAGAAAACCGCCTTCATGATAGATGGGTCTAATTTCTACTACAAAGTTATGTCGTTCGACTTAAAAATGTGGGGGACACCTACCATAGCCTTATGAAAAAATCTTCGAAGGATTGAAGGGTAACATCATGGAAGTCTATGTAGATAATATGTTAGTCAAGTCTACTTTCGCCGAGGATCACTCAAAACACCTTGGAATGGTTTTTGCTGAGACACACAGGCATAACTTTCATCTTTACCCCGGGAAGTGCATCTTTGGGGTCGGAGAAGGAAAATTTCTAGGCTTCACTATAACTCAACGTGGCATTAAGGCCAACCCCAACTAATGTGAAGCTATCCTCAGCATGAGAAGCCCAAGAATCCTCAAACAACTACAACGATTGAACGAAAGATTGACGGCCCTATCACGATTCCTGCCCAAGCTCACAGAAAAATCTAGACATCTTTTTAAGCTGTTAAAAGGCTCAAGCAACTTGAAATGGGATGCGAAGTGTGAAGATGCATTCTTGAGTCTTAAAGAAAACATCTCAGCACTGCCGATCTTGGCAAGCCTAATGTCCTAAGCAATCCTCGACCTATACTTTTCAGTTACACATTCTACCATCAGCTTGGTTTTCGTACAAGAAAAGGCAAAGAAACAAATGCTTGTGTACTTTGTGAGCATGACCCTACAATCACTAGAGGAAAGATACCAAACCATCGAGAAACTGGCCCTTGACTTAGTCTTTTCGGCTCGACGATTGAGACATTACTTCTGAAGCTACAACATATCGGTGCCAACCGACTACCCACTTTGACAAGTGTTGTAGAAGCTAGAGCTCCCTGGGAGGATGACCGCATGGTTAGTGGAATTATCGAAATTCAGACTCACCTTTGAAAACCAAGGACCTATGAAGGCTCAATTTCTCGTCGACTTCCTAACGGAACTACCCAAGCTTAACGAATAACACGAGCAATGGGCGTTGAGTGTAGATGGATCCTCCAATAAGAAAGGCAGTGGGGCAGGAGTGATCTTGGAGGGACTGAACGGTCTTATATTGGAACAAGTAATCTGTTTTGAATTCCCCACTCACAACAATCAAGTCGAGTATAAGGCCCTTACAACCAATTTGCGTCTAATGAAAGAAATGGGGGTGAAGAGTTTGTGATGCTTAAGCGATTCCCAGTTGGTGACCGGACAAGTGAAGGGCGAGTAACAGGTAAAGGAATCTTTGTTATAGAAGTACCTCCTCGTTGCAAAGAGTTTGATAACTGACCTCCGACAATTTGAAATGATGCATATATATATATATATATATATATATATATATATATATATATATATATATATATATATATGTATGTATATGTATATATATGGGGTGGGGGGCACTGACCCCATTGATTGAATATAGCTCTGCCTTTGGTGTCCGTCCCTGGTCACATCAGCATACCTTGAATTGACATCTTAACGTATCAACTCGGCAAGGGGTGACGTGCATGGAAGAACAAACCACCACCACCTCCATCTATAAATATACCATAAGGAGTCTCTCTAAGCCTAATGCTATTTTATTTCTCACTACTCTCTCATATAAAACATTTCTCTAACTTAAACTTTAGAGTGTTTTTTGTAGGGACACTCTCATCCTCTCCTAGACCGATCTCTAGATCGTCAAAGAACCTACCCAACTCAAATTGACGAACCTACCCAACTCAAATATCAACCTGAAAAAATATAGCTAGACCCATCAATAGAAGAAAGTTCTTCCCAATAAGATCACCTAATATACATGCATAATTAATTAAGAAATCTGTAGTCACCTAATATACATGCGTAATTAATCAAGAAATCTGTAGTTGAGTCTTTTTTTTAGTGATTCCAATTCTGAAATAGAGTAGGTTAAACAAATGAAAAATACTAACAAAACATAAAAAAAAACCGGACAATTACCCTCTTGAATGTTGAAGATTTTTTTTTTTTTTTTTTTTGTAAGATATATGATATCACAAAAATTGCCAAATTTTAATATCCAAATCATGTAACTATATCCGAAAAGAAAAATTGTTTGAATCTCAAATAAAAATAGGATAAAGTAACTTCATCATAGATAATTGATCTAATTTTTTAAAATAGTAAAACAATTAATTACATTTATTTATTATATCAATTATCTTAAATTATGTAACCACGTAAAAAAAATAACTGTCTAATTTATCCTAATCAAAGATGAAGATCTAATTTTCTTATGTATTTTAAAATGATTAGTTATATTTATTTATTGCACCAATTATCTTTGTTTAACCACTTTTCATATTAAATAAGTTAGACAAATCTTAAAAAAAAAAAAAACACAAAAAAGTTACTTTATAAAGATTCGTAGTAAAACGTCTCTAGATATTTGATTAATTGAGAAGTTCAACAATAAACAATCTTATTGCGGTAACAGTTTATTATTACACTCTCAAGGGCTGCATTATTATTCTCTAATGGGATGAGAAAAAAGTGTATCACCTCTCCAAGTTCACAGAATGGCAAACAAGAAAACTTACAAGAAATAATACAAGCTGCTAATGATCAATCCTGGCACCAGACGCTTCCCTCAAATTTCATTAGACCCTCTTGAAACTTTGATTGCTTCACTTATATTATATTATAGATAAATAACAAAGAATGAAATATGATCGTAATGTACAATATCTTCAAATTCTGATCGCATTGGAATTATTGCTGTCCAAATTAAGAGTCCGGGCCTGTTTCTGAGAGCGCTCAAGAAAGGTTGAGAGTGAAAGAAACATAGGGGTGAGCATCAGCATCACCTGCTAGGCCAGCCATGCCAGCACCTACTTCATCCTCTGACTTCCAGTATGCACTGTACGCCAAATTTTAAAGAAACAAATTGTCAAACAAATTAAGAGGTAAAAGAAGTACGATAATCAAACACATAAATATTATCTTATGTGTATCAAAATATGAAAGGAACGCAAAACCTGATAAAGCATGATACAGGAACAGAAGTATTCGAATTGAGAATTTATGAGCAAACATAATCAGAATATGCACACATATACAAGGAATGAATCTTGACTGTTAGATCCCCGTTGGAATAGTAAAAGATTTCAAGTTGTACGACTTTATGATAGACATGTCACATGATTTTTAATGCAATTACTAAGAACTAATTTAAAGTCACATCACTTGATATTTTAATCTTAACCATTCATACCAGCATTGATCAAAATGCACTCCTTTATTACTCACCAGAATCACTCCTCCCCTGCCCCTCAGACACACATAATTGAAAAGAAACTGCCACTCTTGGTGCCATAATAAGAAAGATCAAATATCTAATTCGCAGGTAAGCTCAAGGATTTCTAATTTCTATCATCTCAATCTATTTTTTTCTCTATTTTTATTTAGTATAAGTTTTAAAATTTTAAATAACACTCTACTAGCAACAATTTCCTATGCTTTAAACTGCTGTATATTGGAAACTGCAAAGATTCCAGTACCGTATATTTCTATTTTGAATTAATATATATATATATATATATATATATATATATATATATATATATATATATGCACACACACACAAATATATATTAAGCAAAGCACAAACAAAATTTTTTGTTTACTTCCGCTCCTCTTTCATCTAGCTGTAAAGCATGTCAACATTTCAAATGAGTTTAAATTTAAATTAGTCAAGGATTCAGGATTGTGGTTAGTCATAAAGAAATGCACAGGATATGCAGTCCGGTTTAAAGAATTATACAAAAATATGTTGCACGAAACTCTCAGGTATCCTACTCGGTGACAGACTCCACAAAATAACAGAATCACACATTGATCTTACCTGTTTGTGCACACAACCTCCCACCCCCACCCCCCCCCCCACCCCCCAAATTAAAACCCCCAAAAAAAAAGAACATGGATCTTGAATCTATCTGTTGTGTGCCTCTGTAAGCCTTGGCAGTGTGTAAAATTACCAATGGCCATATATTCTAAAACAAAATTCATAGACATTAAGAAGCCACTTGCCTGCTTGTGCTATCACTCAACTCTTCAAGGATAGAACGTACTTTCTTCTCAGACTTTACAGAAGGAGCTAAAACACATGCCTGGAATACCCAATGCTTACTGATTAGTATTTCAAAATAGGAAGGCAGGGTTGATTAGCCTGAACTTGAACTTTAGTAGAGTATATTACCAAGAAAGTTGGCGGCAGACCATATCTCAGAATGCTCTCAGCAAACAAACGCACAGCAGAAAAGTGCATCCAGGAACTGAAAACCTTTGGAAAAATATGAAGTAAAAAGTAGTAAGTAAGAACCATGGCATTTCAAGATAACAAGACAAGAATAAATATTGAGTGATCAAGACAAGCAAAAATTAAAGACAATAAATGCTACTAAACTAGCACAGAGAAACTAAGGACCACTCCGTAATGCCAGTCCCAGATAGGTTAGTACAGAAACAGCATCAAGGTATAAGAAATCCAGCTTGAAAATAGTTCTTTAACTTAACATTTTTCTATAATATTGGTTTTCTACCACTAACTGTAAATTCTGTCTTATTATTATAATATTCCAGGGTGTTTCTACAAATTAAATGAAGCAATAAATAAATAAATAATACCTCTCCATAACTGGTATAACACCACTGCAACAGAGAAGACCTCAGTCTTTCCTGATCTTGAATCAATTTATCTAACTCCTGCTTTCGGTTCTCATGTGTTTCTTGACTGTATTCAAAGTCACGAATCTGAATACAGAGGCATAAAGTTCAATTAAACACCTATCATCAACTCATGAATCGATACTAACACTTGGCAGTAGGTATCTCATGCATTCCTTCATCCCACAACTTTCCATTTAAAGTAACTCATTAATTGATACTAACATTTGCCAATATTAACTAATTGATGAGAATATATGTATATTGATAAAAAATACTTACTTGGAACCCTTTTTCCCGTGCACTAGTTCTAAAATTATCCGCAACACGATTGAAGAGTGTTACAGTATAAAGAGCATATTCGTTATCCTCATACAACTTCTTAGAAGACCTGGGGACCTAAAATATTATCCTAATGAGAATCAGCATAAGGAATAAAGCAAGAAAAACAAGAACATGAACAGAATTATTCAATAGCATAAAAAAAACATTATTGGAATATTTAGATGAATTACAGGGATTTTACAACTAAGATCCATTAACAAAAAATATGGTACTTACAACATAATTTGTCAATGTTTCATAGCTTGAGAGCCAATCCTTTTGTGAATACTTGGAAACAATTGCGAGGAGTGTAGTTAAATGCTCTGAAGTTATAATGTCCTCAGGTTTAACCAAGTTGGAAAGATCACGGACTGCTAAGCTGAAATAGTCAAGTAGGTCAGCAAAGAAAAATATACTCTACTTGAAAATTATCAGTTATAACTTATAACTACTTCCACACACCTTCCAGTTTGCTTTCGGTTGATAGCATTAAGCTGACTGCGGATATTGTTGTACTCGGAAACACGAACCTGGCATGAAAGACAAAGTTTCAAGGGAAAAACAGAAAATTCAATATACAAGGTGCAAAATTTGCTGGGATGTTCTTCAATACATTATTCAGAAAAGAACAAAATTTACAATATGGGAGGGGAAACAACTTTAGTGCTGTCCGTCATAATTCATGGCTAAGGTGGATCACAATAAATTGTCATGCAACTTAAAGAACTGAAATGATGATCAGAACAAAAGTAAAATCCATAGGATAAAGTGGCCCGTGGTATTGGAGAATTGAACCAAAAAACAAAACAAAAGAACAGTCATCCTTATCTTCTTGATTAATTTAACAATGAACCATCTATATGTTCTGGGACAAACTGAGGTCCTCTGTCCTCTAACTATAAGTCACACAAAACATAAAAGGTTTATAACTGTAATAGAAGTCATCAAGGAGCACGTTGACATGAGAACAAGGATATACATCTGTGACTCTTCAAGCTAAAATAGAGAGGGGGGGTGAATCTTTTATCATTCATGTGATGCCAAGGATGGGTGATAGTTCCAATCTTATTTATTTTTCTCACATGACTTCAAAACCATCCTTTAGATTGAGTTACACTAGTAGCAAACTGTCCCCAGTTATTAGTTTAATAGTGACATCACAGAAAATATTGCCCAATCAGATATCAAGTTTGACTTTTAATTAAAGCCCAGGGGCAGCCTAAAGCACATGGATCAAAGTTGAAAAACGTTTAGCATATATTAACTTAAAACAGCATGCAATTGATGAAATTGCATGTTCCTCTGGGATTCAACCCATAAAAAATGAGGGTTTCACTTTGGGAGGAAAAGTTTGGAATCTCAATTATTGATGAGATCTAACAGATCCATATACACTGTTAGGTTGTGTGCATATATGTTCTTCATGACATCAACCATTGACTCATCAGCAGTTGAGACCCCTCTCTTTTCCTTCAAAACTGAACCGCGTTCGATTCATATGAGCCAAAATTGTTCTGCTTAGACATCAATTGTGAATTTAAGTACATAGCATCGCTTGTCCCCTCCCTCCAAGCTCAAAAATAAATAAATAAGTAAATAGAAAAAACAAATCTACACTAACTGAATTAGCAACTCCACTCCAGCTCACACAGTTACAATCTTGCAGAAGATACGCTATTAAGTATTAACTAACATGTACATGGACAGCAATCACCAAACTCCAAAAAGCCTAACTTAGCCATAAGTTGCGCACAATCAGAATAACTTGCTAATCCCATCCCACTGTAAAGGAACAATTCAGCACTATAGAATCCACAAATTGAAACAAACTATGTTACAACTATCTATCTCCTAGGAATCACTAGGGTCATGACCCTAGTGGTGAGTGCTTGGAGAGTTAGTATGCATGAGATCTTAGGTTCGATTCTCGGTATCATTATTGATATCCTGATCTAACTAACACAGAGATGCAAAACAAGAGGGTGGGAAGGAAAACAAAACCTTGAGATCATCCTCAATCTTTGAGACTTGACTATGAATACCATCGATGATCTCCTTCAAAGGCGACATTGTGGGGTACTTGGCCTCATCCCAAACGAACCTACACCGAATAGAAAAGAGAAAAATAAATAAACATGACAGATCAGAGATTGGTTTAAAGAGGGAAACGAAAAAGAGAACCTCGTCAAGTACGAATCAACGGGGACGCCATCGACGGTGAGGCCGCCGCCCTCGACACCGGAAACTCTCTCGAGCTCCTCAATCTGACGCCTGATCTTATGCGTGACTCCTTCGACGAAATTGTTGGACTAATAGAGAGGTAAATAAACGAAGATCAGAGAAAAGAGTGATTGGAGAAAGAAAAGCGAAAGAGATTAAGTAAGAGTATGACCTTGGCGAGGTCATCGCTGAGGGAGAGAAGAGCATCTAGGGTTCCGACGCGGAGGTTGGGAATGTTGAACTGCGTGCGACAAAGAAGAGAAGAAGAAGACGATAAATGAAATAATAATAATAATAATAATAATAATAATTGAAGAAAAATAATGAATAAAAAAATGATGGTTACTCTATAGAGGGGAGTGTCGAAGGAATGCTTGGAGATGCGTTCCTGCAATTGGTTCCAGAGTTGAGATGCGGAGTTGTGGACGGGAAGAGAAACGGCCCAGTACCTGTTCGCCATTGCTTGCTTGCTTGCTTGCTGTGTTGTGTTGTGATGGGATCACAATGATGAATGAATCTCACATTACAAAACAATCATTCAATACCGTATCCTCATCTTTCACTCACTTACCTTACCTTATTAAACACGCACTAATGTTATTTTTTGTTACTTCTACTTAAAAACTGTCTATTACAAGTGCTTTTTATTATTATTATTATAATAATAATAATATTATTATTATTATTATTATTATTATATCAACTTTATTACAAGTCTTGTCTTAGGAAAAAAAATAGTTTTAAGTGAGTGTTATTTTATGTTTTAATTTAATATCAATTGCTTTTTATTTGTATTTTTAATAATATTAGTTTTGTGTTATTTTTGACAAATAAAAAAGTTAATTATCTTGAGATTAATTTTATAAAATTGTTACTCTCTTTTATTTATTTATTTTTTGTGTAAAAAATGGAAATGGAATGAGTAGAATTTTCTTCATTTAATCTTTTACATTTTTTATTTTCATTATACATTTGATATGCCAAAAATTGTTATGAGATCTTCGATTTGGAAAGTTGGATTTCTCTACTGTGAATGATAAATTTTAAAAATATTTTTAAGATTTTATGTAACATTATGTTTTTAATATCGATGATGCCTTTGTTTTATTGTGATTTTATGGTTTTATGACATTTAATTGTTGTGTTTATAATGATTTATTTTTGTCTTTAGAGAGCATTTTAATCAATGTTTTTAAAGTGTGTGCTAAATCTATCATAACTAATTTGGTAGGTCTAAACGTATAAGACTTATTTAGTAGTATCACTTTGTTGAATTCACTCAAGTGACTTTTGGTTTATTAGCCCATGCAAATTTGAATTATGTAGATCCTAATTTTTACATGCATTCAATCAAATAAATGAAAGTTGCCTGAGCAAGTTGCATCCGTTTATGAATACGTGAAACGGGTAGTAACACCACAGTTTTTGCTGAATCTCCCTCTTTTTCTTATTATGTCCATTCCACTCCGACTAAATCCTGGAGATTGTTGGGATGATTGTTGTGATATTTTTAATCGACCTTATGGGAGCCCCGTCTGCTTCTGATGTTGAGGTTTCGATTTCGACCAGTGAAACTATGTTAGAATTGTGTTGAAACAATTTTTGTTTTGGGTTAATCGAACTAGGCAAACCCGGCTTATTATTGATTTGCTTGGTTAAATTTTATAACATCCTCTGCTCACCGAAATTTAAGGATTTTATGGTCTTTAATTCGTGTGTGGCGTGGTGTAGTGCAATTTTCCTGTTAAATTAATTAATTGGGTCCGTGTTAAACTAATTAATTGGGTCCGTAGAATTTAATTTATAACTTTTTCTTAAAATTATAAATTCAATTCTAGATAATTTGTTTAATTCTTTGTTTATACTGAGAAATTAATTTAATGGTTAATTTAAATAATTATAATTTAAATTATAAATATTTTAATGTTTTTTTAATTGAACTAATATCCTTTTAGAAGTTTCTATAATTACATGTTGAAGTTGAGACTTTGTCGATCTAATATATATCTTTTATTAAAAATTAAACTTAGAATTAGAATTAGATCCTTAATTTAATTTCTTATCAAATTAAAGGAATAAAATGACTTTTATGACCTTGACGACTTAAGTTGGTAGCCACTTTAAGTAAGTTAAAAGTCCTCCAACTTCTTCAAATTAATACCTTCATATTTTTTTATTCTCTTTTGCAAGACTATGCTTTCTCTCTTCATTTTGGATACAATCCCTTCCTTTTCTTTTCTTTGTGATATTGAGAGTTGGGAGGAGCTTGACTGGGAGGGTTAGAGTGCTAAGCTAAAGGAGTCGTGATCAAGAGCTTGAGTACTCATAATCATTTTCATCACTGAAAGCTTGGGGAGAGACATTTTCTTCTTTAACTGACATTTCAAGAGGTAAGAAAGGCTTCCTCTTGCTTTCAGATCCTTTAGGTATCATGGATTATGCATGCATGTCACCTTTGAGTGGGTGCATGTAGATTCATGGAGTGTTTTGATGATTTCTCGTGGTTGCTTTGGTGTTGGTTGTGATTACCATAGAGGTTTTGGTTTAAAATTGAGTTTTTGTGAAGAATATAGGGATGGAGCACTCACGTAACAAGAGAAATTTTGTTTCTCTTATAATGGAAGTGTTAAGTGTAATTGTGTAATAAAGTGTTGCTAGAAATCATGATCAATTTCAAGGTGCAAACTAGGTTTGAGAGGTCAAAGATGTTTTATGTTCTGTTTCACTTTAATGTTATGCGCCTAAACTAGTGCTCATATGTTTTTTCATGTTTGTGTATGCTAGCTTGTTGTGGATGTGTGTCTTTTTTTTCATGTCTTCGTGTTTAGTGGTGTGTAGTGAACTGCTATGTCATGTTGTTGTTATAGTTAATGTTGATTCACATGTTCTTATGACTTTGTGTGCTCAGTAATGTTTTGAGTTATCTATGTTATGTGTTATATTGGGAGGCTATGAACCTTTTTTGGTTGTGGTTTAATGTGTAGGTATTGGTGGAGGTGTAGATATGGTATGTCTGAGATGTGGTGGAATCCTAGGGGAGTTAAGAGTGTTATGACTTGTGGTTTTGTCCAATTTCTATTGTTTCTTTTGGAGCGTTAGTTGTGCGAACAAGTTAGTATGTAGTGGTGTTAAGTGTTGTGTGTGAAAGGTTATTTACGTGTAGGTGTTGTGATGAATTGAGAAGTGATTTTGAAAAGTAGGGAGAGTGTGGTGAGTTGAGAGAAGGAAGAATAATGATGGAGTAAGCTAAGCTATTCCAAGGTAGGGACACTTGAGGTTATACTTTGACAACTTAGGAATGAGAGGTATAGCGGTCCTTGTTTTGGTAACTTAATCTGCTCATGCAATTTTGATTCCTCAATGCTTGGAATTCCTAAGCTTAGTGACTTCGGGTGTAGTACCTTGGAATTTTGTTAGATAAGCTTTTGTGGAGTGCTTGTAAGTATTGGAACAAGTCTTGGAGCTTTGGAGAGAGTTTGGAATAGTTACAGTTAAGTTTTACGCCCTTTTAAGTGTTCCATTCTGTTGCTTTCTCGCTCAAGCGAGAGTTTCTCACTCAAGTGAGAGTTTCTCACTTAAGTAATTTTGATTCCTCGATGTTTGGAATTCCTAAGCTTAGTGACTTCGGGTGTAGTACCTTGGAATTTTGTTAGATAAGCTTTGGTGGAGTGCCTGTAAGGATTGGAACAAGTCTTGGAGCTTTGGAGAGAGTTTGGAATAGTTAGAGTTAAGTTTTACACCCTTTTAAGTGTTCCATTCTGTTGCTTTCTCGCTCAAGCGAGAGTTTCTCACTCAAGTAAGAGGGGAATAAAGATGCTTGAGTTTCTTTTTAAAGGATTCTTACTTAAGCTAGAGCTTCTCACTCAAACGAGAATCTTAGAAAACCTTTTGTTATTTTTCTCACTCAAGCAAGAAAATGACAAAAATGAGGAATGACCTGTGAAGCTTTCTCGCTGAAGCGAGAATGCTCCAGATTTGTTTTCTTTTCTTTGAGTTTTGCCTTCTTGTTTTAGTTTTGGTTGATCCTAGATATATGCTTAAGTTCCCCTATGGCTTACATATGGATGTTTACCATGTTTGAACATAATTCACCTAAGTGGCCTTGTGTGATTTGTTATGTAAGCCTTTGAGTGTTGGGTGTATATGTATACATTAGTAGTATGCGATAACTTGAGAACTTTGAGAGAATGAAGTAATTTCATAATGAGCCTAAACGGATGTGATGTGTTGTGAGTGAGTACAAGAGTGCGTGAACACGGAGGATTTGTACTTGATAGTTGTATACCTAGTTCGAGGCATGGTTCGCGAGTCGGAAGAAGGTTTTTAGGTAACTTATTCCATAGAGTGAACATAGTTGAAGACTCGAGACAGTCTGAGTGACAAGGCATGGCCGAAGGGAACTCGATATAGAGACGAATATAATATATTATGCTGCTTTTGAAAAATAGGCGACCATGAACAGAGAGGTGTGGAAGCTTCACCCTTCCACAAAGAGAAGTAGTGGTAGGACCAAGAGTCTGATAACGCTGATGTGACCACACAGAGTCATGGATAGAGGTACCTAAGACTTGTCCCGACTGTTATCTATTATCACATGTACTGAGTTTCCCAAAATGCATTTGCTTAAACCCTATGAGAGAGTGATAGAAGAGTCAGTCTTATATGTATTGGTTGACCACAAAATTGTACCTGGAGAATTGACATGTGAGGTCTGCGTACCTTGAGGTTGTCCTGTCAAGTGAGGCGCAAGAAGCTCAAATTAAACTTGAAAGACCCTAACAATGATCACTTGTCATCATTAGTTAGTAAGTACCCATTGATGTACCCATTTGGGAAAGCCCCTAATAGACAACCAAGAACCAATGTGTAAGTCCACAAAGCATGAAATGACTTGTGTGACAGCTGGCTAGTAAAGTGTGTTGAGCCCAGCTATGATTTAGATGAAGTAAACCTCGTGAGTATTGTTAGTTAACAACACTGGTGGTTAGTAGTTGTATGCCTATTATATGCTTGTTTTGGATGTGATGAGGGAGAAATCTCACCCTTGCCTCTTTTTTTTTGTAGATGACAGATCAGAAGCCATGGGAGATAGTAATCATTGAATGCTGAAATGACGTGTGGGAGCCCACCGCGGAGGGGCAGGAGCATTTTGTGAACAATTTATGTTTCGCCTAAATTTGGAGGGGAGAGTGGATCCAGGGGAAAGATGACAACTTGGAGTCGATAGAGCTGACTGTTGGACTTAAAGCTTGAAGATGCCCTTTTAGTTTTGCTTTTGATGTTACATGTAATTTTGGTTTTCTTAGATAAATTGTATTAGGCTTTTCCAATGTATTGATTCTTTAGCCTAGACATGAGTTTGTGGTTGATCTTGGATGACAAGTCCTTAGATTAAGTAAGTTCATTACTTGTGTTGATATCTTTGATTTTGCTCTGTAATCAATTACCAAGGATTGGTAATAGATTACCAAGCTTCTCAAGATTCAAATTGTATCTTTTCCTCTAAGTTTTTAAGAAAAATCACGAATTAATTGATTACCTTTGTTAGTAATAGATTAAATCAGTTTTATGATAACTGAAACATGTAATAGATTACCAGAAATGGTAATAGATTACCAAATGTTGGTAACAGAGTTGAAAACATGTTTTGTCTCTGAGATAATCGATTATCACTTGGGTTAATCAATTACCACAGAGGAAAAACACATGAAATGAAGTTTGCTTGCTGAGTTAATCGATTACATGTTGCTGTAATCGATTACCACTGTCATAATTGTCAATTGATTGCTCAAAAGGGTTTTAAATTTTTTCTATAAATAAACCCTATTTCTAAAACTTAAACATAACATTAGAAACACGTTTGGGAAAGGATTTCTCAAAGGGTGAAAGATTTCTAAAAGGAATTTAGAATCTTTTGGTGTTCTTGGAGTTGCCAAGAGCAAGAGAAGTGTTCTTTGGGTTAAATAACAGTTTGTGTTGGTGATTTGTTCTCGTTTTTGTGTTGCTTGATTGGTGATTTGTTCTCGTTTTTGTGTTGCTTGAGTAATGTGATTGTAAAGAACACAAAATGGATCATAGTGGAAACCAATTACAGCAGTTGATGGGTTGGGATTGGATGTAGGTCAAAAGTCAAACCAGTATAAAATCATCTGTTCATTCTTCTCTACTTTTACGCTTTTATCTTATGCCAAATTTCTCATCGGTCACATCGAAATCTTCTGATATTTGGTTGCTAATTAACTGCGTAATTAACTCATATCTGGAACGTTTGAATACTTGAACGTCGGTAACAAAGGATATTGATTACTAACTTGTTTCTTTTATCTTTCTTGAGTTTCCGTTGTATCCCTATGATCTGTCTTATTCTACTGATTTATTCACATCTTTGGTTGTATATCTTGATATCATATTTATATGTGGATAGTTTAAACAAGACTAGAATCTATTTTGAAATAAAAAGAAAGTAGAAACAAAAATGAATCGGGAAAACTAGTGATGTAGGAACATCTCAAAGGATTACTAGAATCATGCAAAGGAAGATTGAAGAAGAAGTGGGAAAGCTCCAAGTCAAAGCTAAAGGAGGAGGTCAATGCTCAAATCTAAAGTCAAAGAAGAAGGAGGACCTTACTCTTTGAAATTGGGCTTGAAATAAATTCACTGTTATTTTTGGCGCCTGACCAGGTTTCTTATTTCGAGCATAACTTGGGCTACACAACTCCGATTAAGTTGCTCCTGGTTTCGTTTTAAAGAAGACTTAAAGGGCTACCAAATCTTTGAAAACACCAAAGCCCAGTTCAGATTGCATCTTGAAGAAAATTGGAATTGAAGTTAACATTTGGATGTTGTCAGGATTTTCCAGTGAATTGTTTAAATTGTAAGGCCTTGTAAGTGAGCCCAAAGCTCACGGCCAAGAACCTTTTATTACTTTTGGATGTTTTATTTAATGTTTTAGAATAATTAGGCCATTAATAGGCTAATAAGAAACTAGATTAAATTAGACTTTGTTTAGATTTAGATTAAACTTGTCCAAGATTAGATTAGATTTTGTTTAGATTTAGATTAAACTTGGTGCCCAAGTTAGGTTAGTTTTCGTTAACTTGCATCCCAAGTAGCTTAGGTATATAAAAACATGTGAATTGAAATTATATGGACCTTTGACGAAATTGAATAAAAAGTTAGTTTTTTTTTTTTAGAGAATAAGTTCTCTTGTCTTCCTTAGGAAGGTTTTTTGGATCTTATCAATGAACTTTTGTCTCCATTGTGACGGTTCCTCCTAGGCTTATTAGATCTTCCATGGCACCATTGTTTTCATCTTCTTCCTCCCACCTCCTTTTTCCTTATTTTTTTTTGTTTTGATTTGAATTGATTCATCTTGTGTCTTGATCGAAACCCTCTAGGATTTCCATTAAAGGATCATTGAAGAAGCTAGATCGGGAACTTAAAGGTTTTGTTATAAAATTCTCTAAGGAGGCCTCTATCAAATGGTATCAAGAGCTTGTTGTCTTCTTCAATGGGTTTCATCAATTTGGTTAGTTATGGGTGTCTCCAAACTCCATAGTTTTCCTTTGTGTTTTTTCATCTTTTATCTTTTCTTTGAGTTTGCCTAGTCTTTGTTTTTTATAGTTTTGTTCAGTCCTTGTTCTTCTTTCTCTATAACTGTGATCACGTTGGATCATATTGCACCATTTTGATTTTGGGTTTCATGTTTTACATGGGTGTCAAGTGTTTGAAGAAAAAGTGAAAAAAAAAGAAAGTAAAAAAAAGTAATGAAAAGAAAAAAAAATATTGGTTCAAAAAAAGTATCAAGTGATTGAGAACCATACAAAAAAAAAATTAAAAAGATTCAAAACAACAAAGGTAGGACACTACAAGTCTGAGTTCCCCAACATGAAGAAGTCAAACAACAGTGAACCTAGAAGAGTTAAGCATGAGGAACGGTCCAAGAAAGACAGATTTCGCAAGAAAAAGGCCTACATAGCGTGGGAAGACAACGATTCCTCTACCTCTAGCGAAAGTGTGAATAAAGAAGCAAGCTTGTGCCTCATGGCAAATCCAACGTCTGATGAAGAAGTAAGTGACTCTGATTCATCTACTTGTGATTATGATGAGTTGCAAACTGTTTTTTGTGAACTTTACAACGAAGCCGAAAAATTGAGCAAATTAAACAAGGTTTTGAAAAGCAAAATTACAAAAACAATATTTGTGCTTTAGAAACTGATGTTCAAAGATTGAAAAAGGAAAATGAAGCTTTAAAGCAACCATGTTCAAAGTGTAAGTCTTTTGATGCTTCTTTGAGAAAGAGTAACATGAAGTTCTTTGCATTTAAGCAACCTAGTAAAAACAGAACCTTCACATATAGTTATTGCATGAAACCTGGTCATAACTCTTATAATTGCATGATTAGGAAGGAAGGAATATCTTGTGGTTTGTTTGAATGGGTTAGGAAAGATGATCACAATTTTGACATTAATGGACCCAAAAAGTCTTGGGTACCAAAAACAAAGTAATACTTTTTCTGTGTAGGTATGCTTGAGAGCCAAGCACTCAACTTGGTATTTGGATAGTGGCTGCTCAAAACATATGACTGGTGACAAGAGCAATTTTATCTCATACAAATCAAAGGAATCCGGTTCAGTAGTTTATGGAGATAACAACAAAGGTAAAATTTTGGGTATAGGTGCTGTTGGAGACAAATCTAACACTGTTATTGAGGATGTTATGCTTGTGGAAGGTTTGAGATTCAATCTTCTTAGTATTAGCCAAATTTGCGACAAAGGTTACAAGGTATCTTTCAACAATGGATGCTACATGATCAGTGGCAACGAGTCGAATGAGGTATTAATGGTCGGTAAGAGACACAATAACATCTACATTCTTGAACTTGATCATTCATCATCATATCATGCATGTCTTACGTCAAACGATGATTTATCATGGCTTTGGCATAGACGTATAGCTCATATAGATGTTTATCAGCTGAACAAGCTTTCCTCTAAGAACCTAATACAAGGGTTACCTAACTTAAGGTTTAATAGAGAAGGCTTCTCTGATGCATGTCAAAAGGGAAAGGAGTCTAAAAACTCTTTTAAAACTAAAAATATTATTTCAACTTCTAGACCACTTGAACTATTGCACATAGATCTATTTGGACCCTTCAGGACTACAAGTTTGGGTGTAAACCTGTATGGACTAGTCTTAGTAGATGATTACTTTAGATTTACTTTGGTTGCATTTATACCAAGTAAAGACAATGTCGTTAAAGTTTTCAAAATCATTGCCAAAATGATACAAAACAAAAAGGATTTGAAAATTAAATCTCTTAGAAATGATCATGGAGGTGAATTTGAAAATGAATCTTTTGAAAAGTTTTGCGAAAAATTTTGTATCGATCACAATTTTTCTGCTCCGAGAACTCCACGACAAAATGAGGTTGTTGAGAGGAAAAATAGGTCCTTGATAGAACTTGCTAGAGCAATGTTGAGCGAGAATGCTCTGCCAAGTACTTTTGGGCTGATGCAATTTCTACAGCTTACTATGTTCTAAATAGGATAGTGATTCGGCCTATTTTGAAGAAAACCCCCTATGAACTTTATAGAGATAAAAAGCTGAATATTTCTCATTTCAAAGTATTTGACTGCAAATGTTTTGTTCTGAATAATGGCAAAGAGCCTCTTGGTAAGTTTGATGCCAAGGCGGACAAGGCTATCTTTATTGGGTATTCTTCAACTAGTAAGGCTTATAGAGTTTTCAACAAAAGAACAATGTGCATTGAGGAATCTGCACATGTAAAGTTTGATGAATCTAACAATCCCCAAAAAGGAAGTGTATTTGTTGATGATGAGGAAAGTACAGGTGAAGATGGCAGTAGCACACCAAAGAGACAACAAGAACCACCTACCGTTCCACACGATCTACCAAAAGAATGGAGGAAACCTAGACCTATCTCTAGACAACATTATTGCTAACATCCAAAAGGGAGTATCCACTAGATCTTCCTATAATTTGTTCTGTGATGATTTTACATTTGTATCTCAATTTGAACCCTCTTGTGTTGATGATGCTTTGAATGATGAATTTTGGATGAATGCTATGCATGGGGAGTTGAATCAATTTAAAAGGAATGATGTTTGGCAACTAGTACTTTTTAATAAAGATATGAATATAATTGGAACAAAATGGGTGTTTAAGAACAAGTTAGATGAGAATGATATTGTGGTAAGGAATAAGGCTAGACTAGTAGCTAAGGGTTATAATCAACAAGAAGGAATTGATTTTGATGAAACTTATGCCCCTGTTGCTGGACTAGAAGCCGTAAGGTTACTACTTGCTTTTGCCTACATTCACGATTTCAAGTTGTTTCAGATGGATGTGAAAAGTACATTCTTAAATGGCTACATCAACGAAGAAGTATTTATGTCACAACCACCTGGTTTTACTGATTTCAATTTCCTTAAGCATGTCTACAAGCTAAAGAAGGCTCTCTATGGCCTAAAGCAAGCCCCTAGACAATGGTACAAAAGGCTAAGTAAGTTTCTTTTGTCTAATGGGTTCGACAGAGGTAATGTTGATAAAACTGTTTTCATTAGGAGGAAGTCTAACAATATACTATTGGTCCAAGTTTATGTTGATGATATCATTTTTGGATCAACTAATCAATCCCTTTATGAGAAATTTGTGGCTAGCATGCAGGGTGATTTTGATATGTCCATGATGGGGGAACTCAAATTCTTCCTAGGACTTTAAATTAAGAAACTGAAAGAAGGAATATTCTTACACCAAGCAAAGTATACAAGGGAACTTCTAAAGAAATTCGATATGGAGAGTTGTAAGGTTTCTAACATTCCAATGTCTACTAATCTCTATTTGGATAATGATGCAACAAGACAGGGTATGGACCAAACAAAATATAGAGGAATCATTGGATCACTCTTATATCTCACAACGAGTAGACCGGATATTATGTTCAGTGTTTGTGTTTGTGAGCGATTTCAAGCGGCACCAAAACAATCCCACATGACAGATGTGAAGAAGATTCTGAAGTATCTCAAAGGGACAACAAACTGCGATTTGTGGTATCCCAAAGGTATGTCTCCTACCTTAGTTGGTTTTAGTGATTCTGATTTTGCAGGTTGTAAGACGGATAGGAAAAGCATGAATGGTATTTGTCACTTGTTTGGGGAGTGTTTAGTCTCATGGCACAACAAGAAGCAAGCATGTGTCGCTTTGTCAACGACGGAGGCAGAATATGTCGTTGCGGGTATCTGTTGTGCTTAAACCATACGGTTGAAGCAACAACTTGAAGATTTTGGACTAAAGCTTGACCATATTCCTATCAAGTGTGATAATACAAGTGCCATCAACATCACGAAGAACCCAGTTTTGCACTCAAGAACGAAACATATTGAAGTGCGCCATCATTTTATAAGAGATCACGTCGAAAAGGGCGATTGCGACATGGAGTTTGTTGAAACGGAGAACCAACTCATGGATATCTTCACAAAACCTCTACCAAAGGAGAGATTCTTCAAACTAAGAACCAGTCTTGGTATTCTCAGTGAGGAACATCTCTCTTGAACTCCTTACATATGGTAAGATTGATCATTCATTATGCCCCAATAAGGTACATATTCATAACATTGTATGAACATGACCAAAATTCTTTCAAAACATGAAAAATCAAGTGTTTTTAGCTTTTCTGATATAGATAATCGATTTCCACTTCGTTTCAATCGATTACAAAACATGATTTTAAGTTTTTCAAGCAGTTACTCTCCAGAGTAATCGATTACCACAAATGAGTAATCATTTACCACGAGCCTCAAGGTTTTTCAAGCAAAATAATCCACTAGAGTAATCGATTACCTGATTTGGTTAATCGATTACCTCGTGCCCCTTTTGAAATTTTTCAGTTGATTACTCACTAGAGTAATCGATTACCGTGTTTGGGTAATCGATTACCCCTACAACTGCAGCGTTTTACATGGTTCTTTAATGGATTTGGGTTTAATCGATTACAATTTCTTGTGAGTCCATTACTTTGTTCATTGTATCTAACCTTAATTTTGGAGTTTTTATAAGTGATTTTCAGGATTTGGGCCTCATTTTACACATCTCACAAACCCTAAAAGCTCATTTCTCTCTCTAACCCTAAACCCCCATTTTATCTTCTTCATCTTCTCCACCACCACCATCCATGGAAGAACAAAGGAGAGGCAAACGAATCAAACATGTGGCTCAAAAGCTCAAGCCCCGGACTTCCCCCCGTTCGAAAAAGGGTGAATCCTCTGAAAGGAAGAACTCATCATCTTCGGGAGAAGTGGAACGTCCAATCAACCCTTGGTTTACCTCTGCTGCTCAAGAGTCTCGTTTCTATGATGATTTCGCCAACAAGGAACTCGTTCCGGCGAAGATTCTTGATTTTCGTTGGCTCGATGCTCAAGGTTTCACGTTCCACTCACTGCTCAAGGAACAAAACCTAAAGAAGTTTGTTGGTCTGAAGGGTTTCATCTACCCCGATCTAGTGAGAGTTTTCTACTCCAATTTGTGACCACACCATGCTACGGGAACGGTAATTTCCGAGGTAAAAGGCCAAACTATGATTTTGACTCATGACATTTTCTTGCGTTTTACTGGATTTAAACGAGAAGGGATCTGTCCTATGGTTGATCGATTGCGTGCAAGTGGATTCGACCTTCAAAAAGACTCCTTCTTCATGAGCCTGCTCAAGAACCCCGATTCGTGGGAGGCAGAAAAGGCTTCACGGAAGGAAAGAGGGAAGAAGATCACGTACAACACCGGCGAGCTGAATGCCGATGATCGACTTCTCCACTACACTATATGTTAGATCCTTGCTGCAAGAGGAGCAAATCATGCTCAAATCAATGAGGAGGATATGGTAATGATGGTTGCGTTAAAAAACGACATTCAAATCAATTGGGCACATGTTGTGATGGATAACATGCTCAAGACGAGAAGGTTGTTTGATAACAAATGTCCTACTCTCTGTTTATCTGACGTTTAATTAAGCATTTTCAGGTGGACACACAAAATGATAACAGGGACTTGGTGAAGGACATTCACATCATTGGAGACAAAGCGTTGAAGATGATGCGTTTGACCAAAATCTATGTTGGTTAGGTGCCTAGGGAGGAAGCCCCTCCACCTCGGGATGATGACTCTGATTCGGTGGCTAGGGAGTATATCCCTAAGTCTCGCTTTGAGTCGATCGTCATAGATCGGTTGGATGAGATTGAATCAACTACTGGCAAACGCTTGGACGAGATGGAGTCTGCTCAAAGTGCTCGGTTCATGGACCTCAAGGAGCTGATTGAGTCTCTCACACTCGTTTAGATACCCTCTAGTATTTCCTTTCTTTCACATCTCTCTTTTTGCTTATTGATATACCAAATAGGGAGAGAAGTGTTTAGAGTAGGATATCTATGATAAGGGGAGTATTTGTTTTGGTTTGGGTAGTAAATTGGTTAGCTTATCTTTAGTTTATTTTAATTGCATTTTATTTTGCAGTGAACATTTGAACAATTTGAATTTGGGTTGTAATATTTTTTTTAACTATCCTTGAATCGTATCGTTTTATTTTCTTATATTCTGCTCTGATAACTATTTGGTCTTGATTAGTGATTTTGTTTTGAGTCATGACTTACATTCTTGTATGAATGATTTGATGATGCTTTGAAATATGTTGGATTGAATTGTGAATCTGCAATACATATACTCTGTACTTGGAAGTTTTAACAATTGCAGGATTCTATGAAGATCAACACACATCCTAAACTCCTAGGAAAACCTTCCTTCGGATTTGGTACATGAAAACCAAAAAGAGGGAGATTGTTGGACTTAAAACTTGAAGATGCTTGGAGTGCCTCTCTTGTTGTTTTGATTTTGATGCAATGTAATTTTGGTTTTCTTAGATGATTTGTAATTAGGAGTTTCCTATGTATTGACTGTTTAGTTTAGGCTTGCATGTGTTTGTTCTTGTTGGAATGTCATAGAAAGCTAAGTTGATCTTGTGTGATTTCTCATTATTCAAATGTTTGAATTTCCCTCTAAGTTTATTTTCAAAAGGTTTTAATTACCAACTGAGGTAATAGATTACCAACTGCGATAATCAACTGCCAAAAGTGGGTAATAGAGTGGGAATCAACATTTGGCTCAGGAGTAATCGATTACCCCATCGGGTCAATCGATTACCTTGTGTTAAAATCACTTAGATTGGCTTTGTTATCTGGTTCAATCGATTTCCAGTTTGGGTTAGTTGATTACCACTATCAGAAATTCATGAAATTGCCTAAATTAGGTTTTTAAATGAAACTATAAATACTCCTCTTTTGAAAATCTATCAGAACACAATTACAACTCTTGGAAATACACGTTTTTGGATTGATTCTAAAACTTTCATATTATCTCTATCTTTTCTCCAAGAAACTCATAAAGAACTTCAAGGTTCTTCAAAGAACTTGTTTTCAAAAGGCAATCTTGATTGAATGTTCTGATTGGTTAACATTCATTGTTCTTATATGTGATCAGAATCTACACACAAGGTGTTTTCTATCTGTTTCCATTTTGGGTGTTTTTTATTTCGTTTTTGTGTTGCTTGTGCATAGTGAATATAAAGAACGCAAAAGGGATCATAGTGGAAAACCAATTGTAACAGTTGTTGGGTTGGGACTGGATGTAGGCAGTTGGGGGAACCAGTATAAATCACCGTGCAATCTTCTTCTCCCTTATACTCTTTATCTTTTGCCTTACGTTGATCTTTTACATCGATTAATCTTTGTTTCACGTTCAGTAATTGACTCGGTAATCAACTAAAACTGGTACAGTTAGATACTGAAATTGATTATGCATGCCTATTGATTACTAACGTGTTTCTTGATCTTTCTTTTGTGCTTTCCGTTGTGCATCTTTGATCTATCTTGTTTTTCTGTCTTAGGATAGATAGTTAATCAAGACTAGTTTTTGGTTGAATTAAAAAGAAAGTAGAAACGCACAAAATTGGGCTACATAGGAACTAGAATCTATTCACCCCCCTCTAGATTCACCCGTAGGGACCATCACTAATTTTTCTTTTACTTCCTTAGATTGTGTTATTGATATTAGGAGACGAATTATCTTGTTATTATATGGTTGGCCAATAAATAACTTAGGTAAATCTAGCAAATTAAAGGAGTGTTTGAATAGAAAGTATCATTTTCTTTTACATCTATGCAATCACTATAAGAAACAAGTTTACCTATATATTCCATCATATAATAACGAATTTAATGAACCATGTTTGGTCTTTGCCCCGGGTGGATTGTGTTGGTAGGTAAACACCAATGTAGCTTTGAATCTTCCAATGGATTATGGAGATAGTAATTCTTTTAATACGAATGATCTTCCTTTGTTTGATGTAGGTACAAATGATACATTAACTTGAGGACAAGTTCAAGCAAAGAATGAGGGTTTGACGTAGGAACATCTGAAAGGATTATTAGAAGCATGCAAAAGAAGATTGAAGAAGAAGTGGGAAAGCTCCAAGTCAAAGTTAGAGGAGGAGGTCAATGCTCAAATCAAAGTCAAAGAAGAAGGAGGACCTTACTCTTTGAAAATAAATTCCCTGTTATTTTTGGCGCCTGACTAGGTTTCGTATTTCGAGCATAACTTGGGCTACACAAATCCGATTAAGTTGCTCCTGGTTTCGTTTTAAAGAAGACTTAAAGGGCTAAAAAATCTATGAAGACACCAAAGTCTAATTCGGATTGCATCCTGGAGAAAATTGGGCTTGAAATTAACATTTGGATGTTGCCAAGATTTTCCAGTGAATTGTTTAAATTGTAAGGCCGTAAGTGAGCCTAAAGCTCACGGCCAAAAACCTTTTATTACTTTTGGATGTTTTTTTAGTGTTTTAAAATAATTGGGCCGTTAATGGGCTAATAAGAAACTAGATTAAATTAGATTTTGTTTAGATTTAGATTAAATTTGCCCAAGATTAGATTAGATTTCGTTTGGATTTAGATTAAACTTGGTACCCAAGTTAGGTTAGTTTTCGTTAACTTGCATCCCAAGTAGCTTAGGTCTATAATAACATGTGAACCGAAATTATATGGACCTTTGACGAAATTGAATAAAAACTTAGTTTTTTTGAGAGAATAAGTTCTCTTGTCTTCCTTAGGAAGGTTTCTTGGATCTTATCAATGGACTCTTGTCTCCATTGTGGTGGTTCCTCCTTGGCTTATTGGATTTTCCATGATGCCATTCTTTTCATCTTCTTCCTCCCTCTACCTTTTCCTTTTTTTTTTGTTTTGATTTGAATTGATTCATCTTGGGTCTTGACCGAAACCCTCTAGGGTTTCCATGAAAGGATCATTGAAGAATCTAGATCGGGAACTTAAAGGCTTTGTTAAAAAATTCTCTAAAGAGACCTCTATCAACTAGGAACTAGAATCTATTCACCCCCTCTAGATTCACCTTCAGGGACCAACATTGACATTGACGCATTACCATGAGGCAAACCTAGGGCCTCTGGTAGCTGAGGCACTTGCTGATGTCGCCATTGCTACGGATCCTATTCCAGTGGAAGCTAGAGCTACTGAAGCCTGTTGCTAATGGAAAGTCGTTG
The DNA here is from genome assembly GCA_026586105.1 of Hylodesmum podocarpum. NCBI lineage: Eukaryota > Viridiplantae > Streptophyta > Magnoliopsida > Fabales > Fabaceae > Hylodesmum > Hylodesmum podocarpum. The sequence goes on from JALJEV010001341.1 coordinate 1,575,412, forward strand.
GAGCCCAAGGTGGTCATCCTTAGTTCATCCAAGAAACACCCTTCGGAGGGTCGCCTAGTTTTCTCTGTGGGTTTGATTACCTTTAGAGGAGGCTGGCAATAGCCAGCAGGCAGCGTGCCAGAGGAGGTGTCTGCTAAGAGTTCAGAAGGTTACTCTTATGTTTCTGGTCACTAATCGTCTTTCTCACTAGTGGTTGAGGGTGTGAGTCAAGTAGAAAGGCATGTTTTCAGTTATAAGTTCATCTTTCTTTTTTGGCTTTTGAGGTATGTTGTAGGAGGGTAGCTTAAGCAAAATGTAATGTATATCTTTGAATGTAATCTTTTTGGTCTTTCGGTTGTTTTGTTTAAACTCTTGTAGCTATGTTGGATATACATACTTTATGATCCTTGTTTTAAGTAAAATTCTATGTATATATTCAATTTTAGGTATATGTATGCATTTATGTTTCCGCCAAGTTACGTCTTCACGCTCTTTGATTCCGCCTTAATGTTTTCATTTTCGCAATTCATGCATCAACTATTATGCTTAGAATATGTTTGGCATGAGATCTTCCTTTGCAAATAAGTTTCAAATTTCCCTTGTTTTTGGAAACTCTAACATCGTATAAAATATGAAAACAAATATAATTGCCAATATAAATTTCGAGTGTGACAAATTTCGTTTAAAACTCCTAATATGCGAGATTATGCAAGTTGCATTTTGTAAAATGGATCACTTTTTTGTAATCTTTGTTTAACCACAATCATAACCTTGTGATTAGAATTTTGAAAAGGCAAGTTTTTGATTTCCCAGCCCACAAGGACAATTCCATGTTTGTTAGCACTATGATGTTTTCAAGTTTATAACACTAGTTTTGAATCAATTAAATCAATATATGCTAAAATGTCTTAGTTTTGACATATAACACTCATCAATCGGTGAACAACTCAAACTTGATTGACTTAAAAATAAAGAGGTTAACGGGAAAAGTACGTAATTTACACATGAAGAAGCTAATGAGAAGTTGTTAGGCATGCTTCATGGGTAAGAGACTTTACCTATGACAGGTGTATGTTTCAAAACCATAGTTGTCAATAGAAGATTAAATTATAGAGTATTATGAATGTGTTTATTTGTACTAGAATTCAAAAATATATTTACATCAATTCTTCAACTAATGTGATGCATTTATAAATGAATTTATTGATTATTGATAATTTGTATCAAGTTAATCTCTAATTTTAGGGAAAGTATTAGTTATATGGTAGACTTTGTTTAATGTTTTTTAAGACACATAAACAGTTAAGAAGATGGCTTTAAATGCTTTTATAAATAAAAAAAAGGAATATTTGAATTATAATTTAATAAGAACATTGCATTGTTCGTTATAGTTTTACTCAAAATCTAATCGTAATTGTGTGATGTTAATCTTAAATAAATCCTACCAGTAAACTATCATGTTAGGATCTTTGTGACACATTGAAGTTTAATTTAATTACATTAAATTTAACTTCCTTCTTGTGTTTTTGACATTTACAATAGACGAATTCCAAAACAAGACAAAGGCAATTATGAACCTTGTGTCATGGTAAGCCATTATCTACTTATTCCTATCTTGGCACATCCACTCTTGATACTCCAAATGACTAATTGTGAGCCCCCAATGGTCATCAAGATGGATCCGAGAGGTACTATACAAGATTGATATTATATTAAGGTATGTTCTCATAGTTGTCGCTTGAATGTTAAAATCTTTTTTGGAGGTATATTTGTAAGAGTCACTTGGGTCGTGAGTTGTCTGTGTCTTGAGTTACATGTGTAGTGTGTGCATAAATTGGGCAATGTAGGAGAAGCAAGATTTGATTGAGAATCAAAGAAATCACCTCCTACTATGGGAGATACATTGATCAGACTCTTGAAGTCCTTTATGAGCCTAATATCATCAAGTTCTCACCACGACCATGGTTGAAAAAAGAAGCAAGACACAACTATCTTTTTGTACAAGTCTCATATATGGGATACATTGGGACAAGGCTATCCTAGAGACACGAGTGTATGGTACTTAGATGTCATTAATAATCATGATCCCTTTGTCTGTACTATCCATCTCAACAAAATATAGTACATTGCTCTTGACTATACTTTCAAACTGGTTCTTCCTTCGATTAGGCCTCACTTGTTGAACAATTCTTTAACATGTAATATAAGTCAGGGATTAGATCATGTGTACCTGGATAGTCCGTGAATGTAATGAGAGATGAGACCATGATTTCGATGATGATCGAGTTCTCGTTTAGGGTGTATTGTTATGATGGTAGAGTTGAGGTGACAGAGGAGAGGATAAGATTGATGTGTCTTTCTTTACCTTTACCTAATAATCTCTTTATATATACACCCAAGGGGAAACCCTGATTAGGTCCATCAAATAATTACCAATTAAATACGTGGGTATTCATAAGGTCAATGATCAATTAATTAGATAAATGATAACTTGGGTCACATAATAAACAACGAGTCATACATTCTCCCACTTGGCCGAGTAATCATTTATGATGAGCATTAGGTAAGTCTGATCAGATTTTAATACTCATTTTAGTTTTAAACCGAAACTGTAGCAGAGAAATACAGTCATTGAATCGATATTCAATTCAAGACCCACATTAATCATACTACAATACCAAATTTAAAACTTAAGTAGACTAAGGATCAAATTGACAAATAAGCCCTCAATAATAATTTGTGTATAGTTGTTGTCTATATGTATTTAGGCATGCATAGACATATTTAGAGACAGACAAAACAAAATAATGAGGAAATTTTACTATTAAACTAAGCAAGTACAATATGCAATTAAATAAGGTCTTTAGAAAAGTCCATCTTCGAAACATGTTCTTCGAAAACTTTAGGTGGGAGACCTTTAGTCATCGGATCCGCAAGCATATTTTTAGTACTTATATGCTCAATACAAACTTTATTTTCCTCAACTCGTTCACGTACGGACAAATACTTTGTATCAAGATATAAAGCAGCGCCAGACGAACTGTTACTGTTCGAGAAACTAACGGTAGCTGAATTATCACAGTAAAGCTTCAATGGTCGAGATATGGAATTAACTAATTTGATTCCAGTGATGAGATTTCTAAGCAACATCCCATGACAGGTTGCGTTGTACAGCGTAATATATTCTACCATCATTGTGGAAGTTGCAGTCAACCCTTGCTTATGACTCTTCCATGAGATAGGTCCGCCTGCTAACATAAAGATATACCCCGAAGTGGATTTCTTGTCATCTTTGCACTTGGCAAAATCAGAATCAGAATAACCAACCACTTCTAAATTATCACTTCTTTTGTAAGTCAGTTTATAGTCTTTTGTCCCTTGTAGATATCGAAGAACTTTCTTAGCCGCTTTCCAGTGATCAAGACCAGGATTAGTCTGATAACGGCCTAACATTCCAGCAATATAAGCGATATATGGACGAGTGCAGACTTGTGCATACATAAGGCTTCCAACCACTGACGCATAAGGTATCATTCTCATTTGTTCTTTTTCAACCTCTGTTTTCGGACATTGAAATAAACCGAAAACATCTCCCTTAACTACTGGAGCTACAGAAGGAGAGCAACGTTGCATGTTATAACGTGTAAGAACACGCTCAATGTAGGTCTTTTGAGATAATCCTAAAACCCCATTGACTCTATCTCGGTGTATTTCGATGCCAATAACATAAGAAGCCTCTCCGAGATCTTTCATGTCAAAATTACGTGAGAGTAAACGCTTAGACTCATGCAACATGTCTAAACTATTACTTGCCAAATAGAATGTCATCTACGTAAAGGACAAGTATAGTAAAGTTTCTCCCACTCATCTTGAGGTAGGTACATTGATCCACTTGGTTTTTTACGAAACCTTCTGACTTCAAGACTTGATGCAACTTTAGGTACCATTGACGTGATGCCTGCTTCAACCCGTATATGGATTTCTTCAGCTTACAGACTAGATGTTCTTGACCTTCAGATTTGAAACCTTCAGGCTGTTTCATGAACACTTCCTCATCCAAATCGCCATTTAGGAAAGCTGTTTTGACATCCATCTGATGTAGTTCTAAGTCAAAGTGAGCTACTAGGGCCATAACGATCCTTAACGAGAGACAGGAGAAAAGGTCTCTTGATAGTCAATTCCCTCTTTCTGAGTGTAGCCCTTTGCAACCAATCTCGCTTTGTATCGTTCAATGTTTCCATTTGGATCCAGTTTTGTTTTGAAAACCCATTTACATCCTATGGGTTTTACGCCATTGGGTAATTCAACCAAATCCCAAACACCATTTTTCTTCATGGAGTCAAGCTCGTCAATCATGGCTTTATTCCATTCAAGAGACTGATCACTACTAATGGCTTCATTATAAGAGGTAGGATCAGTAAACTTTCCAGTATCCATTTCTTCTTCAGTCAGGTAGGTAATATAATCATCAAAGTTAGTAGGCCTTTTGGACTTAGATGACCTCCTGAGTAGATTATCGGGTTGAGCATTATCAGGTTGAGCATTGTCAGCATTGTCTTGATGATGGTCATTTGAGGTGCCTTCATTTCTAAGTACATTCAGAGTGAAAGGTGGTGCAGTGTCCTGCGGAGTGATGTCGAGTACAAGAGGAGTAATTAGAGGTAAAATAATCGACAAGTCTCTCCCCCCCGCATCTTGTACTTCTTGCAATTCATCATAAGGGTCTTCACTGCTCCCACTGACCTTAAAGTCCTCAAGGAAATAAGCATCTTTGGTTTCTACGATACGAGTGACGTGGGAAGGACAATAAAATCTGTAACCCTTTGAGTGAGAGGGATAACCAATGAAGTAACAAGTTACAGTTTTCATGTCGAGTTTCTTTAAGAAAGGATTATAAAGTTTAGCTTCGGCGAGACAACCCCATACTTTCATATATTTTAGACTCGGTTTCCTTCCTGTCCAGAGTTCATAAGGAGTTTTAGGGACAGCTTTAGAAGGAACCCTATTGAGTATATGAACGGCTGCTTTTAAGGCCTCGGTCCAGAGGAATAGGGGTAAACCTGAGTTGGCTAACATACTGCGTACCATGTCCATTAGGGTCCTATTTCTTCTCTCAGCAACACCGTTCTGCTGAGGAATACCAGGCACAGTATATTGGTTCACGATCCCCTAACCCTTACAAAACTCATAAAATGGACCAGGAGCTTGACCCACATCAGTATGTCTACCATAGTATTCACCTCCTCTATCTGATCTCACAACTTTTATTTGACGATCAAGTTATTTTTCAACTTCAATTTTATAATCTTTGAAAGTTGTAAGTGACTCAGATTTTTCCTTAATAAGATACAAGTACATATAACGAGAATAATCATCAATATAAGTGATAAATGAATTATGTCCAGTTATGCCAGTGATAGAGTAAGGACCACTAATGTCAGTGTGGATGAGCTCCAATAAATTTGAACTCCTGGTGGTACCTTTTTTCTTTACTGATATCATTTTACCTTTGAGGCATTTGACACATGTTCCAAAATCATTGAAATCGAGAAAAGGTAACACTTCATTCTTCACGAGTCTAGACAAACGTTCTCGTGAAATGTGGCCTAAACGTTGATGCCACAACATGGACGAAGTTTCTAAGTCTCGCTTTCGTTTTCTCTTTGATAATGTCTGGTTGATATGATACGACAACAAAGATTTGGAAAAATCATCATCTAGTTCTAATTTATAGAGACCACCATCCAGATAACCACAACCAAACACTTGAGAATTTAAACTAATAGTAAGTCTGCCATGACCATGAGAAACATCAAAACCGTTTATGTCTAACTTTGGCCCTGATACTAAATTCCGAGTAATCTCAGGAATATATAAGGTATCATAAAATTTAATACACAAACCAGTTTTCATTATTAATTCTAAGGTTCCCACGGCTTCGACAGCTAGTTCATTTCCATTCCCCAATTTAAGCGTTCTTCGGTTTCTTTCCAGCTTCTGGATTGTAAGGAATCCCTGAAGTGAGTTGGTTACATGAACTATAGAACCAGAGTCAAACCACCATGTATTAGTTGAAACATTTAAATTAAAGGACTCAAGTATCATGTAAAGATGATTACCTTTCTTAGTCAGCCACTCCTTAAAGTCTTGGCAGTCTTTCTGTCTATGTCCTTCCTTACGACAAAATTTACAGTAAGACTTCCCTTTGGAGTTCTTAGAGCTGGAAGCAGCACTTGCATCATGTTTCTGGACCTTAGAAACTTCTTTCTTATCGACATTGTCCTTCCTCTTCTTTGGATTAGAAGTCATGAGATAAGCCACATTCGGTTTGTCCAGCTTCATACGCTCTTCTTCTTGTACGCACATAGCAATCAATTCATTCATCGACCACTTAACCTGTTGGGTGTTGTAGTTGACCTTGAAAGCTTCAAAAGATGCTGGAAGAGAAGTCATGATGAAGTGCACTAAGAAACCCTCACTGATCTTCATGTCTAATCCCTTAAGCTTGCGGGCCATGTCGTTCATCACCATGATGTGCTCACGAATGCCGCTATTCCTGTCATATTTCGTAGTCACCATCTTCAAAATAAGAGTACTGGCATGTGCCTTAGAAGTTGCTTTGAATTGTTCCTCCACAGAAGCCAGAAAAGTTTTAGCATTAGTTGAATCTGGAATAGCTCCCCTAATGATTATGCTGATGGAATTTTTAATGAGCATAAGAGCCATTCAGTTGCATCTCTCCCATCTCTCATGTACTATTTTATCTTCAGCAATACTTTCATCAGTGAGAGTAGGAGGGGCATCCTCTCTCAGTGCATAATCAAAATCCAACATGCCAAGAGTTAGCATCAGTGAATCCTTCCATGAAGAAAAGTTCGCACCATTCAAAGTTTCAATTCTCATATTTGGGGCTGACAGTGAATTTAGATGAGAGAAATAAGACACTTAATTAGACAAGAACTTATGGTGATCAGAGGGGTAATGAATTAAGGCAGACGAAGATAAGGACCATTATATTCTAATGAAGCTGTGATAAGAGTCTATTATAACACCAAAACAATAGACTAAATTAAATTCTACTTAAACAAATGGCTTTCACTTTGGTTATGACCAATTATTTAAGTATTATGAATAATAAAATTATAACGTGCAATTTGAATGTAACACATCACCTTTGGGCAGAAATGAGATATCCAAATTTTAATGCACACATATGCATATATATACTTAGTTCACAATACACAATCATAGCACATCATCTTTGGACAGAAGTGAAAAATCATGTATTTAAGGCGAACGTCATGCAAATATCTGTTTAAGGATATGCACTAAGTGAAAATGCTTAATCAAACTCGAATAAGTTTTTACAAATGTAACACATCACCTTTGGGCAGAAGTGTACTCTAGAGTATTATTCAAGTCAAGAAGAATAAATCAAAGATTTCATCAAAATAAGGATGAATAATATGAATATATATTTTTCTGGAATCAGTAAAACCATAAAACCATAATGTTTTGATCGGAAACATATCCCTTTTGTTAAAACCCATAATACTCGAACAAATCGGAAACAGAGTGGAGAAACACAAAATCAATTTTAGTTAGGGCTAAAACATGTTTCAAATCTGAATTCCAGTATTTAGAGAATAAAACATAATTGATTAATCAACATAATGCTCTGATACCAGATGTTGAACAATTCTTTAACATGTAATATAAGTCAGGGATTAGATCATGTGTACCTGATAGTCCCGTGAATGTAGTGAGAGATGAGACCATGATTTCGATGATGATCGAGTTCCCGTTTAGGGTGTATTGTTATGATGGTAGAGTTGAGGTGACAGAGGAGAGGATAAGATTGGTGTGTCGCTCTTTACCTCTGCCTAATAATCACTTTATATATACACCCAAGGGGAAACCCTGATTAGGTCATGAGGATAATTACGTCCATCAAATAATTATCAATTAAATACGTGGGTATTCATAAGGTCAATGATCAATTAATTAGATAAATGATAACTTGGGCCACATAATAAACAACGAGTCTTACATCACTAATTTAGGCTCCAATCGATTCACCCCATTCATCTTGAAGAGTTTGAGATGCCCAAAGATATTTAGCATAGTCCAGCAAACTATAATCTATAGTTCGAGATAATGGCTCACACCAACAGGTATCAAGGCAAGACAAGCACCTTGGGGTCTTATCTGACGTAAAGCAAAAAAGGAAGATAGAAAAGGTACCCAAGTTCCTTAGCTCACAGTTCACTTGCTTGGCTACTCCCAAAACAAACTTCTTTGTGTCCTTGGATCGTTCTCGTCCTTGCGAATTTCATTATTTGGCCAACGACAAAGAGAAGATTTTAGATGAATTAGAATTCTCGTCATAGGCTACTGAGAATTCGTCTATGAACTCAAAGGATTTTATTGGTCACATCTATCTAGGATGTGCATTAGCTTACACAAAGTTTCAAGGGCTCAAATCACTAAAGTTAGTGAACTAGGTATGTCATTTTGACTATTAATGGGACTCTGATTACAGTTTTGAAATTCATCCCCCATACATCAACATCAAATTTCTAGAGATACACGTGCCCTCTGAAGTGGAGTTTGTGAATCTCAAACGTAAGTATTTTGCTTAGGAAATGAAGTATAAGACTTTAGAGTCTGAGCATGCCTAGCTCAAGACAAAAGTCCATATGCTCGAAGACGCTTTGATGAAGTTGTTTGCTGAAAAGAAAGATTAGCCATCTGAAAGGAAGTCTGCTAACATGATACTTTGATTAAAGTCGGAGGGAAAGATAAAAAAAGAACAAGGGAAGCAAGAAAATCAAGATTAAGACTAATGGGGAGAATGAATTTATTTCTCTTATTGCTTTTATTCTTTGTAATGCAAAACACATCATCTTGATCTAAAAACCTCAAATAATTTTTTTTAATAAGAATAAAAAATTGACCACATTGATCAATTATTCATATGCATTTGTTCTGTCTCTTCTTTGAAGGCGTGTGTTCTTTAATTTGTTTGAAAATAACTCTTGTTATGAAAATAAGTTTTCAGATAGTAAGAATTTCTTTGATACATTCAAGATGATTGATAAGTTTTTCTAAAAACAAAGTCTATAACATGGTAGTTTCCTAAGATTTATGAGATCTTTTTAAGTAGGGTCTATAATCATAAAAAAGGAAGCGATTGTAAGTTTGAAATGATTTAAATTAAATCATGAACCTTAATTTTGATAACTACAATTAATCTTATAATGTGTCAAAATTCACCATCTCTTAAATGTATTAGACGCAATCTGCGTTCGATAAACAAACTAATGTTGCTGATTCATAGTTCAGTCTAAAAGAACAGACTAATGATAATCTAATAGAACAGATTAATGAACACATAGACAAAAACTTTCCAAATCAAAAGATAAGTTCTCATCTTAACAGAAAAGAGCGGAGCTAGGTTGTGGCTCCACCCCTCCCCCCACAAACTTTTAGTTTTTTTTAATATATATATATATATATATATATATATATAGTAATAATTTAATATTAATATATATAAATTATATATATATATATATATATTAATAATAAAATTTATATATATATATTAATAATTATATATATTTATATTAGAAATAAATTTAATATTAATATATATAAATTTATATATATTAATAATAAATTTATATATATGTAATTTCTTAATAAATTTATATATATATATATATATATATATATTACTAATAAATTTATATATATATATATATGTAATTTCTTAGTAAATTTATATATATATATATATATTAATAATAAATTTAATATTAATATATATATATATATATTATTATTATTATTATTATTATTATTATATTAGTAATAAATTTATATATATTAGTATTAAATATATATTAATAATAATTTTATATATAATTTATATATATTAGTATTAAATATATATTAATAATAATTTTTTATATATATATATATATATATATATTGATAATAAATTTTAATCTCTCCCAAATTTATTTTAATCTCAAAAAAAAAAAAAAATATTATGTAATTAGTAGGTGTCCAATGATGATTTAAAAAAAATTAAAATTAAAAAAAAAAATTATTTTTTTTTAAAATAAAATTTTGCCCCTCCCACCCTATTTTTCTGGCTCCGCCCCTGCTAACAGATATATTTAAATGCTAAAATACTTATCAATTTATTTCATCTTGTAGAAGTTGACTTGATTTGCACAGTTCAAGTACAAGGAATTTACATACTCCTTTTTTAAAAATACCAGTCAAATCAAACAAAAGGATACTTCTTTAACAAAAAGATTTGTAGCAGAAAAACTGTTACTCTTTTTTGGCATTCTTCAACTATCAAAGAATAAAGTTGTCAACTTTGATAAGGCAATCCATGCAAAAGCGTTTAATGTAAAAGGATGTATAACACTTCTTATAGATGAATAAAGATTACTTCAAAATCATCATCTATATAAAGGCTAGTGGTTGAAAATTAAAGATAGAGATTACTCTACACAAGTTGAAACTCTTAAGATTTGAATTCTTAATCTTGCACCAAACCTTCTGTATTCTTTCAATATAAAACTCTTTCTATCTAGAGGTTGATATATGTCGAACAAAAATCTTTTTTATAAATTCTTTAACCTTAGAAATTGTGTTCAAAGAATAATTGGTGTGTTAGCGAGATGGAGCTAGAATTGACTAGTGGGAGGGGCCAAACATTTAATTAATAAAATTATTTAAAAATTATTATCACAATAAATATATAAATAAATTAATTTTAAATATACTAGAACAGATTAATTTATTTTATTTAAAATTGACTTTAAAATAGATTCTTTAGTTCAAAATTATTTTTAAATAAAAATAAATAAATTAATTTCAAATTAAAATATGAAATAAACAACATAAAAAAATATTACATTATTTTACTTTAAACTGAATTAATTTAATTAAATATATATATATATATATATATATATATATATATGTAAAAACATTATAATCTCATCTAAATCAATGAAAAATCTAATTCATATTAATATAATTTAATAATTTGATATATTAAAGTAAAATTATATAAAAAAATTAAAATAAATACTTGAAATGATATGTGGTTAGTAGTCATTTTTCATATGCAATTCCAGTGTCACGCAGAATTATTATGGTTAAAGTACATACACATACGGGTAAGTAAATATTAGATTTGATACAGGTTTAGTATAAATTAACCAGAAGGAAGAAATTTGGTTTCTACATTCAACACAAATATGGATTCTAGATTTAAACAGAAATTTAAAAAATAGTATTGACTACAAATTCAATTCATAAAAATAGATTTATATGGACTAGACACAGTACAAATAAGGATAAGATATTGAAATAGATTTTCTGCTCATGCATGTGTCGGTATTACCTGGAGCAAGAAGTGATGATTTTCTGTCCATAAAAAGAAGAAAAAAGTATTTTTTCATTGAATAAAAATGTGTCACGCTGGACAAATTGAATATCGAGAAACAAAGATGATTAAAAAATAACAATAAGTATTTTTATATTAAATAGAGTTTTTTCGTTTTAATTTTATTTTTCTTTCGTTTTTTTATTAGGAAAAGGAAAAAGTCCATTAGCCAAATACTTTTTCTCCTGGTGACTAATTTTTTTAATATATATATATATATATATATATATGAAAAAAAAAAAAATTTGCTATTATATATTAACTTTAAAAAGTTATGTCTAAAAAATATTTATTACTTTTATTAAAGAGATCGCGTTTAAAAAATAATAATATAATATAAGAAAATTGAAGTTAAATAATATTCATATCAATTTTTAATATAATAGAACTTTAATTGTTATTAATTAAAGAATTGATATAATTTTAGATTAAAATAAATCAATATAAAATTATTTGTGTTTTTTATATTCACTTATTTTCCTTTTAATTAATAATAACGGGTTAATGTGGTCTAAATAAATTTTTTGTTAAAAGAAAAATCTCTGAAAAATTGAATCTATACAATGAATATAGACTTTATTTGTCGCGGGAAAAATGACACAAAAAGTTCTTATAATATAATTGACACGTATTTATATTTTTAGAATATAGACAAGGAGATTTGTTTATATTTATGTTTGTCTAGTTAACTTACACCCATTTTAATAATTTTTAGGATAAATTAAATTTGATTGAACATTAAATTTAATATTTTTAGCAAAGAAATTATGTATTCAAACTTGTATAAATTTTAGCCTTTTTAGATATATTATCTATTAGTCTATATTTATATATATATATATATATATATATATATATATATTAATATCATATTATACTATAAAAATATCAAATAATTTTAAAATTGTATAAAAATTGTGTATATATGACCCATTTATAAATTCAAAACTGTTGGATACTTATTAATAAGATTTATACAGGTATAAACAAATCGCTATATATATATATATATATATATATATATATTTTATTAATGTTTTTTTTATAATTTTACTTAGGGGTGACAAGAAATCATGTGCTCACCCCTAGAAAACTGTAACAAAAATTGGATAATTAGATGGGGTTGGTCAATTTTCAGTTTAACACGTGAGGGCAGTAAGGTTTTATGGATTCTACGACTGGGATTAAATTCCATGTTTTTAACCTTTTTGTTAATTAGAATTAAAATATTATATATTAATATTGTAAAAAAGATGTTTTGTTTCGCCCATGAATTTGGCTTATTCACGGTAGAGTTACCTAATGAACACGACTTATACCTTCTTTTGTTAAAACTGTAGATTAATTTATCTGCTGTTACATTCTTCTCTTGTCTCTTTTAAAGTTGTCGGTCATAATTTCTTGTGGTCAAAGTTGTTGTAGATGATCTTAGCTTCTTTATTTGTCCCAATTTCCACATTCATCTCTTCTTCTCAAATTTAATACTATCTTAATTAAATCTGAACTTTTTTTGTTTTTATTCTTGTCTATCTCAACTTTTTTATTGATCTCTATCTATTTCCACATTCATCTCTTCTTCTCACATTCAACACGATCCTAATTTAATTAAATTTGGACTTCTTTTTCTTTTTCTTGTCTATCTCAATATTTTTATTGATCTCTATCTATTTTCTATTAACATAATCTGAAAATGACTTAAAGCATTGTGGACATGAATTACTACTATATTATCTAAACATCAATATTTTATATATTTTAATATCACATCATACGTTGAAAATAAAGTGATTTGATGAACTATTAAATAATTTTAAAATTGTATAAAAATTTATATATGTGACTCATTCATACAAACATCAACTTAAACAATTCAATCATACAAATTTAATTTGTACAAGAAATTATTAAGATGTGAAAGTGAATAAGACTTATGTCGATGTAAACAAATCCATCGTCAATCAACTTATGTATTAATCTTTATATATCTTCTATAATCACGGGTGGCGCGTGGCCCCAAACTTTTTCTTTTTTTTTTATGTATATATAATAATAATAATAATAATAATAATAATAAAAAAAAAAAGGGTTTTAATAATAATAATAATAGTAATAAAATTTTAATAATAATAATAATAATAAATTTTTAATAATAATAATAATAAAGTTTTAATAATAATAATAATAAATTTTTAATAATAATAATAATAATAAATTTTAATTTTACGACTCTCAATATTAGATTTAGCTTATTTTTTAATTAGATAAGTGTTTAATTTCTTTTCAAGTGTAATTCTATGTAATTTTAATTTTCTAATTAAATAATGAATAATAAAAATAAAGTCTTTTATGATTTAAAGAAAATTAAAATATAATAACAATGTTAGATCAAGATTTGTTAGATCAAGAACGTCCCTAAGTTTTGATAAATTACAAAGCCAGATTTAAACCAAGACATGGCGGAAGATGGCGACGAAACCAAAGACGGGCGGAAGACTTGTTGCGTCTGTCTAAGAGCCAAGTCATCAGACGAAACTGGTACAGACGATAGAAGGACTACTCAAGTTGAAGACCTCCGTCTGTCCAAGAGTGAAGCTTAAGACGAAAGGATGAGACGAAACAAAGAAGTTTGAAGACTCATTTCGTCTATCCAAAAAGTGAAGTCTAGTTGAAGTCTCGCGCCAAGTTTTAAAATCTAAAGGAGTCATCATGAGAAGAATCCAAAATCAAATGGGGATTTGCGCTTTCACATTCAAAGTCAAAAAAGGTCTCTACCTTTTTGTCACATCTCTGTACAAGTCAGTAAAAGGTGCTGCACACGCAATCCAGTCCAAGATATCCGCTGCAACTCTCATCTATCAATCAAGGACAACTGACAACCTTTTGGAAAGTTCTCAAGAAGATCTTCAACGACTCTCAACGGCATTCAAATGAGTCTAACGGTTATTTGAAGAAGATGCCTATAAAAGGACTTCACCACAATCAGAACAAGTTGGCGAATACGCTTATCCTTCATCTACTCTGATTATTCGCTCAAATCTGATAAACTCTGTATTGTATTAAAAAATACCTCTCTGTGTAGAGGAAATCTTTGTTGATTCACAATATTTGTAAAAGTCCACTTGTGTGGCATGTTAGCCTGAGGAGGCTGTGTGTTCAAAGAATACCTGGTTTAGCCTGAGGAGGCTGTGTGTTCAAAAAATACCTGGTTTAGCCTGAGGAGGTTGTGTGTTCAAAAAAAATACCTGGTTGTTTAGCCTGAGAAGGCTGGGATCAAAGAATATCTGTAATAGCCAGAAGTGGCTGAGTTCAAAGAATACTTGTAACCATTTCACGGTTGGTAGTGAAAACCCAGTGGTTGCTGGGTAACTGGACGTAGTCTTAAATAGACGAACCAGTATAAAAATATCTGTACATTTATTTTATCTGCTAGTTAACTAACGGGGATAAATATACCTTAACATTTATATATATTAAAATCAATCTTTCAAGATAAACACTGTTTCGTCTGAACAAGCTTTGAACCCACAGACGAAACCCACAGACGAAAGGTACAGATGAAAGAAATTTTTTTTTAAATCACAATTCAACCCCCCTTCTTGTGATTTGTCTTTTACAGTTTGGTATCAGAGCTCAGCCTCTAAGGGTTGAGCGCTTAACAGCTGCTAGAGGAAAAGATCCAGCATGGACTCACAAGGACCATCTTTCTTATCCGGAGGAGCCTCCATGAACAAACCTCCAGCGTTCTCTGGAGATGATTATCCCTACTGGGCAGATCGCATGGAGATGTACATCAAATCCACACAGTACAGGCTGTGGAATATCATTACCAAAGGAGATATCCCTATTGTCAAACCTGAAGGAGAATGGGGAAATGAAGAATACTCAATGATGGAGCTGAACAACAAAGCTAGATATGCTCTTATGTGTGCTCTCTCCAGAACTGAGTACAACAGGTTTTGTGCCTACAAAACTGCCAAAGAACTATGGGATGCTCTAAAGATCTCATATGAAGGCACAAAAGATGTCAGAATGAGGAAAGCTGCTACGCTTCAGAGAGAATATGAAATGTTCTCTATGAAGAAAGAAGAATCCATTGATATGATGTTTGGAAGATTTCAAACAATATTGAATGGACTCACTGCTCTTGGCATCACATTCACAAAGGCCCAGAACAACATGAAGATATTGGACATCTCTTCCTTCTCCATGGGAAGCTATGTCCACTGCAATCTCGATTGGCGTGACATGAAGACATTAACTCTTGATGAGTTAATAGGAGCCTTAAGAGTACATGAGGTACTCTTATGTAAAAGAGATAAGATCAAGGTCCAAGAACCTATTGCGCTTCCATCCGTTAAAAACATCCCTAAAGAAGAATCTGTCAAGAAGGACAGTAAAAGGAAGATGAAGATTTTAAAGGCTGATTCAATCGAATCGAATCGTTCGATGATTCGTCCAAGACGAAGTCTCTCTTATGGCCGACGATTTAAAAGAATGATGATGAAGAAAGGAAGAGGTCAACGCTTCTTCAAAAAGAAGGAAAAGAAATCTCCTGAGGAGTCATCCAACAAAGAAGAAAGGAGAGAAGTTGTATGTTATGAATGTAAAAAACCTGGGCATATCAGGTCAGAATGCCCTAGACTGAAAAAGAGGTGGAGCTCAAGAAAAGACAAAGGCAAGAAAAGCCTAGTAACATGGGAAGACCTCGATAGTGAAAGCTCAGAGGAATCCTCTGAAGAAGAAGAAACGGCAAACATATGCCTCATGGCTGGAGATCATGTCTCAACAGAGGTAAATTACAATGAAACTTCTTCATCCTCTTCTTCTGAGTCTGAGTCAGAATCAGAAGAAATATCATATGATACTCTTCTAGCTAACTCTCATTTTATTGCTCAGCAATACAAAACTTGCAAAACCAAGCTAAGACAAGCTTTGGAAGAGAATGCAGTTTTGAAATCTGAAATTGAGTTTCTAGATAAGAAAATATCAAGTGATGTTTCGTCTGAAAGCTCGAAAAGGACATTTTCATTCTTGAAATCGAAAGATTAAAGAAAGAAAATGAGTCCTTACTCAATGACTTAACCAAGTTTACAAAGGGATCCTCCATTCTTGAAAATATTTTAAAATATGGGAGATCACCAAGTGACAAAAGTGGACTTGGTTATGTTAAGCAGACAGACGAAAGGAAAAACAAACCTGTTTCGTCTGATCAAAAGAAAAGGAATTACAACAAGGTTCCTAACATCTACAAAAGGGCTCAAAACAAAAAGAAGCCTTTTGTAACTAACAAGAAAGGACCCAAAAAGATTTGGGTACCAAAGTCACTTATTGTTCCTGTTGCAGATATCTTCAATAGGAAGAGACAAGACTTCAAGTTTGGTACGGGACGGTGGATGCTCACGACACATGACGGGAGACTGTTTATGTTCCAAGACCTCGGAC
This sequence comes from Hylodesmum podocarpum, assembly GCA_026586105.1. Taxonomy (NCBI): domain Eukaryota; kingdom Viridiplantae; phylum Streptophyta; class Magnoliopsida; order Fabales; family Fabaceae; genus Hylodesmum; species Hylodesmum podocarpum. The sequence goes on from JALJEV010001341.1 coordinate 1,592,309, forward strand.
CAAGTAAAGTGGTCTGTCTCATACTCTGATTTGGTAAAGGTAAAATTCTTGGCATTGAGACTGTTGGTAAGACACCCAATCCCCTTATCCAGAACGTTTCATACGTTAAAGGTCTTAACTTCAATCTATTTAGCATAAGTCAATTTTGTGATAGTGGATATGAAGTAGCTTATAACTCTGATGAGTGTATAGTGAAGAACAAAGATAAATCCATTCTTTTTGTTGGGAAAAGAAAGAATAACCTTTATGAGGTTTGCCTTTCTGACCTGAGTGATCAGAATGTAACATGTTTGATTTCAGTAGACGATGAACGAGATATTTGGCATAAAAAGCTTGGACATTTAAGTCTCAAGTATATTTCAAAAATTTCTAAGAAAGATCTCGTAAAAGGTTTGCCAAAAATATCTTGGAAAACCAATCAATACGTGTGAATCTTGTCGGCATGGGAAACAACTTAAAGCTTCTTTTAAATCTAAAAATGTTGTTTCCACGACAAGACCATTAGAACTGTTACACATTGATCTCTTTGGACCTACTCAGACTGAAAGTCTTGGAGGGAAAAGATATGGACTTGTCATTGTAGATGACTATACTAGATTTACATGGGTATATTTCCTAGCCCATAAACATGAGTCTTTCAAGGTCTTTGAAATATTCTGCAAACGGGTTCAAAAAGAAAAAGGATTTTGTATTGCGTCTGTAAGGAGTGATCATGGAACAGAATTTGAAAATTCTCAGTTCAAAGCCTTTTGTTTTGAAAATGGTATATTTCACAATTTTTCGTCTCCAAGAACTCCTCAACAAAATGGAGTTGTGGAAAGGAAAAATCGTACTTTACAAGAAATGGCTAGAACTATGTTGCATGAAAGCTCTCTCCCGAAATATTATTGGGCAGAAGCAATCAATACTTCCTGTTATATTCAAAACAGAATATTGATAAGACCAATTTTGAATAAGACTCCATATGAATTATGGAAAGGAAGAAGACCCAACATTTCTTACTTCCATCCTTTTGGATGTGAATGCTTTATTCTTAACACCAAAGATCAACTTGTAAAGTTTGATTCAAAGGTGGTTAAAGGAATCTTTCTTGGATATTCAAATACATCTAAGGCCTATAGAGTATTTAACTCTAAGACGCAAGTTGTAGAAGAATCAATCCATGTAAAGTTTCAAGATAACTCAAAGGCTGATAAAGAAATATCAGACCTAGAAAATCTGTTTGATAATTTGCAGATTAACCCTTCTGGTCAGAATTCAAGACAAGACGATAAAAAAGGGTCAGATGATACAGGGTCAGACGATACAAGGGCAGACGATAGATGCACAGACGAACCCTCTTCGTCTGATACTCATCAACAGGGAGATCAATCCACTGCAAAAACATGGAAGTTTGCATCTAACCATACAGAAGATCTCATCATTGGAGATAGATCTCAAGGTGTTCAAACAAGATCAAAAGTGAAGTATATTTCAAGCTACGCTCTTGTATCAGATCTGGAGCCAAAGAATATTGAAGATGCTCTTCAAGACAATGATTGGATTTTGGCTATGGAAGAAGAACTTAATCAGTTCACAAGGAATGATGTATGGACCCTTGTTGAAAGACCAAAGAACAAAAACATCATTGGAACCAGATGGGTGTTCAGAAACAAGCTTGATGAAGCTAGAAAAGTGGTAAGGAACAAAGCAAGGTTAGTTGCACAAGGGTACAATCAACAAGAAGGTATTGATTTTACTGAAACCTTTGCACCTGTAGCTAGATTAGAAGCTATTAGAATATTACTTGCTTTTGCTGCTCACAAGAATATCGTTCTATATCAAATGGATGTAAAAAGTGCCTTTTTAAACGGTTTTATTGAAGAGGAAGTTTATGTAAAACAACCACCTGGCTTTGAAAGTTTGTCTCAGCCAGATCATGTTTTCAAACTCAAGAAAGCACTGTATGGTCTCAAACAAGCTCCTCGAGCTTGGTATGACAGACTCAATACTTTTCTTCTTAAAAATAGTTTTTCAAGAGGAAAGGTTGATACAACTCTCTTCAAGAAAAGCGTTTCAAAGGACTTTATTATAGTCCAGATTTATGTAGACGATATAGTCTTTGGAGCTACTAACAACTCTCTTTGCAAGGATTTTTCAAAGTTAATGCAGGATGAGTTTGAAATGAGTATGATGGGAGAATTGAAGTTCTTTCTAGGACTTCAAATCAAACGATTTTAAAGAAGGAATCTACATCCATCAACAGAAGTATACAAAGGAACTTATCAAGAAGTTCAAAATGGAAAACTCCAAGCCTATGAAGACCCCAATACATTCGTCCGGAGCAAATCTCAACAAGGATGAGTCAGGTAAGTCTGTTAATCAGACGATATACAGAGGTATAATTGGCTCACTCCTTTATTTAACAGCAAGCAGACCTGACATTATGTTTAGCGTCTGTCTATGCGCGCGTTTTCAGTCTGATCCCAAAGAATCTCATTTACAAGCTGTAAAGAGAATTCTTAGATATCTTGTTGGAACAACTAATCTCTCTTTGTTTTATAAGAGAAATAGTGATTTCAGTTTAAGAGGCTTTTGTGATGCTGATTATGCTGGAGATAAAGTGGAGAGAAAAAGCACAAGTGGTGGATGCCAATTTCTTGGATCATCACTAATATCTTGGTCAAGCAAGAAACAAAACTCCATTGCACTCTCAACAACTGAAGCAAAGTATATCGCTGCAGCTGGGTGTTGTTCACAGTTACTATGGATAAAACATCAACTGGAAGATTACTCCAGGTTTGAGAATCTTATACCAGTATTCTGTGATAACACAAGTGCAATCAATCTCAGCAAAAATCCTATTCAACATTCAAAAGCTAAACATATTGAAATTCGTTTTCATTTCATAAGAGATTATGTCCAAAAAGGTATTTTCGATATACAGTTTGTTCAAACTGATTTTCAATGGGCAGATATATTTACAAAAGCTTTAGATGAAACACGATTCAATTTCATTAAAGAAAATCTTGGAATTATTTCTTTGAATGATTGAAAATTGTTTCGTCTGAATGATTAATTGAATTTGTTCCGTCTGTACATTACTTCGTGTTAAGACGAAACATTGCGTCTAATCAAGTTGAATAGTTACTGTGGTAAAATTCAACAGACGCAACTATTACTTTTTAATAAGTTTATCTCAAGTGTGCAGGGACAAGTTAAAAGAGAGCAATAAATGTGTCTGTCATTTATTGCACTATTTTAGGACAATGATGAGCATGCGCCGTGAATTGCAGAGGTCAAATCAATCATTGAAAAGGCAATGATGTGGACATGTCAAATCAAGGATAGTTTTCGATGGACACGTCAAAAAGGGAGAATTTCAAAATCTGTTTCGTCTGAAGAATTGCAACAATTTTTTTATTCTCACTTATAAATACTCTTGAAATATAACTCTTTTATTCTTTACTGCGATTTGAAACTGCTTGAATTCTCTGAAAACCTAAAAACTCACTAAGTTTTTCACTCTCTAGTTTTTCAAACGACAACAATGGCCGCCAAGAACACCAAGGGAACCAAAACCGCTGAAGCAACCTTTTTCGCTCAAGACTTGTTCTTACCTAGCAAGTGGATCTCAAGAGAGACCTTACAGAGTGTCTCTGAAAGGGCATTGAAGATCTTTGACCAAGCTGGTTGGATGGGTTTCATTTGAGAAAGGCCCATGGTCGATGGAGGCATACGCCGAGTTTTGGAGCGATGCCAGAGAGTTTGATGATGGGATTGTTGGCACTATTGACAACAAAGAATACATCATCACTGTTGATACCATTGCTGAAGCAGGAAACTGCAAGACCGAAGGGCGCTTCTACTCTCCCAACTGGGAGAAGAATGAATCAGAGGAGCATGTTAACAAAATGCTATATTTGAAGAAACCCAACTCTGAAGATCCCAAGTCCTTCAGATATGGAAAACTCGCTCCTACTGCAAGAATCATCCATAACCTCTTATATAACATCTTTACGCCAAGGACTGGTTCGAGGGACAATGTAAGTTTCCGAGATAGATTCTGCATCTTCTATTGTCTAAGGAAAACAAGATTGAGTCTTCCTCACATCATTCTCGACCACTGGGTGAGTGCGTTGAAGAATCGGAACTTTCGCAGAAAGAGTAGCATCCCCTACGCCACTCTCTTCTCCACCATCATCATCAACCAGGGTTTCGATACCACTGGAGTCACGTGGCACCCTGAAGGAAGAGAAGTAAAGGCTAGCACCTTTGCTAAGATGCACCTCACCCCAAGCCTTCTCCTTCATTCATCAAATGAGGAAACCCCTCTTTCACCCATCACCAAAGAGCCACACAGAGCACGTATCAAGCGAGCTAAGCCCCAAACACAAGCCCAAACACCATCCCAAACACAAGCTCAAACACCGTCCGAAGCACAACCCCAAACACAAACCTAAACACTTCCACCTTCTTCCCTTCCATCTGTAACTATATCTGAAGTTCCTTTTGAGAATGTTCTTGAGGAACCCCTCAAGAAAAAGAAGAGGACAACCAGAGTCAAGCATGTTGCTGACAAGAAACATGCTCAGACGATATCCCTAAGTGAAGTTGAAGGGGTCACCCTATCGTCTGTAGCAGTTTCGTCTGTAAAGATCCTCACAGACGAAGAAAAGCAGAGGAAAGATGCAGAAGAAAAAGCAAAAGCTAGGAAGCTTGCGCTTGAGAAAGCTGCTAAGGGCAAGGAGAAAATGAAGCAAAAGCTTGCGTTTGTGATAGTTGGTGAGACAGACGAAGAAAGAATGCTGAAAGAAGTCAAGAAAGCCTCTATTTTGCTTCAAGCTGAGAGAGAGAGAATCTTTCTAGAAAGCACTCAAGGCATTGGATCGTCTGAGGGAGCACCTGCTCAAGCAACCTCAGAGGGCATGAATAGTGAAGAAACAGCCCAGATCCAAAAAGACAATGCCCAGCTTGCGGAGGAGTTGGAGAATATGCTAAGTGAAGAAGTCTCTACAATGGAGACTCTTCCATCTACAACACTCCCAGACGAACAAATGGCAACTGCTTCTGAGCCAATTGTTGCGTCTCCGCTAAATGCTTGCCTAACACAGACGTTTCCTGCTGCGTCTGTAGAAGAAGAAGGAGCACTTCACAGTCAGATGAAGGAAATTCCGTCTGAAGACTTTGTATTAGTTGAAGATGCAAGTTCTTCGTCTGATGAAGAGAATTCTAGAGTGGATGCATCAATGGGAAGAGTACATGCTGAAGTGCTTAATCCAGAAGACTTACCCCCAAAGCATAAGGTGGACTATTCGTTTCTAAACGAATTAGTCATGACGAGATATGCTGAGAGCACCCATGCTGAACCAATCAAACCAGATTGGATCATTGGAGCGAAGTTTGATGAAGTCTCCATTGAAGCTGAATCGTCTGAGTCTGCTTCTTTAGCAGACGATGAAGACCCATACATAAGGGGAACTCCTTATATTGAGTTGAAAAGCCCATACATGTACAGAGGAAAGAAAGGCTTTCATCTAAGGAGATCAGAAAACCCCATTCTTTACGATAAGTCCCTGAAGCCAGTAGATCTTGATGAAAACTTTATCTATTCACCAGAGGAGCAACGCAATTGGCTGAAGCGTCTGCCCTGGGATACACTGGCATCTCTAAATATCAAGGGATTAGAGAAAATAAAAGAATACAAGGATCATCTTGCTGCGTCGGAGATTGAAGGACCAGCACTTGGCTATGAACCTTACATCCCTCAAAGAAAGAACCCAAGATGGAAGGCTCCGATCGTAGTAAACGCTCCAGTTCTCCATCATTGCAGACTTGGAGACTATGAATCCAACCGTTATAAGCCAAAAGGTTGCACACATTGGCATCTTGATGCTCTAACTAGCCATGATCCTTTAAAATTCACAATTCCACTCAATCAAACAGAGTATGTTGGTTTAGGCCACACTCTAGGAATTGTGCTCCCATGGACAAGACCCCATTGCTCTGGGATTCATCCAAGGTACTCCATCCTCATAAATGAATATGAAGACCCTGAAGATTTTGCTCACTCCCTCCCTGAAGATTACAATATACCATTTGCACTAATGGCCAAAGCATATCTAAGAGAAGCTAAGGAAAGAAATATTTCCTTTCATCATATTGAGCGACATGCTATGAAGAATCTGAGACAATATCCTCTCATGGTGGGATCTCAATTTTCCTCATTGGTGACAGACGAAACCAAATATTATATCGTCCTAGACCGAAAGAGGCCTGCTTGGTAAAATATTTGGCTAAGGGAAAAGAAAAGTAGCATCCGTCTGTAGCTGATCACTGCTCTGGAACCATTTTTGATGAAGACTCTTCCGTCTGTGGCAGAGTGTTCCCTGGAAGTTCATTTGTATATTCTCAGGAACAGCCATTGCTTGAAGTGTCTATACCAACCAAATGGTACACTCATCAATGGGACCAGACCTTCTCTGCCTACCTTGTTCTTCCACTGTTCACACTGCATCTGAAGAAGAAAAAGCCAGTGCTTATCATTGATGATAGTGAACCTTTTGTGGAACTACCTCAAACACCAATGGTACAACTTGAAGATTCGGTGGAGGTTGCTGAAGCTCATATTAAAGAAGCTGAGGAGTATAAGACTCTGAAGCGGAAGTATGATGCTTTGGAAGGTGACTGTGAGCACTTGAAGCAAAAGAACAGAGAGCTTGAGGAAAACCAAGCCTCTCTATCATCTGAAGTGCAGCAGCTCAAGGACATTGTGATGGCCCTGCTTCACAACAAGCCTAAGCCTTCATCTTGATCATGTTTTGATGATCACAGCCCAAGGGGGAGAGAAAGATGAGAAAAGGAGGAGAAAACAGCCCAAGGGGGAAGAGAAAGAAGATAGCATAACCCAAGGGGGAGCCTAGCTCAAGGGTATAGTATCGTCTGAGGGGGAGCAAGAGCAAACAAGAGCAAGGAAGAAAAAGCTTCGTCTGAGGGGGAGAAACAAGAACAAGGAGTATCGTCCTAAGGAAGTTGTACTGATATTGTAAAATTTTTTTTTTTGTTGTTTTGTTCTGATACATTTTTTTAGTTTTATTGTTTTTGCTCTAATACACATTATAATTCTTTATTGTTTTCTGCTTTGTAATACCAATGTAATATTCAACTCTGATTACATCACATTGATGTAACAATAATTCATAAAGAGGTATTATTCAGAAAACATTGTCTTGATGTAAATCTGGATCTTTGAAGTGTTGTTTCTGTCTAACCTTATTTTATGCAGAATTTCGTGGTATGGTCTGTAATCATCAAAAAGGGGGAGAATGTTAGATCAAGATTTGTTAGATTAGGAACGTCCCTAAGTTTTGATAAATTACAGCACAGACGAAACCAAGCTATCAAGACTTGCACAGACGAAACCAGCACAGGCAGAAGATGGCCAAACGAAACCAGCACAGACGAAACCAGCACAGGCGGAAGACTTGTTGCGTCTGTCCAAGAGCCAAGTCATCAAACGAAACTGGTACAGACGATAGAAGAACTACTCAAGTTGAAGACCTTCGTCTGTCCAAGAGTGAAGCTTAAGATGAAAGGATGAGACGAAACAAAGAAGTTTGAAGACTCATTTCGTCTATCCAAAAAGTGAAGTCTAGTTGAAGTCTCGCGCCAAGTTTTAAAATCTAAAGGAGTCATCATGAGAAGAATCCAAAATCAATATGGGGATTTGCGCTTTCACATTCAAAGTCAAAAAAGGTCTCTACCTTTTTGTCACATCTCTGTACAAGTCAGTAAAAGGTGCTGCACACGCAATCCAGTCCAAGATATCCGCTGCAACTCTCATCTATCAATCAAGGACAACTGACAACCTTTTGGAAAGTTCTCAAGAAGATCTTCAACGACTCTCAACGGCATTCAAATGAGTCTAACGGTTATTTGAAGAAGATGCCTATAAAAGGACTTCACCACAATCAGAACAAGTTGGCGAATACGCTTATCCTTCATCTACTCTGATTATTCGCTCAAATCTGATAAACTCTGTATTGTATTAAAAAATACCTCTCTGTGTAGAGGAAATCTTTGTTGATTCACAATATTTGTAAAAGTCCACTTGTGTGGCATCTTAGCCTGAGGAGGCTGTGTGTTCAAAGAATACCTGGTTTAGCCTGAGGAGACTGTGTGTTCAAAAAATACCTGGTTTAGCCTGAGGAGGCCGTGTGTTCAAAAAAATAACGGTTGTTTAGCCCGAGAAGGTGGGATCAAAGAATATCTGTAATAGCGAGGAAGTGGTAGTGGCCGAGTTCAAAGAATACTTGTAACCATTTCACGGTTGGTAGTGAAAACTCGATGGTTTTGGTAAGCGGACGTAGTCTTAAATAGACGAACAAGAGTATAAAAATATCTCGTACATTTATTTTATCTCGCTAGTTAACTAACGGGGATAAATATACCTTAACATTTATATATATTAAAATCAATCTTTCAAGATAAACACTGTTTCGTCTGAACAAGCTTTGAACCCACAGACGAAAGGTACAGACAAAAGAAATTTTTTTTTAAATCATAATTCAACCCCCCTTCTTGTGATTTGTCTTTTACAAATAATTTTTTTTTAAAAAAAATACTATACTCATTATGATAAGTTAATTTTAATTTTTAAGTAATTAATAATTACTAAAAAAATCAAATAAGAATGAAATCTTTTCTAAGTGATGAGAAAAATATAATATAATAATAAAAAATAAAATTTACTAAAAAAAGAAAAAAAAATAAAAAAAAATTATCCCTCACAAACTTAAATCCTTACTATTCCCCAACCTCTAACTTAATTAACTTTCTTATTGACAATAACTTAAAATATTGTGGGGGGCGGAGCCACGTTGGGCTCTGGGGTAATCGCCCCCAAACTTTTGATTTTTTTTTTATTTTTTATAATATATATATTAATAATAAAATTATATATATATATATTAGTAATAAATTTAATATTTATATATATAAATTTATATATATATTATATATATTAATAATAAATTTATATATATATAAATATAATTTATTAATAAATTTATATATATTAATAATAATTTTATATATATATATGTAATTTTTTAATAAATTTATATATATATATATATATATATATATATATATTAATAATAAATTTAATATTAAAATATATAAATTTATATATATATATATATATATATTAATAATAAATTTATATATATATATAATTTCTTAATAAATTTATATATATATATGTGTAATTTCTTAATATATATATATATATTAATAATAAAATTAATATTAATATATAAAAAATTATTATATATATATATATTAATTATTGTTATTATTATTATTATATATATTAATAATAAATTTATATATAAATAAATAATAAATTTATATATATATTAATAATAAATTTAATCTCTCCTAAATTTATTTTAATTTTTGACAAAAAAAAATTATTATGTAATTAATAGGTTATGTTTAACTAATTTTAAAAAAATTAAAATTAAAATAAAAGAATTTTAATTTTTTTTTAAAAAAAACTTTTTGCCCCTCCCACTTTATTTTTCTGGCTCCGCCCCTGATTGTGGGTACGAGTGTTGGTTCTCAATTTACGTTTTTGTTAACTTTTTATTCTTAACACAAACGCTTGATTTCTACAAATAACAAATTTATTTAATGTAAAACTAAAAATACGGTAACGAAAGATTAATTATTTAAACTAATTTACAGAACGTCATTCATTCTTATTTATTGATGATAATTGTTGAATAAATTGTCAATATTTTATAATGATAATTGTTGTATTTAAGTATAATTAATGTTTTCATTGTCTTAAATATGTTTTTAATTCATGTAAAATAAAATAATTTTAATTTTAATTCTTGTAAAATATAATTCTTTTTATCTCTACAAATATTAAAATTTGTTATAAAATAATATGTATAAAAAAAGAGATAAGAAATAATTTGAGATTATAATAAGATTTTTTATTTTTTTTTATTCTTGTGTATATATCTCTATTTATATGACTACAAGTCTAACATTCCGTCTAACATTCCTTTAATAATTAAGTTATAAAACATAATTACTTGTATTTAATGACATTGTTTTTAAGGGTGGGTATATGGATAGAAGTTCATGGACTGGCCGCGGACCTCGCGACTTGCGCGGGTTTGAACTAAATTTTTCAGAAAAAATTAGGGGTATAGTCCATAAAATTCCGCCCCGCGCAACTCGCGGGCTTTGCGGGTCAAATCCAAGGGGTTCGCGGGGCGATCCGCAAGTCCGCATTATTTAAAAACGGTTGAAAATTGACACCTTAATTTTGCTTTTCCGCCTTTAGGCGTGTTGATATATGAACAATTTTATATGATTCTGAAAAGGAAAAAATTGAAATACATGTTTCTAGAGTGCCTAGTAGAATAAGCTTAACATCCTATACTTCTAAAGGGTTATATTTCATTAACTACGTATTGTGTTGATGCAAATTGAAATTTGAGTAGTGAAATGCTTAATTTTTGTCATTTTACTACACCACATTGAAGACGTGAGATGGTCAAAGTTATATATGGTTTTTTTTTTTTTGGAAGAATGGAGGATTGAGTGAAAAAAATTTCATTAACTTTGGATAATAATTTTTCTAATGATAAAATGCAAGACTACAAGGAAAGACTTCTGTTGCAAAATAATGGTTTAGTAAATAGTGATCAATTTAAATTTGTTATTGGAGATAATTAAAAATTTATGTTGTTGACTTATTTTATTAAGAATTTAAAAGGTAAAATATAATATCTTTTTAAACATTTTTTAAAAGTTCAAAATTTAGTATTTTTTTTAATTTTTTTAACTAGATCCACGGACCGTACCACCAAGTTAGGTCTGTTTGGCATTCGAGGCAAGACGGACCAAACTCTCCACGAACTTATACGGGCGAGCCGACCCGCTTACCCACCCCTAATTGTTTCTAATCAATTAGGGGTTACAAAGAAATTACGAAATTTTCATTAGTTCAAAAAAGTTTAAAATACAAAGAACATCTACAGTATTTACAACAAAATCATTATTTTTAAATTATTTTTTACAACAAAATCATTATTTTTAAATCTAATATTGTGTACGTGTTAAACCAAAGGTAGGTTCCATTCTATTTGGTTCATGCTCGTAGTTGAAATCATTTATACAGATTTCATCCACCTAAGATTACAAGTAATTAATTACAGATCTATTCTTTATCAAAAAGAAAATAAATCGTATTATTGATAAAAGCGAGCAGAAAACACATCTATCAATTACTCTATTATTCAACATGTACAAAATAATTAAACAATTACTTCCTTCGTGACTTACTTGCATAATATCATGTGATTTATAATGAACTTCCAAAATCATTAATATAGAAGCTGTTCAACAAAATATAAGGAATAGATCATAGAGCAGTCTCACTTGTTTAAGAGAGAGGAACACAAAACATGCCCATTGGCTACTCTTTTATTCTACACAAATCCTCTCATGGTCATGACAACAACAAAAAAAAAGCACACTTTTATGTTTCTTTTTGGTGCCAAAGTAAAGAAACACACACTCCACAGTGCTAGTCTTTGGTACCATATGTTAGTGCCTCTTTGTGATGCCCTTAGTAGAAGTCATCAAGTGACAAGTTTTCAACAGAGCCAAAGGTTTCAACTGGTCCAATCCTGGAAAAATTGGTCATTGATCCACCCAAAAAATCAAGTGGGGAGTCATTTGAGATGGTAGTGTCATATATAAATGACATGCCTGTATCATTCACGGGAGGATAGTTTACATTGAAGGAACCAGATTTGTTCACTTCATAATCATTAAGGAAGACATCATTGATGGTATCACTGGTTTCTTCCATAAATTCATTCCTGTCAGAAGCCTTTTTGGCCTGAATAACCTGCATACAAGTATCGGGCATACGATAGAAAACTTGTGCAATTCAAAAAAACTCACAGAATGTACGGAAAAAAAAAAAGCACAAGACTTTTAGAATTAAAACTTAAAAAAGAGGAACCGTTCTAGAGAAAGAAATTTCTGGCACCACATACATAATTATTGTTTTGAGTATCTTGGTAAACCATAATGTAATCTCCTAGACGTAGGCCATGCACGTTCACAAAGTCTCCTGAAATTGTTGAGGCTAAAAATATTTAGCAACCAAAATTGAACCGCCCCAATATTAAGGTAGTAGTAGACTTAATAAATTGAGGATATACCAGTACTTTCAAGTACATACATCCGACTATTGTTGTTAGGCCAAAACCTGCATTATTCAAACACAAAGTACAATAACCTATGAATTTTAATTGTTAGTATCAATTAACTAAAAATAACGTTAAATTGTATATATTCAACTACTGTCAAATTTCCTCATGGTATGATAATGTGACTATGCATTCAATTTTTAGCTTATTTTGTGCCCATCCAAATAAACCAATTAACCATATATTTAGCAGACCTGTATTTGAAATTCCATACATGAAGACCATCTATATCATCCATACTGATTACAATTCCTTCTTTTGATTCAAGTGGAGGAAGGAAAGCCTCTGCTGCTTTCTGCAAGTTATAATTTGTCACAAAATTATTTAATTCACTATTACAGGCTTATAATGGAATTGAAATCAAGTTAAAAAAATATTGCTATAAAGGGCTATTGACATAGACCAAACCTTCGGTAATATCATTCTCCTAAGAGAGCTAACATCACTGTTCTTTAACTCCTTTTGGAAAAGGAATCTCAACCTTCTATGATCGATTTCCTAAAAGCAAAGTAAATGAAATAAGGTAACTTATATTATCAATCTCATGAAAACAACATGTAACTAAGGCATGCACCAAAATGGAGGAGCAAATTATAATTAATTATGACAAAACAAGCAAATTTTGTGTAACTAAGACGTCAAAGACACCATGTCCAGCATAACGACATCAAGCCCAAATACTAATAGTGGTAAAGAGGCAGAGGACCCAAAGCATTGTCTAGCATGCTTTATGGATGTCTTGAAATACACAAAATCCCAAATATGAACCTGTCAATAACCACTAATCATCAGTATCTTTTTACTTTTTTAAAAAATTCTCTACACACCATAAAGATTTCAAGTACAAAAAGTAGGAATCTTCAGCTTCCAAGGATGGAGTGGTATTATGCAGTACAACTACATTTTCCAAGGTAGTACTATATTTGGCAATTTTGCAATTAATTAACAAAATTTCACACTTCTCCTGTAACTCTTTTCCATCCTAAATAAGGTGAAACAAAAAAGACAAGGTTACAAAAAAAAAAAAAACAGTGTACGACACCTTAGGTTGAATAGCATTTCCACCACAAGCTCCTATTTCAATACACTTAGGTATGTCCACCTAAATATTTTATATATACACACGTATGTGTGTATGTACGTGGTGTTTATTTTGATTAATGATATATATATATATATATATATATATATATATATATATATATATATATATATGAGGCTAATTCCGTACTTATATCAACTTATATCATGCTCCTTTTAGCAGCGGGATAAAAGTATTCCCTTTTTTACTTGTGTTTATATATATTTTTTTTAAGGTTGCACAATTTGACACAAGGTTTACAATATTCGCAAGCTAGCTAAGGAAATCAAAAGTATATCTGACTTGTGTTAAAAGATTTTATTTAAATTGAGTTACAAAAAAGAATATAATAGCCCATGTCATCACTTCCATATTTTTTAACTTGTTTTCGAAAGAGATTCTCTTCTAAATGATGTTCTTAACATATTCTGCTTCTTTTTAGCCTTTTCTCCGGTTGGGAATTTAATATGAATAAAAAAAAAAAACTCTTCATTTCATGACCAGAGTACCACTTTTACCCTCCATTCTCACCCTTCCTACTTTGGACTTCCAGAAAAAATTATTATATTCACACGCCCAATTTCTCCCATAACTCACTTTTATCCTTTTTTTATTAATATTTTCTTCATTTTGCGTCACATTTATCCCATCTTTATCGGTGCCTCTCTCTTCTTTTATTCTTTGGTCTCCCTTCACTCATACACCAACAAAAATGAGATCTAGTTTTGACATTTTTGGATTCCAAATTTGGAGATCAAACATTTAAGTTATGCCATGTTCAAACAATCACACATGGTATCATATGTATGTAGATTAAAGTACTTTACAATTAGCATCGGAAAAGATTATCATAAAAACTACATATTCAATTAGTGTGAGAGAATCACAAGATAAACAAAACCAAGCAAATTAAATTGTTATTAATGATCATGTAAAAAAGTTTATAAATTTTTTTCTAAACAAAACGACAAATCATAGAAACTCAGATGCAATTTCTGAAGTATATATTTTTAACATTATTTCATCAGAATTGAAAATTCAAGAAACAAAGGTTTAATTTATGACTGAATATTTCAGATTAAAAAAAAAAAAAAAAAAAAACTTCCAATTCCATCTCAGCTTTATCAGTGAAAAATGCTGTTAACAAATCCAATTGAGACACAGATATAGTAAAACAAGAAAGATAAATCAATGAGATCCAAAAAATTAGAGATAGAGAGTAAAGACAATAAGCAAGATATAGCTAAGGAGCAAGAATTGAAGTGATGAAAAGAAGAAACAAATTTGAAAGGGGGTAAACTCACATGTGAGAGCAGAAGGGGTTTTTTACTAGAGGCAACTGCGGAGAGTGGCACGTGCGAGGAAGAGGTGGTCGGAAAAAACCAAGGTCTGTGCCTATGGTTGATTGAAAAATCAGGGTTAGTAGTTCCAGCTATGGATCTTCTCTGCCTTGCCATTCTTTTCTTCCTCTGAACAGTTCCAAAGGTTGTAACCTCAGCAACAAGTCCAAGGTGGCGCTGCTTCTTATTATTATCACGGATCCGACCCGAGCCAAGAGACAAGTTGGTGTTGGTGTTGGTGTTGTCCCCTGCTACGGTGACAAGTTCATGGTCTGCAGCAACACTTGCCACTAAACCACAGGCCTCGGTTTTGCGGAGCACCTTCTCTCGCTGTCGCTGATCCATCATCATTAGCTTAGGGTTTTTTCTTTTTTCTTTTTCTTTTTTTGGGTGAGACACAAATTACAGAGAGTGGTAGCTTTTGGTTTTGTGTGAGTGTAATAGTTGGTTCTGTTTTGTGTTATTGTGTGTGTGTGAGTGAGTAGTCTGAGTGTGTGTGCAGGGCAGAAATAGATAGGTGAAGATATGAACGACGCTAGGCAATCACGAAATGGGTGTGGGGTTTGGTGTTAAACACATCAATGGTGGACTCTCTTTTGCACTCTTCTCTTTCCCCAACCCAATTAACCCTCTCTCTCTTTTCTTTTCTATTTTTAGCAATGTTTTTTTGTGATTATCAGGCTCTGGTTTTTATGACATTTGTGCATCCTGCATTCACGCCTCTCCCTATCCTCTACCCTTCCTTTTACTTTTACCATATTCACTCACACACACTCTCTCTCTCTATTAACCCAAATGTGAGGAGTGGATTCATGGTTTGTGTAGGTTTTGGCACTTTGCTCCTAAACAATGAGTGAGTGAGTGAATAATGGTACTGCTACCGATGTGGCTGCGTGTGAATAGGGGAGAGTGAGTGAATGAGTGAGAGAGAGAGAGCAAACCAGAGTTAAGGGGATGGGTTGGATTGTGCATAGGGTTTGGTGTACTGTGGTGGTGGTGGTTAGAAAGTGACCAAGCAGTGTGTGACGGTTGGATGGTGAATACACTTGAAACATGGTGTTCCGAACTAGCCTCCACCTGTTGCAAAAGTTCTGAAAACCAGCCACAGAATTCAATGGTGTTTTCTAATTTGTATTGGACTCTCTCTCTTTTTTCCATCTTTAAATTAAAATCACAAAACCACTCACACAAACACACATACTCTCTCTTTTTACTTAACCTGAGCAAGAGTTAGAAAGAGTGGCAAGGCAAGTTGCTTTGTATTTGAAACTAGGGTGCATGTACCGTTTGCATGGGGGGCACAACACAAAAACAATTTACTATTGCAAGTGTTATTGTTGTTGTGTGTTGCGCATTGATTGATGAATGGTGTGGTCGCACATAGAAATGTGCCACGTGGCATGAGTGTGATATAGCCAGCTCATGATGATTTGATTTGGATGTGGGAAGGATATGAGGCACGGGATTGTATTTTTAATTTTTTTTTGCGTGTGTGGGACGCGGAGTAGAGTATAATTGCGGATTTTGCTGTTCCTTTACTTGTACAGTTGCTTCAATTCTGAGGTTATATGAGGATTCCCAAACTCGGTGGTGACTCCACCTGGACACCATGCACCGGTGCGTTGAGAAACCCATTAATGATAATATTAACTCGCAACTAATTAATCTCCTTATTAATTCTACGCTGCTGCTATTCTCACTTTCTACCACATTCACTGCTTCTAATTTACACTATCTCTCACCCTTCATTATCTTTTCTACCACTTTAGATTTACACATTTTACTAAGCTAATTAAAAGACATTTTACGCATATTTAATATATTTTTTACATTTATTTATGGTAAGTTTATTAAATATTTTTTCTTTTTAATTACTCAACCATAAGATACCTTTTTGTCAACTAAACAAATATTAATTTCTACTTGAAATTTAAAGGATGCCAAAAAAATCTAAATGAAAGAAAATTTAATTATTCTAACTATACTTAAATATAATATAGCATGGCGTAAGAGTAGTCAAGACATGTAATTAATCTTCGTTGAATTTGAATTTATGATGAGTTGGAAAAAAAATTATATTTTATAATAAATTCAACTTTCATTTATTCCATAAAATTGAGCCATGGCTGAGTTGACTCTGTGATTACATTTTAACATAAAATTTTAAATTAATGATTTATTATTTACTTAATTATTAATGTTATATTTTATTTTAAATTAAGTTAATTTATATATCATTTATTGTTTAAAATTGATTTAGAGTATTAACGAGTGACTGATTGAAAATTTTCACATATTTTATTAATTAAAATAAAAAGTTATCAATAAAAAAGTCCAATTAAATTAATCTAATCATTAAGTAGGTCACCCTACGCTGCACCATGTCAAATTTAATCGAATTACCTGCTTTTAGAGAGCTGTACCTAAAATCAAATCTCATTAGTTCGGGTAGAATTTCAAATTTTCAATTAAGGCTGGAATAGTGCCAGAAGATACGATAAAGCATGGGGTTCATAACTACTAGATAAAGATTAACTATTAAAATTTTAATTATTTTATGATTTTATAGATAATATTCTATCCATTTTATTATAAGTGTTATATAATAAAAAAATCTATTTCAAAATAAGTATTATTTAATCTTTTAATATAAAATTATTTATGTTTTATCATTTATATCTCTATTGTTACATTATTTTTAATAAAAATTTAATTTTCTTAAAAATAATAAAATGAATTTTGATTATTTTTAATTTATTTACTAATATCTTTTCCTACAATAAAAAATATTTATATATATATATATATAATATAATATAAATGTTTGAGAGAAAACTTTAATACATGAATAAGAGATAAAAAAATTAATAAAAAAAAGTTATATATATATATATATATATATATATATATATATATATATTTTATAAGTTAATTTGGATTGAAATTAGCCGCATGAAATGAAATTATTGTGTGTGCATGTATGTACTTTGTTGCATTCCATTATAAGTGTTTTAGATGATTTTTTATGTAAAAGTTGTTGAAGAGAGAAAATCAAAATAAAGTTTTCCCACCTGAAAAATAATAATAATGGAAATATTTATTTCTGGAAAAAATTAAATTAATTTATTGAAAATTTTATGAAGAAATATAAAACAAATTCACAAATATTAATAAAAATATTATTAAAAAGATTAAATATAAGTTATAATATAATTATGCACAATATAATTAGAGAATTAATGAATTAATGAGTATATATACTTAATAGAATTTTATTTTTTTAATTATTAAAAGATAATTTTGAGAAGATAATATTGTAAAAATAAAATATTAAATAGAAATTAAATTTTTGATCTATAGATATATAAATTTCTTAATTTTTGCCAGTAATAATATTGATGATAAAGATATTTTTTTTATTTTTAGTTAATTTTAATATTTTTACTCTACTGTTATATGTCCACGACTGAAACGTGACAGTGATTCAACAAATTTGTGATTATTTTTTTTTCTCTTTCTAATATTTTTTTTCTTCTATCATTCTTTCTAATTTTTTTTCTTCTGTCATTCTTTCTTTTTTTCTTATGTTTCAGTAGTTGATATTGACTCAGTTATGAATATTAGATAGAAAAGACGACAGTTGGTAACTAAATTTTGTCTGTAATTGCATTTTTGTTTATTTGTTGTTTTTATTTTAGTTTAGATGTTTCATGCTAATGATAACCATTTTTAAGAAGTGATATAAAGAAGAGATAGAAACAACCTTGACAACTTAAGTGTTAAAAAATAATAGGAAGAAGAAAGCAAAAATAAAAAAAAGTATTTAATTTTGTTAGACTAGACAAAGACTTTGTTTTGTATTTTAAGAGATTCTTGTGAGAATAGAGAAATAAACATATTTCTTGTAAAATTGAATAATGTTACAATATTGTTTTAATTGATTTTTATATTTCTCCAATTTTTCTTTTCTTGATGTTTTCCTATAATCTTATATTATGCTCTAAAAATTAAATGATAATAAATAAAATATTGATAATCATGATAATTGTAAGAGACACTTTTATAGCATATAAACATATTTTATATAAATATTAATTTTTTATAATCAAAGAATTATCAATTAGATATATTATAAATTACTAAAATGAGAATTATAAAAATATTATTTTTTCATTAGAAATAACGAAAACAATTTTTACAATGGTCTTAAATTTTACACTGTGATCATGAATTTCAAGGTTATTTCATCTATAAAACAAGCTTTAGTTTAATTTTTTTGCAACATTTTAGTAGCTTTTGGGAAATGTACAAAAATTAGTATTTCTTTATTATAACAAATATTTTAAATTTCAAATATTAGTTGATAGATAGTATAAATATTCATTAAGAGAAAATTTTACTCAAACTATAAACAATAAAATTGAGTTCAGGGAAATCTTAAATTTAGAATATTTAAAATTTATCATGTCTGAACTCATTTTCATTCCCTGTTACAATTTAATATTTTTAATTTTTTTTTATGTTCACATTTTAATCATATATTTTTTTTATGAAATATTAATATATTTCTTATTATTTAAAATCATGATATAAATAAGCAAATCAATCAATGAAAATGATTGATGTTGCAATAAAAATTTGTTAGTAAAATATTATCGTAGAACATGATCAAAACTAATTGCAAATTGAATTATTAAAATGCAGATAATCACTTCGTTTATGTTAAAAAAAAAATCACTTCTAAGAAGACAATGCAAATTAAACTAAAATCTCATTCAAATTACACCCTATGTTGAATAATTTCGAAAAATGCATTTTTTTTTTCTCTTCTTAAACGATCCTCATTCTTATTTTTTTTTGTTTTCTTTTTTTTTTTTATAACGCGTCTTTTATGATTTTAATAAACATAAAAATTAAGTGTTATTTTTTATAATCATTAAAAATTATTCATTACATTTATTTTGCATTAGATTTTTTTCTTTTCCTTTACCTGTAACATGGTAGTTCCGTGTTTTTTTTCTTGAAAAATAGTTTACTTATTAGTATACTAATAGTAATAATTGAAAGATAAAATAAAGCATGATTAATCGGATTTTATAATTATAGATAAAATAAAACTACATTGATAATAAAATATTTTTCATTGATTTTCAGAAATTTCAATATAAACAATTATATATACAATGAGAACGACATTCTTAAACTCCACCGATTAAGTAATCAATGGTCATTAATTACTTCCAATTTTCTTGATAAAATTAAAAATTAAATTTATAACTACATAATAAAGTTTATAAAACTGTATCATTGTTAAGTCTCACTATTTAATAATTTAATTGAAAATTATAATTTTTTAGATAAATATTTTATTAATAAATTTAACTCTATTAAAAGAGGAGAAAAAGTTAAGCTTGCAGATAAAAATTATTCATACATTTTATAATATTGTAATGTAATTTAGCATATTTTTAAAATGATTTAAATTAAAATAGTAAATGGTAAAAGTTTGGTGATGGTATACAATTAAAATAGATAAAATTCTACTCTATAAATAATTTGTGACATTTTGACAAAATCAATCAATAAGTTTATAATAAATTAACACCATATCGTGTATTGTATATTTCATTAGTTAATTAACTTAAAATAACTTAAAAAAATTAACATTTAATTAAGTTTATAATGTTTTCAACGAATTTCCTTGATTTATCAATTTCTTTTAGATTAAAAATACATATAAATAAAGTTTAAAACTAAAAAATATTTATCAATAATTTAGTATAATAGGAAGGATATTTATGTACAATAGTCATTTTTATTTTATTTTTATGGAAAACTATAATATACTTTTTAGATATTTATAAAATAGTCTTCCTATACTGTAATAAATATTCTAATTTTTAAATATTATGGTGTAGATATTATAAATATTTATTAGAATAGAAAATCTTATTCCAGTTATAAACACTAAAATTTATTTTAGGAAAATCTTAAATTTATAATGTTTAGAAATTTAGTTTATTAGAGATAATTTTATTCTCCCTTACAATTTAATTTTTTTTTCTGTGTTTGAATGTTAACTGCATATTTGATTTTATGGAATGTTATTGACTATTAAGTAAATTCGTAAAAATAAAATAAGTAAATTAATTAAATAAAATTATTAGTATTGTGATAAAAAGATCATTAGTAAAATATTGTTGTAAAACATAATTATATTTAAATAAAATAATTAACGAATGGTTGACGTGAAGATAGTCACTTTATTTTTTTTTAAGAAAAACCAGCTTCTATAAAATATACATTTATTTAAAATTTTAAAAATATTTAGAAATTAAATAAACAAAATCTCATTAAAATTAAAAATTATGTTAAATAATTTCATGTAAAATTATGTTCATTTTTTTTTTCTTCTGAAACGAATGTTCATCTTTTCCTTTCTTCCTTTTCTTCACAATAACACATCTTTCATGATTGTTAATGAACATAAAACTTAAGTATTATTTTTTTATAATCATTGAAAAATAATACATATATTATTTTATAATAGTGGGACTTAAAAAGTAATAATTTTAAAATGATACCATTGTCAAGTCCCATTATTTAATATGATAAATTAACTATTTCAATTTTAGAAAAATATTTTACTGATAAATGTAACTCTTTAAAAATAAAAGAGAAAAAGTTAAACTTACATATAAAAATTATTCTTATTTTTTTTTAATATTTCAACATAATATAGCACATTTTTAAAATGATTTAGATTAAAATAATAAATAAAAAATTTGATATTTGTAAATATTTACAAAATGAAAAATAGCTAAAATTTCCTTCTTTAAGTAACTAGTGGATTTTGATAAATCAACTTATGATCACTATAATAAAATAATATGACAATATATTTTTTATTAGCTAATTATCTTAAAATAACTTAAATTAAATAATATTTTAAATATTTTTTGAATATTTTAAGCAAATTACTTGATTTATTAATTCTTTTGGACAGTGATCTATCAATTTCTTTTAGGTTAAAAATACATATAATAGAATTTAAAAACTAAAAATGTTTACCAATAATTTAGTAGAATTTAAAAACTAAAAATGTATAATAGAAGTTTTAATTTAAGTTTTTACATTATTTTAGTGTCTTTTCCATAAATGTAATGAAAATAAATTTCCTTTGTTATAACAAATTATATATTTTTTAAATATTATTTTGTAAACATTATAAATAATTATTTGCGAAGATAACTTTACTAAAGTTATTATAAAGTCAAAACATTAGATTTGAGTTCCGGGAAACTTAAATTTGGAATTATTTATTTTTCAAAAAAATATTATATCTACTTGCTTTAATTCAAATATTTTGATACATGTACTTTCTTTAAATTGAGTATTACTGATAAATTACAATTTCCAAATTTATTAATTTTAATTTATTGGAGATTATTATAAGTGTTTTATTTTATTTTAAAAAATTTTAAATTTGCAAATACAATACTATCTTTAATTGAAGAGATGGGATAAATTTAAACTTTCAATTTTAACTTTTAAAAACTATTTTAAACACATTTTGGATATTTTTAACTTTATAATAATTTTTTTAAAATAATAATTTCTGGATTTAAGATAGTAATTAATAATTTATACATTTAAGTACCTTAAAATCCACTATAAAATATTTTCTTAAAATTGTTAAGTAGCTATCCATATAAGAAATCTTTCTACCGAAAATTAATCATGTTGTATTTCAATTTTGATTTTTGTATGCTTACAAAAATTAGTTGATAAAAATTATTAGATATATTATAATCTTGAAAAATAAAATAATTATATGCCAATGCCAAATGAAAAACTAAACTAAATAAATGGTGCTCTTTTAATCACTTAACTGAATTTTAAATAAAGAATTAATGAAATGAAATTAATTATCAAATAATATTTATGAGTATGGTTTTTAATTGTCTTTTACAAATATCTTAAAAAATAATTATTCAATATTTTATTTTTATTATTTAATACGAGAGGATAATAAATTTTTAATAAAATTTTAATACAACTACAATGAAAATATTAAATTGTTACTTTTTATTTTAAGTTTAATTTATAATTTTTTAAAATATTATAAAATATCTCTTTTAAATGAATGTGTTATCTCATATTGAAATTAAATTAAATAATTTAAATACATATTCTTAAATTTTATATTGCTTAATTCATTCACTTAATTTTGTTTCTATTATATTTTAACATAAAACTAAATTGATGAATTTCAAATAAATAACTTTTTTGTCAACCTTAAAAATGATTTAAACAAAACAACAGGTGAGTATTTTCGTTAAAGATATTTTTGTTTATTGTTTTCATTTAATTTTTCTTATGCGGATAAATTTATCTACATATTATTGGATTTAAAAAATCATTTATTTAAATTTATAGTTATATAAGTGAATGAGCTCATATAATTATCTTATATTAATAAATAAATAAATTTTTTACTTTTAATTTAAGTTTACATCCTTTTAAATAATCTAAAAATTTAATATGAGAATTAATAAAATTATTACTATATTTTATATTCATGCATAAAATTACTCTGATTATAATTTACTCCTACGTCGCACAGTTTTTATTTTTATTATTAATATGTTCTACAATATATTAGAGTCAAATCATAATCAATGAGAGCACTTTGCTTAGGGAAGGCATACGCTACGTCGTTGGCAGGAGTTTATTCTGTGCCTTAAGTAAGATATAACCTGATTTGTTTATTTAAAAAGATTGGATTTAACTTTTCTAAATAAAGTTAAGTAATATGATTAGATCTTAGCTTTAAAAAGTTTATTCAATCCATCACATATTATCAATCAAGGCTGTCACATTGTGTTGTTTATTCCAGGTCTGATTGCAGACCCATCATCATAATTTGATTTCCTAAAGGTAATCATTATAATTCATGCAACCAATGCACGAGAAAGCAATAAGATGCTAACTGACTGAAAATGTTTGAAAACACATGAGTCAGGTTTATCTGGAAAAAATAAAAAAACCATGAACAGATTCCAAAAATCAGATAGATTATGTATTGGGTAGGAGTTGGCAAAATAGCAAGTAGCTAATCAGCTTATGCATTTATAAAAAATTGTTGAATTTCACCCCAATGTTAATTATTCAATTTCAATTTTACAATTTGATTAAAATTCCAAGATTCAATTTTACTATACAGATGATCTTATGAGCAGATAAACATAAGTAGACTTCTCTCTAACAAGAGACAAAAGATTCACTTGTTTCTGAACAAAAAATAACTACATCTACGGCTCCAAGTATAGTTCATACTTGGAAAGACTGGGCACAAATTCAATAGAAACCCGTTGCAGTTAGTTTAAACTCTACCAACCACAATCGAAACAAAAAGGCTTTCTATAACTCTTGCTCTATCTTCATCAATCTTTGTTCTTCTTTCTTCTTTTTAGCAATAATTTCTCTTGGTCAGACTTCACTGTCTTTACCTCTTCCTTCTGCATCAATGGTTTCTCTTGAACAGACTTTACTGTCTCTACTTCATGCTGCTGCTTCAATGGTTCAGCAGGAAAGTATTTTATACCAACTAGATCACCAACTCTGCTGATAACCTACGGAAAGAGAACAACACCAACAATCTTAACATAAAATATACCATGTAAGGAAAAAATTTCAACCAAATCCAGCAAGATAAATCTAACATCATGTAAAATCACAAGACACATTGATCCTTGATATATAATACAAACAGACAAGCCTAGGTAACCACAAAGACACAACATTGAAGTAGAAAACAAAACAGCCTACACTAATCCAGAATCCATTAATTAATGCATTTGATATGAAGTTAATAATTAAATGAAAATTAGAATATGTACCTCCAGGGCTTTGATAAGGTCTTCCCTTGAATGAGAAGCAGAAATGCATATACGTGCTCTGGCCAGTAGTAGTGGTGTTGCCGGAAATGCCACCGTCACAACAGCAACCTAAAGCAGGATCATTCAATATACAGATAAATGAATAAATAGATAGATAAAAACGTAGATAGAGCAATAAGAAGTCTAAATAGTTGGATATTTATGATGTTCTCACATTTTGCTTGAGACACTCCCTTGAGAAGGCAGGGATTTTGGCTGGATTGTAAAGCATAATTGGCATCACTGGAGAATCATTATCTCCAAGAACCTCGAATCCCATCTTCTGCAGTTCTGTCCTGAAAAAATTGCTATTTTCTCGAATTTGTGAAAGTTTCTTGGCACCTATATGGTAACAACTTTGCTTCAGTGCAAAGTAAAGTAGAGGCGTGTATACATTTAGGATTGATGGAAGTGATGCTAGAGCAAGCCAAAGAAAAAGCACAAGTGCTAGCCAAACCTCTATTGGAACCATCCTCTCCAAGAATGACTTTTATGGATGATATTATTTGCTGTGCAGCTGGTGGTGAAATTGAAGTTGCATAAAGATGAGCTGGGCAAGTGTACTTCAAGTATTCGATAAGCTCCTGACAGTATATCCAAAAGTTTACCATAAGAATCTAAGCTTAAACTATATTTTAATAGTAATAATCAATAATTCTATGATGCAACCTGACAGAGAACAATGTGAAAGTGAACGCAAATCTCAAATGAACTTCAATGTATGAAACAAAATGTATTGTAGAAGTAGCTCCATGATCATAACTTCAGTCCCATGAAATTCAAACTCCCAAGTTCCCCCTTATTTTCTGACTTCTATAGATACTTTCATTTGTCATTTAACATACAAGCTTAGTTATTTCATGGTGCACTGCACACTGTTGCATCATGGGATCATGATGTTGTTGTCATTGATAATGCATGGTGTAACATACTAAAATTATAATATAATTATTTAGTTATTAAAAGAATTACTAATTATTTAGTCAAAAAATGAACAAGTGGTTACAATTTAAGTTTAGAGTGGAACATTTTTTATTATAGTAATTATTAGGCATTTGCGCAATTCAAACAAAAGGAGATCAGGTTGCAACATTTGGCGAAAACCAAAATGTGAAATGCAAACCAACGTGAAACAAGTGAGGAAATAAAAAAGAACTCTTATAGGGAAATAGATAAATTGTGGGTTCCACCTATAAATTAAATAGATTAAACAGTTGCAACAAAAAACTCATTCATGTACAACATATCTTCAGGGTAGGTGGTTCCTCTTCGAGAAATTGGGGGAAATAACAAGTCACACAAGATGGAAAAACAAAAGCAACTGACAAAGGAATACTTGGAGCACTGTCGAATTGTGGAGAAGAAATAGGGAACAGTGAACAATTCTGATTCAAAGGTGAGTAAAACATCTTTCTTTTAAACCTTCCCTGGTATATTCCTAGAAGAATTTCTTGATAAAGAAAAGAATTTGGGATTATTGGCCTTCTAGGCATTATGGTTGGATTACATTTGAACATTCTTGTATGTTGGGTACAATTTTTTTATAGTTGGATTATTCTGTTATATATATTCTGCTTGTGAAATTGATTTTATAAAAATTCAAGAGTTGGCATGTTTGAATGCATTAACATGTCAATGATTATTTACTGAAATATTCTGCTTGTGAAATTGATTTTATAAAAATTCAAGAGTTGGCATGTTTGAATGCATTAACATGTCAATGAATATTTACTGAAATATTCCTTTCATAGTGTATGTCATGAGAAGAGTTTATTCTAATTTGATTCTTGTGAGTATATTTTGTGGGTATCATGGTTGAGTTTTTACTATTATCATGCCAGCAGAGAAACAACATGGTTTGTGAACCTTTTTGATCTTGTTTTATTCACAAGAATTATTATCTAATTAAAACTATTGTTTCAAGAGCATGAGGGCAGTGTTAGCAAGACCAAGGAGGCTTGAATGACCTAAAGATCTAATTCATGTCGCGCATGTAAATGGTTTGAACATTAGTCACACCAGAAGGGGTCACTGCATATTCATAGTGTTGATACCTTGTCCTAAAGGTTGTCTTAGGTTTGTCTTTACTCTTGATAAGATCAAATGATATCCTAACCTTAGGTCTATCTCATAGAATACCCGACATTTCCCTTAATTGATATTAAAGGTCATCTATGCTAGGAAATGATACTTAATCTTAATGGTCACTGTGTTCAATTGCCTATGATCGACACACGACCTCATTTTCCCATCCTTCTTCTCCACGAAGAGTACCGAAGCTCCCCAAGGTGATACACACTAGGCATAATGAACCCCTTTTCCAACATCTCCTCTACTTGTTTCTTAAGCTCTCTCGACTCTAGAGGTGTTATTCTATTGGCCGCTATTGATACTGGTTAACTCTCAGGCACAAAATCAATGCTAAACTCAACATCCCAATTAGGAGGCATGCTAGAGACCTCAGGAAAAACATCTTCGAATTCACAGACTATCTTATTATAGACAAAAACATGCATCCTTGAGCTCCCTCCATTAACACTTAAGACAAACAAAAACAGAAACTACAGAATTAGACACAGGAGAATCAATTAACATTGGTTGCATAGCAATGGAAATAGTTTGATCGGAATTCGGAACAAATTAAATCAACATGATTTGAAGATAACCAACCCACCAACCCATCTAATCATAGATATTTAGGAACATATGGTTTTTCCTTTCTTTATTAAACTTGAAGTCTGACATTTAAACATGCAAACAGCATACCTTAGATCCTGCAATGTAACCCCCACATGATCCAAATGATTTTGTGAATGTCCCCATCATGATGTCAATATCAGCAGTATCCACACCTAAGAGCTCACAAACACCTCTTCCTGTTTTTCCCACTGCTCCAATGCTGTGTGCTTCATCCAGATAGGTATATGCCTATAGAATGATGGAAGTATACAGGAATACAAAATTAAAATGGAAAATAAAACTTGATACGAAAAAGTTAATCCAAGTGACTATTCAGGAAAAACAGAAGCAGGGGGTGGAAATAAATAAAGGAACACTTTCTATTTCTATTGTTAAAATGGAGTCCACATTTTACACACAATTTTTGTGGACATAAACCAGTCACAGTAGTTCATTGGGAATTGTTAAATGATGCCTTATACCCGTAGACTTTATCACAAGCTACAAATTTTGAAGTTTAAACCTGAGATGAAACACTCCAACAACAAGGCATGCGGTGAACAGGTACAAAACAAAAGCACAATCTGTACATAAAATTGGAGCTACCATATTAACCAACCTTATATTTTTTGCATATAGCTATAATCTCTGGAAGTTTGCAAAGTTCCCCTTCCATACTATATATCCCCTCCACAATAACAATTATCTTCTTCCATGGCCTATGGGTCCTTGGTTGTCCCTCTGCAATTTGTTCCCTTAGAACTTCTTCAAGATGTGATGGTACTGCAAGTAAAGAGCCAAGAAAGAAAATAAATGATGCTGTGAAATTGGAAGCACCACAATATTAACACACAAACAGGAAAGTAACAAAAGGAAAAATTGCAACCAAAAATACATTAATAGGGTTAAAAATCCAGACATATCTAAAAAGCAATGCTAGCTGCATATTCTCTAATACATTCCATACCATATTGTGTGAAACTCATATATATCCACTAAATAGTAAATGGAAGGGGAGTAAGACCCACATCATTTACCAAGTTTCACATAAGTTTTACCAAATAGTGAAGACTGAAGAATGTTTTGGTAAGAGTATGTTAGAGTGTGTTGCAAGCAGAAATACTTCACTTTTTGTTTGTCGGCAGAAATAGCATGTGAACTTGGTGATTTTATTGACCTATATATATTTGATGAAATAATAATGGTGTTGTAGAGAATAGTAGCCATCATCATCTCCCAACCAATAACTGAAATTAAGACATTTTTTTTTAATAAAACGAGATTATAACAGTCCACCGCTGTTGTATTTGGAAACTGAAAAGACAACTACTGGACGATAAATTCATCCATCTTATTTTGGTATGCAGGATAGATACTCACTATTGTGTTGAAAAACACGAATAGTCGCTCCAGATCCTCGTGCACCATTAACAATTGAGTTGTGGTTCAATGAATCACTGATTATAAGACTTCCCTGTAAAAGTATAGAAACATCAATAACTTATCATGTCAAAATACACTTAGAATCTCTCACATAATCAAAATCACTGAACCCTTTTTACAGACCTTCCTCATCAGGACTGGAAGAATAGCAGAATTAGTCACATAGCCCATGCCAAAAACAATAGCAGCTGGCTTTCGAACAAAGGTTGCAACCCGTTCCTCCAACTCATTGTGAAGTGCAGTAGTGCCTATGAGAGAAGCCACATTTGAAGCACATGCATAGATAAACAATCAAAACTCTGTTTCAATTGGTAATATGCAAAATAATATACTTAACCCCCATCCACCCTGCTGCTGCATGTGCTCGGCGAATACTTGTTCAATGTTTCAACAACTCGAGGCGTGCAGTATTCATCCGAGGCAGCAAAACCAAGATAGTTGTACGATCCCAAGTTGAGACATTTGCTTACATTCGAGGTCCGTCTGCATTAGGAGAAACACAAGCCACATAAATTACAAATAATTTAATTGAACTCACTTGCAGGTAAACAAAATTGTCATGAAAATTAATTGCCATATCTTTTACCCAATTATCCAATTACAGATTGTCATGCAAGAAAAAATTGTTGACTTTATAATAATTACTTTAAAAGTCATATTTAGAATATAAATAAATTTTTATGTACTAATAGTATACATGTTTCTTACACTATCAAATGTCATTGAATAACAAATCATTGGAAATGCCAAGTTTGTTTAGTTTTATAATAACTACCTTCAAAGTCATAGCAAAGATGATTTCTGATTGGTTGATAATGTTAAAACTTAAAACATGTACTGAGTCTGTGACTATGCATGCTTGTTAAACACTTAGCATAATTTTTAATTGGTTAACTGTGGAAATCCAACAAACTCGGGATCCCTGAAAAATAAATTAAAATAGAGTCATACTTGAGAGTCTTGTTATTATCAATGGAGTAGCGCTCCACTACATCGAACCAGGCATCAGGGGCACTTGATATTGGTCTTCCGAAACAATCCTGTGAGAAGAGTAGTGCAAAAAGGCGAAAACAATTAAATGTGTGTTTAGTTTCACGTGATACAGAATTGATTGAGTCCAGAATTGATTCTAGATAAATTTTGGCATGTTTGGTTTCATGTCAGAGAATTCATAATTGGTTCCGAGTTAAGAAATGATTTTATTTAGGTAGCTTTTACATTGGACTACAAATTTTACAACAAATTCAATAACAAACTTGATTTTATAATACAAAACATTCAAACATAAATCACATAACTTCAGAATGAATTTGAACCAAAAACAAATTGAGCGTTCATCAAAACACACACTAAGTGCATTATAAATGTAATACAAATGAAATTAAAGATTTGAAAAAGAAAAAACCTGAATGCGAAGATACAATCGGCGAATGTAAAAGTCTTCGAGTCCTAAGCAGATGGGGGCGTAACCCTGAATAAGGCATTGGCATTAATAACAATAAAAAATAAAAATAAAAAATAAAAAAAAGGGAAAAAGAAAAAGAGAAAGAGGACCTGAAGATTATTAGAACTGCACCAGTCGATGAATTTGCGGAAGAAATCTCTGAATTGACCGAATGCGAAGAGAAGGCCATAGCTGAAGTAAGTGGTTAAAGCGGTCAGATACGGAATTGCGATCATCTCTTCTTCGATCTAAACTGGACGACAGGAACACAACCACACCAACACCAACAAGAGACAGATCAAATCTAAATAACTTTTTCTCTCTGCCTGATTTATTCCTTTGCCCAATCAATAATTTTTCCTTTTCTTTTTTTGCCCTCTTCTTTAATTCCTTTTATATTTTTATTATTATTAATTTACATAATTACACATATGCATACAAAAGATAAATATTTTTCTTGTAAAAGATGTTTAATTGAAATTAATTATTTTGATAATTAATGCTAATTTTAATATTAACTTTTAGAGAAATGATAGTTTCACAATCATTTGTACAAAAAATCTTACAAGAAAAAAATTTAATATGTAATGAGTGATATAATAAAAAAAGATAAATACAAAAATAATGTTGTGTAAATTATCTATATAAAATATTATGTGTTGTCAATGATAAATTAGAAATAGAAAAGTAAGAAGGATTTAGCGGAAAGCATAGTATGGTATTAAATCTAGAGCCGTGAAACAATATGGTCCACTCCATGCAAGCATGAACCAATTCTTTCAATAATGTAGAGTCGGATCAAGCTGAATTTTTGTCAGACTGCCTCTTTTTTAAGCCTAATCTGGTACAACATCAGACCAACGGCCTATCCATTAAATTTGACAACGTTAATTTTCAACTTTCAAATACTTTTGTTTCATTCGTGCAATGTATGCCAGCAGCACCTTTTTGTCAAACTTGTCTAACCAAATAACATCAAACACAGACCAATATTATTGCCGTATGTATTGGGCCAGCCCCTCAAGCACTCAAAATGACATTTTTTCATGTATTTTTTTTTATTATAAATTTATAACTATAATAATATATCTACTAATTTATTTACTTTTATTTATATATATAACTAGTGAATCTGACCCAAACCCATTTTGCCCTGTTCAACTAAGCAAAACGAGGCAAAAAATTCTCAATTCTACTTGTATCAACATTTGTAAAGTCCAACTTAATCCTATATAACAATAGGTTGGGGTGAGGCTAAAATTCACACCTATCCAAAGCATTAGTGTTATGCTAACGGTAGGCTTTATGCAACTACAATTAGATACGTGAAAGCAACCTTCTCAATGTTTAACGACTCTAGATAGTTGTATGGTAGGGTCATTTCTTCATCCATTGGGGCCAATGGTTATAACAAAATCAATAAATCAAAATTGAAAATGAGTGATCTCCATCTCTTAGAGATGGGTGTTGTAAAACTTGAATTTTCTTGATTATTAAACTCTAGAGTCAACTCATAAAATCAACAAGTTAACTCGAAATCAAGCTCATCTTTAGAGCAAACTCGAGTAAACTTGCAAGTCAACGCGTGAGTAAGCACGAGTTATCAAGTTTGAGAGGGAATAAAATGGTGTATTTCGTGCTTTTGTTCTTGTTATTGTCGTGCTCTTCTCTTCTTTGTTTTTGTTCTTGCTCGTGTTTGTTGGTTTTGTTGGATACTTGTACACTATGGTGCTTCTTCTTTGTTATTGTTTCTTTCTCTTAAAATTGGTTTTCAAATGTTGTTTAATTGCTTCTGAATTTGATATTCTGGTACTACTTCTTTGTTTTTCAAATTGGTGTCCAAATGTTGTTCAATTGCTACTAAATTAGATGTTCTGTCATTGCTTCCTTGTTGAGTTGCTTCTATTGTTGTTGGTTGTTGGAAGTTGGAATCTGTTAATTATTCTTCTATTACTGCTTGTGTGGGTGGAAATATCTCGAAAATGGAAATCTCATTAGTTTAGTTGCTTCTGTTATTGTTTGTTGCTTACATAGAAATTTCATTTTTTTAGGGGAGATTCTTTTAATTCTTTTTTAAAGTAGACTCTTACGAGTCTACGGGTTGACTCTATGAGTCAAGTTTCTACATCGGTCATGAGTCTACGCAGACTCTAGAGTTTGACAACCTTGGTCTTAGGGCTAGTAGAAATTACTGAGTTCTAGATTTTAACCGTATTTGTAGCATTGCTTCGTTATGGAAGTTGTTTGTAAGGACTACCCAACTTAAATTTTTGCAATGATTTCAAACTTCCAGACTTCCAGTGTTGTTGACAAATTGTGCACGTTGGCGTCTACAAGATAGAATTCAATTAAGGAGTTAACATTCTTTAAATTCAAAGGAATTCCATAGTTCAAATGGTTATAGTTAAGATCAATTACTTCCATTCTTAATTAGATTTTTCATTGCAGAATAATTAAATTAATTGATTCACCCAAATGGTTGTTGATCATATTATGCATTTGAAGGGACGAGGGAATTCACCATGACCAATGAATCTATTTGATTTAGTAGAGAAAATCTTAAGCCTTGTGATTGATTGGAGATGTATAGGAATTTATCAAAATTCATGATTAGAGACGTGATAGGAATTTATCAAAATCTAATAAAAAGACCTTTTACTTTTCTTATGTGAAGATATAAACTAAAGAAGGTTCAATTAGATTCATGTACAATCAAAAACTTTCCACGTGCCTACCATATAAATATATTTACATCCAAGTTAAAAAATAATAATTTAGGGAACAAAATAAGTCAATACTTAATACTCAAGATGTATTTGTTGGCTGAAGTTTATTTGGTTAGATTACATATCTTTTGGGTTGAAGAATGAATAAGACTCATTTTTCTAATTATTTATGAATTTCATATTTATTTTGTATATAATTAGTTCAGATGTCGTTTCATATTTTCTAGGCCAGATTTTACTACCTTTTAACTTCTTAATCTATTATGATGACTAGTGAAACTTAATGAGTGATTTTGATAATTATGTGGGAGTGATTGTTAATGAGAAATTAATGCTTATTGGCAGGGGTGAGTAATAGTGAATAATAAATGCTTGAGGAGAAATAATTACTTGTGAAAAATTAATGTTTATTTGGAATGTAATACATGTACACTAATAAGTATTTTCCTTAGTGTATAAATAGAAACTTCTAAAACATAATTGAAATTAATCAAAATTGAGTGTTCTCATTGTAATAACTTCTCTTAATTCTTATGTAAAGAACTGAATATGATTTTATCAAGGAAACTTAAAGCAATCAATCAAATGACTTATCATTCACATTCTCACATTGTTTTTTTCTCAAGTATAGCATCAATATCCTTCTCCAAAAGAAAATATTAACTCAAAATCAATTTCCTTCCTTAAACTCCTTCAGGGTGATCCAATCCACCATAGCTTCACATTAGCTAGTATCGGAGCTTCAAATCCTTGAAGTTTAAGCATATACTCTCCATTTTATTATGGAACTCCTCGAAAGGGGAATATGAGATTCAAAAATAAAATTTATTTCAAACTAGATGTTTGGTAGGAAATTGTGTGTTCTTTCGTCATTAATGATGGGTTTTGCGCTAATGTAACTAGTGAAACATTAATTTCAAAATTGAATTTGAGAACAAAATCACACAAAGTTCAAAGACATAACGAAGATAGTGAAATATTTGTCAACAAGCAAGTTCAAGTAAGATTTTCCACTGGAAAATATGTTGATGAAGTTTTATGTGATATGATTCCTATAGAGGCAACTCATATGTTGCTTGGTAAAGCTTGGAAAAACTATAAGAATGTTGCACATAATCTTTTGCTAAATAAATTCTCTTTTGTGCATATCGGACATAAAGTGAGACTAACATCTTTGTCTCCAAGTATAAGGAGTAGTTGAGAGTCAAAATAAAAAAAGAGAAAAAGAAGAAAAAGAAATGAAAGAAAAGGAAATAAAAGAAAATGAGTTAAAAGAAATGGAAAAGGAATGGAGAGACGAAAAAAAATATGAGGAAGAAAAAAGAAGAAAAGCCATAATATTTTTGCTTTTATTCTAACCCATCAAACCATCTAAGTTTTTTTGCTTTAATGTCTAAGTAAGAATTGCACATAAAGACTTAATAGGCAAAAAAATTTAACGAGGTAGTGGATTCATACACAAAGTTAGAATTTCTAAGATATAAAAACAATTAAATTGATTTGAGGACAAATCCTTTAAAAGAGGGACGGAATGATAAGAATCTATCAAGGTCTCACAAAAAGATAAAAAAAAAAAAAAAAAGGTTCAATTATATTCATGTTCAATCAAAAAACTATCACATGACTACCATATGAATATATTTACATTTAAGTTAAAAATAATAATTTGGAGAGTAAAATAAGTTCAATACTTAATATTTGAGATACACCTGTGGGTTGAAGTTTATTCAATTGAATTATATAGTTTTTGGGTTGAAGATCGAATAAGATTCATTTTATAATTATTTATGAATTTCGTATTTATTTTCTATGTAATTAGTTGAGGTGTCTTTACAAATTTTCTAGGTCAAATTTTAGTATTTGTTAATTTTCTAATGCATTCTGAAACCTAGTGGATTTAATAAGTTATTGTGATGGTTAGTGAGGAGTAACTATTAGTGGGGAAATTAGTGATTAGTGGGGGAATGATTAATAATACAAAATATATTCTTGATGAGAAATAAGTAGTATAGGAAAATGTAAAAGATAAAATACAAGAAGGGGTGTTGAATTGTGTTAATTGAGAATTTTAGTTCTTTCGTGTGTTGGTTTTAAAAGTAGTCAGATGAAACTTTGTTCTTCTTCAAAAGTTGATTTTAATGATAGACGTTTAACTTTAATTATCCTCTTTAGTTAACAAGTAATAAAATTGAACATAAGTATTTTTATACTGGTTCGTCTATTTAAGACTACGTCCAGTTACCCAGCAACCACAGAGTTTTCACTACCAACCGTGAAATGGTTACAAATATTATTTGCACTCAGCCACTTCTGATTAATACAAGATATTCATTGTCCACAGCCTTCTCAGGCTAAACCACTAGGTATTCCTTGGAACGCAGCCTCCACAAGTTAATACAAAGATATTATTTGAATCACAATATGATAGAAATTATAACGTGTTTGCTAACTTGATCTTGAGCTAGTGAAGTCCTTATATAAACAAGTCTTCAAAGATCCGTTAGAGACATGAAGAGTGTTGTTGAGCTTTCCAAGCAAAAGTCTTCAAAAGGTGTTAGAGTACAATCAATGATGTGATGCTTTGCACAACGGATTTGGTGGCGCTCAGAACCTTTTTCTGACTTGTACAGAGACATCATCAAAAATGATGTTACTTTTTCGTGTTGAAGAGGTTATCTCGAGTCCCCATATTGATCTTGGAAACTTGTGAGAGTAACAGCTGGATTTTGAAATTTGCGCGTTTTACTCCGTCTGAACTTCACTTTCTTGATAGACGATGCACTTCTCAATCTTCAGTCTTGAGTAATGTTTTTGAGTTTCGTGTGAAGACTTCGTCTAGCGCAAATCGTCTTATACTTTCGTTTGATGACATGGCTTTGGGACAGACGAATGACTTGACCATGAATGATATTTAAAGGGTCATCTTCCGTTTGTGCTTGTTCAGTCTGACTTTGGTTTGCAATGCTTCAGTCTGATATGTTTTGTCTGTTATGTAATTAAATAAAACTTGAGACGTTAATCATCTTGATCTAACAGAAAATTAATGTCTAGTAAAAATGGATAAATCTATTCCAATAGGTATTTTGCTTAATCTATAAATAGGTTGCAATCTTAATAAATCAAATTGAAGATTCTTATTGCGAAAGTTTCTCTTAATTTTTATTAAATATGATCTTATGAAAAGAAATTTGTGACGATTAATCCTATGACTTATTACTCATATTTTTTTTAGTGTGGCTTTAATATCCTTTTCCAAAAAGAAAATTAAAACTCAAAATCAATTCTTATATCCGAACTCCGTTGAGGCAGTCCAATCCAAACCAAATTCACATCAAGATGTTAAAATCCACTAGGTTTGAAAGCTAACTAACTCCCTTATTTAGTGGCTCAGATAGTTTATTATCCTGCAAGCATATATAGTACACTCATATTGCACCTGAAACATACTCCCTCTAAGGCTCTCTCACAAATTATTTCCATTAATGATCACATGCTGCAAAGAAGAACAATTGCCTAAATTTCCTGGAATTTAAAAGATGTTATTAGATAATTTAAATACTCAGATTAATGTAAAAGAGGAACAGACAATTGTGTTTATAAAGCTTTTAAAATGATTATTGTTAAAGTCCATCACAAGTTTTGAAGATGAAACAAGTTGTCTGGGAAGGAGTTAATGAAGACATAGTTGGAAAGGTTTAAGACTCTAAGTTGATCCAAACCTGCTATGGATTCACACATTTTTACAATAATATAAATCTTGAGCTTCAAAGTTTTAAGCGAAACCACCAATGTGCCTACACTTGACAAGGTATCATATGTTACACCATACCAACCAAGTGCAGTGATTAGGGTAGGTAAAGATATTCCAGTTTGGAATAGTCGATTCTAAGCAGCTTGAGAAACCAATCAAGGCTTCAAATCATTGGAGTTACTTGTAAAGTTATGGGATCCTTGAGTACCGGCTCCCAAAGATTAAAATATATGGTATCAAAATGGCAAGAAGAAAATTTGAAATTGAAATCCCATTTGGCACCTCACCCAAAAAAAAAAGAGAAGAGAATAAAGGAGCAACAATATTAGGTTGAGAATTAAAGATCAGTGGCTTATCTTAAGAAAAAATTACTTGGTATTTTTGTGAATGACTTGGTATCTCAAGAGCACACACATTGAGGAAAACATAAAAATTGACAGAATATCGTGACTTCTAATCTTGTTCTCAATTTGCAAGACTTTGAGTTAGCCTTGTTAATCTGAAAAATCAAATTGAGGTCTCTCTAATTTGACTAAACTTGAGAGGTAATTGAGAATTAAAGGTATCTCATATTGGAGTTGAAAGGATGTTGTGTAACCTTTTCATCAACCAACATATTTAGCTCCCAACTCCTAGGATATTTACCTACTTGTTTTCTTGTTAGATTGGTTTAAAGGAATTAGGATTTGAAATAATAATTATATTTTTCATTCTGATTTTTATTTGTATAGTTTTAGTCTCTCTTATTACCATTTCTTACACTTAATTTTCACAATTTCTTTGGTGTTAAAATTAGGCTACCTCAAATTCCACCTAATATTTAAGAAAAATGTAACAGAATTGTGAGGTGACATAATTTATATAGACTGACAAAGAGAGAAAAAAAAATGTGTGAACAATAAAGTATATTGGAGGATATGATCACTGGAATTCACGTTGACATTTTTGAGTTTAATTAGAAAATTGTTACATTAAACAATTGTAATTTAAAAGACCTTAGATTCTATGGCTACAGGGAACTTAGTCGGATGAAAATGTAATTTTTCAAATTCAATAGGAAAGATACTTGATGATGCAATATCTAATGAGATTTTGGAGGAGCTTGAGTAAGTTTTGGCAACAAACATTCCACACTACACTTTAGACAATAGTTCAGAGAATTTTGGAGTGTTGACGCAAAGAATTTGAGGAGTTATTAAAAGAACAAAATGCTTGATGTTTTGAACTCCAATAGCTTTGAATTCTGATCCCAAAATTTAAGATTTAAAATAACATTGGTTACAAATAATGAAGCTATGCAACAAGATAATTGCTAAGATCAATGCAGGTTTTTAATGTAAATAGGTTCAACTGAAAATTTAATTACGAGAATGGGCTTGGTTGAAAACATATTACATGGGTTCATTTTGAACAAAAGGGCGTCTTTAACGGGTGTGACAATGAAAACGTTCAACATATGAGCACCTTTAATGAGCTTGAGCATGAAAATGCCCAACTCAAAGGCTCATTTAATAAACATATCTAAGGTTATTGGACAATCATGAATGCACTAAGCTGCCAGACGCCTACACACATGATAGGGCCATATGTTGATAAATAATTTTACAAATGATATATTAAGACTTTGAAAAACAATTTATCAGTTCATCCCCAATTACTTACAAATAAAAGAAACAATAAATAAAAGAGCACAAAATGTAAAATATAAACACATAAGAATGAA
This sequence comes from Hylodesmum podocarpum, assembly GCA_026586105.1. Lineage (NCBI taxonomy): Eukaryota > Viridiplantae > Streptophyta > Magnoliopsida > Fabales > Fabaceae > Hylodesmum > Hylodesmum podocarpum. The sequence continues at coordinate 1,630,721 of JALJEV010001341.1, forward strand.
GTTGAATTGTGTTAATTAATAAAATTTCTTTTCAGACGATGCAATTTGCATATGTGGTTTTCAAACTCAGGACAAACACAAGTTTCATTCTGTTATAAAGTTGATTTTAATGAAATCTTAGTTAAGTTATTTATCCCCAGTTAGTCAATAAATAAGCAGATAAGACAATAATATTTTTATACTAGTTACTTCAAGTTACTTAGCAACTTGCTAAGTTTTCACTAAAAGTATTGTTTAAACTCAACCACTTCTGGTTAATTACAAATATTCTTTGAACCCATCTTTCTCAGGCTAAATAAGGTATTCTTTGGACCCAACTTTCGCAGGCTAAACAAGGTATTCTTTGGACACATCCTCCACAGACTAAACAATGTATTCTTTTGGTCACGGCCTCCACAGTTAAATCAGGTATTCTTTCAATACTTAGCCTCCTCAGGCTAAACAGATATTTTTTAAACACTTAACCTCCTCAGGCTATGATGAGTTATTATTTTGATCACTTTCTCTATACATTTTATATCCTAATAAAGCATGATTAATGGTCAATTAGCATGATTTAATGCATTTATGAGTTTAAGCTCATTTGGGCTTTAAGTGCTTAATTTGTTTCAATTTGCTATATTTTTCCAGATTTGAGTAGTTTCACTAAAACAAGCATAACTTCCTCCACAGATATCGTTTTGAGCTCAGATTTTTTGAAAATGAAAGAGTATTGACAGAGCTATAAAAGTCATGAGACATGAAAAGCTAATTTGGACTACATCTTGGGTTATTTTGGCCTTGAAGTTGGCGTGCGAAAACTGGATGGAGAATTTAGCTAATTAGGCCTTTTTATTCATGCAGTTGGTCCATTTCTATTTAGCTAATTAAGTGACATGTGCAAGGCACATGGGGGCTAAAAAATGGGAATTGAAAGTCTGTTGGAGAGGGAATTCACGGGACATTCAGATTATTACACATTTGGGACATTTTCTCTCATAGGGTTTAGGTTCTTCATTGGGGTTTTTGCATTGTTCTTCAATTTCCAGTTTCTCCTTCTTCCTTTTTATTTTTGATTGGATGTTGTAATTCAAATTGTTGTTGTAATTTCAATTGGAATGGATCCTTCTTACTCATTGTTGCTATTTTGCCATTTCATCAATTGAATTCTAGAATTTGGGTTTGCCCTCTTCATCTCTTTACTGCAATTTGGTTTTCCATGCTTCATCTAATTATTGATTTAATTTTGTTTCGCTATTTCATTTTCCAGTAACAATGCTACAATTTGTTTGGTTTAGTTTAGGGTTAATTAAATTTCGCTTTGGTTTAGGTTAATTAATTTCGCTCTTGAATTTGAATTTTAATGGAATGCTAAAATTTAAAGATTACCCTCTTGAATTAGATTGCAGAGATACTTTGAGATTCTATTTATATTGGTTGCTTGTTCAATTTGTTACTCTTCATCATTTATTCCAAGTGTTTTTCATGCTTAATATTCTAGATTTGGAAGCAATTTATATTTATGTTTCATGCTTAACAGAATGAAATATAGGTTGTTGTAATTGGAGTGATTGATGTATGTGATTACTTAAATTGCATAAGGAAAATCCATAGTTAATTTTCGCGTAGTTAATTAATTTGGGTTTGATTGAGAGTTTAATAGATTGAGCATGATGAGTCTGTAATCAGGGATAAGTAATTTGCAATTTAGTCAAGAGGTTAATCTCATTTTTTTATCGATTCTATTAGTGTTAATTGTTCTGTTTTGATAATCAAACAACCCCCCTATTTCGTGTTATGTATTTGATGGAAATCAAGTGATCGTCCTTTGAGAGACGACCTAGGAGTCACTTCCTAAACTGCATTTTAATTGCATAAATTTGACTGAGTACGACCTCGATCAGGCTACAATACCAAAACAATGGTTTTACAGAGCTTATAATAAGGAAAATAATCCTCTACGCAGAATGATTTTACAATGAATATTAGATATAAGTTCAGGGCAAGTGAACTGTGTTTGAGCGAAACTTTGAATATGATAGCTTTTCTAGCGTAAGTTCGTCAACTTCAACTCGTTGCAATGAAGTCTTTTTATAGGCAGCTTCTTAAAGTATCCGTTAGAATGAAGATTTTAATGTTTATACTTTATCTTGGGTATTTCGTCATCTGGTAGAGTGAACAATCATAATAATAAATATCACAGCAGCGGTTGTCAGCGCGAGATCAAACACTAATTTGCTTAGAGATTTCACCGAAAAGTGTAGTTTACTTTTCGTGTTGCAGAGGTTTAGACCAAATCTCTTTTCTACCTTTACAAGCTTCTAAGTAACGACTTGATTTAAAAGGAAGCATGTGTTACTCTTCATCTGAACTTCATTAAACTCTTCAATAGATGAATGATATAAGCTGAGCTTGTATTCCAGTTATTCGTCTGTTTTCTTTGTCTTCAACTTCAGTCTTCATATCTTTATACTTAAACTCATGACTTGAAGTTGACTTTGATCTTTAAGCTTTTCATCTTAATCTCTGAAGTTTCTTCATCTGATGTATTTGGTTTGAAGCTTGATGACTTGAACACTTCGTCTTGAGCTTTGTGCGCCTGTGCTTGATGATGTTTTCTCCGTATGATTCGTCTGATCATTGTTCCATCTACGTTTGATAATACATCCGTCAGTTCTGTAATTATCAAAACTTAAGATGCTAAGTCATTTTGACTTAACACAGATCGATTTACACTAGTTAGTCTTAAAAATACTATATCCAGTTTCTTGACAAAAGTTAAGATTCCACTATTACTAGTGAAATAATAGTGTATTGTTTAACTCGAGTCACTTCTGACTAACACAAGTATTCTTTGTTCCAGCCTCTTTTGGCTAATAACTCTAAGTATTCTTTCGACTCAGCCTTCTTAAGATAAACCAATATTATTTGATTTCAACCTCTACAAGCTAATTACCATGAAAAGTGGATTTGACAGAAGCGCTTAACTTATAAGATTCAACCTTTACATAAAGATGAATTTGTAATGAAGTTCAGTATAAAGGTTATTTACAAAGAATGAAAAAATTGTTTTAGAGCAATATTATCAAAGCTTTAATCTTCTCTGAAATAGATCATTCTCGTCAACTTCAATTCTTCGATTTTAACCTTTATATAGATAGAGATATGAGGTAGTCGTTACACTAAGCAACTTCAAATTTTTCTCCATTGTAATGACAGTTTATTCAATGTTCTTCAGCATTTAATGAAGCGTGAGTTTGTCAACATCAGCAAAGAAAGTTGTTCCTAATCCAAGTTTCAAAACTAAAAAAGTGATTATGCTTTCTACAACAAATCTCGGTGTCAGAAAACATACTATTTGACTCAATTGGGCAAAACTTTTGATAAAGATTTGGTTGACTCTTTGATTTGAAGTTGGCTTCTATTAGGCAGACTCTACAAGAATAATTATACTGGTTAAAGTCTTAATATACGAGGATAAAAGACAAACCAGATATTTATCTTGTGTTTTAGAAGACATATGTCTTATCATTAATTTGACTAAGGATTCATCTGATGATTATATTTGTCGTCTGGAGTATGGCTTCGTCTGTTCAGGCATTACTGCGTTTGATAACTGAAAATTCCATTCATCTTATAAGTTCATATTTTTATCTTAATATATATTAATTATAAAAAATTGAGAGATATAATTTACCTTTAAATAAATTTGACTTAACAATAGCATCAAGAATGTTAAACCAAAGTGCAATATCACCTAACTCTATAGAGAGCGTCCCACCATGCTTACTTATCTTAGTTTGAGGTGTTTTCAAAAATGGTATCCTCAAAATGATATGAATAGTGCTTCTATGGAAAACACCCTCCTATATATTAAGTATGTAGAAGTCAACAGGAAAAATAAGTTCATCAAGCCAAACTAAGACATTCTCTAAGAAAAAATAAGTTCATCAAGCCAAACGAAGACATTCTCTATGAAACTTATAGGTTCTGCAACATTTCTATTTGCCAATTGAATCACCACGCCTATAAGTTGCAAAGGTCCAAAAAAATGAGAAGAAAAGATGGACATAACATAACATTAATTGAAGTTCTTAATTTAAGATGGCATTATCAAACTTGCTATTGCTTATGATGTAAGGTATAGAAAACGTACATAGGTCCTTACACTTACGATGAATATAAGAAATAGGCTTACCCATGAGTGTAGAGAAGTTACTTCCTATACTAATCCTTTCATTACCTTTGAGCATCCTCTGTGAATGCATAATTCCTTGAAGAACTTAGTATATCTTAAAATTTACTTGATGACATAAGAAGAGGTATGTTCACTTAGTCTTTCTAAAAGTCTCCAAATTTCCCTTATCTACCTCTTCCATCTTCTTGCTTGAAATCATTTCTAATCCAAGATCTCCTTATCCACCTCTTCCATCTTCTTTTGCTTGGAAGGAATAATTTCTAATGTGCGTATTAGTTTCTTAAAGAAAGAAAAAAACTGTAACTGCATCGCATATAAATTTGGAAAAGCTTTTCATATGCCTTTTGACTGGTTTCATAAATTGCTTTAGATTTTCAATTTCCCATTTTTTATTTACAATTTGCTCTGCGTTCTTCTTCACTTATTTTTTGTTCTTCTATTTCTTTTTAACATTCTTCAAATCTTTCTTTTACTCTCATTCTTAACACAATGGGAAATTTGTTTATCCCAATTTGTATTATTCTTAAATTCTTGTAATTCCCAATTAATTTATCCCTTCTCTTGTTTTTATCGCATACCTTTTCATGAAATGGTTGCTTCTTCATGGTGTGACTTGCTCGTAACAATTGATGGGTATATATCTTTTCAAGAAATAATTTTATTTTATTTAATATATTATATTTCACTCTTCAAACCTTCTTTTTTTATATTCAAATCTTTATTTTTAATTCCTAATTTATAATGGTTATTTATTGGTCACAATATGCAAATGGGGAAAAACTTAAAAATAAAAGTAGATGAGTCCACGTTTTATCAAATTTGATTCTATTAAACCAAATCAAATAACAAAGAGAACAATTGATCGTATATAAAAATAACCCACATACATTTTATTTAATACAAATAATAATGAGTTAGGGATCTGTTGCATGGGGTCATTAAAAAGTCTACGTCATGGATATTCTGAAATTAGTTGTTGTTGTACCATGCTTGCTTTTGAAGATAATCAATTGTGCTCTTGTCAACCTGGAGAGCTTTGGCGAGAAGCTCATCAGAAATAGGTGGATCAGCTTTAAACAAAGCACTGGCAATAGTGATAGTTCCTGGATTTTGACTGCCAAGAGCAGCTATGGCGAGAGCATTGCCATATCCGACATTCAATTGGAAATGAACTTGACCAATTGGGAAGACAAAGACATCACCCTTGTTGAGGACTTTGGTAAAGAGACGATTTCCATCTTGATTGGAGGACACAAATCCAACATAGAGAGTTCCCTCAAGGACAATAAGGATCTCTGAGGCACGAGGGTGAGTGTGGGGAGGGTTCAAACCCTTTGGTGCAAAATCTATGCGAGCCAAAGATATCCCCAGCGTGTTTAGTCCTGCTAGTTTATCAACAGCCACTGCACTCACTTGTGCTTTCCATTGGTTGTTTGTATTCCCGGCTTCCACGTGAGTAAAGAAATCTTCAGCTTTCACAAGCTTAGGGTCTTTGCAAAATTTCCCGTTCACAAACACTACAGATTACAAGCCAAAGTTTTTAACTATTAGGAGCCAAAAATGGATTAAAATATATAATTTATTGACAAGATCTATATATATTATGCAAATAAGCTTAGTTAAAATTTGTGTTGATCATTGTTTATACGTACCACCATTGGTTTCATTGACAGCCACACAGAAATCTTGGAGAGGACTAGGATCATAGGCAGAGACAAGAGACGATGTCAAAGCCAAGATGGCAACAACAAAGTATACTGCTTTCATTTTCTTTCTTCTTAGAGCTATACTTGAATGATGTTTCTATTTGTAATTGCTTTAGATTATTGGATATTTTGATTGATGTGAATCATGCTATTTATAAGGATGAAGCATTGAATTGGTTTGTAGTTTAATTTTACCGTAATCAATTTTTTATTTGGCGAGGAACAATTCCTTAACAACTACGGACAAGCGTTCTTGATCAAAGAGTTGACTAAGGAGATTGTTCATATGAAAAAGAAAAAGCAATTGTTTTGGTATTACCTCGTCCACTTACCTTTGTACCAATCCCTGTAATATTATTTTATAATGCGATGCTCATTAACTGAATCAAAGTTCAATTTAGACTTTGTCTCAATTTTACAGACTTGATGAAATAAGTATTTAAATTCTTCATTCTTTTCCTAACTCATCTCTGATTGGCTTCTTGTTACTGTTCTTAGTTTACACGATATCAAAAGTTGGTGCAATATGGAAATTTTTACGGATTGTGTCATAATATATCTAACCATCAAAGATATGTATTTACTCAGTCCTTTCCGGCAAAGGTGGAGTGGATCAGGTTTAAATTTAAAAGAGTTGGATTTAGAATTTGAAAATCCATTTCCTTCCCATCAATTTTAGATAAATTTATTAATAACCCATTATTATGGATACTTTTTAAATAATAAAAAAACTTAAAATTAAAAATTAAGAAATGGATTATAATTTTAGTTATATACGTAATAATAAGATTTAATTTAATTATAATAATAATAATGATGATTTAAATATTTAAATAAATTTTTAATTTATATTTTGGTTTATATTGTTTTAGAAAGTTTCCCTTTTGGTCCATGTAGATTGTAAGTAGTTATTTCAATTCATGTAATTTATATTTTTTCTTCTATAGTCTCGGTTATTAACGACGTTATTAAGATTTTAATGTGGACATTAAATTGGAAAAAAAAATATAAACTAAAAGTAATAAAATGACTAGCTGCAAATTATAAGAATTAAAAGGAAATTTTTCTAAAATTATTGGGACTGTAATTTTAATTAAACTTTAAATTAAAGGAGACAAATTTGTAAATACTAATTTAATTATTATTTAAATAAATAAATTTAATTGAAATAGTATTTATTTTTAACTATTATTCATAAAATATATTTTAGAATAATAAATTAAAAAATAGTCTTTTTTTGGCATACATTTGTTATATACCAACATATCTATAAAATAATTACTTTTAAATTCTATTTTTATATAATTTTTTAGTGTTATTTTTTAATATTATAAATATTTTCATGTTAAATAAGAGTTATTACTTAAATAAGAGTTGAGGAGTTAACGGGTCATGATAATTTTTTACTGTGAAAACTTAAATGTTGAAACATGAGCGGCAGTCTAAGGATGGATTGAGAAAGAGAGGCCGGGATTCCATTTATTAGAGAAAGTAGGCAAGTAAATATGTTATGTTATGTTTTATCACGTTTCTCGTTAGACAATTATACTACGATAATTAGTTATAATAATTAGTTATAAAATATGTGAAAAGAGAAATATCATTATACGTTTACATAATCTGTAACTTTTTCTGGTTTGTAATGTTTGATTTGCTTCAATATTTTTCGGTTCTTGTTTTATAACTCAAAATAAAAAGAATAAATGTCATTAGCAAAATCTCCAAAGGTAAAAAATTAAGCCGAGACTAAACGCTACTTGCCAAATAGCACATCACCTTCGTCCTTGAAATGTCACATAAAGAAGATGTTCTCTCTTAATTTCCCGCTCTTTATGTATTTCTCGTTTATTTAGAAATTGCGTATGAAAGGTTGTTGTATAGGCATATCACATATCAAATAGGCATACAATTAAAACAAAGCTTTAGTTTCACAATTTTTGGAAACTGGACATGTTTAACATGAATTATACTTAGAGACTTAACCAATTTACAGGAAAAGATGAGCTACTAGCTCAATATACAGAAAATCCTATACAATGTAAAAAGAATCCAAAGTATATATACCATGAGACTGTATTTATATAACCTCATTGACTGACAACAAAAGGTGACCTACTAGATCATTTACATGGTGTTAGATCAATGTGATTAACGTCTCTAAGTTTTGATTAATTACAAGACACAGACGAAACATCTCAGACAAAGCATTACAAGAAAAGTTAGACGAAACAAACACAGACGAAAGATGACCCCTTAAAGTTAAAGTCATTCATCTGTCTTAAAGCCAAGACATCAGACGGAAGGATAGACAAAACTCTTCAGACGAAGCTTACAAGCCAACCTTAAGACTGAAGATTCACATCGTCTGTCAAGGAAGTGAAGTACAGTCTGAGTAACTCGCCCCAAGATTCAAATCTTCTAAGTTACTCTTGAGAGCTTCCAAGATCAGTATGAGGATTCGAGCTTTCATATGCAACACGAAAAGGTTTCACCCTTTTCCAGGAAATCTTTGTACAAGTTAGAAAAAGAACCGAGCAAGCCATCAAATCCGCTGCACACGCCATCCCATCACTTGATTGCACTCTGACACCATTTTGGCATGCACTTGGAAAAAGCTCAACGACATTCTTCTGTTTCTAACGGACATCTGCAGACTCTGCCTATATAAAGGAATTCACTCCTTCAAGTTTCAGTTGGCGAACACGCTTAAATTTCTAAGTCATTGTGATTTCGCTCACTGCTACTTTTGTGCTTTACTGTATATCCCTCTCTGCGAAGAGGAAAACTTTTCTTTCTAGAAAACTATCTTAAATCCACTTGTGTGGTGCTTTAGCCTGAGGAGGCTGTGTGTTCAAAGAATATCTGGTTGTTTAGCCTGAGAAAGCTGTGTTCAAAGAATATCTTGTATTAGCCAGAAGTGGCTGGGTTCAAACAATACTTGTAACCATTTCACGATTTGTAGTGAAAACTCAGTTGTTGCTGAGTAACTGGACTTAGTCTTGAATAGACGAACCAGTATAAAAATATCTGTGTTTTTGTTCTTTGAACTTGTGGCTAACGAGGATAATACATTTGTAACGTCTGTCTATTAAAATCAACTTTTGAAGATAAGAATTGTTTCATTTGATGCTGTTTAAATCCATAGACGAAAGGAATTAAATTTTTGATTAACATAATTTAACCCCCCCCTTCTTGTGTATTATCTTTTACAGTTTGGTATCAGAGCTCAACCTCTAAGGGTTGAGCGCTTAACAATTGCTAGAGGAAAAGATCCAAGATGGAGTCCCAAGGACCCTCGTTCTTGTCTGGTGGGTCATCTATGAACTAGCCGTCGACATTCTCTAGAGATGACTACCCTTATTGGGCTAACAGAATGGAGATGTACATCAAGTCTACCCAATACAGACTATGGAACTGTTAGATCAAGATGATTAACATCTCTAAAGTTTTGATTATTACAAGACAGACGGAACATCTACAGACAGAACATCAAGTCAGACACAACGAGCACAGACGGAAGATGACCCCTCAAAGTTGAAGTCATTCGTCTGTCTCAAGTCAAGTCATCAGACGATAGGCTAAGACGAAAACTCTTAAGACTGAAGAAGTTCATCGTCTGCCAAAGAAGTGAAGCAAAGTATGAGTCACTCGCGCCAAGATTTCAAATCTTAAGAAATACTCATTAGAAGCATCCAAGATCAGTATGGGGATTCACGCCTACAAATGCAACTCAAAAAGGTCCTCACCTTTTGGTCAAAATCTCTGTACAAGTCAGAAAAAGTACTGCGCACGTTATCTAAATCCGTTGCACACGCCATCAATCACTCAAGTACTCTCTGACACCTTTTTGGACATCGCTTGGAAAACGCTCAACGACTTTCTCTGTGTCTAACGGATATCTGAAGATTTTGCCTCTTTAAAGACTTCGCTTCTTCAAAGTTTAGTTGGCGAACACGCTTCAATATTCTACCTTATTGTGAATTCGCTCTCTGTTACTTCTGCTCTTCATTGTAAAACCCTCCATGCGAAGAGGAAACTTTCTTTTTATAGAACTCTTCCAAATCCACTTGTGTGGTGTTTTAGCCTGAGGAGGCTGGTTGTTCAAAGAATACCCTTGTTGTTTAGCCTGCGAAGGCTGTGTTCAAAGAATATCGTGTTATAGCCAGAAGTGGCTGGGCGCAAACAATACTTGTAACCCTTTCACGGTTTGTAGTGAAAACTCAGTCGTTACTGGGTAACTGGACGTAGTCTTGCATAAACGAACCAGTATAAAAATACTTGTGTATTTGTTTTATTAAGTATTTGACTATCGGAGATAATCAAACTATAACATCTGTTCATTAAAATCAACCTTTGAAGATTAAGATTGTTTCGTCTGAACATATTTAAACGCACAAACGAAAGGAACAAATTTTTTTTAACTAACACAATTCAACCCCCCTTCTTGTGTTCTATCTTTTACAGTTTGGTATCAGAGCTCAACCTCTAAGGGTTGAGCGCTTTACAGCTGCTAGAGGAAAAGATCCAAAATGGAGTCTCAAGGACCTTCGTTCTTGTCTGGAGGGTCATCCATGAACAAGCCGCTGGCGTTCTCTGGTGATGACTATCCCTACTGGGCTGATCGGATGGAGATGTACATCAAATCCACCCAGTACAGACTGTGGAACATCATAACTCAAGGAAACATCCATATTGTCAAACCCGAGGTTGAATGGGGAAATGAAGAATACTCGCTAATGGAACTCAACAACAAAGCCAGATATGTCATCATGTGTGCATTATCAAGGACAGAATACAACAGATTTTGTGCCTACACCGCTAAAGAGCTTTGGGATGCCTTCAAGATTTCATATGAAGGAACTGAGGATGTGCGTATGAGGAAAGCTGTCACTCTTCAAAGAGAATATGAGATGTTCTCAATGAAGAAAGGAGAATCCATTGACATGATGTTTGGAAGATTCCAAACAATATTGAATGGACTCACTGCGCTGGACATTACATTCACCAAGGCCCAGAACAACATGAAGATATTGGATAGTCTTCCTCCTCCATGGGAAGCTATGTCCACTGTCATCTCAGTTGGGCGTGATATGAAGACATTAACTCTTGATGAGTTAATAGGAGCCTTGAGAGTACATGAGATACTTCTGTGTAAGAGAGACAAGATCAAAGTTCAAGAGCCCAAAGCTCTTCCGACTGTCAACAACATTCCGAAGGAGGAAACTCCTAAGAAGGAAAGAAAGAAGAAGCACAAAGTTCTGAAAGCTGACACCACTAAGTTTGATTCGTCTGACGGATCGTCTGATGATGAGATTTCTCTCATGGCCAGACGTTTTAAGAAGATGATGATGAAAAAGGGGAGAGGTCAACGCTTCTTCAAGAAGAAGGAAAAGAAGCTCACTGAAAAACCTTCGAGCAAGGAGGAGAGCTCAGAAGCTATCTGCTACGAATGCAGAAAACCTGGACACATGAGATCAGAGTGTCCAACATTGAAGAGAAGATGGAATCCTCGCAAAGACAAGGGTAAGAAGAGTCTGGTGACTTGGGAAGACCTTGATAGCGAAAGTTCAGAGGAATCCACTGAAGAAGAAGAAACTGCAAATATCTGTCTCATGGCTAGAGACACTGTCTCATCAGAGGTAATTGAATCTGAAACTTCTTCATCCTCTTCATCTGAGTTTGAGTCAGAATCAGAAGAAATTTCATATGATACACTTTTGGCTAACTCACATTTTATTGCTGAGCAATACAAAGTATGCAAAGCCAAGTTGAAACAAACTTTGGAAGAAAATGCTACTTTGACAACTGAAAACGAGTTGTTGCAAAAGGAAGTATCAGATGAAAAATCATCTGAGTCTGAAAAGGATACTTTTATTTCTGAAATCAAAAGATTGAAGAAAGAAAATGAATCCTTACTCAAAGACTTAACAAAGTTCACTAAGGGGTCCTCAATGCTAGAAAATATTTTAAAATATGGGAGGTCTCCGTCTGATAAGAGTAGACTTGGTTATGTTGAAGAGTCAGACAAAAAGAAAACCAAATTTGTTTCGTCTGCTCATAAGAAGAAGAACAAAAATTACAACAAGGTTCCAAACAACTATATAAAAGATAAAAGAACCTTAAACAAAAAGAAATCTTCTTCCACTAACAAAGGAGGACCCAGATTTGGGTACCAAAGTCACTTATTATTCCTGTTGCAGACATCCTTAATAGGAAGAGAGAGGACTTCAAGCCGGTACTTGGATAGTGGGTGCTCACGACACATGACGGGAGACCTGTCTATGTTCCAATACCCCAATCCTTTTATCCAAAATGTGTCTTATGTTAAAGGTCTCAACTTCAATCTGCTTAGCATAAGTCAATTTTGTGACAGTGGATATGAAGTAGCTTTTAACTCTGATGAATGTATAGTCAAGAACAAGGACAAATCCATTCTGTTTGTTGGGAAAAGAAGGAATATTCTCTATGAGGTTTGTCTTTCTGACCTTAGTGATCAGAATGTGACATGTTTGATTTCAGCAGATGATGAACAAGATATTTGGCACAAAAAGCTTGGACATTTAAGTCTCAAGTATATTTCGAAAATTTCTAAAAAGGATCTTGTGAAAGGTTTGCCAAAAATATCTTGGAAATCCAATCGTCTGTGTGAATCTTGTCAGCATGGGGAACAACTCAAAGCATCTTTTAAATCAAAAAATATTGTTTCAACGACAAGACCTCTAGAACTGTTACATATTGATCTCTTTGGACCTACTCAGACTGAAAGTCTTGGAGGAAAGAGATATGGATTTGTAATTGTGGATGACTATACTAGATTCAAATGGGTATACTTCCTAGCACATAAACATGAGTCATCCAGTGTCTTTGAAATATTCTATAAACGTGTTCAAAAAGAAAAATGAATATGTATTGCGTCTGTTAGGAGTGATCATGGAACAGAATTTGAAAATTCTGAGTTCAATGCCTTTTATTTTGAAAATGGTATTTTCCACAATTTTTCGTCTCCAAGAACTCTTCAACAAAATGGAGTTGTGGAAAGGAAAAATCGTACCTTACAAGAAATTGCTAGAACTTTGTTGCATGAAAGCTCTCTTCCAAAATATTATTGGGCAAAAGTAATTAATACTTCATGTTATATTCTAAACAGAATATTGATAAGGCCAATATTGAATAAGACTTCTTATGAACTATGGAAAGGAAAAAAACCCAACATTTCTTACTTCCATCCTTTTGGATGTAAATGTTTCATCTTAAACACTAAGGATCAACTTGGCAAGTTTGATTCAAAACTGGTGAAGGGATTCTTACTTGGATATTCCAATACGTCTAAGGCCTATAGAGTATTTAACTCTAAGACGAAAGTTGTAGAGGAATCAATTCATGTAAAATTCCAAGATAACTCAAAGGCTGATAAGGAAATATCAGACCTAGAAAATTTATTTGATAACTTGCAGATTAACCCTTTTGGTCAAAGTTTAAGTTCAAATGGTCAACCTGGGTCAGACACAAGAACTGACACAAGAGCAGACGATAGAAGTACAGACGAACCCTCTTCGTCTGATGCTCACCAACATGATGATCAAGCTCCTATAAGAACGTGTAAGTTTGCCTCAAACCACACAGAAGATCTTATCATTAGAGATAGACATCAAGGTGTTCAAATAAGATCAAGACTTAAAGAATCGTCTGGCTATGCTCTCGTGTCAAATATAGAGCCCAAGAACATTGAGGAAGCTTTACAAGATAATGACTGGATTTTAGCTATGGAAGAAGAGCTAAACCAGTTTACCAAAGACGATGTTTGGACTTTGGTAGAAAGACCAAGAAGCAAAAGCATTAATGGAACGAGATGGGTGTTCAGAAATAAACTTGATGAAGATGGGAAAGTGGTAAGAAACAAAGCAAGGTTAGTAGCTCAGGGCTATAACCAACAGGAAGGTATAGATTTCACTGAAACTTTCGCTCCTGTAGCTAGATTAGAAGCCATTAGATTTCTACTTGCTTTTATTGCTCATAAAAATATCATCTTATATCAAATGGACGTAAAAAGCGCTTTTCTAAATGGTTTTATTGAAGAGGAAGTATATGTAAAATAACCTCCTGGATTTGAGAGTTCATCTCAACTAGATCATGTTTTCAAGCTGAAGAAAGCACTATATGGTCTTAAACAAGCTCCTCGAGCTTGGTATGATAGACTTGGTTCTTTTCTTCTTCAAAATGGTTTTTCAAGAGGAAAGGTTGATACTACACTCTTCAAGAAAAATGTTTCAAAAGACTTTATTATTGTCCAAATATATGTAGATGATATAGTCTTTGAAGCAACTAACGAATCCTTGTGCAAAGATTTCTCTAAGTTAATGCAGGATGAGTTCGAGATGAGCATGATGGAGAGTTGAAGTTTTTCCTAAGACTTCAAATCAAACAAACGAAACAAGGCATATACATTCATCAACAGAAGTATACTAAGGAACTTCTAAAGAAGTTCAAAATAGAAAATGTCAAACCAATGAAGACTCCCATGCATTCGTCTGGAGCCAGTCTCAACAAAGACGAATTAGGTAAGACCATTGATCAGACGGTATACAGAGGTATGATTGGATCTCTTATCTATCTCACTGCCAGTAGACCTGACATTATGTTCAGTGTATGTCTATGTGCACGTTGTCAATCTGATCCTAGAGAGTCACATCTACAAGCTGTTAAACGCATTTTAAGATATTTTATTGGAACCATTAATCTCTCCCTGTTTTATAAGAAAAGTAGTGATTTCAATCTAAGTGGTTATTGTGATGCTGATTATGCTGGAGATAAAGTGGAGAGGAAAAGCACAAGTGGTGGATGTCAATTTCTTGGCTCATCACTAATCCTTGGTCAAGCAAGAAGCAAAACTCCATTGCACTTTCAACCACTGAAGTAGAATATATTGTTGCAGCTGGGTGTTGCTCACAACTACTTTGGGTAAAACATCAACTTGAGGATTACTTCAGGTTTGAAACCCAAATACCAGTGTTTTGTGATAATACAAGTGCAATTAATCTTAGCAAAAATCCTATTCAACATTCAAAAGCCAAACATATTGAAATCAAATTTCATTTTATAATAGATTATGTTCAAAAAGGTATTTTCGATATACAGTTTGTTCAAACTGATTTTCAATGGGTAGATATCTTTACAAAAACTTTCGACTAAACTCGCTTTAATTTCATTAAAGAAAATTGGGAATTGTTTCTTTGATTGATTAAGTTTTTTCGTCTAAGCATTTCATTTCGTCTGTACATATTAAATGCCTTCATTAAGACGAAACATTGCGTCTGATCAAGTTGAATCAGTCTGAGAAAATTCAACAGACACAAGGTTATTATTTAATTAATTTAAAGTTAAGCGTGCAGGGACAACTTAAAGGCAGCATTAAATGTGTCTGTCATTTATTGCACTATTATAGGACTTTGAAGAGCATGCTCTGTGAATTGCAGAAGTCAAATCAATCATTAAAAGGGCGATGATGGGGCCAAGTCAAATCAGGGACGGTTTCAACTTCTTTCGTATGATGAATTATAACCGTTTTTGTCTTTGACTATAAATACTCTCAAAGTTTACTCTTTTACTCCTTACTGCACTCTTACTATCTCTGAGTATTTTATTCACACACTTTTTTTCTCTCTTTTTAAAATTAGAACAATGGTCACCAAGAACATCAAAGCAACTGAAGCAACCTTCTTTGCGCAAGATCTCTTCTTGCGCAAGATCTCTTCTTGCCCAGCAAGTGGATTTCAAGGACCACCATAGAAGGCATCTCTGATAGGGTATCAAAGATGTTAACACACAATGGTTGGATGGACTTCGCTGAGATGAGAGGCCCATGGTTGATGGAGGCCTACGCGGAGTTTTGGAGCGACGCGAAGGAGTTTGATGATGGTATTGTGGGTACCATTGACAACAAGGAGTATATTATCACAATAGACTCCATTGCTGAAGCTGGAAGCTACAAAGCTGAAGGGCACTTTTATAACGCTGACTGAATGAGGTTAGAGTCTGAGGAGCATGTCGACAAGATTCTCTATGGAAAGGCTCATGACCCCGAAGATCCCAAGTTTTTGAGATCTGGGAATCTCTATCCCATAGGCAGAGTTATCCACAACCTTCTCTACAACATCTTCACACCCAGAACAAGCTCACGAGACAATGTGAGTACTCGTGACAGATTCTGCATCTACTACTATCTGAGAAAAGCAAGGTTGAGTCTTCCTCACATTATTCTCGACCATTGGATAAATGCGTTGAAGAATAGGAATATTCGTAGGAAGAGCAGTATCCCCTACGCCACTCTCTTCTCCAAAATCATCTTAAACCAAGGTTTTGATGCTACTGGTGTCGTATGGCATGATGAAGGAAAGGAGGTCAAAGGAAGCACCTTTGCCAAGATGCGTCTGATTCCTAGCTTCCTTCATCACAATAGGAGGAAGCACCTTTGCCAAGAGGCGTCTTGATGTAATTATGGCTGCTTGTTATAAATTTGTTTTAGCTAACTTTGTCTTGTGCAGATGCTCTTTTGTGAAAGTTATTAGTATGGTTTGTAATCATCAAAAAGGGGGAGATTGTTAGATAAAGGTGATTAACGTCTCTAAGTTTTGATTAATTACAAGACACAGATGGAACATCTCAGACAAAGCATTCCAAGCAAAGTCAGACGGAACAAGCACAAACGGAAGATGACCCCTCAAAGTTGAAGTCATTCGTCTGTCTTAAAGCCAAGACATCAGACGGAAGGATAGACGAAACTCTTCAGACGAAGCTTACAAGTCAACCTTAAGACTGAAGATTCACATCGTCTGTCAAGGAAATGAAGTACAGTCTGAGTAACTCGCGCCAAGATTCAAATCTTCTAAGTTACGCTTGAGAGCTTCCAAGATCAGTATGGGGATTCGAGCTTTCATATGCAACACGAAAAGGTTTCACCATTTTCTAGGAAATCTCTGTACAAGTCAGAAAAAGGACTGAGCAAGCCATCAAATCCACTGCGCACGCTATCTCATCACTTGATTGCACTCTGACACCTTTTTTGGACTACACTTGGAAAAAGCTCAATGGCATTCTTCTGTTTCTAATGGACATTTGAAGACTCTGCCTATAAAAGGACTTCACTCCTTCAAGTTTCTGTTGGCGAACACACTTAAATTTCTAAGTCATTGTGATTTCGCTCACTACTATTTTTGTGCTTTACTGTATATCCCTCTCTGTGAAGAGGAAAACTTTTCTTTCTAGAAAACTATCTTAAATCCACTTGTGGTGTTTTAGCCTGAGGAGGCTGTGTGTTCAAAGAATACCTGGTTGTTTAGCCTAAGAAGGTTGTGTTCAAAGAATATCTTGTACTAGCCAGAAGTGGCTGGGTTCAAACAACACTTGTAACCATTTCACGGTTTGTAGTGAAAACTCAGTTGTTGTTGAGTAACTGGACGTAGTCTTGAATAGACAAACCAATATAAAAATATATGTGTTTTTGTTCTCTGAACTTGTGGCTAACGGGGATAATCCATTTGTAGCGTCTGTCTATTAAAATCAACTTTTGAAGATAAGAATTGTTTCGTCTGATCCTGTTTAAATACACATACGAAAGGAATTAAATTTTTTATTAACACAATTCAATCTCCCCCCTCTTTTTTGTTTTATCTTTTACACATGGGAAAAACATTTGTAAAAGATAAAACACAAGAAGGGGAATTGAATTGTGTTAATTAAGAAATTTAATCCTTTCGTCTGTTGGTTTAAACAAGTTCAGACGAAACAGTTATTATCTTCAAAGGTTGATTTTATAGACAGACGTTATGAGTTGGTTATCCCCGTTAGTTGCAAACTCAAAGAAGAAAAACACAAATATTTTTATACTGGTTCGTCTATTCAAGACTACGTCCAGTTACTCAGAAACTACTGAGTTTTCACTACAAATCGTGAAATGGTTACAAGTATTGTTTGAACCCAGTCACTTCTGGCTATTACAAGATATTCTTTGAACACAGTCTTCCCAGGCTAAACAGTAGATATTCTTTGAAACCCAGCCTCCTCAGGCTAACGCACCACACAAGTGGATTTACAAAGTTTTCTTAGAAAGAAGAAGTTCCTCTTCACAGAGAGGGGTATACAATAAAGTGCAAGAGTAGCAGTGAGCGAAATCATAATAACTTATAAATTTGAAGCGTGTTCGCCAACTGAAACTTGAGAGAGAGAAGTCCTTTTATAGGCAAATTCTTCAGATATCCGTTAGAGACAGAAGAGTGTTGTTGAGCTTTCCAAGTGCAGTCCCAAAAAGGTGTTAGAGTGTAATCAATGAAAAGATAGCGTGTGCAGCGAATTTGATGGCGTGCTCAGACCTTTTTCTGACTTGTACAGAGATCTTGACAAAAAGGGTGAAGCCTTTTCGTGTTGAACATGTAAGCTCGAATCCCTATACAAATCTTGGAAACACTTGAAAGTAACTTAGAAGATTTGAACTTGGCGCGAGTTACTCCGACTGATCTTCACTTCCTTGACAGACGATGTAAATCTTCAGTCTTAAGGATTGGCTTAAAAGCTTCGTCTGAAGAGAATCTTCTATATTTCCTTCTAATGACTTGGCCTTGAGACAAACGAATGATTTCAACTTTGAGGGATCATCTTTCGTCTGTACTTGTTCAGTCTGACTTTGCTTGTAATGCTTCCATCTGATGTGTTCCGTCTGTCTTGTAATTAATCAAAATTAGAAACGTTAATCATCTTAATCTAATAACATTATATCCCTTAGTAATAATTAAACTTCTATAAACTAATTAACCAATTTACTAGAAAGATTTAGTATTATGTTAAGATTAGAGATTTTATTGAAAATTAGATAGAAATTTTTCAATAATTTAAACATTTTTCAAAAATAAAAATACTTATATATAGTCAAACCAATAGTCTAGAAATATAATATAAAGTTCAAACGATCCCACGATACAAATCAATAATCCTCAATCACATTTAAAAATTAATAATTTACATTTAGAAACTAATTATTTATTTATAAACTTATCACGTATCTTATTTTATTTCACACCTTTTATTTGAAAAGTGTCTATCTTTTAAATAATATTTAATTTAAAAATATTATATTTTAAAAATTATCATTAGACATGTTAATATAAAATGATATGAACAATAAGGCTATCTAGATATTAAAATATGAACTACACTAAACTACTCTAAATCTACTAACTTACTCTAGTACATACTACTAATTACACTAAGAATTAGAACCTTTGTATTTGGCTAACATTCTCCGACAACGATGCCAAATTTGACCGAGATCATACCTAATAAAATAAAACAATTCAAAATATAGTACTAGGAAGTCGTTTCCCAAGAATATGGTTTGGATAAAAATTCAAACCCTAGATACACACATAATCGGGAGGGGAGGAGATTTGAAGCAATAACGATTAATGAAGGGTAAATCAAATTACGAGAAATAGTAATCAAAACAAATTAATTCCTTGATTCAATAGCCATATTACTTATCACAAGTTGTAGTAGATATTATTTACTCTAATAAATTGATTCTTAGTTCAACTCGTGTTAGATCAAAGTGATTAACGTTTCTAAGTTTTGATTAATTACAAGACAGACAGAACAAGCACAGACAAAGCATTGCAAGCAAAGTCAGATGGAACAAGCACAGACGGAAGATGACCCCTCAAAGTTGAAGTCATTCGTCTGTCTGGAAGTCAAGTCATCAGACGGAAGGATAGACGATACTCATTAGACGGAGCTTACAAGTCAACCTTAAGAATGAAGAATCACATCGTCTATCACGGAAGTGAAGTAAAGTCTGAGTAACTCGCGCCAAGATTCAAATCTTCTAAGTTACTCATGAGAGCTTCCAAGATTAGTATGAGGATTCGAGCTTTCATAAGCAACACGAAAAGGTTTCACCCTTTTCCAGGAAATCTCTGTACAAGTCAAAAAAAGGACTGAGCAAGCCATCAAATCCGTTGCGCACGCTATCTCATCACTTGATTGCACTATGACACCTTTTTTGGACTGCACTTGGAAAAAGCTCAACGATATTCTTCTGTTTCTAACGGACAGTTGAAGACTCTGCCTATAAAAAGACTTCACTCCTTCAAGTTTCAGTTGGTGAACACGCTTCATATTTCTAAGCTATTTGTGATTTCGCTCACTGTTACTTTTGCTCTATATTGTATAACCCTCTCTGCGAAGAGGAACTTTTCTTTCTAGAAAACTCTTTTAAATCCACTTGTGTGGTATTTTAGCCCGAGGAGGCTATATGTTCAAAGAATACTTGTTTGTTTAGCCTGAGAGGGCTGTGTTTAAAGAATATCTTGTATTAGCCAGAAGTAGCTAGGTTCAATCAATACTTGTAACCATTTCACAGTTTGTAGTGAAAACTCAGTAGTTGCTGGATAATTGAATGTAGTCTTGAATAGACGAACCAGTATAAAAATATTTGTGTTCATCCTTCTTGAGTTTGTGACTAACGGGGATAATCATATTGTAACGTCTATTCATTAAAATTAACATTTGAAAATAAGAACTGTTTCGTCTGAACCCTTTTTAAAACAACAGATGAAAGGAATTAATTTGTTTTATTAACACAATTCAACCCCCCTTCTTGTGTTTTATCTTTTACAACTCGCCTTAATCAACTACACGAAGATATAATGTTCTTTAAATTTAAGTAAGAAATTAAGCATCACATACCCAAAATTAACTAATGAAGATGGAATGATTAAACTTACGCACAATTAAGCATCAACATAATCATTTACACCTCCAATTATAGGTTTAACCAGCCATGAAAATGTTCAAGCACAATATTTCAAAAACGTGAGAAGTAGATAATGGAAAATTAAAAGAACAAAGATTGAAAACAATTCAAACCTCAAAGTTTAATTGCAATCTTTTTAGTGAATTAGTCTCAAAGTTATCTTTCCATGAAAGGTTCAAACATCAAAATGCAAATTGAAAACAAAAAATAAAAAAGACAAAGAAGACGAACAACCAAAAGATGGAAAGCCCTTGGCAAACCTCGCACCAAAAAAGTCAGACATCCAAAATCACACGCCAATCTTCCTTCCTTTTCTTTTACGTGTTTTCCGCAAAATAATAACCCTAGGGAAGGCTAAAGAAAATTAGGCCTAAACTAACCAAGTATGGCCCAAAACTAAACAGAAACATAAAACCAGAATAGCTCCTAAATGTTATTCGGTATATAAGAATGCCTAAAATTTGTTCAAAGTCCAAAATGTCCTTCATGCCTCAAATATGACGTGAAAATAATAATAATCAAAATTAGGCTAAACAAAACATATCCAACAAATTCAGAATTGAATTATTAGCCCAATAAGGCCCAAACAAATAATTCAAGCTAAAAAGAGACAATTAAGCACCAATGAACATATAAGACGAATACAAAAAGGTAAAAAAAATGTAAGTAGATCATGAACCATCATATATACCTACTATTATGAAGTAGTTAGGTTGCCTGAGTGTTAGATATGTCCTCAGGGCATAGAATGAATTGTTTTGAAAGGGATGAGATTGTCATAATTGCTTGTGTGAATTGAAAATACATTGTAAAATAAGGATGGGTAGAACTAGTGTAATAGGTCCCTGATGGGTTAGAGAAGATGTCTAAGACTTGAGGGTTGTCACCTAATGGGGAAAGTTTCCATTATGGCTGATCACTATAGGTGGATAGTAAGACTTGTTGTAACATCAGTTGTCCTCAATATTACTACATAGTATGTTTTAGTATGAGTGTCTGAAGTAGTATGTACTCTTACACATTACTCAAATATTTTATTAGTATCACATAACATAGTAATATTTGTGAGGTTCATACATCATAATTGGGTGATTGCATTTATTTATGTATGATTATATTACATGACTTTCTATATTTCATTATTATTATTAATTCTATGAACTAACTTATCCACGTATTTATAAGTTTAATCCTTATGACCCTAATTTTTTTGGGCAAACAAATTATTAATAAGTGGAGTAGAATAATGAAGAGTTTTAGGAAAGAATGCTTTGGAGCATCTTTGCCCTTTGAAGACATCTTTTATGTGTTAGTAGTGTTGTCCTGGATTTTTATATTTCTTGGAAGAATATCCTATGTTATGTTTTACTGAAGCTTTTATAATTTTAACAAGATTGAAATAGTAATACTACCTATAGTTCACTTATGATTTGATGTTAACATTTGATTTTCATTGTTTACATTATTTATGATCTCTTGTATGTAAAACTCAATCTTGATATTTTATAATTAAATTAATACACAATTGAAATGCAATTAGGATTAGTTTGGTGTTACACCAAACTAAGGTGTTATACTCGTAAGTTTGTAGTGTTGACTGGGGTGGACGTCTCCTTACCAGAAGGTCTTGCACCGGTTATTAGTTATTGCTATCACCTTTTCATGGAGATCAAAGAAACAAAGTGTAGTAACAAAGTCTTTGGTAGAAGAAAAATATAAGGCAATGGGAGCCACTGTTAATGAGATCATTTGCCTTCGCTGGCTCTTAGAAGAGTTAGGTGTGGACCAAACTGAAGCAACAATGTTCTAGGATAATCAAGCAGCTTTACGTATAAGAGTTATTATCCAATATTTCATGAAATAACAAAACAGGTTGAGATGGATTTTTTTTGTTCGTAAAAGAGTTGTATCGGGGAAATAAAATAATAAAGATTTACAACAAAAACAAAATTGTAGAGATTCTCATTAAGTTGTAACGAATTGGTAGATTCAATACTTTATAATTGTTAAGTTAGGTATTGTTTCGAGGGTTTTAGTTTTTTGTATTTTCCTTTTTATTATATTTGTTAGAGTTTTTTTTTTTTTCACAATGACACATAATAATATATTTAAGTCATATCAATGTATTTCCGTTATAATGATTATTTTGTATTTATTTATGTATGATGTATAAATATGTTTGATGGTAGAACAGGGGAACACCCAATTACTATTAGATATGGTGTCATTGTGTCAATGATATGTTAGTAACAGAGATTCATCTAAGAGTTATTGCACATAGCCAAATTATACGTACTTTTACTCAACCGATTCCTATGCGTTAAGAGATCTCCTTGAGACGTGTTGCCCACCAAAATAATAGGAAAGTCGCATCACGAGAAAACAATACATAAATATGTTTTATGTAGGAAAAATGCTATTTAATTATCGATTTATGATGTTTTCTTTTAATGTTTATGATATTCTTTTTTGTGTGAAAGTTAATAATATAGTTATTCTTTTCATGTTTATTCAAAATTATACATTGATATCATTGTTACTTGTGAAAATGATGGTTTATAGAATCTAAAACATTCACATTGATTTAATTGAGAAAATTCTATGTCACGTCACAACGATTTCTTAACGGTGTGATGTCGAAGGATTGAAACTAGAGTTTTTCTAATTTAAAAGATTAAAAATAACAATTTTAAATTTGAGTGATTAAAAATATATTTAAATAAAATTTAAATAATTAAAATATATTAATCATTTAAATATTACTAACGAGAGATTTTCAAATAATTCACACTAATTAATCAAAAAGGATTATCTAAAATAAATAAATACCAAATTAAAAGAATATTTTAAATACTTAATTTATTTAAATACTAATTAAGAAAAATGTAAATACTACTTCTAAAGAAATTTCACCAAAAATTAATAATTTGACTCTAAAAAATTAAAAATTAAAAAATCATTGTAAATAAATTTAAAATGGAATAAAAAAAATTTGTCGAAAAAAAGTCATGTAATTACATTGTTTTCCCCTTTAAAAAGTGTAAGAAAATGAAATGCTAGGTTGCGGAGTTTGGGTTTTGGGTGACAGTCTCTGAAACCAGAGAGAGTGCTACCAACGTTACTAACTCCTTCTTCTGTTTTTCATTTATTTTCTTCTTCACAAAACCCTAATTCGTTCCATCAACGAATTCTCACACCGCATTCATGGCCGAACCTGCATTACCCTCGAAGCGCAAGTCCGATCCTGACCTACAACACCTCCCATCCAAAACCCCCAAACTAGAAACCCTAGAACCCCCTACCCCTATCGACAACTCTTGCCAATTTCTTAATTCTTCTTCCGAACCCGCCAACGACGACAAACAACTCCAAAACGACATCAACAAGCTCGTGAACGACCACGAAGAGGTAAATGAGGTGGAAAACGACGACGAGGACGATGAAGATGATGACGATGATGATGATGATGATGACGACGACGATGATGATGACGACGACGATGATGATGACGATGACGAGAAAGAGGAGGAAGACCGAAAGGGGAAGGGGGTTATGCGTGACGACAAGGGTAAAGGGAAATTGATAGAAGAAGATGACGACGACGACGATGATGATTCTGACGACGATAGTGATGATGACGGCGGTTCTGATGAAGACGGAAGCGATTTCTCCGACGACCCGCTCGCGGAGGTCGATTTGGAAAACATTCTCCCGTCCAGGACTCGCCGGCGAGCGGCCGGTACCGGAGGACTGCACATTGCCGGTGACGCCGGGAATACTGCTGCCGCTGTTGGCGGCAATGACGACAGTGACGATAGCGATGCTTGAATTCTGCAGAGGTTAGTGAGGGTTTTTGATTAGGGGAAATAGAAATAGTTGCCTCTACTGTTGGATTAGTGCTGTTGTGGTGGATTTTAGTTTTCTTTGCGCGCAATGCCAAGATTTTTTGTTGTTTCGAAAACCTGCTCGGATCAAATTGTGCACATGCAAGTGCTAGATATAGTCTTTGTTTTCTTTTTAATTTTTTTTGTGTTTGGTAGGTAGGGTATGATGATGGCTAGTGATGTTTTGATTGAGGTAATTGAAATTAAAACTAAACTGAGGGAGAATGATAGTGGAAATTGGTTTTCTGTTTCAAGTTTTAGACTATTTGCTGAAGTATATTGAACTGTTTACTTTGATCAGAATGTGCGTAACATATATGCTAAAGACTGATCAACTGATTTGACCTGATTCTTGGAATGAAGAATTGGTTGAGATGAAGATGGTTTGCCATCTTTAATGTTGAATTTAACAGGGCATGGAGTCTACTTCTTATGGGGTGAAGTTAGTAATTCTTAATGTTTTATAGGCTGTTGTAAATGTAGACCCCGAGATTATGTTAGAATTATGTAGACCTTATTCAACTGTTTGTGTATTCGTACTTGATCTTCACTAGTTTGATAGTGATTGCAAGTTAACATATCTTTTAAGGAATGAGATGATGAATTGATTTTTAACTTTGTGATTGGCTATTGTAAAAATTAGTTAAAAATATTCATATTCGTATATGAGGCAGTGGCACAGAGTGTACAGATTTTAATGTATTTCATCGTCAGTTAGGTTTGGAAATTTGGGTATTGATCACCTAAGATGTGGGGCAAGTTCAGGTTGAGTGAAACCCAAATTCCTCTTCTACTAACCCCATTGTCGAGCCTACTCTAGATGTCATTTAATTGTGCTGAGTTTAGTTCATATCTGATGGATTTTCATACTAGATATGTTTCTAAAGCCTAAACTCCTGGAAGTAAGTTTTTCCTTGTTTTCTTCTCTGAAGCTCTATTGTTTGTATGTTCATCATTTCTCTTCCCTTTTCTGTGAAACTGGAATCATTTGGATGAGCTATTGTTTGGAAGGAGAACATAACATTCAACTTTCACATATATTGCTAAAGTGAGTGTAAGAGAGCTTCAACAAGTTTTAACAGTTTATTGTTATTGTATGATTTACAATATTTATTTTGGTGTTGTCTGATGAAGTTTTAAATCAATTCTCACGGGTAATTAGTTCAAGTTTGGCCCCTCTGCCTTAATTTTCTGCAAAATAATTCCTTATTGTGTTTATTAAAGACAATTTGCTTTGATGTGAATAATTTTTTATCCTGAAACTGAACATATTCCTGGTTACTATATGTACTTGGATAATGATAATCTGCAATGAGGGACCTAAGTTCATAATAAGCAATAATAAATTATATTATATCCTCTCAAACTTAGTTCATATGAAACGAAGAAGTAAAAATTTTTGTTAGCGTAATAGCTTTGCTTCTGCTATTCATATATTGAAGACAAACTGCATAAACTTTTATATAACTTGTTTATCAAATTGACATTTGATCAGATGTTTAAAGGATGCCTGATTAGCTATAATGTGCAATCAACAAAAGTTACCTTTTCAGTTAAGTAAAAAGCACTTATTTTATTTGTTATAGGAACCAAAAATATAAAGGTACATTAAAGTGACATCAGAAGCAGGTTAAAGATAAGCATGAAATCGGTGCTTCTCTTGGGAAGTAAAATTAGAAATAGGAGAAAAAAACATGTCTGCCATGAGTGCCATCATTGTTAGGTCTCTGTGGGGTTAGATTTATACTTTACACCCTTACTCTCTCACTAGCAGAGAGGCTATTTCCACACCTATAACCAATGACTTTGAAGGGAAAATGTATTAACCATGTTACACCAAGCTCGTCACCCTCTAAAAGTACAAACACAAACATTTTCTGAAGTTAATAGTTTTTCTATATATAAAGAAGTTTTTAAAAAAATTAAAAGGAAATGATCTTTTAAAACCATTAACTTCCACAACAAGTATTAGTTTATTGCTGCATTGTGAGCTTCCATTTAATGATATGAATTGTGTGTACCTTTTTTCTTTTTTCTTTTTGGTTTCTATGAGATTCATCATTTTGTGGAGGGCATCTGAGGAGTATAGAGTCTGGACCTTTTCACTATTGGTTGCATTTGCCTTGTTTATCTATAGAATGAGAATATAATATAATATACATATAAATTGTCTATGTTGCTGAGGATAGTGAGATATATACTTATTTGCTAAGCATTTATCTACTTGTTTGGTTGTTCTACTGTTTCTTCGATCGGTGTAAATTATGCTGCTTAGAGATTCTTAAATTACACCAACCTTTTGTCTGTTTTGAAAATTTACACTCTTCTCTCAGGAGATGAAAATGTGCTATATTTCACTCCTGTTTAATATATATAAACTTTAGCAGCATTCAGCTACCATGAGAGGAGCCCTCTTTGAGTATTTTTCCTCTTCTGAACCTACCTTACTATCAACTTTTGGATTATAGAATATGAAATGAGGTTCTCAAACTTCATTTCATCTTTTAAAGTCCCAAGCCTCCTTGTAAGAATACTTGTTTGGTTGTTCTACTGTTTCATCCATGATGAACACAACCCTAGTATCCAACCTTTGCTTAGCACCAGGTTGCCCTTGCTTTATTAATCTTAACAACCCATAGTTTATTCAACAATAACGTGCTGCTGTGTATTATCATAGATCTCCAGGCCCTGTGGACCTTACAAAATGTTTGGGTTTATGAAAATAGGAGGACGATGTTAAATATTACCAAGATGTGTTGTGTCAAGGGTGTGCCGAAAGCCCAAGTTTACAAGAGTTGGTTGTTCTCAATACATGACATCTTGTATGCAAGACTAAACTGCGTTGAACTCATTTTAAATGTCTTAATCTATCAACTGAAGTAGCAAAGCAATGCACTAACTCACTTTGATAAGGACAAATGGCACGAGCAATTTGCCCCCGAAGTTTCATGTTGCATCATACAATCAATGCCACATCTTTTTTTTCAAAAGTTTAATGATTTTGCAATTTATCTCTGGAGAAAGTGAATATAATTTTTAAAAATTGTTATAAGATCATTTTAACAGTGACAGTTTAAAAAATTGTTATAAAATATCTTAATTATGACAGATTTTTACGTATTACAAAAATTGCGAGATTGTGAAATTTTAAGGACTACTTTTACGGGAGAAAAAAAAATTATGAGATTGTGAAAATCACGAGTTTGCAGAACTTTAGGGATAAAAGTACCCTTAAGCTTCAATTAAATGAAAAAGGAAGTTGATTATTTTTTTCAAAAAAAAAAAGATGCTATGTTTCTTGTTAGTATCTCACAGCAACTTGTTTATGAATATTGAATGACGGCTACCTTGACTTTATCTAGAGTGAACTCAGGTTAATTTTATCTATTATTGATCACGGCAGTTATGCTTCACATGACCGAAAGTTAGTTGCATCTATTAAATACTCATTTTATTTATGATTTGTTAGATAAAACAATCAGAGAGTATTGGAATATTTAAAGCCCTTGAATTGAATGGAATTGACCATCCTTTGCTTTACCTAACCTTTTATGAAATTCATAATGTTAAATTCGCCTTAGTTTGGTGTTACAATCACTCAAAATTGCATCTGAATAAAGAGTACGACCAATGCTCAATTATCATACACTGCATTAGTACATTATTTTTCTGGTGACATACACAGCATTAGTACACCGGAAAAGATTGGAATAAGATGTAATACACAAAACTACTTTTACTCTTGGATAAAACCCAAGGTGAAAGTTGACCAACATATTTCAGTTTCCGGCCTTGAGTATAGGTACTTTACCTTACAAGGAGAAGAAGGGTACTCTTAGGGTTGTAGGTATTTTTTTATCTCAAATACTGCCATAGAGGAATTATAGTACCTATATCAAGACTTGTGCGATTCTTCATCATATCATTTCAAATTACAACCGTTTCAATCAAATATACTTTTTTAATAGGTTCTTAAATATTTGACACTTTTTTCTATCCCTTGAGAACTTGAACACAAATATTATGTAATATATATCAATTCAGGCACCTTATTTAATCAATTGAACTAGACTCGTTAACTAAAATATTTAGTATTTAACATGTTAATTTTTAGAAGAAAAAAATTATTATCTTTTTAAAAAGTGATAGGTGAAGAAAATTTAAGAGAAAAACTAATTTCACCCTCTCCATTCTATGTTTTTCTCTTTCCACTCTCGTTCTCTCTGTCTTTTATCTTCTTGTTCCCTCGTCTTCTCTTCATGCTGTTAGGCCTTCTTTTAAAATTCTCAATCAACATTTTAAGTAGATTTTTACTTTACAAGATGAATGGGTAGTCTGGAGTTTTAATTAAGGAATGGGTTCAAATGGATAATCTTAAACACATTTCCCTTCGTGCTCTTGGTCATCTCATTTTGTTTAATTTTACTTTTAAAACTCTTATTTTGAGTTTAATTTTGAAGTAGCATTAAGCCATAAAAAAGTTGCACCAAATATGATCCATGCCCTTTCCTTTTGTCTTGTACTATATTGTATTCTTTCATAATAGGAGAGGAAATAAACTAGACTACTCATTGCAATTGCAAGTACGCAACCTAACATCAAATTAAAGTTGTACCAAATCTATTTAGTAAATAAGTTAAATAAGGCTTATTTTAAAAACTTATTTTTAGGTCCTAACTTATTCAAATAATAATATTTTATAATCTATAAAATAGAGAATTCCCCATCTTGTACTTTTGGTTTCATTTTTATTAGATAATTTTATTTTTTAAAACTTATAAAATTATTTGTTACGTTTTCATGTTTCAATAATTAGTTTTTTAAACATAATGAAAACACATAGGCGTGACAACATGTGTATTTTTACTAATAAATAATCACTAAACATTTTTATCCTTGAACTGCATGTGATATTTGACTCCACTCAACCATTAATTGAACATTCCTATTTTTTCCCTCTTATAAAGTACACATGGAGAAATTTACCCAAACACGCCTTTAATACAACTCATTTTTTACCCTTACTTAGTACTTATAAAATCATGTAAAGCAATATAAAGCAGGTGGACTGACTGCTGGGCCATGTTTGGGCAATGTTACAACCTTGTTTTTCCCGTTAACATGTCACGCCATATTAATTCACACAGAATAATATAAATAGAGTCTTCTAACAATAATTTACAAACATTATAGTTATTTCATTCAAGACAAAAAGATTGAATTTAGTGGTCCATAATCTACTGGCTAGTAACTTTTTTTTTTGTTATGGTACCATGGTTAGCAGCTTTTGACTACATGTTTATTTTAACTTGTGACTCTTCATGTGGGCCTACCCATGTTACTCTTAAAGAAAAATTCGGTAAAAGTCCACTTCAAGCCCATTTGGTATGTTTTTGTTACAGATTTTTAGGGCTTTGTGTGGACCATGTACCTCTCTGATTCCTGTTCATAGTTTGACCATGAAGAATAAACATCGTACGGTCCAAAGCAATTGGGAACATCTTAGCCTCCACTAAGTTACAAAGCACTGAAATACAAATGGGTAACATGTGGTTAGGTTTTTAATGGTAAGCATATTTACATAGAGCTTTTCTAATAAGATGAACTTATTCATTTTAAAGGTTGAATTGTATTACTACATAGCTACTTTGAACAATTACGAGATGTCAAAAAATACACCACATGTACATATCAGTTTGGCATCTTCTCAAAAAAGTTAAAAGATAACATTTATACTAAAATTTATCATATTCTAATTTTTACAAGTATTTATTTTAATTGATTGATTTTCCTCAACAAATTTTCTTCCATACATATAAATTAAGGAATCAAACTTCTTACCACATATTTAATCTCATTTTTATTTTTGGGAATGCATGTGATTACAAGAATATATTGATCGGTTACTGAAAGTTTTAGGACATATTCGGATACTCTTTTCCAAGACAGCTCTCAGTTTTCACACAATCTTGCTATTTAATGTTCTTAAAATTGAATAACCCCACCTTCACTTTTCTCTTTGATGGACATAACACTATCAACTATAATTTAAATATCGGACAAAAAAAATGAAAAGATAAAAAATCTGCCACCTATTTTTGTATTTTAGTTCTTGAAAATAGTTATTTTAGAAATCATATTCAAAATTTAGTTTATTTTTTATTTAGAAATTAATTGTTGAATGATATAAAATTGCTTCACAGAACCGTTTCAAAATTCAAACGTCTAACTATATGTTTAAGAAACTCAAATTTATATCACTCACACCAATTATTTAATTGGTTCTTTATTTTAAATTTTTTATTCGTGCATGTTAATATTCTCTGATTCAAATGAACAGCAATGGTGGGCATGTGTTTTTTGACACACTTTTTTTTTCTATTTCTTTTCTTTTCCTTTATGATAGAAGGAGTAATTAGTGGGTGACATCACCAGACCATTTGTGTGGTCCTCTGTTTTCCCTCATTCTATCCATCCATTTCATTCACTCACTCACTTACCTTTTTTTTTTTACTTTACAATGTTTGAAACAAGCATAGCATACCATAAAATCCATTTGCATTTGTTGGTTTTGGAGTTAACCCTAAGTTGCAAAGTTGAGTGATGAAGAGGTGTAGTTTGGAGAAACAAAAGTGGAACAGTAGGAGATCTATGAAATTCAACTGTATAATGATCTATATTGGCATAAAAGCAGGACCACCATGCATTCGTCATGCGTTATGATACCGCATGCTACCCCATTCTACTATTCACCACCCATTTTTGTGGCTCTTCTCTAACCTCTACATTTTACTTAATTCCTCTTCAAAACAAATTAACATTATTATTATTATTATTATTATTATTATTTTGCAATTTGGTTTCTTTGTTTAATTTTGATTTTTTTTAAAATATTGGATTAAGCTTTTGTAACCAAACTAAAACATGTAGCAGTCAAAGAAAAAGAAAAAGAAAATATTTGAATATGATAAATAATAAGAGATAAGAAAATTAAAAATATTAACTATAAATTTAAAATTTATGGATATTTAAATATAATCCCTTTTTTTTCTATTTCTCTTTTTTCTTCTATCACATCAATTTATTATGTTTATCATTTTTTTTCTTCTAGAAACTCATCATGTTGCGTCTTTGTATTGAATTATTTGTTTTATCTTTTTTATTTTATTTTTCATAAAACAGCACTTACATTTAGAAAAAAAAAAATCACCTTTAAAGTTATCATTATTTGTTCAAACTTTTGAAAAATAAAAAATTAATTATAGCGATAAATTTTTCAAAATGAAAGTACATTTTATAGTTACTACCTAATAAAAAGACTTCTACCTTTTATAAAATTTTACAAATAAATCACATTTTTAAAAGTATAACAACAGGTCTTAAAATATGTATATTAAATCCTTAAGATTGGTACTGGATTATTATAAATCTTCCTATACCTACTTATGATTTCTAAAAATAAAAAAAAATTCTTAAATATTTTATTTTTCTAAATAAATAAGGGGAAGATGTTGTAATAATTTTTTTGACATATTAAATAACTTGATTTTTTATCTTATTTTATTAGAATATAATTTTTTCACCAAATTAGGATGTTTTATTTTTTTATTAGCTTATAAGGTATAAACTATTTAAGTAGATTTATTATCGCTTATACAACAACAACAACAACAACTGAGCCTTTTCTCACTAGGTGGGGTCGGCTACATGGATCACACGGCGCCATAATGCGCGATCATAAACTAAGGTTTCTGATATATTGTTAAGTAATATATCATATATGATGTCGTGTGTAATCCATGTAAGGGTTTCAACAAATTTTTACGCTGGCTGTTGAGGCCTAACACAACCCTCCTCCTTTCTCCGGGCTTGGGACCGGCTATGGCCCCAAAGGAAGCCATAGGCGGAGTTATTTATTATCGCTTATAAATTTGTAAATTTTCTTCATTCTTTTACTTTTATCCTCCTTATCTCAGTACACTTCCTTTTTATCTTAATGATTTTTACGTAGGTATTTATCAATTATTATTTTAACTGTTGTTCTCCCCTTTTACTATTTTGAGGTAATTTTTTACATAATAATTTTATTTTAATTATTACCAATTTATTTTAATTTTTAATAAATCATTTGATGATTAGAAAATAACAAGAATTTAAATAATTACAAAATATAAAATTATAATTACCTAAAAGTATATTTATGTCTATAAAAATATATGATATAAAACGTTGTATAAAGATATTTTTATATTATATTTATTTACTACATCAACGACTAATTTTTATCAAATACTATGAATTTTTATTTCGATAAATTAGTTTATAAATCAAGAGGATTTCTAGAATACGCATGTACGGTACAATTGCAGGGAATTCTTTATATTTTAGCTCAATATTTTATAATCAAATAGTCCTTTACAATTTTCTTAGAGTCAAATAGTTTTTTAGCAAAAAACAAAGAAGAAAATATAGTCTTTTTTTGAAAGAAAAATGAAAAGAAAAATATAAGCAATTAATATTTTTTATGTAACTCCTGACGTGCCAAGTATATGAATTAGACAGTGGGAATCAAATATAAATAGGTACATGTGGAAAAATCTTGGTCCCCTTCTAACTTTTTGAATCTTTATAAATATCTAGCAAGTGAGAAGATACCAAATATTGAAAACCCATAAGTATCCTCATTGTGTTTAGATTACAGTTTTTATTTAAGTATAAAATTGAAGTATGATTATTTATATAAATTTAAGTTTAACTGAAAGTATGTTGAATGTAA
Organism: Hylodesmum podocarpum; assembly: GCA_026586105.1. Lineage (NCBI taxonomy): Eukaryota > Viridiplantae > Streptophyta > Magnoliopsida > Fabales > Fabaceae > Hylodesmum > Hylodesmum podocarpum. The sequence goes on from JALJEV010001341.1 coordinate 1,664,064, forward strand.
TTTGATTTATGTTTAGAGTTTTTCATTTTAAAAAAAGAATAGCAATTTTGAGTCCAGTTTTAATTTGAATGAAAATTATGTTAAATTCAAATTAAAAAAAAAAACTAATCAAATATGTAAGTGATTTATTTTTATCATAATATTATGACTAGACGTAGTAATTAACTTTATAAAAAATCTTGAACGTATATAAATATAAATATATCCCTCACACCAAGCTAACAAGAATTTGATGACTAAAGCGTAATTAAGAGCACAAACCTATGTGACTGATACAGTGGGTGATATTTTTTTATAAGTGATTGAATACGCTTTCCCAATTTTATTAATTGAATGGTTAACTTTCATTTCATTTTAGAAAATTCAAAACTTGAAATCATAGAATGCACTTGCTTTTAATATTGTTGTTTAAATGTGCTTACTACTATCCCAATAGTCCATTTGTCAGCGCAACAAATGTTGGTTTTCATATATTTTTTAATTGTAATCTTAAATATTTAAAAAAAATTACTTAAAAAAATATCCAAATAATGTTCTTACAAGTGAGCTAAACAAAGTTATGAACACTAATTATTACGTTATGAAAAATAGGAGGCCATTTCGGATCAAATAAAACATAATTGATGAAAATGAATTCAAAATAAATAAAAGGACAGAAATGGATGTAAGTTTTACGGCGGTGGAATTAGTACTAATCAAGTGTCTTCAAACCACATGCCACACAACAAATAATATATAAAGAGAAAGGCTATTTTAAACGAAAAATAATAATAAGTAATGCTTAAAAAATCAATTTTTATTTTATTTTATTTTCGTCCACTATCTCATAAAATTATAAAAATGAAATCCCCTTATACGTTGATCATTGGATATGATATCATTTTCCAAACTTTGAATAAAAAGAGTTTTACATAGACATAGACATAGTGGTTGGATAATCTTGCAATGCTTGTAGTCCTCATGTACTTCACATGGCTGCAATTCTAGTCAATCATTGAAGGCGCAATATCAAAATGGAAATGATCATTACCTTTTTTTTTCTTTTTATTTTTTATTATCCTTCTCTTCATTTCTTTTTTAATTTTGTCCTTCTTCTAACTATACGTAAGTGGAAATACAACTATCCTTTCTTTGATTATATAAAAAATACCTTTTGGCCTAACCATTCTTTATAGATGCAAATTACATTTCTCTAATTGGACACTTGGTGCTATGGTATATAAACGTCAAAACGCTACGTATTCGTTGTTGAATTGTGCAAGTTGAAGACAAAATTTGCCAGCTTATGAACACTTTCTACACCCTTTACCATTAGAAAAATACAAAAGTCACGTTGATAACTTGTTACACATGAGCTCTCATTATCAAGTGGAAAGGAACTTTCTTTGTCAGATTTAGACACTTTATGAGCTCTAACATTATTAAGAAATGGAGTCAACAAGATGAGCTTAATTAACAACATGGGTATTGGGTAGGGTTGCTAAAACAACACTTTTGTTGAATGATTGGCATTTGGCACAGTGAATGTAAAATACCCAAAAGTCCAAACATTGGTTACAAAGAAAGCAAAGTGAAAGAGGCAAGATTGTGTTGTGACTATGCATATCATATGACGCAAATTAACATATTGGGGGAATGCATATCCTCTCACCGAAGATTTTCACTTTGATTCTTCTATATGAAATTTTTTTACTATTAAAATTTTACATCTTTTTAACCAATAATGATCTCAATAGGATAAAAAAAACTTGTGACATGATCAATAAATTTATAATATTGAAAAGTTATTACATGATTTAAGATTATTATAATCTTAACTATTTTTAACGTGAATCAAATTCTATTCATTATTCTTTAAACATTTAAATTTTTTAAAAAATAATTATACTATTATATAGTTATTGATAGACTATATTCAAATTTTCTTGAACCTATTAAATGAGATGAGAGACTAATCTCATTTATAATACTTAAATTGACGTTGACCCCACAAATTCCCATGGCATGGAGATGATTGAATATGGTTTTTCAATTTTCCCTAATAAATTTTTGTTAATATGTAATGGGTAACAATAGGTAGCATTGAATGGCATATATTATTGGGAGTAAAAAACAAGTCCCAATGGGTAGTGAGGGTGACCCACCATCACATGGCAAAGATGAGATCCTCAATAGAATGGTCCACAACACATTAGTGAAGGTTGAGAATTTAACAAACGAGAGCAAAACGAGGAAGCAAAACGTACACACAAGGAAACATAACCATGGAGAAAAGGATGTTACAAATATCTTCTGCGCACTCAGCCAAGTAAATCTCCCACACCAAGAACCCCAACACAGACATAAATAACACCTGCAAATCCCAAATGTTACATGTCGCTACGAACATGTTTCAAAATAGCTACATCTCCTCTTTTTGTTGTGTTCATATTCAATTTTATTGAAATAATTTATCAGCATTGTAACATGTCTAAATCTTATTCATTTTTTATTCTTAGATCAAAGGAAACTTGTTTCTTTAGCAAAACTTACCGCTAGCGTGTTTCCTTATTCAAATATATAACGTCAACTCTTGTTTATATTTCAATTAAGAATTTGATTAAAGTTAAATTTAACTTATTTGATCTACAACTATAAGTTTTATTATTGGACTATTGAACCAACAATTTCTTTTAATATATAGTAATTAAATAAGAATATTAAAAATTTTATAATAATTCATATAATTTACTAGACCAATTAATTAAATCTCCTTCATATTGAATCACGCAACATAATTAATTATCTACATTTCAATAGTAATAATAATGAAGAGGTATACACGGTTCCACTCATAAATATTTGTAGTGATATAGATCCTGTAGAGTACAGGGAAATTTTATTTGGGTTTTATCTCTTTATCCTACTAACCTTTCAATTTTTTCTTGCTCTTGATTGAGACACAATTCATACGCATAAGAATTTATAACGTGGGGGATAAGTGGGAAACAATTACATTCGCTACATCATGATGACAAACGCCACTTTGAGGATGTCAGCGACTACTGATTCATGATCTAAGAACTTGGCAGAAAAGTAAGTCAAAGATCCACCATTTCTTATTATTTTAGTTTAGATATTGTTATTTACCTTCTAACAAATATACTTTTAAAACAACTAACTATCCTAAAACATGTAAACACACTCAACCAGAATATATATTTGTTCGGATTCCGAGGTTCTTAAAAAAAATAGTATGGATGGCAAATTAGATATGTTATGTAAATTTTAATTCAGATTATATACTAGGAGATGAAGATAATCTATTTATCTATTTGAATATATTAATAATTTATTTAAAAAATATTATCTATTTAATAAATTTTATTTATTAATAATTTTTTCCAATACATCCACTAAATAATATATTTTAAAAATATTTTTTCTCCTTTTCTTCTCTTCCGATTATGGCATCTTCAGCTAAATTTTGGTCAGTTTCATTTAGTCCTTGGTAGGTCCGTCCTCAGCAAACATATATTATAGCCGCTTTTAGCCATTAAGTAAAATTTTTAATCCAACAAAGTTAAGAAAATTTAAATATGAAAATTTATTTTGGATTGATTTTAATCTATTCAATATTTATAATTAACAGATGATGTGTAAAATTATGGCTAGGTAAAGATTATGTACTAAATAATATGTAATCATCTAAAACAATTTGTTGTCACGTGTCATTTTAACATGTCATGTTAAATATACTTTAAATATTTATGATCTATTATTCGAAACTAACATGTTCTCCTCAGTGGATTTGTTAACCTATTTAGTGAAAGAAGATGTTCTCCACCTTGGCATCTGAAGTTACAGTAGAGAAAGAGGATAACAAAAGTGTAAGATAAACAATATTTGAGTTGGTCTGGTATGTTTGAGTTGAGAATTCATGTAAAATTCATCCCTAGACGCCTGTATTTTAACAATAACAATAAAAACAAAATAAAGAAAGAAAATCAAGAAAGTAAATTTCAACATATCTATTATAAGAAAATCCAATTTGCTTTGAATTCCCAGAAATTTCAAAATGCCAACAAAATCCATTTTTGAGTGGTAGTTGCCAATTCACCATTATGGCAATCACCACATTTTATTTCTGAATCAATAATAAATACGAAAACTAAAAGTACCTTAATTGTAAATAGTATGATGTGATCGGTACTAGGTGATTATTATATATATCAACTATTTATTTTTAACTATATATAATATTTTATATTTTCAAAAAAATATAATTTTAAAAAAATATAATTTAAAAAAAATAACTAAAAAAGAAAAGAATGATAGGATATCGCCAAACAACAAACTACAAAATTTTATATTATTAATTATCTCTATGCCGTTACTAAATAACACCATAAGAAAGTAAAATTCAATAAAATCTACCTAAAAAGAAGAAATTTTGAAAGGTGTATTGTGCATAATAAAATACTAGCTAAAAAACTCCTAACACACTGTTCACTGGTATTAAAAAAGTTAAGAGTAAATTAGATTATCTTTGTCCGCTTTCTTTTTTATTGTATATCTTCGTGTACATTATATTGATTCCATTAATTTAAAAAAATATAATATTAACATCTTTAATATGGGATATAACAGTAATATTAAAAAATAAAAGATATCAAGTGAAATTTTAAAAATATAAGAAGTGTGAGTTGAATTATTTTCTGAAACTAAACTAATATTAAGTAGTTTATGTTTATAAACTCAGTAAATTTTTTAAGAATTAAATTAGATAATTAATTTCATTTTCAGAGATATATTTTAAATTTTACTAACTTGAGGAATTAAAGTGATAATATTTTACATTTTCGGAAATGAACGTGAAATTCATTGAAAATCATAAATTTAAATAGGTCTACGAGGGTGAAGTATGTTAGACTCTGTCAGCCTAACTTTTAAATGAACTACTTTTTCTTTACCTTGTGGTCACACCATGTGCATGGCTTGTTTCGAGGGACTAAATACGTGGATTAACGAATTAATACACTCATTTTAATTTTCTCTTAATTTTTGTTTAAATTTTACAGAAAAACAACTTGGCTCACTGGTCTTTTAGATCATTACCCATTTTAGCATGAGAGCTGAAAACCATTAAAATTTTATTTTTAATAAGATTCAATTAAACATAAAGACAATTATAAAGACGATTTATAAAAGAGAGTACACAAGAAAGTGACACCAACATTCCTCTTAAATAAGAGAGAATTATTAAAATTTATAACTTTTAATAAATTTTAACTAATAACAAAGAGAATATAAAATGGAATATAAAGGAGTAACTCTAAGGCTTCTTTAAATATTTGACAGAATTTAAGTATTTTATATATACATTAAATTTGAACTCAAGACTATGAGTTAGGTTAGAATAATTTTATAACAGTGGATAAACGCTGAATTATTTATGGTTAGAGAATTTAAATACTAAGTTATGAAAACTATATTTTTTCTATAGAAGAATGTGGTATATAATTATTTTTAATTTATCATAGTTTAAAAAAAAAAAAAAAATGATCCCCAGTATGATGTGTGTTAATATACCACCCTATGTCTCTATGTCTCTATGTGTCTGCAACGTTCACGGTAAATTGTGGAGTTGTCATTTTAGAAGCAGATTCACAGACCTTTTGGGAAATGCCTGGCTTTGCAGATTCGGTGGCATTCGTCTTCTTCCAAAGGGGTGAAACCTTCTCCAACCGAATCTTTGACTTGCCAGAATTAAATATTAACTTTTTTTATTATATATATATATATATATATATATATATATAAATTATTAATTAAATATTAATAAAAATGACTGAGCCTCTAATTCAAATTGACATTGCCAGGAAAATGCTATAGAGTGGTCATCTTTCACAAGGGTACACGCAGGCATGCTCTTGTAGTATCTGTTGGATCTTCTCAATGCTTCTCTTGATTCCAGAGTCAATCTTCCTTATTTCTGATTTCTGATTGCGTTACCCCAAAATTAAATTCCCAAATCATTAGAAAATATCTATAGTAAAATGACTTACTTTATATGTAATATAGACTTGTTTGTGTTATTTAAAAAAGAGAAGGTTAATAGTAGAAGAAAATCATGCTAGCGTAAAAGCAAGGGGGAGACATTTGTCTTGCTTGGAATGTAATCAAGTATTAGAATAAGATGCAATTTGACGTGGCATTGAGATTTGAGATCATTATACACATACGATAAATTAGTAATGTCACAAGTACAAATTTACTTAATCGGAGAATGATTAAGTTAATTATATTTTTTTCATCAAGTTAAAAGAAGCTTTAGCTAATGATGGATTAGTAGCAAGAAAGGGAACTTGCAAAAATTAATGTGAACGGAGAGTGGGTAATAAATAGGTTTGATGTGGGGGGTGGACCACACTAGAGTTTAAAGAAAGTAATTAATGAAAATGTGTTTTAGAGAGGGGGAAAAGTGGAAGAAATTAATGAGTTTGTGGCAGATAGTCAAAGTGATAAATGATTACAGAGACACAAAATAGTAAGTAATGAAAGGGTAATTGCGTGAATCATGAGATGGCTTTAGTTTAGGTGAGTATTTGGCAAGCTCTCCTATAGATAATAGTAAGGTTGTTGAACAGAAAACCACATTTTTTCAATTTTCAACTATAAAATCCCTAAAGTTTTGGGTGCAAAATGAAGGTCAAAGCGCCAAAAGTTGTGGCAGGAAAAGAAAGCAAGCTCCAGAATCAACTGTTGCTTCTTTTTTAATTCATATATTCTTCTAAAGACTGTGAATTCAACAAGATTTTCTTTCATCAATTTTTGGTTATGCACTTTCTAGCAGCTACTATCTGTTGTGGTCGGTTTGATTGTAGGAAAATTAGATTCGCAAGTGTTCAAAAGTTTGATTAATTCTCGGGCATATAATTTTTTTCCTCAGTCTATCTTCTTTATCATAGAAGGTTAGAATTGCTATTAGAAGGGAAATTTCAACACATGTTCAGTAAATTGGTTCTTGCATTTATAATGTACTATTCATTAAGCTTAATACAATGGTTGGTTTTTAAATTAATGATTGATGTTTTGGCTATTTTTTCCATCTAGTAATGGTCAAACTTTTTTTTTGGTATTTAGCATTACCTTGAGATATTCGGATTCAAGTATAAATGAAGCTATTTTATTGTGAGTAAATTGTATAAGTGTCCCCGTAATAGTCCCCATAAATATAATACATCTATTATTTAATTTATTAAAAACTATTAATCATCATTTTAATTCTTGAATTATATTATTTATTGATATTTTAATATTTAATTTATAAGACTAAAATAAAAATAAATAATTAAATTGAGGGATCAAAATGAGAATAAATAATATAATTCAGAAAAATTAATAAATATCTTTTAGAATTAAAATAATAGACATAGTTTTGCCATTTTTTTTCTCAAAGACTAAATTACTCAACTTTAATGCTTTCAATGGACAAAATAATTGTTTATTTATTTTATTCTATAGGTTTTTATTCACTTTGATGTGTATCCTTCATAGAATAAGAATATCTGCAAATACTTTTATCACAATTTTAGTACATGGCATCAGAACCTGATATTGATTTTAGATGCTTTGAAGACGAAAGCATATTCCTTAGCACGGACGATGATAATTATAACCATGAGCTTGTATTGGACAAATTTCAAGTTTCAAATTTTGTTATTTTGAACTAGGAATATTTTCTCTAATATGTATCTTTTTGTTTGTTCCTTTATATCTGACTGTTATGTGCTAATTTATTTTCTAAGATTTTATTAAGGCTATGCAATTTATTTTTAAAAGTTATACATAATAAATTAAAATCTACAGAAAGAAATATGTATGCATATTAAAGACCATTCTAGTAATTATATACCTAAAATTAATTTTGATTTAAAATTTTCAATCAACATATATGTCAAAATCAATTTTCTAATATCTTGCTATCCAAACAAAAATTAGTTTATTACTTAATCGCGTTTACAAATAATTCTAAGACTACGTATGGGTGCAAAATTAATGTCCCAAATGCATTAATTTTTTTAATTATTCCTAGATTAAGCCGGGAGGAATTTTTTTATAAGGTTAATCCAAATTAGCAATAGCTAGAAAAGGCTACATCAAATTCAATAAAGCTAGCTATAGAAAAAAAAAAGTGAAAGGAAAGAAAATAGAAAGAAAGAAAGGGAAGAGAAAGCAAAATAACATAAAGTGAAAAGATAATTTAGACTGTTTGGTATGATAGAAAATGAAAGGAAAGAAAGTTAAAGTTTTTCATTGAATAGAAAATAAAAAATAAAATGAAGTAAGAAATATAGATATAAAATATTTAAACTGTTTATTAAACAATTATTTTTAATAAATACTGTAAAAGATAGAACACAAGATGGGAGGTTGAATTGTGTTACTTAAAAAAATTTGTTTTCTTTCGTCTGTGCATTTAAATATGTTCAGACGAAACAATCTTAATCTTCAAAGGTTGATTTTAATGAACAAACATTATAGTTTGATTATCCCCGTTAGTCAAATACTTAATAAAACAAATACACAAGTATTTTTATACTGGTTCGTCTATGCAAGACTACGTCCAGTTACCCAGTAACAACTGAGTTTTCACTACAAACCGTGAAAGGGTTACAAGTATTATTTGCGCCCAGCCACTTCTGGCTATAACACGATATTCTTTGAACACAGTCTTCGCAGGCTAAACAACAAGGGTATTCTTTGAACAACCAGCCTTCTCAGGCTAAAACACCACACAAGTGGATTTGAAAGAGTTCTTTAAAAAGAAAATTTCCTCTTCACAGAGAGGGTTTTACAATGAAGAGCAGAAGTAACAAAGAGCGAATTCACAATAAGATAGAATATTGAAGCGTGTTCGCCAACTGAACTTTGAAAAAGCAAAGTCTTTAAATAGGCAAAATCTTTAGATATCCGTTAGACACAGAAGAAAGCCGTTGAGCGTTTTCCAAGCAAAATCCAAAAAGGTGTCAGAGAGTACTTGAGTGATTGATGGCGTGTGCAACAGATTTAAATAGCGTGCGCAGTACTTTTTCTGACTTGTACAAAAACTTTGACAAAAAAGTTGAGGACCTTTTCGAGATGCATATGTAAGCGCGAATCCCTATACTGATCTTGGATGCTTCTAATGAGTACTTCTTACGATTTGAAATCTTAGCGCGAGTGACTCATACTTTGCTTCACTTCTTTGGCAGACGATGAACTTCTTCCATCTTAAGAGTTTTCGTTTTAGCCTATCGTCTGATGACTTGACTTGAGACAGACAAATGACTTCAACTTTAAGGGGTCATCTTCCGTCTGTGCTCGTTGCGTCTGACTTGATGTTCCGTCTGTCTTGTAATAATCAAAACTTTAGAGACGTTAATCATCTTGATCTAACAATCTCTCCCTTTTTGATGATTACTGACCATACTGATAACTTTCTCAAGGAAGCATCTGCACAAGATAAAATTAGCTAAAAACAATTTAAGCACAAGTCAGATTTACATCAAGACGATGTTTTCTGAAACAATACCTCTTTATAAGAATTGTTACATCAATGTGATGTAAACCATGTACAGTGTTACAAGGTATACAGAAAACAAAAGCTCTAAAAATACATGTATAAAGTTATACAATTTAATAAAGAATAAATTAAAACAGAGCAAAAACAAAACAAAAAAAAAATGCTAACTCCCCCTCAGACGGATAACTTCCTCAGACGAAGGCTCCCCCTTAGCTTAGCATCACCTTTCCTTCCTTCTAAGATATTCTTCCCCTTGGCCTGAGAATCATCAAAAGCTTCTTCAAGAAGGAGGTTTAGGCTTCTGTTGGACAAGCCCCATGACGATCTCCCTCAGCTGCTGCATATCAGATGTGAGAGAGGCTTGATTGTCCTCAAGCTCTTTGTTCTTCTTCTTCAGATGCTCGCAATTTTCCTCCATTGCATCATACTTACGCTTCAGAGTGTGATACTCATCAGCGTTCACAACTTCACCCTCAACAACAGTAACCTCTACGTTATCATCATTCTCCACAAGAGGCGTTTGAGGCTCTTCAACAATAGGAACAAATTCATCATCTTCAATGAACACAGTTGTAGTCCTTAACAGTCGTAGAGTGAAAAGAGGAAGTGTGAGATATGCAATGTAGTATCTCTTCCATTGCCAAGTGAACACTCTGTTGGGAACAGAGAGCTCAAGATCTGGATGTTCCTCAGACGGATGTGTAAAAGTGAAAGCTTCTCCAGGATACACCTTGCCATAGATTGTAGAATCTTCATCAAATGAAGTTCCGGAGCAAAAGGCTAAAGTGACTTCATGATCTTCTATCAACCTTTGAATCTTGGGATTGATAGGCCTTGAGGCTTTGGCTTGAATGGATTTGAGGTGCGAGTATGCAGCAGACGTAAGTCTCTTGGGGATGTGCCTTGCAAACTTGAAGGTTTTGGGGACAGACGGAGTCTTCTTCTCCTTCCCTTTAGCCAAAAACTTGACCAAGCAAGGTCGTTTTCGGTCTAAGACAACGAAGAACTTGGTGACGTTTGAGACAAGAGAAGAGAATTGAGATCCCATCATGAAGGGATAATATCTCAACTCCTTCTTTGCTCTCCTTTCAATGTGATAGAAGGAAGTCAATCTAGCTTTTTCTTCCTTTCTATACGCATTTGCCATCAGCCTGAATGCTGTGTTGTAATCTTCAGGAAGCGTATGAGCAAACTCTTCGGGGTCTTCATATTCATTGAGGAGGATGGAGTAGCGGGGACAAATACCTGAACAATGCGGTCTTGTCCAAGGGAGAACAATTCCAAGAGTATGTCCTAGACCTACATACTCTGTTTGGTTCATTGGAATTGTGAAGGGTACAGGATCATGGCGATCAATGGCGTCCAGATGCCAATGACAACACTTTTTTGGCTCATAGATGGTGGAGCTGGGATCTCCATACCTGCAATGGTGAAATGCAGGGGCATTGGGTTCAAGCCGAACCTTCCACTTGATATTCTCTCTGAAGGGAATGTGGGGTTCATAGCCAAGAGCTGGTCCTTCAATCACCGACTCAGCTAGATGATCCTTGTACTTGTTTATTTCTTCTAAACCCTTAATGTCTAAAGAGGAAAGTTTTTCCCAAGGCAGACGCTTCAGCCATTCGCGTTGCTCTTCAGGAGTATAAATGAGATCTTCTTTGAAGTCCACTAGCATCAAGAGTTTGTGATAGATGATGGGGTTGACAAATCTCCCAAGTTGGAATCCTTTCTTACCTCTATACTGATAAGGATTCTTCAACTCAATATAGGGAGTGTCCTTTACGAAGCAGTCTTCATCATCTGCTGAGTAACCATCTTTAGCAGACTCAGGCGATTCACCCTTATTGGAGATATCTTCAAGCTCATCTCCAAGAATCCAGTCAGGCTTAACTGGTCTTTCAGCACAAGAACTCTCAGCAAATCTTCTCATGACTAATTCGTTAAGAAACGAATAGTCAGTCTTGTGCTTAGGTGGAAGATCTTCTAGATTTAAAACTTCAGCGTGAGATCTCACCCATAGGGCATCCATCTTCTTTATAATAACATGTTCTTCATCAGACAAAGAACATGCATCTTCAATGATTATTACTTCAGACGGAATCTCTATTGTCTGTAGATAGGATGCTTCTTCAGACGCAGCAGGTATCGTCTGATCACAAGTGACGTTGAGAGGAGACGCAACAATAGTATCAGAGATAATTATCCTATGTTTGTCTTGGAGTGTTGGTGATGTAGGTGCTCTATGGAAGGTGCTCCAATGAAGTTCCAAGGATTACCCCGATCTAGTCTTCAACAAAGCCTCATAGTTGCACCAAGAAAGCTCTCGGCCGAAACAAGGTGTTTGGTGTTTAAGGGTGAAGAAGTGAAATGGAAAAAATGGAGGAGAAAGAGATGGTTGTGGCGCCAAGGTGGTGACACCTATAAGCCTAGGAGGAACCGCCAGAATGGGTGTAAGATTCATTGATAAGATTCAAAGAGAATTCCCTAAGGGAACAAGAGACTAATCTCTCTAAAAGCTCAAAGCTTCATACATTCATCAATTTGCCAAAAAGATCCTTTACAATGGTTTGGCCAAGGGTATTTATAAGCCACCCTAGCTTGGCCTCCAAGGCAGCTAAACTATGATTAAAACTAAGCTAATCCTAGTTAATATCTAAGTCAAACCGAAATCCTACTTAACTATCAAGTAACCAAGTGGGTTAGTTGGTAGTTAGCTTTCACATGGCTTTCACATGGCCTTCACATGGGTGCACATGGGTTTGTCTCCCCTCGGTAACCATGTGATTAGCCATGTCATCAATCCTAATCACTTCCTAATCAAGGGTGGAGATCCTTGATTAAGTGCTGGCATGGATCCAATGCTTAATCAAGGCTTCCTCCCTAATTAGTAAGTGTTTCAAGGTTCACACAATTTTTATAGCCGAAAATGTTTTTAGCCGAATTTGAAAACTTGTGTGACCTTGACTTAGGAATGCATGACATGCTTTAGGCTTTATGAAACCCATGGGCTTTGGGCTTTGAACCCTTAAGTCATACCCTAGACCTATTACAATAGGACCTAATCTTGTACCATACAAGTTTACAAAGATTTTACAAGATTTTTGTCCTAAGCTAGAGTATAACTCTTGGAGCTTTTCTATTACCTCTTCAAGCCTTCTTTGCATGCTTCTAGTAAATCTTTTTAGGCTAGATGTTTCTACATCAAACCCTCCTTCTTTGCTTGGACTTGTCCTCAAGTTGATATCTTCATTTGGACCTACATCAAACAAAGAGAAATTACTATCATTTAAAGGAATTACTATTTCTATAATGTGTGGGAAGCTCCAAATTACATTATTATACAATCCGTCCGGTTCAAATACAAGACAAGTTTCATCCAATTGTTTATTATATGATGCAAGGTAGAGGTAAATTTGTTTCTTGTAGTGAGTGCATATATGTAAAAGCCAATGATACTTTCTTTTCAAACACTCCTTTAATTTGCTAGATTTACCTAAGTTATCTATTTGGAAATCATATAACAACAAGATAATTTGTTTTCTAATATCAATAATACAATCTAAAAAAGTAAAAAAAGAACTTAGTCCCTTTTTCAAAGTATAACCGAAGCTGTTTGGAGCTTGTACTTCAAGTTGTGTTGATACTAGCATCTTCTCAAATGTGGACATGTCTAGGTTGGAACTCTTAGTAAAAATTCTTCTTCTAGGTGTAGGGATTTGCAATGTACCCTCCTTCTTAGAATCTTCCATTAACCTAGAAGGATATTCAACATGAGTAACATAAAAATCATTAGGCACAATCAAGAATTCCAACTTAGCATATTTAAGTATTCCCCAAGGCCTAATACCTTGAGATTCTATTTTCAAACAAGTAATATCATGGAAATTGGAACTACTAGGATAAGTAAGAGATAAGGAAGTTTCTCCTAATGGTGATTTGAGCCACTTGAAGGCTTCTTCTTGAGAAGGCCCCCATGAAAACATAATATCTCTTTTTACAAGTTCATTCAAAAACTTAAAATTCTTAGACACTTCCTTTCCTACATAATGCTTGTTACATGGTTCCGCAATGCACAATTCTTTACTTGGACCTAAAGCACAAGAATCCTAGAAGGGAGATTTTTGGTATATCCACAATGTGCTATAAGTCTTCTCTCTTCCAAGTATTGCATCTTGGAATTGATTCCTACAAAACTCTCAAAACAAGGGTGAAGACAATCAAAGATATTATCAAATTTAAAAGAAAGTTCACACTTCCCTTTTAATTGTCTTTCCATCAACAAGCTTTCCTTGTTTCCAAGATTTTCTACAAGAAGTGAATCCAAACAATTAGAATTTGGTAAGCATAGAAATATAGATTTCCTAATTAGGAATTCCATCTTACATTCTCCCTTAGCTACCAACAAATTAGATTTCAATTCACTTTTACACTTAGATTTATTTACAACACTTTTCAAACTAGTTTTTCCCTTTACATGGCTATCGGCCAAAGCCTTGGAAGGCTTGGAGCTTTCGGCCAAGCTCACTTTTTCTTCTTGGGACCTCTTGATCTTCATCTTAACTTGGTCCTCACATACCTTTCTTGGAGATAAAGGCTTTAAGAGCACTTTTCTACCTTCAAATGTAAATAAATATGTGTTAGTAAGTCCATCATGTATAACATTCCTATCATATTGCCATGGCCTACCTAAAAGCATATGTGTAGCTTCCATGGGCACAACATCACATAGAATATTATCACAATGCTTACCAATAGAAAAAGTGATCATACATAGCCTATCTACTTTAACTTCCCCATTTTCACTTAACCATTGCAACTTGTATGGTTTAGCATGAATTAAAGTTGGCAAGTTAAGCTTATTTACAAGTCTTTCACTAACTACATTTGTACATGAACCACACCATCTATGATAAGGGAGCAAACATTGTCCTTTACCTTACACCTTGTATGGAATATATTCTCCCTTTGAGTTTCATCCAAATCATGGTTCAATTTTAATAACCTTCTTACCATTAACAAATCCTCCTCCTAGGCCTCTTCACTAAAGGTGGAGTAAGCTTCACCTTGATCTTCCTTTTCACTTGAAGATCCACTTGATTCTTCACCAGTGATCCCTCCATCTTGCCTCATCACCATTGCTATCTTGTTTGGACATTGAGATGAAATGTGGCCCCTTCCTAAACACTTAAAGCATTTGATGTTACTTGATTTAAAGGGTTGGGATGAAGGAACTACCTCTTTACCTTTGGTGAATTCTCGGTTACTCTTCATTGGAGGCCTAGGTGAATGGTCTTTGTTGTTCTTACCTTTCCAAGTTGATGCATTACTAGTGGAGACTCTTTTGAAGCTTGAATTCCTTCTTAATTGTGACTCTACCCTCTCGGCCAAATGGATGGTTTCTTTAAGGTTGGAGTATCTTTGCAATTCAAGGACATCTTGGATCTCTCTATTGAGTCCATGTACAAACCTTGCCATTATAGCTTCTAGGCTCTCTTCAACTTGGGCTCTAAGCATGGTAACTTCTAGGTCCTTATAGTAATCTTGTACACTTCTACTTCCTTGCACAAGTCTTTGTAGTTTGTGATGCAAGTCTCTCATGTATGTTGGCGGCACAAACCTCTCTTTGAGGGCTTGCTTCAACTCCTCCCAAGTGGTGATTCTAGCTCTCAAGTACCCATTACCTCTTTCTTGTTGATGCCACCAAACTAGTGCATATTCTTCAAACTCAAGGGTGACCAAGTGCAGCTTCCTCTCCTCACTAAGCATATGGTAGCTACTAAGTATTTGATCCACTTTCATAGCCCATTCCAAGTACAGATCCACACCACCACTTCCATTGAATTTCGGTATGAAGAACTTTAGGCTTCTCTCATCAAATCGGTCCTCATCCTCCCAATTTTGTCTACCATAGCCTCGGGTCCCTCTCCCTCCAACATGTGCAGCACCTCTCCCACCCATTCTATTATTCACAAAAGGGTTCTCTCCATGTGCCCCATGCCCAAAGAAGATCCCACCATCACTACCAATGGAACTCATGTGCTCACCTCTCCTACTACTTCTTCTCTCGCTTTCTCTTCCACTATCCTCATCATTCCCTCTTCTACCTCTCCTTCCTCCCTCTTTATTGTTTTTCCTCTCCTTCTCATGTGTCTCTTTTATCTCCCTCACACCCTCCTTAACACTCTCCCTCAAACTTATTTGAATCTCATTCATTCTTTCCATCATTTTGTCCATCAAAGTTTGGGTTCTTGGTGAGTGCTCATTACCCACACTTGGGGAACTTGTCATAGCTGCAAAGAAAGGTTAGTATACAGAAAATACAAAGGGAAATAAAACCTCACAAGCTCACTAAGTGTATCACTCAATCAACTCGTGTATCACACAAAATTAAGGCTTTTTCTCTAATGTTCTCTCTTACCTTTTACCACTCTTTTTCTCTAAGCTCTCTTAGTAAACTCTCTTCTAATCAATTATCAAGGTCTTATCACACCATCATGAAAGAAGAACAGCACCAAGACTAGGCTTAAGAGGCCAAGAAAGACAAAGGACTCTAAGACAAAACCAAGGAATCCAAAGGAGACAAGCAATAAAAAGCTAAAATAGAAATGATAGACACTCAAATTGTGGAGAACTTTTTATGAGACAAAGGCATATATTAGGGCAGTGAAATAGCATAAAAATGCCCAAGAAAACACATCCAAAACAGAGGCACAAGTATGATATACAAAACTGGACAGCAAGTTCACAAAGCAATTAGCAACCGAAAATTAGAAACCGAAACAACAAAAATCAGCAAAACAGATTTTAGAGACCGATTTTAGCTATGTTCTCTAATTGGCTACTAGCATGCTTCTTAGGTTCAATTCAAGGTCCAATTCTCATATGCAGTATCCCATACATCCAGCAAGGTGCAGTACAAGAATGAAATGTACAAATTTTTAAGGAAACATAAAAGATACACAAAGCACTTAGGAAGCTCAAAACTAGAAAATTCACTAGAATGAAGTAGGCTCTCCTAGGTCCAATGAATGTTTCTCTTGTGTAACTATTTTCTTTTGCACTTTCTTTTACTCTTATCTTGCTGTAATATTTCTTTTCTTTTCACTTTCTATGGTTCTTGATTTTTCTACTAGTTTTAGAACCACTACTATTCACTACTTGTTTTTCTTTTCACTTGTTTTTCTTTCTCTTTTCTTTTCTTTTCTTTTGATTTTGATTCTTTTCTTTTGATTCACTATGGCTGGACCGAAACCTTAAGGGATCTAAGAGCCACTTTCTAGGTTCAAATCTAGCTTATCATAGCAATTACAAAGTCTAGCCGAAATTACAAATTAAAAGGTAAACTAAAAACTACTAAAAAGCATGTAGCATGTAAGCATACACTAGAATTGCTCCTAACACTTAGCATTCATATGAGATATGTAACTAAAGCTTTAAGTGCAGTACAATCCAGCAAGCATACCATAATGTGCAGTAAAGAATCAAGACTAAACAAAAATCCTAGAGGCATACATGAATCATAACTTGCATGGAAAATCTAGATGATCATGTGAGTCAAAATTGCAAGCTAGAAAATCATGTATTCAAGAAACTTATGGATGAACATGCCAACATGAATCACGACCTAATGCAGCAACCAAAAGAATTAAAGCATGCCCAACTCAAAACTAAGGAATATGACAACTCAAGGAACTAAAAAATCTATGGAAGAAAGACTCTAGATATGAAGAAGACTTAAAAGTAGAAAAACAAGACTGAAGGAAGACTCAACTACTAACCGTGAAGATGAACCAATGGTGAAGACAACTATGCTCTTGATACCACTTGATGTAGGTGCTCCAGTGAAGCTCCAAGGATTGCCCCGATCTAGTCTTCAACAAATCCTCACGGTTGCACCAAGAAAGCTCGGTCGAAACAAGGTGTTTGGTGTTTAAGGGTGAAGAAGTGAAACGGAAAAAATGGAGGAGAAAGAGATGGTGATGGCGCCAAGGTGGTGACACCTATAAGCCTAGGAGGAACCGCCACAATGGGTGTAGAGATCCATTGATAAGATTCAAAGAGAATTCCCTAAGGGAACAAGAGACTAATCTCTCTAAAAGCTCAAAGCTTCATACATTCATCAATTTGCCAAAAAAATCCTTTACAATGGTTTGGCCAAGGGTATTTATAAGCCACCCTAGCTTGGCCTCCAAGGCAGCTAAACTATGATTAAAACTAAGCTAATCCTATTTAATATCTAAGCCAAACCGAAATCCTACTTAACTATCAAGTAACCAAGTGGGTTAGTTGGTAGTTAGCTTTCACATGGCATTCACATGGGTGCACATGGGTTTGTCTCCCCTTGGTACCCATGTGATTAGCCATGTCATCAATCCTAATCACTTCCTAATCAAGGGTGGAGATCCTTGATTAAGTGTTGGCATGGATCCAACGCTTAATTAAGGCTTCCTCCCTAATTAGCAAGTGTTTCAAGGTTCACACAATTTTTGTAGCAGAAAATGTTTTTAGCTGATTTTGAAAACTTGTGTGACCTTGACTTAGGAATGCATGGTATGCTTTAGGCTTTATGAAACCCATGGGCTTTGGGCTTTGGACCCTTAAGTCATACCCTAGAGCTATTACAATAGGACCTAATCTTGTACCATACAAGTTTACAAAGATTTTACAAGATTTTTGTCCTGAGCTAGAGTACAACTCTTGGAGCTTTTCTACTTCCTCTTCAAGCCTCCTTTGCATGCTTCTAGTAAATCTTCTTAAGCTAGATGTTCCTACATCAGTTGGTGCAGAACCCTCCATAGTTGGAGCTTCTTCATTAAGCATAGTCTCCAATTCCTCTGCTAACTGAGCATTGTCCTTCTGGATCTGGGCAGTTTCTTCACTATTCATGCCCTCTGAAGTTGCTGGTGCAGACGCAGCTTTAGACGATCCAATATCCTTAACGCTCTCGAGAATGATTCTTTCTCTTTCACCTTGAAGCAGCATAGAGATCCTCTTAGCGTCTTTTAGTTGTCTTGCTTCATCTATTTCTCCAACAATCACAGACGCAAGCTTCTGCTTCATTTTCTCTCTGCCTTTGGCAGCCTTTTGAAGAGCAATCTCTCTAGCTTTTGCTTTCTCTTCAGCTGCTTTCTTCTGCTTTTCTTCGTCTGTAAGAATCTTTACAGACGTTACACCCTTAGATGTTTTCTTAACCCCTTCATCTTCATCGAGGGATATCTCCTTCTCCTGCGTCTTAGACGCAACGTGTTTTATTCTGATAGTCCTCTTCTTCTTTCTAAGAGGCTCTTCTTGAACATCCTCGAAAGGGACTTCAGATACAATCACAGGTGGAAGATGGATAGATGTTTGGGTTTGTGTTTGGGTTTTGGCGCGTTTGATGCATGCTCTGTGAGGAGGATCTTTGGTGATAGGAGAAAGAGGAACTTCATCTTCACTCCTATTGTGATGAAGAAAGCTAGGACTCAGACGCATCTTGGCAAAGGTGCTTCCTTTGACCTCCTTTCCTTCATCATGCCATACGACACCAGTAGCATCAAAACCTTGGTTTAAGATGATTTTGGAGAAGAGAGTGGCGTAGGAGATACTGTTTTTCCTACGAATATTTCTATTCTTCAACGCATTTATCCAATGGTCGAGAATAATGTGAGGAAGACTCAACCTTGCTTTCCTCGCATTACGTAGTAGATAGATGAGAATGTCACGAGTACTCACATTGTCTCGTGAGCCTGTTCTGGGTGTGAAGATGTTGTAGAGAAGGTTGTGGATGACTCTGCCTGTGGGATAGAGATTCCCAGATCTCAGAAACTTAGGATCTTTGGGGTCATGAGCCTTTCCATAGAGAATCTTGTCGACATGTTCCTCAGATTCTAACCTCATCCAGTCAGCGCTACAAAAGCGCCCTTCAGCTTTGCAGCTTCCAGCTTCAGCAATGGAGTCTATTGTGATAATATACTCCTTGTTGTTAATGGTACCCACAATACCATCATCAAACTCCTTTGCGTCGCTCTAGAACTCCGCGTAGGCCTCCACCAACCATGGGCCTCTCATCTCAGCGAAGTCCATCCAGCCATTGTGTAGTAACATCTTTGATACCTTGTCAGAGATGCCTTCTATGGTGGTCCTTGAAATCCACTTGCTGGGCAAGAAGAGATCTTGCGCAAAGAAGGTTGCTTCAGTTGCTTTGATGTTCTTGGCGGTCATTGTTCTAATTTTGAAAAAAGAGAACAAAGTGTGTGAATAAGATACTCAGAGATAGTAAGAGTGCATTAAGGAGTAAAAGAGTAAACTTTGAGAGTATTTATAGTCAAAGACAAAAACGGTTATAATTCATCAGACGAAAGAAGTTGAAACCGTCCCTGATTTGACGTGGCCCCATCATTGCCCTTTTAATGATTGATTTGACTTCTGCAATTCACAGTGCGTGCTCTTCAAAGTCCTAGAATAGTGCAATAAATGACAGACACATTTAATGCTGCCTTTAAGTTGTCCCTGCACATTTAACTTTAAATTAATTAAATAATAACCTTGCGTCTGTTGAATTTTCTCAGACTGATTCAACTTGATCAGACACAATGTTTCGTCTTAACGAAGGCATTTAATATGTACAGACGAAATGAAATGCTCAGACGGTAAAACTTAATCAATTAAAGAAACAATTCCCAAATTTTCTTTAATGAAATTAAAACGAGTTTCGTCTAAAGCTTTTGTAAAGATATGTGCCCATTGAAAATCAGTTTGAACAAATTGTATATCGAAAATACCTTTTTGAACATAATCTCTTATAAAATGAAATTTGATTTCAATATGTTTGGCTTTTGAATGTTGAATAGGATTTTTGCTGAGATTAATTGCACTTGTATTATCACAAAACATTGGTATTTGGGTTTCAAACTTGGAGTAATCCTCAAGTTGATGTTTTACCCAAAGTAATTGTGAGTAACACCTAGTTGCAGCAATATATTCTGATTCAGTGGTTGAAAGTGCAATGGAGTTTTGCTTCTTACTTGACCAAGAGATTAGTGATGAGCCAAGAAATTGACATCCACCACTTGTGCTTTTCCTCTCCACTTTATCTCCAGCATAATTAACATCACAATAACCACTTAGATTGAAATCACTACTTTTCTTATAAAATAGAGAAAGATTAGTGGTTCCAATAAGATATCTTAAAATGCGTTTAACAGCTTGTAGATGTGATTCTCTAGGATCAGATTGAAAACGTGCACATAGACATACACTGAACATAATGTCAGGTCTATTGGTAGTGAGATAGAGAAGAGATCTAATCATACCTCTGTATACCGTCTGATCAACGGTCTTACCTGATTCGTCTTTGTTGACACTGGCTCCAGACGAATGCATGATAGTCTTCATTGGTTTGGCATTTTCCATTTTGAACTTCTTTAGAAGTTCCTTAGTATACTTCTGTTGATGAATGTATATGCCTTGTTTCGTTTGTTTGATTTGAAGTCCTAGGAAAAACTTCAACTCTCCATCATGCTCATCTCGAACTCATCCTGTATTAACTTAGAGAAATCTTTGCACAAGGATTCGTTAGTTGCTTCAAAGACTATATCATCTACATATATTTGGACAATAATAAAGTCTTTTGAAACACTTTTCTTGAAGAGTGTAGTATCAACCTTTCCTCTTGAAAAACCATTTTGAAGAAGAAAAGAACTTAGTCTATCATACCAAGCTCGAGGAGCTTGTTTAAGACCATATAGTGCTTTCTTCAGCTTGAAAACATGATCTGGTTGAGATGAACTCTCAAATCCAGGAGGTTTTTTGACATATACTTCCTCTTCAATAAAACCATTTAGAAAAGCGTTTTTTTACGTCTATTTGACATAAGATGATATTTTTATGAGCAGCAAAAGCAAGTAGAATTCTAATGGCTTCTAATCTAGCTACAGGAGCGAAAGTTTCAGTGAAATCTATATCTTCCTGTTGGTTATAGCCTTGAGCTACTAACCTTGCTTTGTTTCTTACCATTGTCCCATCTTCATCAAGTTTATTTCTGAACACTCATCTCGTTCCAATAATGCTTTTGCTTCTTGGTCTTTCTACCAAAGTCCAAACATTGTTTCTGGTAAACTGTTTTAGCTCTTCTTCCATAGCTAAAATCTAATCATTATCTTGTAGAGCTTCCTCAATGTTCTTGGGCTCTATATTTGACACGAGAACATAGCTAGACGATTCTTTAAGTCTTGATCTTGTTTGAACACCTTGATGTCTATCTCCAATTATAAGATCTTCTGTATGGTTTGAGGCAAACTTCCACGTTCTTATAGGAGCTTGATCATCATGTTGGTGAGCATCTGACGAAGAGGGTTCGTCTGTACTTCTATCGTCTGCTCTTGTGTCAATTCTTGTGTCTGACCCAGGTTGACCATTTGAACTTAAACTTTGACCAAAAGGGTTAATCTGCAAGTTATTAAATAAATTTTCTAGGTCTGATATTTCCTTATCAGCCTTTGAGTTATCTTGGAATTTTACATGAATTGATTCCTCTACAACTTGCGTCTTAGAGTTAAATAATCTATAGGCCTTAGACGTATTGGAATATCCAAGTAAGAATCCCTTCACCACTTTTGAATCAAACTTGCCAAGTTGATCCTTAGTGTTTAAGATGAAACATTCACATCCAAAAGGATGGAAGTAAGAAATGTTGGGTCTTTTTCCTTTCCATAGTTCATATGGAGTCTTATTCAATATTGGCCTTATCAATATTCTGTTTTTAATATAACAGGAAGTATTAATTGCTTCTACCCAATAATATTTTGGAAGAGAGCTTTCATGCAACAAAGTTCTAGCCATTTCTTGTAAGGTACGATTTTTCCTTTCCATAACTCCATTTTGTTGAGGAGTTCTTGGAAACGAAAAATTGTGGAAAATACCATTTTCAAAACAAAAGGCATTGAACTCAGAATTTTCAAATTCTGTTCTATGATCGCTCCTAATAGACACAATACATATTCCTTTTTCTTTTTGAACACGTTTACAGAATATTTCAAAGACAGTGAATGACTCATGTTTATGTGCTAGGAAGTATACCCGTGTGAATCTAGTAAAGTCATCCACAATTACAAATTCATATCTCTTTCCTCCAAGACTTTCAGTCTGAGTAGGTCCAAAGAGATCAATATGTAACAGTTCTAGAGGTCTTGTCGTGGAAACAACATTTTTTTATTTAAAAGATGCTTTGAGTTGTTTCCCATGCTGACAAGATTCACACAGATGATTGGATTTCCAAGATATTTTTGGCAAACCTTTCACAAGATCCATTTTAGAAATTTTTGAAATATACTTGAGACTTAAATGTCCTAGCTTTTTGTGCCAAATATCTCGTTCATCATCTGCTGAAATCAAACATGTCACATTCTGATCACTAAGGTCAGAAAGACAAATCTCATAGAGATTATTCCTTCTTTTCCCAACAAACAGAATGGATTTGTCCTTGTTCTTGACTATACATTCATCGGAGTTAAAAGCTACTTCATATCCACTGTCACAAAATTGACTTATGCTAAGCAGATTGAAGTTGAGACCTTTAACATAAGACACATTTTGGATAAGAGGATTGAGTGTCTTACCAACAGTCCCAATACCTAGGATTTTACCTTTCCCTGAACCATATGATACAGACCCTTTACTTGGTCTGAGGTCTTGGAACATAGACAGGTCTCCCGTCATGTGTCGTGAACACCCACTGTCCAAGTACCAGCTTGAAGTCCTCTCTCTTCCTATTAAGGATGTCTGCAACAGGAATAATAAGTGACTTTGGTACCCAAATCTTTTTGGGTCCTCCTTTGTTAGTGGAAGAAAATTTCATTTTGTTTAAGGTTCTTTTATTTTTTATATAGTTGTTTGGAACCTTTTTGTAATTTTTGTTCTTCTTCTTATGAGCAGACGAAACAAATTTGTTTTTCTTTTTGTCTGACTCTTCAACATAACCATGTCCACTTTTATCAGACGGAGACCTCCCATATTTTAAAATATTTTCTAGCATTGAGGATCCCTTAGTGAACTTTGTTAAGTCTTTGAGTAAGGATTCATTTTCTTTCTTCAATCTTTTAATTTCAGAAATAAAAGTATCCTTTTCAGACTCAGATAATTTTTCATCTGATACTTCCTTTTGTAGCAACTCATTTTCAGTTCTTAAAGTAGAATTTTCTTCCAAAGTTTGTTTCAACTTGGCTTTGCATACTTTGTATTGCTCAACAATAAAATGTGAGTTGTATCATATGAAATTTCTTCTGATTCTGACTCAGACTCAGATGAAGAAGATGAAGAAGTTTCAGATTCAATTACCTCTGATGAGACAGTGTCTCCAGCCATGAGGCACATATTTGCAATTTCTTCTTCTTCAGTGGATTCCTTTGAACTTTCGCTATCAAGGTCTTCCCAAGTCATCAGATTCTTCTTACCCTTGTCTTTGCGAGGATTCCATCTTCTCTTCAATCTTGGACACTCTAATCTCATGTGTCCAGGTTTTCTGCATTCGTAGCAGATAACTTTTGAGCTCTCTTCCTTGCTTGAAGGTTTTTCAGTAAGCTTCTTTTCCTTCTTCTTGAAGAAGCGTTGACCTCTCCCCTTTTTCATCATCATCTTCTTAAAGCGTCTGGCCGTGAGAGAAATCTCATCATCAGACGATCCATCAGACGAATAAGACTCAGTGGTGTCAGCTTTCAGAACTTTGTGCTTCTTCTTTCTTTCCTTCTTAGGAGTTTCCTCCTTTGGCATGTTGTTGACAGTTGGAAGAGCTATAGGCTCTTGAACTTTGATCTTGTCTCTCTTACACAAAAGTACCTCATGTACTCTCAAGGCTCCTATTAACTCATCAAGAGTTAATGTCTTCATATCACGCCCAACTGAGATGACAGTGGATATAGCTTCCCATGGAGGAGGAAGACTATCCAATATCTTCATGTTGTTCTGGGCCTTGATGAATGTAATGTCCAGTGCAATGAGTCCATTCAATATTGTTTGAAATCTTCTAAACATCATGTCAATGGATTCTCCTTTCTTCATTGAGAACATCTTATATTCTCTTTGAAGAGTGGCAGCTTTCCTCATACGCACATCCTCAGTTCCTTCATACGAAATCTTGAGGGCATCCCAAAGCTTTTTAGCGGTTTTGTAGGCACAGAATCTGTTGTATTCTATCCTTGATAATGAACACATGATGGCATATCTGGCTTTGTTGTTGAGTTCCATAAGCGAGTATTCTTCATTTCCCCATTCAACCTCGGGTTTGACAGTAGGGATGTTTCCTTGAGTTATGATGTTCCACAGTTTGTACTGGGTGGATTTGATGTACATCTCCATCCGATCAGCCCAGTAGGGATAATCATCACCAGAGAACGTCGACGACTTGTTCGTGGATGAACCTCCAGACAAGAACGAAGGTCCTTGAGACTCCATTCTAGATCTTTTCCTCTAGCAGCTGTAAAGCGCTCAACCCTTAGAGGCTGAGCTCTAATACCAAACTGTAAAAGATAGAACACAAGAAGGGGGGGTTGAATTGTGTTACTTAAAAAAAATTTGTTCCTTTCGTCTGTGCGTTTAAATTTGTTCAGACGAAACAATCTTAATATTCAAAGGTTGATTTTAATGAACAAACGTTATAGTTTGATTATCCCCGTTAGTCAAATACTTAATAAAACAAATACACAAGTATTTTTATACTGGTTCGTCTATGCACGACTACGTCCAGTTACCCAGTAACAACTAAGTTTTTACTACAAACCGTGAAAGGGTTACAAGTATTATATGTGTCCAGCCACTTCTGACTATAACACGATATTCTTTGAACACAGTCTTCGCAGGATAAACAACAAGGGTATTCTTTGAAAAACCAGCCTCCTCAGGCTAAAACACCACACAAGTGGATTTGAAAGAGTTATTTAAAAAGAAAATTTTCTCTTCACAGAGAAGGTTTTACAATGAAGAGCTGAAGTAACAGAGAGCGAATTCACAATAAGATAGAATATTGAAGCGTGTTCGCCAACTGAACTTTGAAGAAGCGAAGTCTTTAAATAGGTAAAATCTTCAGATATCCGTTAGACACAGAAGAAAGCCGTTGAGCGTTTTCCAAGCAAAGTCCAAAAAGGTGTCAGAGAGTACTTGAGTGGTTGATGGCGTGTGCAGCGGATTTAGATAGTATGCACAATACTTTTTCTGACTTATACAGAGACTTTGACAAAAAAGTTGAGGACCTTTTCGAGATGCATATGTAAGCGCGAATCCCTATACTGATCTTGGATGCTTCTAATGAGTACTTCTTAAGATTTGAAATCTTGGCGTGAGTGACTCATACTTTGCTTCACTTCTTTGGCAGACGATGAACTTCTTCAATCTTAAGAGTTTTCGTCTTAGCCTGTTGTCTGATGACTTGACTTGAGACAGACGAATGACTTCAACTTTGAGGGGTCGTCTTCTGTCTGTGCTCGGTTCGTCTGACTTGATGTTCCGTCTGTAGATGTTCCGTCTGTCTTGTAATAATCAAAACTTTAGAGATGTTAATCATCTTAATCTAACAATTGATTTTATTACATCAATGTGATATAAAATTGATCAGAGCACAACATTTCTTAACATAATAAGAGAAAGAAAAAAAATAATGAAGAATAATAATTTAAAGAGCTATTCTAAGCTCCCCTCAACTTGTTCTTCATCCTCTTTTCTTCTTTTGCACCTGAACTTCCTTTCAGACTGAGCACTTGTATTATGCTCCCCCTCAGCTTCTGATCTTTTTTTTTTTTTTTTTATTTTGTTCCCTCTCAGCTTTTGCATATTTCTTTTTCATCTTCCCTTTGAGCTGTACACATTTTTTTATTTCTTTTCTCTTCCATTCTTATCTCTTTCTCATCCTTATTTCTTATTTCTCTCCCCCTTGAAAATTTCGCAATCATCAAAAACATCTTTTCTTGAATCTTTTGCATCCTCTGGGTTTTCCACGGAGGCTTCCAAGGCCTTCTTATCTCTCATTACCTTCTTTCGTCTGATGAGGTGTATCTAAGGATAACGTGTCTCTTGCTTTAAAAAGCTAGACATATGTAAAGCATTAAAGAGCTTTGTCCTGTACACTCAATAGAGATGTTAGAAGATAAGATGACGTTGCGTCTGTTGAAGAGTCAGATAGACTATTTCAACTAAAGATCAGATGCAGCGTTTTGTTTATAGACGATAGACGATAGACGATAAGGATAGACGATAAGGGTAGACGATAAGGATAGACGATAAGGATAGACGATAAGGATAGACGAAAGAAATTTAAACAGATAAGAAAACTTATTCAGATGAAACAATTATTTCTAAGTTTTCAAAAAAGATTTGTTTAAATTCTTTGTAAGAGAGTATTGACTCGGTGAAAAGCATTTTGAATAAATTAATTTCAAAGATATTTTTTTTTGTTGGATGTACACATGAGCAACACACCTTGCTTAAAACATTATTTCCAGCTCCATTCAATTGATGTTTGAATGCACTTCTTCAATGCACTTGGGTTTAATTTTTCTTGAGACCAAAACACGTTCAGAAAGGTCTCTAAAATTCGACCTGTTTGCATTCTTTGAAAATTTTGCTTCTTCCGTCTGAATTGGTGAATATGTCTTCTCAAGACCCATAGATGGTAGATCTCTTACATGATCTGTTGATTTGAAACAAGGACATGTTGATGATCACATGTTGCATGTATCCATTGTCCAGATTGTACCATCTTCATATTCTCTCTTTCTATCTGCAACAAAAATTATTTTTGATCTTGGTACCCAAATTTTCTTGGGTCCAACTTTGTTAGTTGTAGGATTCCGTCTGTCATAGGTTCTTGAATGACCTTCAGACTGTTTCAGAGACCTCAGATGAAAAATATGCATGCTTCTACATACAAACGAATTAATATTTGGCTTTCTTTCATCTGTCACAAGATTATAACCAATTTCACTCTTGTTAAGAGGAGATCTTCCATATTTTAAAATATTTTCAAGCTTGGAAGAATTCAAGGTGAACTTGTTTAAATCTTTCTTTAAGAGTTCATTTTCTTCTTTTAAATTTTTAAATCTAAGAAGAAGATGACTCTTTTCAGTATTAGACGAAAAGGATGATTCATCTAATATGTTTTTCTTAGATAACTGGACATTTATAATTTTCAGATTTTCAATTTCTTCTAAAGCCTTTTTGAGCTTAGATTTACAATTTATATATTCTTGAGCTATAAAATGTGAGTTAGCAAGAAGAACATCATATGACATGTCCTCATAGTCTGAATCTGAATCTGAATCTGAAGAAGATGAGGATGAACTAGATATATTTAAAAGATTTACCTCATATGATAGAATGTCTCTTGCCATGAGACAGATATTTGCATTCTTTTCTTCAGATGATTCGTCTGAGCTTTCATCATCGATATCATCCCAAGAGGTTTGTTTCCTCTTTCTTCTAATCTTTTTGGGATCCCTCTTCTTCATCAATCTTTTGAATCTTCTTGCCATCAAGGAAATTTCTTCTTCAGAGGAATCTTCTAAGTCTGTTGATTTTGTTTTCTTCATACTTGACTCTTCTCCATCAAGCTCATCAATGTTGGATAGAGAAATAAGCTCTTGAATTTTCAGCTTTCCCCTTTTACACTAATGAACTTCATGCATTCTTAGCACTCCAATGAGTTCATCCAGAGTAAGAGTCTTCATATTTCTCCCAACAGATATAGCAGTGGACATAGCTTCCCATGGTGCAGGTAAGCTGTCCAAAATCTTCATGTTGTTTTGGGCTCTTGAAAAAGTAATTTCCAATGAAGCTAGCCCATTCAGAATAGTTTGGAATCTTCCAAACATTCCGTCTATAGATTCTTCTCTCTCCATAGAGAACATTTCGTACTCTCTTTAAAGGGTGGCAGCTTTCCTAAGTCTGACATCTTCAGTTCCTTCATAAGAGATCTTCAACGCATCCCAAAGCTCTTTGGTTGTTTTGTAGGCACAGAATCTGTTATATTCTGTCTTAGAAAGAGCACACGTTATGGCATAACGTGTCTTGTTATTGAGCTCTGCGATTGTATATTCTTCATTTCCCCACTCTGATTCAGGCTTGGTTAGCGGAATGTCTCCTTCTGTTATGATCTTCCAAAGTCTATATTTTGTAGACTTGATATACATCTCCATCCGGTCCGCCCAGTAAGGGTAATCATTACCAGAGAAAGTTGGAGGAGTGTTCATGGAGGAGCCTTCTACAATGAGCATCGTTTGGGAGTTCGCCATCCCAGATCTTTTCCTCCAGCTGTTAAGCGCTCAACCCTTAGAGGTTGTGCTCTGATACCAAACTGTAAAGTACAAAAACACACAAGAAGGGGGGTTGAATTGTGTAGACTGTTTAAAAAAAAATTCTATAAGACGATGCGTTTGCGTTTGTTGTTTTCAAAGCTTGATCAGACGCAAGATTGTTTTCTTCTTAAGATTGATTTTATTATCAGACTGTTCAAGTTATTATCCCCTATTAGTTAACAGATAAATTAATAAAGAAGACAACAATATTTTTTTATTGGTTCGTCTGATCAAGACTACATCCAGTTCCCAGCAACACGCTAAGGTTTCACTATGAGTATTCTTTGAACCCAACCACTCCTGGCTAAATACATATATTATTTGGGCACAGCCCTCTCAGGCTAAACAAGTATTCTTTGAACCCAGCCTCCACAGGCTAAACAAATATTCTTTGAACACAGCCTCCATAGACTAAACAAGGTATTCTTTTAACATAGTCTCTATAGGCTAAGAGCACCATAATAGTGGATTTAGGAAGATGAAAGAATAAGTTTATCCTCTACGCAGAGAGGAGTTTTACAATCAGTTCTATTCTAAGTTTAGGGCGAGTGAACTTTGCTTAGGAGCTTGAAGTTTGAATATAATTTCTTTGTTATGCAGTTCGTCAGCTTTCTCTTGAAGTAATGAAGTCCTTTTATAGAGAGCTTCTTGAAGTATCTGTTAAACTGAAGATTTGAACGTTGGTCCTTTGTCTTGGGGTCTTCAAACGTGTGACAGAGATCAATCAGAAAAATTAATGTTTGCACAGGCTTTTTCTGACTTGATCAGAGACATCAACAAAAAGCATGGTTGCTTTTTGTGTTGTAGGGTTTTGCACAAATCTCTATTCTGTCTTTGGAAGCTTCTACGAGTAACAGTTAGATTTGAATTGGGGCGCGAGTTACTCCGTCTGAACTTCTTTAAACGAGGTAGACGAATGAATAAATGAATGGGTTGTGTGTTGAATTCATCCGTATGTCTCCTTCCTTCGTCTTCAACTTCAGTCTTCAAAGTCTTCCTTCTTGAGCACTTGACTTGAAGTTGAGATGAACTCTCTGTCTTGAACAATGAAGGTTTTTCGTCTGATGTAGCTTAGAGGCTTGATGACTTGAACATTTCATCTTGTGCGTCTGTGCTTGAGGGTGCATCTTGACTATGCTCATTAATGATTCGTCTTATCATTCTTCTGTTTGCATCTGATGACTCTTCAGTTCCAACTGTTCAGTCTACTCTGTTTGCATCTGATGTCTTTTCAGTCTGAGTCTGCTCTTCAGTCTGTTCCTTTAGTCTGCTCTCTTCAGTTTGCTCTTTCTTCAGTCTGTTGGCACAACAAAGATTCTGTAATTATCAAAACTAAGATGCTAAGTCATCTTGACTTAACATATTAGCCTGAGGAGACTGCGTTCCAGAAAATACCTTCTTTAGCCTGTGGAGACTGTATTCAAAGAATACTTGTTTAACATGTGGAGGCTCGGTTCAAAGAATATCTGTTTATCCTAAGAAGCTTGTGTCTAAATAATATTTGTATTTAGCCAAGAGTGACTGGGTTCAAAGAATACTTTTAGTGGAATCTCAGCGTATTGTTGGGGAACTGGATGTAGTCTTGATCAGATGAACCAGTATAAAAATATTATTGTCTTCTTTATTGTTTTATCTGTTAACTAAATGGGGATAATAACTTGAACAGTCTGATAATAAAATCAATCTTAAGAAGAAAACAATCTTGCGTTTGATCAAGCTTTGAAAACAGCAGACACAAACACATCATTTTAGAGAAAAAGTTTTTAAACAGTCTACACAATTCAATCCCCCCTTCTTGTGTGTTTTTGTATTTTACAAGATGGCTCACTTCTTACCTTGCCACAAGACGGATGATGCTTCTCATATTGCAACCTTGTTCTTCAAAGAGATAGTAAGAATCCATGGTGTGCTGCAAAGCATTGTAAGTGATAGGGATGCCAAGTTCCTTAGTCACTTTTGGAGATCACTTTAGGGAAGACTTGGTACAAAACTCCTTTTCTCTACCACTTGCCACCCACAAACGGATGGTCAAACGAAGGTTGTAAATAGAACTTTAGGACAATTGCTTAGGAGTTTTGTGAAGGATAATATTAGAACTTGGGAGGAGTGCCTACCACATGTAGAGTTTGCTTACAATAGAGTAGCTCACTCTACTACTTCTTTATCTCCTTTTCAAGTTGTATATGGTATTAATCCTTTAACCCCCCCTTGATCTTGCTTGTTTACCTCTTGAGATTATTAATGATAGGCAAGGAGTGAAGCAGGTCGAAAGGATTCAAGAGCTTTATGCAAAGGTTAAAGCAAGAATTGAGAAGAAGAATGCACAATATGCCAAGGCTCACAACAAGAACCGCAAGGCCTTTGATTTCAAAGTGGGAGACTTGGTGTGGTTGCATCTTAGGAAAAGAAAGATTTCGAACTTGAGGAAATTTAAGTTACTTTCTAGAGGGGATGGTCCTTTTAGAATTATTGAGAAATTCGGCCCTGATGCTTGTAAATTTGATCTTCCTTTGGATTTTGGTGGAAGTAACTCCTTTAATGTATGTGATCTTTCACCTTTTGTAGGTCTTGAGGAAGATGACAACTTGGGGACAAGTTATGCTCAAGAAGGAGGGTTTGATGGAGGTCCATCCACTCCAACAATGGATATGACTATCCTATTGAATTATAGTAATGAATGACAGTGAAAAAAATGAAGTTTGAATCTTCTGTTTTTTCCAACAAATCCATCATTACCGCAAAGTATTTTATCTTTATTTTACTTTCTTTCGTATTACACACACACACATATATTAGTGCCGGAGTCCAGGTGGAACATGGTAGGATGATGAGATACAGTGTGGGACCAAGAGAGAATGAAGAGGGCATAAGGTTCTCCATGGATGATATAGTGCGATAAGCCGACCTCCTGAGTAGTGGGGAATGTACCTACAAAAAGTATTTTGACGGTCAAGTTAGTATGTGACTGAGATGTTTTAAAAGGAATGTTAGGTAAAAGTATAAGATGATTGTAATATGTGTTAGATCTTACTCCCTGTGTACACAAGCGTACATATATAGGCTGAGGGAGGTAGCGTGTAAGCAGCGTCATGACACTCACTAAGGCCGAGCGGATGTGATATGCGTTAACTTTAAGCTGGTGACGCGACTTCTTTAGTGGTGTCTACGTTATTGTGAGGTATATTGACAAAAAAGGTATGAGTTTGTCCACATGTTCCGCTTTGAATGGCCAGCTCGGTGGCGCGACGTGACGCATCGTGCAAGTAGTAGGCCCAAATGGTACAATAATATATATATATATATATATATATATATATATATATATATATATTCATTTTTAAGATATATGATATAAGATTTCCAACATGATATAATTAATTTTAAATTTTATTATATATAATTTTATTACACTATCAATTATAAATTTTCTAATCAATAGAATATAATGCATTATATACTTCCTTTTTATTTTAGAATAGTTAAATAGTTGTACGATACAATTTCTCAAGGAGAGATGAAAATACAATCTACAGAATATAAAAATAAATAAATACGATACCACTAATACTAAAATAAAAATCATTTCAGAATTATGCTCTAACATGGAGTGAAGGACTTCTTTATCGAAGAAAAGCATGCATAAGAAACTAATTAATATAACTTTCTTGAATGATTAGTAGGACATGTTAATTGATTTTGAAAGTATATTTTAAAGAATAAATTGGTGGAATTGGGTAAATCAGATCATAACATCTACCCACCAAAATATGCACCAAGACATAAAAAGGTGATATGAAAAACATTAAGAATTCCTTAAATATGCCTCATTTAATTAAGATACACGCCTGCTTCGCAGTAACTTCCTTTGTAAGTTTTAATTTTTTATTATAATTTTAAGAAACTTGATGAGGAAATTAGTTTCTTTTATAAATAAATTAACTTAGCCCATTATAAGAACTTTTGAGCACTTAAATAAATTTTAATTTATCGAAAATGCTCTTAATAAATCATTTTTAAATTTTATTAATAACTTTCAACATCATTGTGACAATTCTATAATTAATTTATCGGGCGCCATGACACTTTCCATCATTTCTAATTTCATTTAAAGCTTTCAATTCTTAAGTTGTATGAGTTCAATTGGAGGTAGATAAAAGAAACTTATGGGTTGTATCATCCCATCCGTCCCTTGACTCTAGCACACAACTGTCATTTTAATTATTAAAAAGTACAACTCTTGTGTTACGGTATTTATCTTAAAAAAAATAGATAGTTAAATTTTAGGAGTTGGTTCGAATCAAATAAACTTCAAGTTTTTGTTTAGTATTTTTATGTAATATTTCTTTTTAATTATATATATATATATATATATATATATAAATTAAATTAAATTAGAACCGTTATAATCTCTTTCTAAATTAACATAAGTGATCTCATAAGTTATTGATTAATTTATTGGATATTCACATAAGTATAAAAATATTTAATTTTATAGATATTAATTTATGGAACAAATTAAATTTTATAATAATATTAATCAAAAAGTAAATAATTTAATTATTTTATTAATTTTAATAAATTAAATATTTATTCTTTATGTATAATATATGCGTACCAGTTTATTTTTTTTTTTTGGTAAAACAGACATATTATATTTTACTTTTGATCTTAACAATTGCTATTACGTTAATATTTGGGGTTAATTAGTGTAAAATTGTGCAAGTGTTTAATATTTAACATTTTGATTTGTTTTACTTTTATAAATAAAAACTGTAACTAGCAAGTTAGGAAAAAGAAATTTATCCCCCTCCACTTTTGATAGGCTTCGTTTCTGATTCTAGTGGGAAAGCTTTTAAAGTGTGCAAACGACCATGTATAAAAATATAACAGATGAAACGTTTGATAATTATTTTTTGGTAATGAAACGATACGTATTCTATATAAAAAATCAGCAGCTGTGGAATTATAATGACAATTTTGTGTCTTAACTAGAATGTTCTAGATGTGCTTTGTCTTATTATTCGAAATTAATTTATGACGCATTTAAGTTTTAAAAGTTAGACATGATATGTTTTTAGGGATAAGATTTGAATTATATGTATTTGAATTGTTTATGTTAACACAGCCATGTGGCCCATGCCCTATGCATAATCTACCTCTTTTGATGGACATAAACCTTTCCATCCTTCAATTAAAATACTTTACAGCAAGTACATACCAATCAAAATGTTATGGAATTATATAGAAGGAAATTTTTTATAGAATTACCAGCAAAGAAAAAGAGTGTAAAGAGACATAATTTTTTTATTAAAAAATATTAATATTTCCACGAGATTTTGTATAACTAAGCAAGTATTTTATTTTTTCCAAATTTAAACTAACATTCTATATATATTTTAAAAGATTACGTAAAACACTTATTTGAAATCTCATATTAATATCCTAAAAATTTAAAAATAATTATTAAAGAATGCAAGATACTTGTATAGTTAAAGAAAATCTAGTAAGGTATTGCTTTAATTTGGTTTTTTCTTTTCCACAATCTATGTGTCAGTAATTGATTATTTTTTGCTCTTAATTGAAAACACTCCTTTACACGACAAATGTTAGAAAACAAATGCAAAAAACTCATGGACACAACACAAAATGCTCCAAGACCCAACAAATTTTGAGTAGTCGCGGTCTCTTCAAATTGATACAACACAAGTAAGCGAGTTAGCTAGAATTATACGTTTGCATTTGCACATGTGCTCCCTCACATCACAAAGAACAAATCTAGGTTCAATAATAATACCTATTCCTTTCACACACACACACTCTTGCCACGGTTAATGTCCCAAACAACAAGTAATCATCATTCATAGAAAATCATAGAGTAAAAATAATATTCCATGGCACTTTTTTCAAAATTTTTTTCTCGAGAAACAAACACCCTCAAACTAGTCCCAAATCAAAACCTTTTGTTGAAGCATTGCCATTTTTTGGCACTGCCCCTTCCTTCCATTCGACCACTATCATTAATGTATTATTCCAAACCGATTATAGACTTGGACTGATGTGATCAACGCAGTGATGTAACCAATTACGTGGATCTGTTGTAAGGAGTACGGTGCACCGTAACACAGCGAATCATCAAAGGACCCAAAAGGCAAAAGCACAAAACAAAGAAATCATGTGTACCATACGAGCGCAGTGTTAACATCTTTATGGATCCGTAACTCTCAATTAATATCACTATTTATTACTACTTGGCATTCATGCAAAAACCAACCAAAAGCTACTCTCAGATTTTGTCATTGTCAATTCCTTTTTTTTTTTTTTTTTTTTTTTTTTTTTTTTTTTTTTAAATTATTCGTTTTCATAACTGAGTTTCCTAATCATTTGAAAGGAATTTGCTATCTCCTAATGGGTTTTAATAATAAAATATTCACCAAACAGATTCTATTTAAAAATTAAGTAAAAAAATTTCAAATTAAAAAATAATCTTTTACTAACATTCATCTCTAATGATTATTTAATTTTCTTAAAATATCCCAAAAAAACTACATTGTTAATATGTCTTGTAAAAACTAAATGTATGTGACTAATGATCTGTGAATATATACGATTATTTTTCTAGAAGGAATATAATAAAAAAGTATAACTCTAATTTTCTGAAATAAACTTTAAATAAGAAAATATAAATAAAAAATATATCTATTATATAAGATCAAGGTCCACAAAATTACTCTACTCTTTCCTTTCAAAAGAGGAGAAAATATGATAAAACGATAGAAGAACAAATCTTTTAACTCCATATCACTTTCTTCCTGTTGCATATATATATATATACTCTTCATTTATCTTCAAAATGTATTTTTCTTCTTATAGAATAGTTATGTTAATGTTAAAACTTATGATCTCATATCTTATCTCAACTTAATATTATAATCTTATCTCTACTTCATATTCTAATCTTATCTTTACTTGATATTATAAAAATATAATCCTAATTTTTTCTAAAAAAACAGATTATTTATAAAAATAAGTAGTTATTTTGTATTTAAAATGTCTCTTTGTCACGTCAAAAGACCAAATTTTATTAAAAAAAGAGAAACAAATTTAATTATAACGTTAATTAGAATTAGAATTAAACTCGTGTTTTTTAGTGCAGCAGGCTGGGAAACACGTTGAAAGCGCGAGTGAGTGAGACGCGCGGAGTAGGTTCGTGTGAAGTGTACGTTCGATCTTATCTACATAGTTATCTAAGACCTAGGCATGGCATTTTCGTAGTTTTCTCCGAGACGAGGTCTCATTAATCCGACAGTCGTTTTCATTTGTCGTTGCCGTTTTCTCTTTCTCTCAGAAACTCTTTTTTCCTTTTTTTTTAATTTTTTTTTGAGGGGTAACAAAGCAAAGCAAAGCAACGTAGTATATAGAGAGAGAGAGTTTAGGAGCAGAAGGTGAGGTGAGGTGAGGTGAGGCTCACTTGGAAAGCAGTGACAAAGACTGATGCATGTTCACGCACTCAACGGTCAAGATTCTCTCAATATCCCATCATCAAAATCGACGCCTACCCTTTCTCTCTTTCTATCTAAACCCACCCCAACCAACCACTCATCTTCTATCGTTGACTCAAGTTAGGATAAGGTAACCATGGTTAAATAAATCTACACTCAACTCAATCATCCATTTCTGTTACTTCTTTTCTTTCTTTCACTTCACCACCACCACCTTCTTCTCCTTCTCCTTCCTCTCCTTTCTCTTCACTGTCTCACTCAACCATTTCAGTTTTCCTTTTAATATTCAACATGTGAGTCTGTGTAACACAAAGGGTTCGTTTGACTCTTTCTCTCACTCTAAGCTCTAACTTGGCTGGTCTGGTTTTGTAAATTACCATTTCTACCAAACTTGGTTTTTCTCAGATCTATCCAACTTCTCTCTCTTTTATTCTGTTTCCAAATCGTCATCATCACCATTTGATTTGCAAGATCATAATTTTTCTGTTTTGGTTTTCATCATTTTTCTTCTTTTTTTTTGTCCTGTTGAGATAATTTGAGTTTTTTTAGTTACTTCTCAAGCAGATCCAAGTTGGGAAATGTAAAATTTTCATTTTTTATCAGTACCCTCTTTTTAGACCTTCCCCCATGTTCTAGATTTGAAGATCTTGTTGTTATCTCACCTTGTTTGGACCAAGATCTGTTCCCCTTTTTATCTGGTTTTAGATCTTGGTTTCCTCCATGATGTAGTAAAACTTCAAACTTCAAATTTAATAGTTTTACCTTTCTGGGGTTGTGTTTTTTTAGTATGAAATTTTTTTCTAAGTTGGGTGGTTTGGATTAGTGAGAGAAAGAAGAAAATAAGCAAGTACAAAAAAAAAATGATGAATTATTTCCCAGACGAGGTAATAGAGCACATATTTGACTATGTGGTGTCACACCGTGACCGAAACACGTTGTCTTTAGTGTGCAAGAGTTGGTTCAGGATAGAGAGATGCACTAGGCAGAGAGTGTTCATAGGGAACTGTTACTCCATCACTCCAGAGAGGTTGATCCAGAGGTTTCCTGGTCTAAAGTCTTTGACTTTGAAGGGAAAACCTCATTTTGCTGACTTTAGTTTGGTCCCTTATGGTTGGGGTGGCTTTGTGTATCCATGGATTGAGGCACTTGCCAAAGGAAGAGTTGGGTTGGAGGAGCTTAGGCTCAAGAGGATGGTGGTCACGGATGAGAGCCTGGAGCTACTTTCTCGTTCTTTCACAAACTTCAAGTCTTTGGTTCTTGTTAGCTGTGAAGGGTTCACCACCGATGGCCTTGCTGCAATAGCTGCAAATTGCAGGTGAGAAAGAGTTCTTTGTTGGGTTGAATCATGTGTTGTTGGTTTATGAATGAATGTAAGTGTTTGTTGCACAACTTCTTTTGTGGTATTTTTGCTACGTTTGGTTTGTGGGTTTTGTTTGTACAATTTTGATGGTTTTTTGCTGCGATTTTTTTTTTTTATTTTTTTTTTGTGTTTTGGAAGTTGTATGGATGAAGGTATATTGTGATTGGTTTTGTCTTTGTCCGTGCTGTCAAAGTCTCGAAGTTGTTTTTGATGTTTGGAAGGTGATTATTGGCTTGTATTTTCTGAGGCTATTAGTTTGAGAAAGGAGTTTGTTTAGTTGAATGTATGGCTTTGAACTTGGCTTTTGATACTTGTCAGGGTTTGTGGACAAGTTAGGACACAAGGGGTCTTGAGAGCTTATTGATCTGTTCTAGGTTCAGTTTATTGTCAATTTGTTAATTGTTCATGATTATGAGTTTTTTCTTGGAATGATATGACCCTAAAATATAATATTCTGTTTGTATGTGTTATGCGCGTGGTTAAGGATGAGTGATGTTGATGATTCTATTCTGGTGATTGAGACGGTGTGCATGACGTTCGGAATGTTTTACTGAGTCCTGATGTTGTTTATGTTTTATTCTTTTGAAATGTAGGTATCTTAGGGAGCTGGATCTGCAAGAAAACGAAGTTGAAGATCAAAAAGGCCAGTGGCTAAGTTGCTTTCCTGATAGCTGCACATCACTTGTCTCTCTTAATTTTGCTTGCCTTAAAGGAGAGGTTAGTTTGGGAGCTCTTGAGAGACTCGTAGCCAGATCTCCCAACCTCAAGAGTTTAAAGCTGAATCGATCAGTGCCGCATGATGCACTGCAAAAGATAATGATGCGAGCACCTCAACTGTCCGATTTGGGCATTGGATCCTTTATCCATGATACAGAATCTGAAGCCTACACAAAGCTTAATACCATTCTCAAGTGCAAGTCCATCACCAGTTTATCAGGATTTTTGGATGTAGCTCCTCACTGTCTTCCAGCTATATATCCTATTTGCACGAACTTAACGTCCTTGAACTTGAGCTATGCAGCAGGCATTCAGGGCAGTGATTTGATTAACCTACTTCGTTACTGTGTGAAACTTCAGCGCTTATGGGTAGATATATTGATTTCTAAACTTTTTTTGTTCTATTTGTTAATTCTTATATTGGTGAATATTAATAAATAATTTGTTGACTTGTGCAGATAATGGATTGTATTGGAGACAAAGGACTAAGTGTTGTAGCTGTGACATGTAAAGATTTGCAAGAAT
Organism: Hylodesmum podocarpum; assembly: GCA_026586105.1. Taxonomy (NCBI): domain Eukaryota; kingdom Viridiplantae; phylum Streptophyta; class Magnoliopsida; order Fabales; family Fabaceae; genus Hylodesmum; species Hylodesmum podocarpum. The sequence continues at coordinate 1,703,028 of JALJEV010001341.1, forward strand.
TGAGGGTTTTTCCATCTGTTCACTTTGGAAATCCTGCAGCTGTCACAGAAAAAGGACTTGTTGCAATATCAATGGGTTGCCCTAAGCTTCATTCATTACTCTACTTCTGCCACCAGATGACAAATGCTGCACTCATAACAGTGGCTAAGAACTGCCCGAATTTCATCCGCTTCAGGTTGTGTATCCTTGATGCAACAAAACCTGACCCTGATACAATGCAGCCACTTGATGAAGGTTTCGGTGCAATCGTGCAATCTTGCAGGCAACTAAGGCGCCTATCACTCTCGGGGCAATTGACCGACCAGGTTTTCCTGTACATTGGAATGTATGCTGAGCAGCTTGAAATGCTGTCTATTGCATTTGCTGGGGAGACTGACAAGGGAATGCTATATGTGTTGAATGGATGCAAGAAGCTTCGGAAGCTTGAGATAAGAGACTGCCCTTTTGGCAACACGGCACTTCTGACGGACGTAGGGAAGTATGAAACAATGCGATCCCTTTGGATGTCGTCCTGTGAAGTGACCGTCGGAGCATGCAAGTTGCTAGCAAAGAAGATGCCGAGGTTGAATGTGGAGATCTTTAATGAAAATGAGCAAGAAGATTGCACTAGTCTTGAAGATGAGCAGAGGGTAGAGAAGATGTATTTGTATCGAACATTGGCTGGGAAAAGAAAAGATGCACCAGAATATGTATGGACTCTGTAGGTGCATTTTTAGGGCATTTAATTTTCTTGTTATTCTGAAGTTTGTACTTTGTTCTAGGCTCTGACTGATTAATGCAATTTTAGTTTGCTGTAGTGTTTTCATATTTCCTTGCCGTTGCATTTGCTACTTGCTAGTTCTATACATATGTTAGATTTCCCTTTTCTCCTAGTTGTTATCATTATTCCATAATGCTACTTTTTATTATGTATATTATTACTAGTGCTCATTTTGCTGTTCTCTACTTGTTGAAATGCAAATGTGCTTAGTTTTCACCATCAGTTTTATTCTTTCATCTACCTGGTGTGATTTAACATGTACTATTGAGCTTGTTCGGGTTCTTATCACAGATGAAGTGTTTTTTTTCCTTACATGTTGAACTTGTTCTTAGTTGAAATATTTGATCAATTCCCTTGATGAGAGAGTAGTTAAGTTGAAATTTTGATAAACAAAGCTACCGTTGACACAGCAGATTCAGTGGAACAGCTGGAGAATCTATAACAAACTCGAGCTATATTGAACTTTTCGATATGATCATCAATTCTTATTAATTCATATTTTGTTAAGTAATTTGGGCTATCTAGCACTTTCAATATCAATTTAATGGAGTATTTATTATTTGACTGTTATGTAAATTGATTGCCATTTCAATTCATTTCACTCAAGTACAAATACAATATTAATTTAAAAATAGTGCAAATTTCAGCGCCATCTATCATCATAAATTGACAGTATATTTGAGTGAAAGTTGGCAATTTTTTTTATTTTTACTTTTTGTGAAATGCGCGATGTGTGACTGAAAATTTATCTTAAAACTAAATTTATTATATCCTCAAACACAACATAAAACTTGTACTCTTTCACTAGTACTCAAACTTGTTTTGAGATGATATTTGATGTTTAGCCGATCAATCTAAGTACGAAATTTCATTCATCAAACTCAACATGATGATTTGATTATGTCAAATTATTATTTCATCAAGCGTGTTCTTGGGTAAATTTCTATCTTCCAAGAAAAGACGAGTTCGTTTACCAAAAAGATCTCACGGTCTATTCTAGCTGGGCGGGCTAGGCAGTCTCTTGAAAATCAAACTAATGGTTTAACTATGAATCAGACTTTTCAGTGATCTAGCTGTCATACAAAAACTAATTCAAAAGCCATATTCAGAATCTTTAAAACTGCTTACTTGTTCATAATCCTGATTAATGTCCTAATGTTGAAAAATACTTAAGTTTTCTGTTTCAAACTCAGTTCCAATGTTGATATGGTGACAATCTACCATCTAAGATATGCTTTACATTTATAAATAGCAAACTTACAGGATTTTGTAACATAAAGGGTTTAAGGTTGTATTTTTCTTAATGTAAAGACTTTAAATGAATAATTTTTCTTTAAAAAGATTAAACCAGAAAACACATTTTTCAGGGATAAAAGCATACTTAAACCTATAATATTTATACACGCATGGCTTCCATAGCAGTTTAACACAATTACACCAATTAATCGTAAATTAATTTTTACTACAGGACAGATTTCAAATCCATTTGAAAGAATGAGTGGTGTTTAATGATGGTAACAAGGAATAACCACAATATATTAATACATTATTCCACGTCAAAAATCAAGGTTGGAAAAATCGGACCAATAAACGGGCCAAGGTTCAAACTACAATGATTAAACCGAGATCAAATTAATATTATAAAATATATAATTAAATAATATATAAATTAATTTTTTAAAATATATAATATTATCAGTCTATAATACTAAAAAGTTAAAATAAAATATTATTTTATACATTCTTAACATTAAAATACATATAAAAGTCCAAATCACGATATAAACAACTGTTAATTAGTATAAATAACTAAATTATATGCTTTATATGATAAAAAAAAATAATTAGTAAAAACTTTATATCAATGTGTAATCTTTTATTAAATATATATTTTTATCCATTTAAAAAAAATTAAATTAAATTTTATTAAAAAAAAATTGAAAGTTTTAACCAGTTTTATCGATTTTGCACTGGTTCTTTGACTGGCCAATTTATTGGTTTAATTGAATCCAACAAAGGAATGGTTAATTATTTTTCAGTTGAACCGGCCTGTTCTAGAACCATGAGAAGACCATTGTTTACCATTTCCAATATACATTAAACACTCATAAAGAAATTCACAAAGATCACATCACAAAATGTATGAAGAACCCAGAAATGAGTGAGCGCAAAGGTAAAACCAATAGTTACAAGAATGACTAATTTTGCCAGATCCCGCAATATCAAGTAAGACATTAGAGCAAGGTTTATCCGGAGAGCTATAACCAACCAAGTACACCACATTGCAGATACAACTTTTAATGATTATCAGAAAGAGAAACACTCCTCTAGCAAACAACAGCAACAAAACGCTGTCAAGCTGCACATGCAAACAAACAGAGGAATCTTGGTCTTTAACACCAAAAAAGCTTTAAAAAAGGACAAGCAATCTAACAAGGAAAGTGAGAAAAAGATTTCATATGATTTTTTAGTTGAAAAAGTTGATTTCTCAAGCTGAAAGGTAACAATAGTATAGAATTTTCTTTTGTTAAATGGTATGTAAGAAAAGCAGAAAGATATTTTCTACATTAGGAAAGCTTTTGGTGAAATGGAATATTTCTCCCTAGTCCCTACACCTTGGATGAAAGTTTTTTGAACCAGAACTTGGCTTTGGAGAAACAAAATTTAACGAATGACTCAAATATGAATGCCTTGTTGAACAACAAAAGTAACTTTCAAGCAAATTTTTGACCTTTATATTTTAATCTAATCGTCTGAGGCCACCTAATAGCAGAATCTGTTGAAGTTAAACAATAGCAGAATCTGACTTAAATGATTAAAGAGGATTTGACTCTACTCATTGTATCTGTTGTCATTTCTCTTCCAGAAATTCAATATTTGCTTGATATATTCTTAGATGTACAGGCTTGATGCCAGGTTAATCATTCTGAGCAACAAAGAGATGTAGCTAAAAGAAGGGACACAGTTATCCAAAGGATTTTGTTTTAGATATCCAGAATACTTTTGATCTCAAGTAATACCCAGTTTTACTTAACTGTTATCAAAGTTTACAAAACAAAGATTTGTCACATGTGGACCTCTAAAAGTTATATTCCTTGGTGTAAAGTAAGGGATATATCTATAAGGAAGTATGGATTAAATGGAGACGTACACTGAAGATGCAATTGGTCCAGGTAAAGTGTTAGAGTTTTATGACTATCGATGTGGTCAAGGAGGTAGTATTTCCCGTACTAATGCAGACTCCATTTAGTGGTATATGCTTTTAGCACCTAATCAAACCCCAGGAAGAGAGTGTAAATATGAAAAAGTAAATGAGAGAACAAAGAGAAAAAATATCTGTTATCTGTTCAAACCACAAAAGAATATGCCCTCTACACTTTCTTTTATTTATTCCCTTTACACCTCCAACCAACGGATACTCTAATTGTCTAACATTCTATCTGTCTATTGCACCCATTATAATATTCTAATCTGTTTATAAGTTCTAGTGTACATTGTATATTGCACCCATTAGCTTTGATCTGCTGGGTGTTGTTCCTTCAGATTCTACCTAGTCTTTAGTTACTTATATCTATGATTATCATGCCAAAATTAGGCATAGCTTGCTTTGAGTAGAAACACAAAATTAGGTATAGCTTGCACCACAAGACTCGGTTTTATGACTATGTTAGGTTTGCCTTCAATGTAAACAAATAAGGTTTGTTATAACTGCATAAGGAATCTTTCATTCCTAATCCCAGCTAAATTACTTACCTAAGCATGAGATTTCCAACAATAAGATTTCTGAGAAAATTTATAAAATGTGTTTGGTTATGAATCAATTTCCAAAGGTATACTATGTTTATCATCAATTAACACGGGAAAGTATAGTAACGTCATATTCAACTAGCACAAGAATGTTTTACTCCCACGAATCCCACCTATGGGAGCAGGAAAGTTTTATAACCCCTTATTTACAAATTAGCATCCCTAGGAATCTTTTATGAGTTTAATTGCCATGCACTGTTAATATAAATTTTTTTATACAGTTAATCCATCATAATTTATGGTATGTGTGTCTTTAAGATAGTTGGATGAAAGTCAAAATTTTTAGAGATGTGGCATTTTGTAATTGATTGACAGCACTGTAAGTGTGTATGCCAATTAAATCCATCTTTTATTCAAAGATTTTTTTTTTTTATTCTCTTCTGCCAAACACAGGAAACTTTTACTCACATGTTACTTTCCCAGTAAGGTCAAAGCATTCCCTGTAACTTCAGAAAATTACACACCACTGGGCTTTTCTCATTTCATACAGGTATAGGTCTAATTCATATTTACTTGAATTGCCTAGTTATATAAATATTAATCCTGTTTTCAATGAGAATGATTTAACACCATACAGAGGCATATTCTATCCATCCTTGTTGTCTTCAATTGTTTCTATAGTCCTAGGTCTCTTCAGATTGCCAAAATTCCTATTGTTCCTTGGCTGTCAAATGAGATAGAGATTGCTTTGGATGATGAATACATTAGCTGTTCCACTACTCTTTTTCCCCCAATCCTGTGTTAATGGAAGAACCACCATGCTTTGAATGTTACATGGATAAAAGATAATGGAGGAGAGTTCGTCTGACAATGGGGTATGATGTAACATGGGCAAGGAGGTTTACAATTTTAATTTAGAAGTTGGTTTTGAAACTAGGGTTTTTGATTGTGAATATTTTCTATCCAGAGATTGTATCCTATTTTGGATTACCTACCAGTATAGTTTATATAAAAGGGTTATCTTGTTATGATGTTTTTCTTTGTTGAGTCTATAAACAGATGATCAGTGTAAAAATTTGGCACCCTTTCTGCATAATTGTAACATTGAGATATTCCTTTTTCTTCAAAAACTATGTGAAACTGAAACCTTAGAGGAATGAACAAAGATAACACGAGGTGATCCAACAACAACAGTCAGTTTCTATAAGTAGTTTATAAAGGTTTATACTTTATTGTGGTAAAATGCAGGAGTAACTATGCCGCATTATAAGGAATTATACAATCTTGCATTTTAGAGTTTTCAATACATGGCTTTCCTTTGAGAGATGTTGTAAGTCGCAAAAGTAATTTCCTGATCTTAAATCACTAGATTAAAATTTTAAAAAGAGGAAGAAATTAATATAAAAATTTTACTTACGTTAATTTAATTGTTAACCCCTATATATATATATTCAGGATTCTAGAAATGTATATTTGAATTTGAAATGAGTAAACGATCAAAATGGTCCCTAAACTATCATCTTCTATCTTAAATAGTCCTTAAACTACTAATAATTATATAAGTGGTGTATCTTTGGATGAGTGTTGACAAAATTAATTCTGAATGAAATTGATTTAGCAAAATTGATTTTGGTCAAAATTAATTTTAAAGTCATGGAGATTTATGTTTGAATGTTTTTACCATAAACCAAATTTGTAGCATAATCCAGTGTAAAATTTTTATCTAATGCAAAAGCTACTCAAAATTACTTTAAAATCAATTCTAAGTCCAAAATCGATTATAAACTCTTTTCTGAACTTGAAACATGACATACCAAAATTTGGCTAGAATCAATTCTCAACTCAAAATTAATTTTGTAATGGGAAACTCAAAATGACTTGGAAGGGAAGACATAAGAAAGAATTGAAGAGAAATTTTCGAAAATAAGTAAGTTTCACCATTTTACACTCTACTTTAACATAAATGTTATTCTGAATTCTATTCCATTCCATTCTCTTCCAATCAACCAAGTGGACAAAAGTCATGCTACATAGTTCCTAAAGTATAAAAAATCCTTCAAATTAATTTCTGAGATGGACTAAATTGAAAAACTTTCTATGCTTTAGGGACAACTTATCTATTCAAGTAATACTTGTACAATTTCAATCGTTTAAGGACTGACAGGGTAATATGGTGGATCCAAATTCATGTTTTATTCAGTTTGAAAACAAAGCATCTGAGCTCAGCAATTTTTTAAAACTAAAAAAAAATAAACCATAAACAAATACTGGTCTGAAAGTGATAAATTTAGAAAAGAAAAACGTACCAGCCATGGAAGAATGAAGTGCAACCAGGGTCATCATGGTGATGATGCTGAACGTGGTGGCAGTGGTAATGGGGAGGAGGAGGTGGCGGAGGAGGATGAGGATGAGGATGAGGGTACCCTTGACTGAAATACCCCTGGTACCCTTCGTATTGCGGCGGCGGCGGGGGGTACGGCGCGTAACCCGGCGGCGGGTGTTGCGGCGGTGCTGATGGGTAACCCGGTGGCGGGTAACCCTGTGGTGGGGGGTAAGGAGGGGCGTAGCCTGTGTAGAAAATTTGAAATTGAAGATTGAAGATTGAAGATTGAAGGTTGAAGAAAGGATGATTGATGAGTAAGAAAAAGATTATGTAAAAGGGTTTTGTTTTGAACAATTTAATTTACCTGGAGGAGGATACGGGTATGGGTCTTGAGGTGCTTTCTGGTAGTTACTCATTATTCTCATCAACCTTTCTCTTTTCTTTCTCCTTGAGAACTCGAATCTGGATGACGACCAAAACAAAAACGTGTGTGTTCCACGAACTACCTACTATTTCACGCTCTTCCAATCATCACTCGACACGTAATATGCAACTCTCCTTTTTTTTATTCTCCTCACGTAGTTTCTTACATCATTTACATCTGGAGCTTACTTTGTGTTTTATTTGGTTGTACAGAAACACGACAGTAAAAGAAAACAATGTTTAAAATTTGAATTAGCATAAATATGAGACGAAAAATAAACTTAATTTTCTGAAAATTTATTTTTTATTTTTTATTTAATTAAATAAAAATAAATTATCATTTATATTTTTTTTAGTTTTTGTTTTTATCATACTAAACTATTAAATTCTAAATAATCAAAGAGAAATCATATTCTTTAATTTACGTAATATTGTCTATGAGCTCATATTAACAAAGAATAAGAAAAAAAGTTACGAAAGATAAATATTATGGTTAACGATTATTTCAAAACATAAGTCAAATTAGTTATGTATCAGTTATTAATGTTGTTCATTTTATGATAATTAACTTGTTCTAAGTATTAGAAATTTATCTGCTTCTCATGTTTAAGTTAAATTAGAATATAAAAGATTTGTTTAATTTAAAGATTTCCAACAAGAAAGTAGTGACATTTTTTATAATATTTTTTAATTACTATAAGATAAAGTTGTGAACTCTCGTAAAATAGTTAATGAAGAGAAATATTTAATATAAATGAATATACATCACGTTTTTAATAAATGAATAAAAATTTAATATTTATTTTAAATTTATTATTTATATAAAAGTTAAAGAATGAACTCTAAACTTATAAATTACTTTATCTAAAAAAAAACTCTTATTATTTGATTTTTCAATCTCTTAAAAATTATTGTGTATTCTTCTTTATAAATTCTTATATAATTATAGGCTTATTTATATTTAGACACAAGTTTGTGTAAAATTCCTTTATATTTAATGGTAAATATTGACACGAAGGGAATGTATAGAAGAATATTTGTTGTTTTGATATAAGAGATTATATTAAAAAAATATTTAATGTTAAAAGATTATATTTAAATAATGTTATGAAAAAATATATTAAATTATTAATATAAAAAATATTATAATATTTTAATTTAATTGTGACTAATGAAAAAACAACACCGTTTATTTTATTTATGTTTAATTTATGTCATTTCTATTTAGAGATAATTTTTCTATTTAATATAAGTCAACTGTAATCCAAATATATATTTATAAGCATAAAAAGAAATTTCTACTTAGATATGTTTGCACCAAATAAATCGATCAATTTTTAAGATAAATTAAGTGTTAGGGCTTTAAGATAAATTAAATCCTAGGCTTTAACAAAAATAAACCCAAAAATAATAACACTTTGGTTATAGCGGCCATAATAATTGTTTGCCCTGTTAGCAATATACGTCATACATGACAGAAAATATACCAATTTTCAATACGTTAGGTAATAAATGAAAACAAATAAAAAATTTAATAGTATTATAATCGTACCAGTTTAAAAATGTAAAGACGTTGAAGTCTCCATGGACAGCACAGCGTTCATTCTATCTCATAAGTCTTAACTATCATTCAATTAAATTTTTATTATATACCAAAAAGTTTCAACATCTTAATTCATAAGCTTTCTTTTTTCCAATACACGGTTAAGCATCGAAAAACTCTATTCGTAACCAACCGCGTGGAACTCTTTCCTTCCAAATTCAACCACTTAATAAATAATTCATATCAATCTAAACCAGCAAACACTTGAAAGTTTCTCATCACTTTGTACAATCAATAATCACTTTCTCTTGCACGCACGAAGAAACAAGATGAACACTAACACCAACAGCCAAAAAAACGAAGGAGAAGGACAAAACAACAACGTTGGGAAGGAGAATTGGGGAACTCACATAATGGGGACACCGGCGGTTCCAAGCAGTCACCCAGATAACCAAAAAGCAGCTATACAAAGCGGTGGACAACAACCTCAACAAGTTCAATACTATCAATATCATCATCCCTATGTTCAACATAGCCCTGTTGACAAACCCAACAGTCCCATGGAATCAATCCTTAACATTTTCGATTCATGGTCCAAAAAGGCTGAAACCACTGCCCATAACGTCTGGCACAACCGTGAGCTCCTATCACCTTTTCTTTCTTTTTCCCTTTTCTCGTTACTCACTGTTCAAACTCTCAATATAACGTTCCGTGTTTACTGTCTAATTTTGTTTCTCAGCACCTAATTGTCACTATGAGGATTTAAATTTGGATCTTTGCTTTTCATATATGATCTTTATTTAGATTTATCTATGGTGCCGATTTTGGAGATAGAACAAATTTAGGCGTAGCTCGTTATGACTTCAATTTCTAACCTTTAATATGATCTTTTATCATATACGAATTAGCCAAGTGAAACTTAGATAAATGTCTCATCAAATTTTAGAAAGTAAGAAAAATCAATTCTCGCATCTTCCAATAGAAAGTACACATTCTAATACAAATTTGCAGTTGAAATGAACTTACCCTGTTTAAAAAGAAATATAAAAGCTATAAATTAAAAAGAAATTTACTTAGCCTTTTGATTTTTCTGACTTTTTAAAAACATTACACTATTTTTACACTAATATTCCCCAATATTATTTAAAAATATTACGTACACTAAATTTTAGGATAAAATCTACAAGGAAATGAATATAATTGATTAAAAAATAGAGATAATTGTTTAATTACATGAAATCTCATTTAAAATTTGTTCAAATCTTTAAAACCAAATGTAAAACCAACCATGCTAGAGTATTTAAAAACACATTCTATAGTTAAAAAAGTCACATTCATAATGTGAAAAATCATATTTGTGGCCTGTTTCTAAACATGCACAATTAGTTCAAAATTAATTCTCTTAATCAATTTTATCTTTTTATAAAACAAATCCGTCTAAATTGATGTTTTAGGAAAGTACCTAGAGGACTAAGCATTTAAGACAAGGTAGCTAAATCTTGCTCTCTATTGTTTTCATTTTCTCACATGATGTGATTGTTAATTTGTTATGGTAATATGCAGTGAAAACAGGTCCATCAGTGTCTTCAGCTGCGCTAGGGAAGATGAATCTGACTGTGAAAGCAATATCAGAGGGTGGATTTGAGTCCCTTTACAAGCAAGCATTCACAACATATCCAAATGAGAAGCTCAAGAAGAGCTTTGCTTGTTACCTTTCAACATCAACAGGTCCTGTTGCAGGAACCCTTTACCTCTCCAATATTCATGTAGCTTTTTGCAGTGATCGTCCATTGTGTTTCACCGCACCCTCTGGCCAGGAAACTTGGTCCTACTATAAGGTACTTGTTTTACTGAAAATACCTTATTAAAGCTTACTTCATTTTCTGCTGAGAAAGAGGGGGGCAGAGTAAAATAGATGAAGGGTAAATTTATTATAATTTCTCTTGATTGGTCAAATTTAATTTTATTCCTTGTATTTTTAAAGTGGTAGTTTTCGTCCTCATATTCTTAAAATATGATAAAGTTAAATAGATATACATTGTTATCTAATCACGAAATATCCTAAAAACTATCTTAATTGTGATTTCTGATTAGATTAATGTGTAAAAAAATTTGTGTTGAAAGTGTATTAAATCAAAACTTTTTAAAAAAGATACAAATATCAAAACTATCATTGCTAAATGTAGAAATTCAAATCAATTTTTTGAGAAGATTTAAAATACATTTTACATTTAGATGAATCATTAGAAAGGGTGTTAGTTATTTCATTTTGGTGTGTGAAATGAATTACTTAAAATTGTGTTGGGTTGTAACAGGTAATGGTGCCTTTGGGGAAGGTTGGAGTGGTCAACCCTGTGATCATGAAGGAGAACCCACCAGAGAAGTACATTCAGATTGTAACAGTGGATGGGCATGATTTTTGGTTCATGGGTTTTGTTAATTTTGACAAAGCAGTCAAGAACCTCTCAGAAGGTATTTCATATTTTGTAGCTCCAGGAATAGCAGTGCCATCCACTAGTTCGGGAACTAATGAGCAGAAATTACAGTGATTTCTAGTTTTTGGATTAATATGATGTATAAATTTGCTTAAAATTTTGACTTTCCGGTTTGTGTTGTACACTGGATCAATACTTTATTGTTAAACTTCTCAAGGGTGTGTTAAATTTCATAACTACACTATTAAAATGTCATGCCTGCTCTGCATATTTTTCTCGGATGTGTTCTCCTAATATGCCTCAATTTGGGAAGTTATTTTTCCTTTTCCTAGTAGTATTGTTTGTGGTAAGGAGTTTATAAAACGTTTGTTGGGTGAGATTTATAATGCCATGTATATTGTAGGAATTCATTCCATAAATTTTCTTAAGATTCCTTAAATATTTTTTTAGGTGCTACATTCAATATTTTTATATTTATATTCTTGTAATATAAAATATTTTTTTATTAATCTTTTAATTAAAATTTAAAATAACAAATATATTACAATTTCTTTATTTATGCAATCAGTTAAAAATAAGAGAAAATTACATAAATTAAAAGTACATAGCATCATAATAAAAAAAGTTGTTTAATTAACAATGAAAAATATAACTAACTTTTATTATCTTTCATAAATTCAATAAAGAATATCATCCATGTAATTAATTAGTTTATTCCTAGCAACACGACGGAGTAAGTGAATTCATCTGTTTCCAATTATAAGAATACCATGTTGGCATTAGTCACACATACAATTGCATTGTAATTATAATAATTAACAAATTTGTAATTATGGACATTAGAATATCTATAATTGTGGCATTTTGATATTTATTTTGCAGATTGAAATGATGCTTAAATCAGGGAAACTGTTAACAAATTTATATCTATATATTGTTTCTGTTAGAGAAGAATAAAAAAAGACTATTACTGTTTTCCCATTTTGAGTTGGTATTAGAGATAGGTCTGCTTTGAGTGCTACCATGAGTGATGATGCTATTACCCATGTTCCTAATGTCCAAACGATGAGTTTTGGACCAGGACCTACGGTCATCCCATACAGTGTGAAGCTTAATGGTGCAAATTATTCTCTTTGATCTGAAATCGTTGAGACCTTTGTTGCTGGCCGTGGTAAATTTGGTTATTTGACGGGAAGAACTCCAGAACCCCCTACAAATGATGCTTCATATGAGAAATAGAGTATGAAGAATGCTACTGTGAAAGGTTGGTTAAACTTCATTGGTGCTATGGAACCTGTTTTGATGAATTTGTGCATTCGTTTGCCCACAACAACGAGCTATGGCTATACTCATGGTTAGTTGAGTATTCTTATCCTTAGTGTGGACGACATGATTGGTACTGGAAATGATATTGATGAAATGACCAAGTTAAAGACTTATTTGGCATCTGAATTTAACACGAAGGATCTTGGAAGTCGAAAATATTTTTTGGGCATTGAAGTTATAAGGTTAAAACAAGGTATATTCCTATCACAATGAAAATATGTTCTCGATCTTTTGAAGGAAACTGGTATGCTCGGTAGCTAACCCATTGATACATCAATAGAGCAAAATCATGGTCTTGGGAACTTGCAAATCAGGTTCCTGTTGACAATGAGAAGATACCAAAGATTGGTCGGTAAATTAATATATTTATCACACACTCAACCAGATATTGCCTATATTATTAGTGTGGTTAGCCGTTTTATGCACAATCCAAGTGAAGTCCATATAAATACTGTTTTTGGAATTTTGCGTTACACGAAGTCTAGCTCCTGGACAAGGTCTTATGTTTTCCAAGCATAACCATGCAGCTGTTAATGGGTATTGTGTTTCTGGCTGGGGTGCTAAGGGAGAAAGACGTTGACCTACAACTTGGTATTTCACCGTTTGTAATGTCCTTATTCAGATTTTAAAAAGGTTTTGATATAATTAGTTTTTTTTTTTTTTAAAATATGAGAAACGGTCAGTAAAGAAGAAAAAGTATTGAAACGAAATATAAAAAAATGTGTATATATACAAATATATAGTCAAAGGTTTTATAATACATCTCAAAACATCATATCACACTTAACAAATTATATTACGATAAACTAGTAAACATAAATATTAGTGTTAAACGAACATATTACGTCATTATTTTTACGTCGGTTAATGAGAGAATTGACGTAGAAAGATTTAATCTTGATTAATAATGTTTTAATTGATGTGGAAATTCTAATTAACGTCAGTTAAAATTTGAATTCGACGTAGAAATTCTAATCTTAAAACTCTTGCCTATTTATTTCACTATTCATTTTCCTTATACTTGAACTCTTGATCTCTGTCGCTCACGCTAGTTTCTCTCTTGATCTCATGCATTTCCTCCATTTGTTCTATCTGTCACGTCTCTGTTTGGTCTTATGTTCTCTCCTCTTCATGGTGGCCTCCGTTCGGTCTTTGTCGCCCCTTGCATTCTTTGTTGTGCCTCGCGTTATTGGTGGCCACATCCACGTGTTACTAGTGGTCTTCTTTCGATTTCCACCACCCCTCGCGTTCTCCGACATGGAAAATCATTGTCTTGTTTTCTCACTTTCTCGCACGTCCTCTTGTTGTCTTGTTCTCTTTCATGTGTCTCTTGCTCTTTCTGTAGCTACAAGAAAAACTTTTCCAAGTAATCCTTCTCAACTAGGCTCAACCAACCCCCTCCCCCCTCTCATAAACATAAACAAATTGGTAATTATTGAAGAAAAATAAATGGAGGGGAGAGGTTTTCTGTCGCGGCTAATGATTGCATTGGGTCTTGTATGGTTCAATTTGACGAAAGATGTGTAAGTTTAAAAAAATTCTTTATTCTATTTTTTATTGAACATTTGAAAAGGGAAAAACAAGAATATGGATAAACAAGTGGAGTGTGTACCATGATTAATTTGGTGTTGGATCCAGAATTGCTATTGTTTGGTTCATTAAGATGCTTCATGAAACATTAGTTGAATTTGGGAAAGTTTTGTAATTCAAAGGTGCTTTCACATGCATATTGCAAGGAAGACATACAAAGATGTGTATACATCTACTGTCTCTATCTAGACTAGTAAATTACTCTCTCTGTATTGATTGCACAATAACTTGCTTAACAAGTTTACGAGGGAATGCAACGAGGCCCTTAGTTTGGTAATTCAGAGGTGCTTGCATATTCTTAGGAAGCATACAAAGATTTGTATACATTTGTTGTCTTTATCCAAATTGGAATGCAAGGGATGGTTGGTTGTTGTAAGATACACTTTAGAAGGTAGACTAAAGCAGCAATTGATATTCATGTATTTTGAAGAACCATCGTAAGATAATTTAAACGTTTACACTATTCTTCTTGTAACATCCCAAAAAATTTAAATATAGTTCAAGAGAGGTTTTTTTGTAACATTCAAGAAATTTAAAAATAATTAAAAAGTTATGAATTTTCGAAATTACTGTAGCAAATCTTTGTAAATTACCGATAGATAGTACCGTAGCAACCGCCATTATCGTAGCAAACAGCCATATTTGTAGCCGCGACAAGATTTATGCCGCGACAAGATCAGAATGACCGACATTATCGTAGCGCCCGAAATTCTTGTGTAGTTGCCCGAAATTATCAGTGAAGACCGCCTTAGAAAGATTATAAATAGGGCTTAGAGGTTTCAAATGAAGATACAAACCAAAGAATACTCCTACATTCTCTCAAACTATCTTCTCTACAAAAAACCTTTCTATACTTTCTCCACCTTAGGAAGAAATCTCTCTAACCAAGGAAGAAGCACGTAAGAAGATAGGAAGCTAGGAGAAACCAGTAAGGGGACCTTTCCTTATCCTTCTTTCCTATCCTTTGTTTTGTTGTACTTTCATTTTCTTTCTTTAGTTTCTTGCAGTAAGGGGACCTTTCCTTATCCTTCTTTCCTATCCTTTGTTTTGTTGGTACTTTCATTTTCTTTCTTTAGTTTCTTGCAGTAAGGGGACCTTTCCTTATCCTTCTTTTCTATCCTTTGTTTTGTTAGTACTTTCATTATCTTTCTTTGGTTTCTTGGTGTTTCTTTTCTTCATCTTTCTTACACTACTTCTAATTCTTTAAGTTTGCGTTTTCTTTACCCTTGGAATGATTATTTTGAAGTTGTTTTCCTCTTTCAGCTATTTCTCTGAATACTATGACTACTTTATAAAAAATAAATGAAATGGAAACCTTTCTTATGTTTATTAAGCCTTTGACTTCTATGAACAACTTCAATCTTTACTCTTTTAAGGAAACCTCTTTTGAATATTAACATACTGAATAATTTAATATAACACATATTGATGATAGTATTATGGTTGTTTGATGACTGGTTTTGTGCTTGATATACAATTACTTGGTGAATTGGATGTGAATAAGTGGTGATATGCATGATTGCATTGAAATGAGTATGGACTTGAATTGTTTAATGACCGATTGGAAATGCCTAGTGGAGAGGCAACATTCTAAGATTGCTTGGTGAATGGGCAATGCTTAGAATGAGGTGAGATAAAGATGACCTGGTGGAAAGGTCGATATCTGAAATATGATGAAGGTCATTATACAATTCAAGGTCCAGAACATGTTGCATTGATGACTGGATAGTAGTAGACCAAGTCCGTAAGTCACGGATTCCCGTCAGTGAGTGGAATGTGGACCGGGGGTTCTCTTGGTGGGGAAATTGCCTGCTCATGATGATCACATGTTGCGGGGAGGTCCCAGGACGAGGGAACTCGACAAATTACGGAGTGTCTACCTCTGGTGGGTCCGATTGAGAGTGAGAATCAGATGCCCCAAG
Source organism: Hylodesmum podocarpum (assembly GCA_026586105.1). Classification (NCBI taxonomy): domain Eukaryota; kingdom Viridiplantae; phylum Streptophyta; class Magnoliopsida; order Fabales; family Fabaceae; genus Hylodesmum; species Hylodesmum podocarpum. Next base: position 1,719,097 of record JALJEV010001341.1, read on the forward strand.
CTGAGCTATTTTTAGGTGGAGAGAGCGCCACATTGCATTTCGAGTGAAGAGTGAAAATGCATGGTGGAGGTGCATGCATCATATAGAACAAGGAGCATACAATAGTGGTTGTTTGTTTTAATTGAATATATGATTGGAATTCATGCTTAAATTATTTATTGTGATAAATGGTTTATTCGTTTTATTGTGGTTGGTTATCTAAATTTGTGAGTTAAACTAAAGGTTTGTCTTTACACAGGTTTTAAAATAATAAATTAATATTTTTAAAGAAATCTTGAAGAATATTTTAGATTGTTTTATGAATATTTTCACTTAATTTCAAAAGTTTTACTATAGTTAAAATTATTGTTTATGATTATTGTTTAAGGAAAGCTCACCCTTGCACTTTGTGTTTTTAACACCTGTGATGATCTCGAACAACGTTCGGGGGAGCAGATTTGCAGGATTGAGAAGTTGTCACTGTTTTGCAATGGTTGTTGCTACTATCTTGTTGTGAAGATGCTTGCTATGTTTTGCATGTAGAAGTGTTGAGTAAATGTTCTAAGGTAGTAGAAAGGTAGTTATGTAAAATAATAATAGGACAAAGTTATGTAATCTGGTTGTAATGAACTTTAAAACCTATGTAATAAAAGTGTTGTTTTCTAAATCTCTCTTTTATCTACTATATCATTAACCACTTTAAATTACAAAATATAAGTAAAATAAGTAAATAAGAGGGGGTTGTTACATTAGTGGTATCAGAGCAGGTCGAACCAGTTCGACTTGTGAGTTATGCGCTTGCTATGTTTTTACTGTGTGTGAATGATTGTTTGTTTGCTTGAGTGTTTGTTTGATTATTCGGTGTGCTTTGATTGATTGAATAGTCACCTAGTCTAGAATAGAATGTAGACTAACCCTATGATATTCTATGCCCTACTTTTATTAGAAAAGTTATGGCGGTAAGAAATGATAGAGTTATAGCAGAAGCTTTACAAGCTCTGGCTCGAGCTATAGAAAATCAGAATCGAGGAAATAACGGAGGAAGGGCAGAGTACCAAGGGCTGAATCACTTCCTGAAGAACAATCCACCATCTTTTAATGGGGGTTACAACCCAGATGGTGCTCAAAGTTGGATAAGGGAAATAGAAAAGATATTTCGAGTTACGACTTGTCCAGAAGAACAAAAACTAGCATTTGGAACTTATATCTTTCGATGAAGAAAGTTTGAATATTGGTGGGAAAACACCCGTCAGTATTTAGAAACTAATGGACAAGTCATAACTTGGGAAATCTTCAAAAAAGTGTTCCTGGAGAAATACTTCCCTGAAGACATTAAGAATAAAAAAGAAATGGAGTTCTTGGAACTTAAACAAGGGAATATGATTTGTGGTGGAATCGAATACGTCAAGTTTGAGGAATTGGTACGATATTTCCCACATTACCAAGGAAGGGAGGGGGAAAGCTCCAAATGTGTCAAATTTCTTAATGGACTTCGACTGAGATCAAGCAAGCTATCAACTACCGGGGGTATTAGACAATACCCTATTTTAGTAAATATGTGTAGAATATATGATGAAGACTCTAGAGCTAAAGCAGCTTATTATAAAGGCAAGAATAATGGGGGACCCATAAGAAACAAGGAACAAGGACAGAGAGGAAAGCCATATACCCATCCTAAAATGAAAATGGATAACAAAGTAAGAGGAAGTGGCAACTTTCCATTAACCAACCAAATGTTTCAAATGTGGGGAGTCCGGGCATATCTCCCTCAATGCCCCAAATCGGACATTACCTGCGCTACAAATGCAACCAAAAAGGACACATCCAAAGGAACTGCCCACAACTAAAAGAAGAAACTAATGGAAGCGCTAAAGGCACTAATAACAATCAACAAGGAAACCAAAGGTTTGGGAAGAGTATTCACCCTCAATGGAGCCGAGGCCTCGAATGCCAATGATCTTGTACAAGGTACGTGTTCCATACGTGGAATTCCTTTACTTGTACTATTTGACTCTGGAGCCACTCATTCCTTTATATCTTGGATGTACTAAAAGGTTACAACTTCCACTATCCCTTTTAAACATTGATTTAATAATAACTACCCCTACCAATGAGTCAGTTACAACTACTTACATCTGTTTAGATTGTCAAATAGAACTAAATAACAAAACCTTCCTAGTCAACTTGGTTTATCTACCACTAAAACAAATTGATATTATTCTTGGAATGGACTGGTTATCTTCCAACCATGTCCTTATAAACGCTTCGATAAAACCTTAATCTTTTTCGATCAAGCAAGTAGGGATATGGAGATAATCTCTCGCCAACCAAGTAAAAAGGGACTTAAAGAAAAATAATGACGTGTACATGATCCTTTCTAACCTAGAAGTGGAACGAAAGGTCACATTCGATAATATACCTGTAGTACTGCAATTTCTCCGAGGTATTTTTCGAAGAAGTAAACCAACTACCACCCGAAAGGGGAAGTTGAATTTTCTATAGACGATACCCGGACTGGACAATTTCTATTGCACCTATAGGATGTCACCCTTAGAATTAGTGGAGCTAAAGAAACAAATAGAAGAACTATTGAAGAAACAGTTTATTAGACCTAGTGTATCACCTTGGGAGCACCCGTACTCTAGTAAAGAAGAAAGACGGAACTATGAGACTTTGTGTAGATTATAGACAACTAAATAAGGTAACCATTAAGAATAAGTACCCCTTACCAAGGATAGATGATCTTATGGACCAACTAGTAGGAGCTTGTGTATTTAGTAAGATTGATCTAAGATCTGCGGATATCACCAAATAAGGGTAAAGCCAAGATATCCCTAAAACGGCTTTTTAGTACCCGATATGGACACTATGAGTACATGGTTATGCCCTTTGGTGTAACTAATGCACCAACAGTATTTATGGATTACATGAATAGGATATTTCAACCATATTTGGATAAATTTGTGGTAGTATTTATAGATGACATTTTGGTATACTCAAGAACCAAAGAGGAACATGCTAAACATCTTAGAGTGGTATTACAAATCTTGAAAGATCAACAGTTATATGCGAAATGGTCCAAATGTGAATTTTGGTTAGAAGAAGTTAGTTTCCTAGGACATGTAATATCACAAGGAGGAATTGCAGTAGATCCACATAAAGTAGACGCAGTTCTAAAATGGGAAAGACCAAAAAATGTGACAGAAATAAAGAGTTTTCTAGGATTAGTTGGATATTATAGAAGATTTATAAAAGATTTCTCCAAGATAGCTTTGCCTCTCACAACTTTAACTAGAAAAGGCCAAGCTTTTGTATGGAATAACAACTGTGAACAAAGTTTCCAAACCCTTAAGAAAAAACTAACTACTGCTCCTGTTTTGACCCTACCAAACCCAACTGAATCGTTTGAAGTTTATTGTGATGCATCTAAACTAGGTTTAGGAGGAGTGCTAATGCAAGGAGGAAAAGTGGTAGCTTATGCATCAAGACAATTGAAAAACCATGAAAGGAACTACCCAACCCATGACCTAGAACTAGTCGCAGTAGTATTTACGCTTAAAATATGGCGACACTATCTTTTGGAACAAGATTTGAGGTATTTAGTGATCACAAAAGCCTTAAGTATTTATTTAGCCAAAAGGAGTTAAACATGAGACAAAGAAGGTGGATGGAATTTTTAAAAGATTATGATTTTGATCTTAAGTACCACCCAGGCAAAGCAAATGTAGTAGCTGATGCATTAAGTAGAAAGACCATAGCAATATCAAGTTTAATGGTCAAAGAGATGGATTTAATAGATCAATTTAGGAACTTCAACCTTGCATGTGAGTTTACTCCTGTTAGTATTAAGTTAGGAGCCTTAAGAATAACTAATGAATTTATGAATGAAATAAGACAGAAACAAGAAATGGATCCTTTTCTTAATAATCAGATTGAAGCCATAAGAAAAGGAGAAAATAGTAACTTCAATATTGGAGTTGATGGAATTTTAAGATTTCAAAATAGAATATGCATACCTAATATATTGGAACTTAAGAAGGTAATCTTAGAGGAAGGACATAAAAGCAAGCTTAGTATTCACCCTGGTGCCACCAAGATGTATAAGGACCAAGACCCTGTTTTGGTGGCCTAAAATGAAGAAAGAAGTGAACGAATTTGTATATGCATGCTTGGTATGTCAAAAGGCTAAAATCGAACACCAAAAACCTTCAGGAATGCTGCAACTCTTAGAAATACCGCAATGGAAGTGGGATAGTATCTCTATGGATTTCGTAGTAGGATTACCAAGAACTTCAAAAGGAACAAATTCTATTTGGGTAATAATAGATAGGTTAACCAAATCCGCCCATTTTATCCCAGTTAATGTAAGGTATTCATTAGAAAAACTAGTCAATTTATATATAAGTGAAATAGTACGATTACATGGTGTACCCACAAGCATAGTTTCAGATAGAGATCCTAGATTCACTTCTAGATTTTGGGAAAGTTTGCAGGAAGCATTAGGAACAAGGCTAAAACTAAGTTCTGCCTATCACCCTCAAACAGATGGACAAACTGAAAGAACTATTCAATCCCTAGAAGATTTATTAAGGGCATGTATTTTGGAATATAAAGGAAATTGGGATAGCCATCTACCCTTAATAGAATTCACATATAATAATAGTTACCACTCTTCAATTGGAATGGCCCCATATGAGGCATTATATGGAAGAAGATGTAGGACACCTCTATCTTTGGGTAGAGCAGAGAAGATCACATAACCTTAGGACCTGAAATAATACAACAAACTACTGAAAAGATTAAACTAATCCAAGAGAAGATGAGAACAGCACAAAATAGGCAAAAATGCTACTATGATAATCGAAGGAAGGACCTTGAGTTCGAAGAGGGGGATCATGTATTCGTAAAAGTAACACCTTGACCGGAGTTGCGGTGGCTCTCAAATCCCGCAAACTCACACCTCGTTTCATAGGACCTTTCCAAATTCTCAAAAATGTTGGACCCGTAGCCTATCAAATTGCATTACCACCTACTCACAAATCTTCATAATGTCTTTCATGTATCTCAATTGAAAAGTATATCCATGATCCTTCACATGTGGTGGAACTTGACGATGTTCAAGTAAAGGAAAACCTCACGTTTGAAACACGACCTTTGAAGATCGAGGATAAGAGGTTCAAGTTCTGAGAGGAAGAGAAATTCCTTGGTCAAGGTTATTTGGAAAACGGAGCAAGTGAAGAGGTTACATGGGAATTGGAAGATCAAGTGAAAAAACGGCTACCCGAATTATTCCAATAAAGGTAAATTTCGAGGACGAAATTTTTTAAAAAGGAGGGGAGTATTGTAACATCCCAAAAAATTTAAATATAGTTCAAGAGAGGTTTTTTTGTAACATTCAAGAAATTTAAAAATAATTAAAAAGTTATGAATTTTCGAAATTACTGTAGCAAATCACTGTAGCTGCCGACGCATCGTAGCAACCGCCATTATCGTAGCAAACCGCCATATCGTAGCCGCGACAACGATCGTAATGACCGACATTATCGTATGCCCGAAATTACTGTGTAGCTGCCCGAAATTACTGTAGCACCGCCTTAGAAAGATTATAAATAGGGCTTAGAGGTTTCAAATGAAGATACAAACCAAAGAATACTCCTACATTCTCTCAAACTATCTTCTCTACAAAAAACCTTTCTATACTTTCTCCACCTTAGGAAGAAATCTCTCTAACCAAGGAAGAAGCACGTAAGAAGATAGGAAGCTAGGAGAAACCAGTAAGGGGACCTTTCCTTATCCTTCTTTCCTATCCTTTGTTTTGTTGGTACTTTCATTTTCTTTCTTTAGTTTCTTGCAGTAAGGGGACCTTTCCTTATCCTTCTTTCCTATCCTTTGTTTTGTTGGTACTTTCATTTTCTTTCTTTAGTTTCTTGTAGTAAGGGGACCTTTCCTTATCCTTCTTTTCTATCCTTTGTTTTGTTAGTACTTTCATTATCTTTCTTTGGTTTCTTGGTGTTTCTTTTCTTCATCTTTCTTACACTACTTCTAATTCTTTAAGTTTGCGTTTTCTTTACCCTTGGAATGATTATTTTGAAGTTGTTTTCCTCTTTCAGCTATTTCTCTGAATACAATGACTACTTTATAAAAAATAAATGAAATGGAAACCTTTCTTATGTTTATTAAGTCTTTGACTTCTATGAACAACTTCAATCTTTACTCTTTTAAGGAAACCTCTTTTGAATATTAACATACTGAATAATTTAATATAACACATATTGATGATAGTATTATGGTTGTTTGATGACTGGTTTTGTGCTTGATATACAATTACTTGGTGAATTGGATGTGAATAAGTGGTGATATGCATGATTGCATTGAAATGAGTATGGACTTGAATTGTTTAATGACCGATTGGAAATGCCTAGTGGAGAGGCAACATTCTAAGATTGCTTGGTGAATGGGCAATGCTTAGAATGAGGTGAGATAAAGATGACCTGGTGGAAAGGTCGATATCTGAAATATGATGAAGGTCATTATACAATTCAAGGTCCAGAACATGTTGCATTGATGACTGGATAGTAGTAGACCAAGTCCGTAAGTCACGGATTCCCGTCTGAGTGAGTGGAATGCCGTGGACCTGGGGTTCTCTTGGTGGGGAAATTGCCCGCTCATGATGATCACATGTTGCGGGGAGGTCTGCTAGGACACCGAGGGAACTCGACAAATTACGGAGTGTCTACCTCGGTGGTCCGATTGAGAGTGAGAATCAGATGCCCCAAGCTATTTTCAGTGGAGGGCGCCACATTGCATTTCGAGTGAAGAGTGAAAATGCATGGTGGAGGTGCATGCATCATATAGAACAAGGAGCATACAATAGTGGTTGTTTGTTTTAATTGAATATATGATTGGAATTCATGCTTAAATTATTTATTGTGATAAATGGTTTATTCGTTTTATTGTGGTTGGTTATCTAAATTTGTGAGTTAAACTAAAGGTTTGTCTTTACACAGGTTTTAAAATAATAAATTAATATTTTTAAAGAAATCTTGAAGAATATTTTAGATTGTTTTATGAATATTTTCACTTAATTTCAAAAGTTTTACTATAGTTAAAATTATTGTTTATGATTATTGTTTAAGGAAAGCTCACCCTTGCACTTTGTGTTTTTAACACCTGTGATGATCTCGAACAACGTTCGGGGGAGCAGATTTGCAGGATTGAGAAGTTGTCACTGTTTTGCAATGGTTGTTGCTACTATCTTGTTGTGAAGATGCTTGCTATGTTTTGCATGTAGAAGTGTTGAGTAAATGTTCTAAGGTAGTAGAAAGGTAGTTATGTAAAATAATAATAGGACAAAGTTATGTAATCTAGTTGTAATGAACTTTAAAACCTATGTAATAAAAGTGTTGTTTTCTAAATCTCTCTTTTATCTACTATATCATTAACCACTTTAAATTACAAAATATAAGTAAAATAAGTAAATAAGAGGGGGTTGTTACACTTGTTGTCCAAACATTCTATACAAAATCATTGTTTCTAACCTTGGCTTTAATTTTTCAAATGGTATGTTATTTCCACTTATGATTTTTTGTACTACAAAGCCATTTCCGGGAATACTTGGCACAAATTCATTTCAAAAAATTAAAGGAGGTGACATTCGCAACACAATGTGCAAGTGTTCCCGTGACTAATGAAAAAACATTAACACTGTTGAAATGCTTGGACACTAGTAGCCTAAAGTGATAAACATCCCAACTAAAAAGGTAAAACAAATAACTAGAAAAAGAATATAATTGATACACAAGTGAGGTTGAAGTGATGAAAACAACAATAAACACTAACCATTTCTTTATGAAACAATATTAAGTTATAAGACCAAAATTGAAAAAGGAATGGCATAAGAAAATTGAATTAATATACAAATAGATGTAATGTTAAGAAGGTGATTATCTTCATCATCTTTTCAAAAAACTAAATAAAATAAAATACTAATAATAAAATAACTAAAGGGTATATCACAATCTCAATCATTCAACCTAAACATATTATTATTCTTTTTCTCTTACCTTATTCTTTATTAAGAAGGAAATGAAGACCCGTTAGTACCACCATTGTTTGTCCCATCTTCATTCTTGTATTGGATCAATTTTTTAGAATCAGATTGTCATTGCCATTAATTTCATGTTCATATCGTAAACATGAATGGTAGGACCAGCGTCGATGGAACTATTGTTAACATTTACATTATTTGTCTTGCCAAAGATCTTCTTGTTGTTATACATCCAAGTTATGAGAGCATGTTTAGAAACACCAACTTCTCTGCAAAACTCTATAACCATTTCTCTGTCACATATTTGGACTCTCCATCCTACCTTATTTGAAAACTCATACATCTTCTCCTTCTGCTCCAAAGTAAACTTCCTCCTAGATTGTTTTTGGATGCGGGCTCTCGGATCTAACCCTAATGTTGATTCAACCATGGCTTTTGGAATGACAGAGAAACCAAGAGCGTAGGTGGGAACCATGTGGAGAGATAAAGGGTGGACAAAGATCGACTAGGAAAAGCCAAGTTGTCTCTTTAGTGTGGTGGTGATGACAATAGGTATGTTAAGGTGGCTGCTATTGTTATTACCAAGAGACTAAGAAACTAGGGTTATGTGACTAGGTAATACAAATAGGTAATAATTGGGTTTGGCCACAATTAAACCAATTTAGGGAAACAAAACACAAATAACTTACACAACTAATATTCTATTTATTAGGTATAATCCTTCAACAAACTTAGCTTAGAAGTGATTCTCTTGGGCCCATTAGGAAAGAAAGGTTGTGGGCTGGGAGGCCCACTATGATTATGATGATGGGGTTAGTACTCAAGGGCACAATGGACCATCGAAGAAACGGGGGGCTCTTGTGATTCCTGACGATGGAAGTTTTGGTATCACCAGAACTATGCATTTGGTGGATCTAAGGTGGTTTGTTATGGTTGTTGAAAATGGCATGAACTCACCACAACTATCCAAAATATGAACATCTAAGGTTTTTGAGTAGTTCTTCAGGCATTCCTTGTAAATCATCGTTACATAATGGTTTGCATGTTAGAAAGGGTGGTGGCGCATTGAAACATCATTGGAAAAACCCAGTGGTTTTAGGTTGGTTTGTTGGATACAAGTTAGAGATTCGTTGTTGGGTTAAGGTAATTTTGTGATTGTTATTATTTTCTTTTTATTTCTCACAAATAAGTAAAAATCGGTGCTTTTATGACGAAATAATCAATCTAAGTTAAAGGAGAGATGGAAAATGGAAAAAGAATTGAAAGGAAAAAAATAGAGAATAAGAAAGGGTTGGTAATGTTTATAATGACGATTGTTTATAATAAAAAATTAAAGTAATAACTATTTAGTTATTCACTCTATGTAGAGATAGATTTAATGAAATAATTAATGATACTAATAATATTATAGTTACTTTAGAAATGTAATAATCAAATGCTATATATAATATATGTATATTAATAATATATTTTTAGTTTAATTTCTTTGCATTATTTGTATGATTTTAATTTAATAATTATATAACTCAACCATATGATAATTTGTGATTAGATTATATAGTAAATTTATTTAGATATTTTATGCATAATGTTAAGTCATAAGATAACTTAAGGCCCTTATTTTGATTATATACTCGTTGTGATAAGATCTCATGATAAAAAATGGAAATAAGTGAGATGCGTTTTTGTATTGGAGTTGACAAGTTAATGAATACATGAAATGATTCATCAAACACATTCTCTTTTTGCTAAGAGAAACAAAAGAAACATCAGGATTATCTCCAAATGACTAGGTTCCAAAGTTGCTTATGAATTCTAAAGATGAACTATAAAAGGATAAGAGACCAAAGCAAGGCTTGAACTTCCATCCTTAAGCACTCTAAGTTTTTATTCCAAATCTTCTATTGTACAAATAAAAACACTTGAATTGCGTTTTAAAAACATTTTTCACAAGTTTTTTCTTTTTCGTTTAGGGATAAGTCAGATAAATTTTATATGCAAATCTAAAATAGAAAATATAAAATATTTTTAAACAAAGATAAACTTCACAACATAGCTCTATTTAATAAATATATAAGTAAAACAATAAAGAAGACACAAGGAATTATTTTTATATTGGTTGATCATATTAAGATAGTCCAGTTTCTTAGCAACAATTAAGATATAACTAGCTAAGACTGATTACAAGTATTATTTGACTCTAACTTAAGTATTCTTTGGACACAGCCTCTTCAAGCTAATACTACCCAAGTATTGTTTGAACTCAATCTCTTCACGCTAACAACTCCAAGTATTCTTTGGTCACAACCTCTCCTAACTAATACCACCAAGTATTCTTTGGTATCAACTACTATGATTTAACAACAACAAATATTGTTTGATCTCAGCCTCTTTAGCCTAAAGTACCACTAAGGGTGTAGATTTACAGATGGTTATCTAACTTAAGAAAAAAACAACATTTACATAGAGAGAGGTATACTAAGAAGAATATATGATAAAGAATTTTTACAAGAACTTAAATGGTACAGATGATTTTTTAGTGTTCTCTCTTTTAAAATCTCCATTCTTTTGCATTTATATAGATGATGAAGAGCTTGAAGTAATTGTTAGACTCAACAACTTCAAATTTTTCACTCCATCTAGTGAAAACCATGCTCAACGTTCTTTTGCATTTAATGCGTTTTTGAGCTGTCAACTTTAGAGTTGCATAGTATCTTCACCATCCAAAAATTTCATACACAAAGATTGTACTTCTTTTTGCAATGGATCTTCATGTAAAAAAAAAAATCCTTTTTTACTTTGATTTTGCATCTCTTTTCATAACGGCCTAGTTGATTTCTTCGTACTTGATTGAAACAACGACATTCATGTTAAGACTCTATAGAAAACAAACTTATTATATTTAGAGTCTATATGTATATAAATAATAGATCCAATTGATACTTATCTTATTTTTAATCTTCATTTGTCATCTTGTTAATCTGACTTGAACTTCGTCTGAGATGATGTGTTCTACTATTGAATACTTGTCTGATTGCTTGAAAAGTCTGAAAGATTCAATCATCTTTTAAGTGTATACTTTTATCTTAATAGTTTGTAATTATCAAAATTAAGGGATAGAAATTGCTTTTAAACAAATTTGACTTAATATAATGTTTGTTTTTCAAGAGTAGTTTGAGCATAAATACTAATCTAGACACTTCAGTGTTATAACCTTAACTCATGTCTTGGTTTGGTTAAATTTCTTGTTTGTTGTGGATGTTAGAATGATGTCCATGAACATTTTGGTAAAATATTAATTCTCTGGATTCCATATGTATGCATTGCTTTTTTCTCTACATTAGTTGAGATGCATTCAGAAGTGTGTAAATTCTTATCATCTTGATTTCTATCCTTTAGAACCTTGTGCTAGATTTTGCACGAAGCGCAAAAGGCTAAGTGTTGGAGTATTTAATGAATCATATTTCCCTTATGATTTCTTGCATTATTGAACATGTAATAGTCAAAATAGTTTCATAATTGTGCTTCATTTGGAAGTGTTTAGAAGAAATGATTTTTGTTGATTGGTTAGTGAGAAATCATCTAATATTTCCTTTTTATGTAGGTTTACATGAATCAAGGTTGAAAAATGAAGCCAAGAGTTAGTGCAAAGAAGAGTCCAAGTGTAGCTACAATTAGAATAGTTTAAGGGATTATGCAAAAGGAATGTTGAAGTCTTGGAGCATTAGGATAAGACTTAGAAGAAATTTTAGAGCAAATCAAGGAGTCCTCTCTACCCAATTCTCACTTGAGTAGAATCTCTCGCTTAAGTGAGAGAATCAGAAAAAAAAAAAAAAAAAAGTGGTTCTCGTAGCCATCCTGTCACTTAAGCAAGAGGCCTCTTGACAACATGATGATTTTTACACGCTTGAGCGAGAATATGACACTCAAGCGAGACCTACAACTTATAAATTTACGATTTTGGCCCAATTTCAAGGAGAACTCTTGTTTTTCAACATTCTCTCTTCTCATTAGGTTTTTTCTTATCTAGGATTCAATTTTCCCTTGACTTTCAATCGAATTCTTGGATTCTTTTCAATAATAGAAGGTTAAAAACTCAATTGTGATCTATTTCTTCAAAAGATTGCAATAAATTGTTTGAGGTTGTGCACTTAATTCTCTTTTCAATTAATTTCATCATCACCTACGCTCTTGTTTGTTAATTTATACCGTGAATCCGAGTTTGATGCTTAATTGAATTAGGTTTTCAGTTATTTATTGTCAAATATGACATTCTAGGGTTAGGAATGCTTCAAATGCATTCTTAATGGGTTTGAGTCATACTTAATTCTAGTTATTGCTTATGGATTTCTTAATTCCATAAGAATGAGAATAGATGGTGCACATTGTAACATCCCAAAAATTTAAATATAGTTTAAGAGAGGTTTTTATAACAGAGAGAAATATAAAAATAATTAAAAATTATGAATTTTTGAAATTACTGTAGTAAATAGTAAATTACTGTGTAAATAGTAAATTACTGTGCAAATAGTTAATTACTGTGCATATAGTAAATTACTGTGCAAATAGTAAATTACTGTACAAATAGTAAATTACTGTGATAAATAATAAAATTACTGTGGTAAATAGTAAAATTACTATGGTAAATAGTAAATTTACTGTGATAAATAATAAAATTACTGTGGTAAATAGTAAAATTACTGTAGTAAATAATAGAATCACCGAGGTAAATAGTAAAATCACCGAGGTAAATAGTAAAATTATCGTAGTAGAATATTCATGGAATATTCGTGGAATATCGTAGAATATTCTCGTGGAACATTCGTGAAATATTAGTAGAACATTTCGTGGAATATTCGTAGAATATAGAATATTCTCGTATAATATTCGTAGAATATTCTATATTCGTAGAATATTCTCAGAAAATAAGATTCTTAATTCTATAAATAGAACTGGGGTTTTAGATGAGGAAACAAACCAAAGAACATTTCTATAAGTTCTCTCTTAAGAAGAAATATCTAAGAGAGGAGCAAGTAAGTAGAGGAAGAGTATAGGAAGTTTGGGAGAAATTGGGTAAGGGAGCCGTCCTTATCCTACTTTTCTATTCTTTGTTTTGTTGTTACTTTCATTATATTTCTTTAGTTTTTCGGATACTAAGGTGCGAAGATAATTCTTAGTATGCTCTGTGGTTGCGGTTTTGTCCGATCTTCCACGGAAACGAATTATTCTTGTTACGAGGAAAAGTGTGGATCTTGTTTATTGGTTGTTGATGTTTCCTTGATAATTCTTGGTGTTTCTTGTTTCTTGGTTTCTTGATTTATTGGTGTTTATTGGTGTTTCTTGGTGTTGATTTCATATCGAAATATGCAGTTTTGAGTTGGATATGAATAAGTGGTGACATGCATGGTTGCATGAAATTGGTGATGGACTTGAATTGCTTAATGACCGATTTGAAATGCCTAGTGGAGAAGCAATATTCTAAGATTGCTTGGTGAATGAAAGCAATGCTTAGAAGGTTTTGAAATGAATATGACCTAGTAAAGAGGTCAAGATTTAAAATGTGATAAAGGTCATTATACTATTCAAGGTCCTAGAGCATGTTGCATGATGTTGGATAGTAGTAGACCAAGTCCGTAAGTTACGGATTCCGTACGTGTGAGTGGAATACCGTGGACTAGAGGGGTTCTCTTGGTGGGGAAATTGCCCTGCTCATGATGATCACATGTTCGGGGAGGAGGTCTGGGACCGAGGGAACTCGACAATTACGGAGTGTCTACCAGGTGGTGGGTCCGGGAGGATGTGAGGAATGAGATGCGGTGCTATTTTCGGTGGATGGCGCCACATTGCATGTTGAGTAAATAGGGAAAGTACATCGTGAGGATACATGCATCATATAGGAATAAGAGCATGCAATAGTGATTATGTGTTTTGATTGAGTACATGATTATCGTGATAAATTACTGATTCGTTTTATGGTTGATTGGTGGTTTTACCTTGTGAATTGAATTAATGGTTTGGACACAGGTTTTATATCAATAAATTACTATTTTTAAAGAAATTGAAGAATATTAAAGAATATTGGTTTTATGAATATTTTTCCTTATTTTCAAAAGTTTTACTATAATTAAAATTATTTGAGGATTAAGGAAAGCTCACCCTTGCAATTTTATTTTTACAGATTTGCAGGATTAAGAAGTTGTCACTGTTTTGCACTGGTTGTTGCTACTATCTTTTTGTGAAGATGCTTGTTATGTTTTGCGTGTAGAAGTGTTGAGTAAATGTTCTAAGGTAGCAGAAATGTAGTTATGTAAAATAATAATAGGACAAAGTTATGTAATCTGATTGTAATGAACTTTAAAACCTATGTAATAAAAGTGTTGTTTTCTAAATCTCTCTTTTATCTACTATATCATTAGTAAATTTAAATTACTAATTAAAATAAGTAAGTAAATAAGAGGGGTGTTACAAGGGGGTGTTACACACATGGATGCTTAATCTGATGTGTTCAATGATTCCTAGTATTAGAATCTTGCATGATAACTCCTAGTATTAGAATCTTGCATGATAACACTTAGTTAGATTCTTGACTAATACGCTTGTTTCATGACATGAGTAAAGGAAGTTGGAATTAAGGGACACTTAGTTAATTAATTCCAATTAAACTATGAAGTTGTGGTGTTTAATTAAGAGTAATCTTTAGTAACCGAGGATTGAATATAATGAATGAATCAAGGAGTTAATCACGTTTTCTCTCTTAATCTTAAATCTGTTACATGTTATGCTTTAAATTATTGTGAAACCACCAAATTCCTCAAACTCCCCCCCCCCCCAATATGTAAGATTTTTGCATAATTATAATAAAAACCTTATTATTGTGTTGGTCCTTGAGAGACAATTTAGGTTTTGCACCTAGTACTATATTTTAAAATCTTATTCATGACATGTGATCATGGTATCACATGATGAAACATTTAAAAAAAATTGACTTAACTTTTTGGTCACATTGTATTATAGTTTACTTGTCACACTCCCAACTTTTCCTATCTTAATTACTCTTCATCATCAACCACTATTAAATGTCGTTGTTGCCCACCAGAGGTAATTTTTAGCAATAACATTTTATTTGTTCCACTCTTTTCCTTCTACGTCTTTCCCTAACTTATACATTTTTTCAATGACATTGCATGATGCTCCATCTTCTTAGTCACGAGCTTGAAGTTCCAGATCTATAGTAGACGTCGCAACTTACTCTCTCTTTCCAAAAAAGAAAATAAAATTGTTGTTATTAATCCTTTACTCATGTCTGGGAATCAAAACCTTTTCTACTTTCATTCATCTGTTTATGAGTTGTCATTTCACCTTCTTTTTTTTTTTTGCCTTTTTTTCCTTTTTGGTGGTTGTTTTATTGTGTGTTCTATGTGCTTGTTACGGGGAAGACAATGGAGGTTTCGAACCATTGTCATGAATCAACACTCATTGGATGAGATATGAACTACTACCATGAATTTTTGTTCTTATTATCAAATCTAAACCTAACCATGTCAGATCTATACAACTCAACAACTGTGTGCTGGATTTAGCCATTGAGGAACAAATCACTAAGTAAAGCGGTTGCGATCAACGTAGTCAACATCGAGATTCTACGTGAATTCGGGAAACATCCATAGAATCATAAACCATGGAATCATAATTGAAACTTAAGGTTCTACAATATTTATAAAATTCATTTATAGGCATAAAAATTCTTACATATGCATCTAAGATAGTGTAAATAAGAGAAAGAATAAACATTGTAAAACACATAAAATGATCTTGATGAAGCATAAAATCATAATAATAAATTCATAAGTATACACGCAATTAATTTCACCACAATGGAGAGCTACTCTAGTTACACCGAAGAAAAAATCGGGTTTTTGATATATAAGGGTTTGTTTCCAACAAATTTTACACAAATGAGTTCGTTTAGAAAATAAATACAGAAATAGGTCTGTTTACCAAAGTCGTTGGACTTTTGAACGACTTCTCGTAAATAAGTCGTTCAGAAAACAAACAACTTCTCGTAAAGAAATCGTTCAAAAAATGAATGACTTCCGTTACTTGAAACTTTCTTCTCTTTCCTGGGAAAGCTACCTCCGGAACACTCACTAAATACACTGAACTACACTCTTGACTCTGTACACTACACATTAATGTGTGTGGGAGAGAGGGAAATGGGATGTGTTGCCTCCAAACTAGAGGAAGAAGAGGAAGTGGTGGCTGTTTGTAGAGAGAGAAAACGGGTGGTGGCTTTTTATAGAGAGAGAAAATAGGTGGTGGCTATTGTAGAGAGAGAAAATGGAAGATATGCCCACTTGCTGAGGCTCATTGTAAGTATTTTCACTCTCTCAATGCAGTTGTTGCGACCATTAAACTCTTTGTTGTACGCACTCTTCACCTTCATCATCTTTTCTCATAACTTTCCTTCCTCCTTGCCCTTCTTCTTCTCATTCTTCTTCGCTACCATCTGAGAATAACCAATTCCTTCTTCCTTCGGCAGACACCCTCAAAACCAGTGGAGTCGTTCAAAAGTTGAATGACTTTAATGGAATAATTCAAAATCAGAACGACTTCTTTTAAATTTGAAATTTGGCCGATAAAAATAGCCATGTGATGAAGCGAGAGGGAGTTGTTTGTGTTTTGAACGACTTCTTATAAAGAAGTCGTTCAAAAGCCTAACAAATTTGGACAAACAGACCCATTTTTGTATTTATTTTTCAAATGAGCCCATTTGCTTAAATTTTTTTAAAAGCAAACCCTTATATGTTAAAAAGCCAAAAAAAATCATTTTGCAAGACTCCAACAACAATAGTTTTTTTTTTTTTTTTTTGTTGCGGTACCTATAAGAATTAAGTTGGTTCTGGAATTAGGTTGTATACAAACAAAATAAATCACGTCATTTCGAGCGAATTGTACGTAGACAAACACAGATAGAATAGTAGGACCAATTCTACATCTTTTCAAACGAGTTTGCATGACTACTAACACAGGTAGAATAGTAAGATCAATTCTATGTCTTTTCAAGCAAGTGCATAGAATAGTAGGATTAATTCTTTTTCTGATAATTTTCTATGCAGGATTAATTCTTTTTCTGATAATTTTATGTCTTTTCAAACGAAACAGTAAGATCAATTCTATGTATGATAATTCTATATCTTTTCAAGCGAGTGCATAGATAGTAGGATCAATTTTTTCTTTTCTAATGAGTTTGTATGTGGACAAATACATATAGAATAGGAGGATCAATTCTACGCCTCATATCACTTACTAGTAACTAATATCTAACTTACTAATATGATTGTGGTGTTTGGGTTACTAGTTTTGAAAAAACATAAAAAAAACTGGAACATAGCCGCCAAAAGATATCTTTAAACAATCCATGGAGGTCAACATAGACAAGAACCGGGGGAAATGGAAGATGGTAGGGGACAATGAAGGAAGAAAGGTGGAAAGAAAATAGGATTTGACTGTCTCTTAAAAAAGTGTGAGCCCTAATTATTATAAATGTATCTTATAGAAAGTTCTTCGTGATGAAACCGTTTTTTATACTTCACACTGCTCTTTGACTATCCACCAAAAAATACTCCAATTTAATAAAAACATAATGAATAAATCATAAAATCATTTGTACTCATTTTTCTTCATCATTATCCCAATCTAGTTTGTTTTGTAATTTCAACAATATGCCAAGATATTGATTGTGTTGATTTATCGAGCACAGTCTAAGATATAATTGATTGAATTGTATATATCATTAAATGCACGTGTGAATCATGATACACATTTCGAAATTCACTATATGTAAAATTTAGTGCTCATGGCATCATGTTCTATTCCTAATGGCCAAAAGGTTCTACAAAGTATAATTGTGTAATCACATTCAGAATAAACTTTTCAATCCTTGTAACTTGTACCGAACGGCTATTCTTCTATTTTATCCTACCAAGTATATACTTTTTCATTCAAATGCTGCGTGGAGAAAAATTGTGTACGGCAATCAAATATTTCCCGAGGGTTTGCATGACATATTATAGGCAATACAAAAAATGTTCATTCCAATTTTCTTTTCCTTCACCGTGTATTTCCTAAGAAAACAAGCTGAAACAAAACATTTCACATGGATTACAAGTTATGGTAAATAAGAGATTTTATCCAACTTACCAAAATCTGATAAGAGGCATGCCAGAACTCTTTACGAGAGCAAAAAGCAAAAACTACAATGAGCACAAACGTCGGAATTCAAACAAAAAGCAATGGCAGAAAAAACTTAGGAGTTCTTACACTGACTTTAATTACTACGCACTGTCAATATAAAACTTTTTATACTATCACACAATCAGACATCAGTTAATATAACCTAAGGCATTTATTGTGAAAAATAACAAACATGTCGTACATGATTGGAGATTAGATGGCTGTATAATAATTAAACTCTAGTGACTGATGGTACAAAATCACCTACCAAGAAAAGTAAGTACTAGGATCAAACTTCAAACTCTAAAGGAAGGTAATAATTAGTAGACTGGAAAGAGACAGAGGAAGGATGAAAGGCCATGCTACTATATGCTTTGAAATAACTGATTGGTAAAGTGGCAAGTAATTTATCATGGAAATCGAACTTAAAGATCATCAAAACAAATGGTATGCAATCCAAAATAGCTATGAGATCAGGTAATCATTAAATATACTTTTGCTAGCTAAGATACATTCCGTCCAGTGAGAACCAAAAACAAACTGTTTAGGCTATGCCGTCAAGAAGATTAATTTGTTCTCTCACTAACTCATTTAACCATTCATTCAAAAAAGTCCAACAACTAGTAAAAACTGACCACCAACAGAATATCACGATCGATAGTGTCTGATTGCAAATGCACTAATTTGCTGATGATTAACGCTTCTTCTTGCTTCCTTTTGCACCCGATTTGGAAGGCGACGCTACCAAGTACACAAACAGGACCACGATGGATATCACTGAGATTAGTGAGCCGTACTTAGCCAGCAACCTCTGTGGACAAGAACAGTTTAACATTAGGATAATCAATTTAGACCGTGATACATCTATAAAGTGGTTGCAATAAAATTTCATTGGAAAGAGATTAACGGTAAAATTATTTTCTTGATGAATCACAAATTTGGAGAGAAAAATGCACAACTAAGCAAAAAACAGACAAACAATATTTTTTGCAGTCACTCAACACAACTTATCAAATAACCCATTTCTCAAGAATGGATCAAGCACCACAAAGGTGAATGACACCCACTTTGCCATCACAATATGCTCGACCAATGGCATGCAAAATCAACTGTCAAAATAGGTTATCCTCATGTTCACTCAAACTTATGCCATTTGCATTGTTTTGAAATTTACTACTACAGAGAACTTAAAATAATTGTCCGTACCTTAACCTGAGATATTGGATCCAACCAAGTAAGAATACATGAAAACAAAAATGTAACACGTCAGTCAACAGAAGCAATTCATCTTGATTTACATAGTTGTCAAGTTCAAGCATACAGGAAACATACCCATTCAAACTTCTTCTCAGGAGGTCTATCAGCAAGAACATCCAAAGGCAATATGGGAGTTGAATATGCCTCCTAATAGCAAAAAAGCTATCATAATAAGAAACAAGTTGCTCATCAAAAATGAAAATAGACAACAATTCCAACATATATTAACCTGTAAAGCAGCCTTTGTGGGAACACGAAACTTTATGACAGCTGACTGACCATAAAATAGTCCCTTGGTTTTCCCCTCAAGCTCAAATGTGTGAGAAAGGATGCCACCACTGAAAATAGCATGATTTGTTTATAACTTAATAGAAAGTGAAGAACTAGAATGCAGCAGAGCAGAAACAAGAGGATGTAACCCCGTGTAGCAAGAAAGAAGTTACAGCAAACAGGAGACTCACGCATCAAGCCTTTCCCATGACTTTGAAGTGCTACCGCTGACTACATCAAAAGCATCACTTGGCCAGGTATCATCTGATAAACTTACATCATATGCCGTCCTTTCAAAATATAAAGGAACAAGAATAAAACAGACAAGTAAAAATTAGTAGCAAACATAGGTTAGGTTACAGAATAAAAATAGATACCATACAATATGAAGTTGTTTTTGAATAACAGAGAATCCCAAATTTTAATAATTCAACAAGTGGACAAAAAATTACAATTTAAAAGGCACATTTACATAAACGTGCTAACCTCTCCTGTTAAAGAAATAAAGAGAGGAACTCAAGGGAAGGGTAACATGCTAACGATTCTCATGTTCATTCTACTATCTGACATGAAATCGAAGGGTAATATATGCATTTAACCCATCTCCACACACATGCTAAGCAATACAACATGCAATTCACTTCTCCATGATCTGAAAACACCAACACGACAAATCACATGTAGCACCACTAAATGCCTCAAAACCCCAATGAACCACCAAATTCAATTCTTTTTCACATCAAATTAATCATCACCAAACTATAGATTAACTCTTCATTACCATCACACAGTCAGATCAAAACCCAGAGTGCAAAATCACTTTTCCTTCCACTAACCAACTCATGCAAGCAAAAGGGGCATGCCCCAGATGCTTAAAATTTTGCACACAAACAAAAGTTAATAACTTTCATCATTTCTATATCCTTCAAAGCAGATTAAACATCACCCTCTTTCTTAATTCCCCACACCACTTCAATTAAAAGAAGAAAACAAAACAAAACAAAAAAGAAAAACGAGATCCAGCTTAAATTTATTAACCTTGACCAACTAGCACAAACAAAATCCTACCAATATTCACGAAATAGAAAATTCCCAAAACTCCAATTG
This sequence comes from Hylodesmum podocarpum, assembly GCA_026586105.1. NCBI lineage: Eukaryota > Viridiplantae > Streptophyta > Magnoliopsida > Fabales > Fabaceae > Hylodesmum > Hylodesmum podocarpum. The sequence goes on from JALJEV010001341.1 coordinate 1,739,990, forward strand.
AAGCAATTAAATAAAATAAAAGGAATGAGGGCATGCATGCAAAAGGGGAATCGGGATCTCAAACAGAGAACATTAAAAACTGAAAAAAAGAAACAATTGATGGTAGATCGGAGCGTACGAGGTTCCTTGGTTATAGATATCGATGGTGACGGAAACCCTTTCGGCGCCAGACTTAAGCCTGTTGAGGGTGGCCTTCTTGTTAGCGACGATGAAAGGAACATCAGAGGAAGCGTGCGAACATAGCAAAAGAGAAGCTAAGAGCGCAAAAGCGATTAAAGCCTTTGAGATTGGATCGGCCATTGGCACAGTGTAGAGAGAGAGTCAATGAGGAATGAAGAGAGACAGAGAGAGAAGAGAACGTGGGAGACTTATTTTTATGCGGTTTGGTTGTGTTTGAGATGTGGAGCAATTGGAAGACTAGGGTTGGAACTTGGTACGTGGAAAGGATCATATGCAAACAAATACTTCGGTGATTTATTGTTGCTTTCAAAAAAAAAAAAAAAATTATCTCTCAAATTTTGTGTTACAACTCTATGGCTACTTTAATGATTATTACTTAATCATTAAGATAAATAAGAACCATTACGAAATTATGAAATAATTATTTTTTTACTATAAATTATTAAATAATTCTAAAATAATAAAAGTATTATAAAAGTGAGAGTGATTAATGTAATTTATTAAATATGTTTTTGAATTTTTTTTTTACGATTCTGATTCTAATCCTCATATTTCTTTTTCTAATTTTAATTTTCAAAAAAATTTCCCTCACTGTTTACTTTACTTTTGATGAATGATTATATAAATATGATTTTCTTAAAATAATATTTTTTAAAAATAAAAAATTATTATAAAATGATACTCATTTACCCGTTTATGTAGGAACTAAAAACAGTGAAAATTTTTTAAAAACCAAAACAAATAAAATGGACAATTGAAATATAATTCCGATATGAAAAATAAAAATTTAATTAAACTTTTATATTAACACAACTAAAGTTTTTGCTAGTAATTTTTAAAAAGACTTTTTTTTTTTTTCAAGTTTACCCTAATCTCCTTTAGAGGAGTTTTTTAATGATATTTTTTAAATAATTAAGGATGACTAATATAATATAAGAAATATTAGTATAATATTTTTAAATAATTGAAAATTTTTGTAAAATAAAAAATAGAAAATAGTTATGAAATATTACAGCAAGAAATATTTTGAAATTTACTAGAAAAAATTATAACAAAATATTATTATTAAATATTTAGCACGCATCAAATAATATTTTATTAATATTGTTGTCGATAAAGAGACAGGGGTTATTAAAGATAGGTTTCTTATAATAGTTATGCAATATTTATTGATTTTATTATGTTTCCTGGTAATCAATCTTCTTAATAATAATGTATCAATATTTGCATTATTTAAAAAATTATAAAAAATAAAAGACATCATTATGAAAAAATTGTCTTGCATCTTGAATTTCTACTGGATCGCATAAGAATATTTTAGTAAAAAAATTTCATTAAAAAGTATTCTCCAAAATATTAGATTCTTAAGAATGTTTTTTAAAAAATTTCACACTAATTTAACATTCTAAATAAATTCTTTTACCAAAAATATTATTAAAAAATGTTTGACTTAACAAAAGAAGAGATTTTAAGGTCTTTATGCTTTATAAGTTTTAACTATATTTTATAATAGAGAGATATTTCTAAACAATAAAGGTTATTATCTTAAAAAAAATCAATTTTATAATTATAAGAATAATATGTTCGGTGTATAAGATTTAAGTTTGGTAGTCTTTGACTCTAACTTACATATCTTGCAAGATCTCAGATGAATCAAATTCAGCGAAGTCTAGTAAATTGAAATTTTATCTAAAATATTTTTTCATCTTATGAAATGATTTGTCATTATCGAAAATGGAGAAATTGTCAAGTCTTAAATAACACTAAGGTCCTTGATTTTCATAGTTAAAGTTGTTCATATAAAATTATAACATTAGATGAAATTACTTAATCTTAGTGATTAAATAAACTTTAGTGAGATAAAATCATTCTTATTAAACAAAGTGGTCTGATGAATTAAGTATGATAAGGTCCGTAATGATCATATTCTATTTGCTAACTATTGAGTTCTCTATTTATCTTTGGTAGATCATTTGACGAGATGAAATTAAGATGCTCAGGTACTAGGAGTTTTCAAGTACAAGCTTTTGTCTCAAATGGTGCACCAAAAGTGCAGTGTTAGAATAAAATAAAAAGTTACAAGATAATTTTTTATGACACAGAGCAACCTTCTCACATACTAATGCATAAAATTTCTTGTGCACAAAGAGAAGCAATCCGATTTATCAACTTCTTTGGGACATCCTTGACAAGTGTCATTAATACACAAATGAATAGTTACCAATACACATTTCTAAGATAACTCTTTGAAGAAGAATTTATATGCAAATCTCTCTACCATTCTATTTTTTCTATCTTCTATAATAATTTTGTTCTAACGAGTTTATATTCTTAATTGTAATTCTCTTTTTGCATAGATACTTAAAAAAAATTTATCCTTATCCTAAATTAATACTTAATGTTTAGTCTTAAAAGAGGTTGAGTTCAAAGAATAGTTATATAACCTGAAGAAATTAAATTTAAAAGATATTTGTATAATTAGGAAGGGTTGATTCCAAAAAAATACTTATTTAGCTTAAAGAAATCATAACTTAAGAGTACCTGGAGATTACTTGTGGAGACAATTGAAATATTACTTAGACAATCAAAAGTGAATTAAAATAGAATACTTGCAATGTAATTATAATGGAACCTTAATTATTGCTAATGAATTGAGCATAATCTCAAAATAGAGATGAATTAATATAAACTGATTGTGTTTATTTTTCTAACACTTAAATTGTGTTTTATACTCTATTTCAAACTTTTTGTGAAAAAGGCTGAAAATTTTGAACCTATCACTTAACCCATTAAGTGAAATTTATGGTGCTAAAGAAATTATTTTAAAAAATTTTATAAAACATAATTTAATCATCCTTTTATGTTTGTATATCTTATAAAAGAGGAAAAAAAGATAGAGAAGACTTTAAAGATAATTAAATTTTTATACTTGTCAACAAGATATATCCATATTTTTTTTTAAAATATGACTGAATTGTTCAACCACTCAAACCAATAATTAACCAATTTGGTCGCATCAAAAATTCAAGGAACTAGTCAAACAAAGTCCAAAACTAATGTAGTTTAAGTAGTTTTATTTTTTTAAAATAAAACAATGCCTTTTAATTTTAAAATTTAAAATTAATTTAAAATATTTGAAGATAAATATTAAAAGAATTATAAATATGCATAAAATATTGTTTTCTTTTAGTTTAAAGTTAAAAATTATAATAATAAATTTTTAATATTATTTTATTATTTATTATTTTATCAAACTTGATTTGACTATGGTCAAATTAGGATTGAATCATTGAATATTGTACCAGTACTTTATTCAGTTTGATGTCAAGTTGGTTTTAAAAATATGGCATATCATAATCTCCTAAAGAAGGTAATTTAGTCAAATTAAATGAATTTTTTTTAATCCTCACCCTTTTTATGCTAAATTGGTGTGAAGGGATTTTATTTTCTTGCTAAAAATTTAAATTACAGAAAAGAGAATTAATTCATCCCTTCCCATCATTTAGAACCAAACAAGCTTTTCGTAATTATTTCTAAGGATATTAATACGTGAATGTAAATGGATATCCTTATGGAGTGGAGATGGTCTTGAATGGACCTTGTGGGCGGGGAATTTTTGTTTGTGGGGATGTGGATGAGGATAAAAATCCTCCATGATTAATTCAGGGAGAGAACAATGATCACAAGTATCACTTGTTTTGTTTTGAGATGTGAATCTATATTGTGCAAACTTTTTGTTTTGTCATCAATTTTATGAATAATGTTTACATATCCCTTATTAATGAATTTAAGGATGACACATTGCTTTCAATAATAATCCTATGTACGATTACTTCAATTATGTTCTTTCGCATATATTATTTTTTTGTTTAAATAAATTTAACTTTATTTTTTATTTCTTTGTCACTGTAGTGATTGTGTCATTGGACATGAGAGTGGGTGATAAGCATACTAATTACGATGTGAACCTTGAAGAAGGATGCATGAATTTTTTATCTATCTTCTATTGAGTCATGAATTCGTGCCAAGAATTTAGGAAAATCCTTCTATTGAGTTATGAATACGTTGAAGAAAAGGTAAAAACACAAGTAGAATTAGTAAGAGTATGAATCGTAGTAGTGGGAAGACACCATGAAGAAAGAACTTTAATAAGTTGTATGAATCGCCACAATGGTTTTACCTTCGATTGATAAGATCTTGAGTTTCATAAGAAGTTTCTTAAGAGAATTTGCTTTTAACAAAATAGTCAAATTTTTTTTTACTAAGAAAAAAAGTTCTCACAAGAAAATAAAGTCTAGATTTATATAGAGGATGGGTGGTGAAGCACTAAGGAAGCTTGAGTTCAAGTAAACCTTGGAATAATTGAGGCTAAGTGGATCATCATCTTAGCCATGAAATGTATCAAGCATGAAAGGCTGAGATGATGCTTATGTGATAATTCTCCATTTAACTTCAAGCATTTCAAGTCTTAACTTCAAGATTCAAGTTTCTTAAATAGAAACCTAATAAGCAATCACAACCTCATACATCTAATTAAACCAACTTCAAGAATAAAGCAACAAAGGTATATAAGTATATAAGTAATGCCAAAGAATGACTGAGACCTATCATGCATCTAAAATTACAAAATTAAGATACATTTTGGTCTTCAAATCTTCAATAGGCTTTTAAGCTAACAAGAACTCCACTTCTTGTTTAATCTTTTTAGTCATACTTCTTGTAATCTTTTTAATATCCTCTTGCCTGTAGTCTATGTCCTCATCATATCCTCCTTCTTTTATGAAATTTGTCTTCAAAAGGGAAGCATACTCATCTATATTAAACAAAGAAAGATCCCTGGCATTAAAAGTATTGCTTCTTGTAAAAGATAGAACACAAGGGGGGGTTGAATTGTGTTTAAAAAAAAATTTTCCCTTTCGTTTGTGGGTTTAAATATGTTCAGACGAAGTATTATTTAATCTTCAAGGATTGTTTTTAAGTAAGATACGTTATAGCTTAATTATCCCCGTTAGTCAAAACACTTAAGAAGATAAGTACACAACTATTTTTATACTGGTTCGTCTATACAAGACTACGTCCAGTTACCCAGCAACCACTGAGTTTTCACTACCAACCGTGAAATGGTTACAAGTATTATTTGCACCCAGCCACTTCTGGCTATAACAAGATATTCTTTAAACACAGCCTTCGCAGGCTAAACAACAGAGGTATTCTTTGAACAACCAGCCTCCTCAGGCTAAACTACAGAGGTATTCTTTGAACAACCAGCCTCCTCAGGCTAAACTACTACACAAGTGGATTTTAAAAAGATGTTTTAAAGAACAGAAAGATTCTTCTTCGCAGAGAGAGTTTTACAATGAAGTACAATCAGATATATTGAACGAAATCACAAAAGATAGAATAATAGAAGCGTTTTTCGCCCACTAATCTCTGATGAAGAGAAGTCTTTAAATAGGCATCATCTTCAGATAACCGTTAGTGTTAGATCAAGATGATGAACTCATCAAAGGTTTTGATTTTTACAAGACAAACGAAACTTTCTCAGACGGAAGTTCAGCAAGCAAGTCAGACGGAACAAACACAGACGGAAGATGACTCCTCAGACGGAAGTCATTCGTCTGTCTCAAGTTGAAGACATCAGACGATAGGATAAGACGAAACATCTTAAAATCTGAAGGCATATATTGTCTGTCCAAAAGTGAAGCAAAGTTGAGTCACTCGCGTCAAGATTTCAAATCTAAGGAAGTACTCATTAGAAGCATCCAAGATCAATATAGAGATTCGCGCTTACACATGCAAGTCAAAAAAAAGGTCCTCACCTTTTTGTCAAAGTCTCTGTACAAGTCAGAAAAGGTACTGCGCACGCAATCTAAGTCCGCTGCATCCGCTGCGTACTACATCAATCAATCAAGTACAACTGACAACTTTTGGAAAGCTCACTAGAAACTATCCAACGACATTCATATGAGTCTAACGGTCATTTGAAGAGGATGCCTATATAAAGACTTCACTTCATCAGAATTGAGTTGGCGAAAACGCTTCTCTTATTCTATCCTCTGAGATTTCGCTCAAATATTCTGAACATTCTTCATTGTAAAAACCCTCTCTACGTAGAGGAATTTCTTTGTTTTAACATCTGTTTAAAATCCACTTGTGTGGTATTTTAGCCTGAGGAGGCTGTGTTCCAAAGAATACCTTTGCTGTTTAGCCTGCGAAGGCTGGGATAAAAGAATATCGTGTAATAGCCAGAAGTGGCTGGGTTCAAATAATACTTGTAACCTTTTCACGGTTTGTAGTGAAAACTCAGTGGTTGCTGAGTAACTGGACGTAGTCTTGGATAGATGAACCAGTATAAAAATACTTGTGTATTTATTCTCTTAAGCTTTTGACTAACGGGGATAATCAAACTATAACGTCTGTTCATTAATATTAATCTTTGAAAGATTAAGACTATTTCGTCTGAACCCCTTTAAACTCACAGACAAAAGGAATAAATTTTTTTAAAGTAACACAATTCAACCCCCCTTCTTGTGTTTTATCTTTTACAGTTTGATATCAAAGCTCAGCCTCTAAGGGTTGAGCGCTTAACAGCTGCTAGAGGAAAAGATCCAACATGGACTCACAAGGGCCTTCATTCTTATCCGGAGGAGCTTCGATGAACAAACCTCCAGCGTTCTCAGGAGATGATTATCCATACTGGGCTGACAGAATGGAGATGTACATCAAGTCAACCCAATATAGATTGTGGAACATAATCACTGAAGGAGATATTCTCATCATGAAGCCAGAAAAAGAATGGGGAAGTGAAGAATATTCAATCACGGAGCTGAACAATAAAGCCAGATACGCTCTCATGTGCGCACTCTCCATAACTAAATACAACAGATTTTGTGCCTACAAAATTGCTAAAGAATTATGGGATGCTCTCAAAATCTCATATGAAGGCACGGAGGACGTCAGAATGAGAAAGGCTGCCACTCTTCAAAGAGAATATGAAATGTTCTCCATGAAGAAAGGAGAGTCAATCGATATGATGTTTGGAAGATTCCAAACAATATTGAATAGACTCACTGCTATGGGAATCACCTTTACAAAGACCCAGAACAATATGAAACTTCTGGATAGTCTCCCACCTCCTGGGGAAGCTATGTCTACAGCCATCTCTGTTGGAAGGGATATGAAGACATTAACTCTAAATGAGTTAATTGGTGCTCTAAGGGTACATGAGGTACTCTTATGTAAAAGGGACAAGATCAAGATTCTGAAGGCTGACTCAACAGAATCGGAATCGTCTGATGGTTCGTCTGAAAACGAAATTTCTCTTATGGCCAGACGCTTTAAGAGGATGATGATGAAAAAGGGAAGAGGTCAACGCTTCTTCAAGAAGAAGGAGAGAAAGCTCCCTGAGAAATCATCAAACAAGGAGGAGAGCACAGAGATTGTGTGCTATGAATGCAGAAAACCGGGGCATATGAGGTCAGAATGCCCCAGGCTGAAAAAGAGATGGAATCCTCGTAAAGATAAAGGAAAGAAGAGCTTACTGACTTAGGAAGACCTTGACAGTGAAAAATCAGAGGAATCCACTGAAGAAGAAGAAACTGCAAATATCTGCCTCATGGCTGGAGACACTGTCTCATCAGAGGTAACTGAATCTGAAACTTCTTCATCCTCCTCATCTGAGTCTGAGTCAGAATCAGAAGAAATTTCATATGATACACTTTTGGGCAACTCACACTTTATTGCTAAGCAATACAAAGTATGCAAAGCCAAGTTAAAACAAACTTTGGAAGAAAATGCTACTTTGAGATTTAAAAATGAGTTGCTTCAAAAAGAAGTATCAGACGAAAAATCATCTGAGTCTGAAAAGAATAATTTTATTTCTGAAATTGAAAGATTGAAGAAAGAAAATGAATCCTTACTCAAAGACTTAACAAAGTTCACTAAGGGATCCTCCATGCTAGAAAATATTTTAAAATATGGGAGATCTCCGTCTGACAAAAGTGGACTTGGTTATGTTGAAGAGTCAGATGAAGTGAAAAATAATTTTATTTCGTTTGTTCATAAGAAGAAGATCAAAAATTATAATAAGGTTCCAAATAATTATAGAAAAGATAAAAGAACCTTAAACAAGAAGAAATCTTCTCTCACTAACAAAGAAGGACCCAAAAAGATTTGGGTACCAAAGTCACTCATTATTCCTGTTGCAGATATCCTTAATAGGAAAAGAGAGGACTTCAAGCTGGTACCTGGACAGTGGGTGCTCGCGACACATGACGGGAGACCTGTCTATGTTCCAAGATCTCAGACCAAGTAAAGGGTCTGTATCATATGGTTCAGGGAAAGGTAAAATCTTAGGCATTGAGACTGTTGGTAAGACACTCAATCCTCTTATCCATAATGTGTCTTATGTTAAAGGTTTTAACTTCAATCTACTTAGTATAAGTCAATTTTGTGACAGTGGATATGAAGTAGCTTTTAACTCAGATGAATGTTTAGTCAAAAATAAAGACAAATTCATTCTTTTTATTGGGAAAAGAAGGAATAATCTTTATGAGGTTTGTCTTTCTAACCTTAGTGATCAGAATGTAACATGTTTAATTTCAGCAGACGATGAACGAGATATTTGGCACAAAAGCTTGGTCATTTAAGTCTCAAGTATATTTCAAAAATTTCAAAAAAGAATCTTGTAAAAGGTTTTCCGAAAATATCTTGGAAATCTAATCGTCTGTGTGAATCTTGTCAGCATGGGAAACAACTCAAAGCTTCCTTTAAATCAAAAAATGTTGTTTCCACGACAAGACCGCTAGAACTGTTACACATTGATCTCTTTGGACCTACTCAGACTGGAAAGTCTTGGAGGAAAGAGATATGGATTTGTGATTGTAGATGATTATACTAGATTCACATGGGTATACTTCCTAGCACATAAACATGAGTCATTCAGTGTTTTTGAAATATTCTACAAAAGTGTTCAAAAAGAAAAAGGAATATGTATTGCGTCTGTAAGGAGTGATCATGGAACAAAATTTGAAAATTCTAAGTTCAAAGCCTTTTGTTTTGAAAATGGTATCTTTCACAATTTTTCGTCTCCAAGAACTCCCCAGCAAAATAGAGTTGTGGAAAGGAAAAATCGTACCCTACAAGAAATGGCTAGAACTTTATTGCATGAAAGCTCTCTCCCTAAATATTATTGGGCAGAAGCAATTAATACTTCCTGTTATATTCAAAACAGAATATTGATAAGACCAATATTGAATAAGACTCCATATGAACTATGGAAAGTAAGAAGACCCAACATTTTTTATTTCCATCCTTTTGGATGTGAATGTTTCATCTTAAACACCAAAGATCAACTTGGTAAATTTGATTCAAAGGTGGTGAAGGGATTCTTACTTGGATATTCCAATACGTCTAAGGCCTATAGAGTATTTAACTCTAAGATGCAAGTTGTAGAGGAATCAATTCATGTAAAATTCCAAGATAACTCAAAGACTGATAAAGAAATATCGACCTAGAAAACTTATTTGATAATTTGCGATTAACCTTCTTCTGGTCAAAGTTCAAGTCAAAATGATAAACCGTAGTCGATTTAAAGAACACTCACAAGAGCAGATTTAACCTCTTCGTCTGACCCTCATCGATCAAGTTGATCACGCTACCGTCAAATCTTGAAATTCACCTCAAATCACACTCAAGATTTGATCATTGGAAATAAATCTCAAGGTGTTCAAACAAGATCAAAAGTGAAGAATATCTCAAGCTATGCTCTTGTATCAGAAATAGAACCCAAGAATATTGAAGATGCACTTCAAGACAATGACTGGATCTTGGCTATGGAAGAAGAACTTAATCAGTTCACCAGAAATGACGTCTGGACCTTAGTTGAGAAACCAAAGAACAAAAGTATCATTGGCACTAGATGGGTGTTCAGAAACAAGCTTGATGAAGCTGGTAACGTGGTAAGGAATAAAGCAAGATTAGTAGCTCAAGGCTATAATCAACAAGAAGGTATAGATTTCACTGAAACTTTTGCTCTTGTAGCTAGATTGGAAGCTATTAGAATTTTGTTTGCCTTTGCTGCTCATAAGAATATCACCCTATATCAAATGGACGTAAAAAGTGCTTTTCTAAATGGTTTTATTGAAGAGGAAGTATATGTAAGACAACCTCCTGGATTTGAGAGTTCATCTCAACCAGATCATGTTTTCAAACTCAAAAAGGCATTATATGGTCTTAAACAGGCTCCTCGAGCTTGGTATGAAAGACTAAGTTCCTTTCTTCTTCAAAATGGTTTTTCAAGAGGGAAAGTGGATACTACACTCTTCAAGAAAAGCGTTTTAAAGCGTTTTATTATTGTTCAGATATATGTAGATGATATAGTCTTTTGAGCAACTAACGAATCCTTGTGCAAGGATTTCTCTAAGTTAATGCAGGAAGAATTTGAGATGACCTTGATGGGAGAGCTGAAGTTTTCCTTAGGACTTCAAATCAAACAGACTAAACAAGACATATACATTCATCAACAGAAGTATACAAAGGAACTTCTAAAGAAATTCAAAATGGAAAATGCCAAACCGATGAAAACTCCCATGCATTCGTCCGGAGCCAGTCTCAACAAAGATGAATCAGGTAAGACCGTTGATCAGACAAAGGTATGATTAGATCTCTTCTATATCTCACTGCTAGTAGACCTGGCATTATATTTAGTGTCTGTCTATGTGCACGTTTTCAATCTGATCCTAGAGAATCACATTTACAAGCTGTTAAACGCATTTTAAAATATCTTGTTGGAACCACTAATCTCTCTCTGTTTTATAAGAAAAATAGTGATTTCAACTTAAGTGGCTATTGTGATGCTGATTATGCTGGAGATAAAGTGGAAAGAAAAAGCACAAGTGGTGGATGCCAATTCCTTGGTTCACCACTAATCTCTTGGTCAAGCAAGAAGCAAAACTCCATTGCACTCTCAACCACTGAAGCAGAGTATATTGATGCGGCAGGGTGTTGCTCACAATTACTTTGAATAAAACATCAACTTGAGGATTACTCCAGGTTTGAAAATCATATATCAGTATTTTGTGATAACACAAGTGCAATAAATCTCAGCAAAAATCCTATTCAACATTCAAAAGCCAAGCATATTGAAATCCGATTTCATTTCATAAGAGATTATATTCAAAAAGGTATTTTGGATATACAGTTTGTGCAAACTGATTTTCAATGGGCAGATATATTTACAAAAGCTTTAGACGAAACTCGCTTTAATTTCATTAAAGAAAATTTAGGAATTATTCCTTTAATTGATTAAAGTTTCTCTTTCGTAAAAGCATTTCATTTCGTCTCAGACATTTATTTATATTTTCGTGTTAAGACGAAACTTTGCGTCTGATCAAGTTGAATCAGTCTGAGGAAATTCAACAGACGCAAGGATATTATTTAAATATTTTAAAGTTAAGTGTGCAGGGACAAATTAAAAGTAGCAATAAATGTGTTTGTCATTTATTGCACTATTCTAGGACGTTGGGAAGCACGTGCTGTGAATTGCAGAAGTCAAATCAATCATTAAAAAGACAATGATAGGGACACGTCAAATCAGGGACGGTTTCAATACTCTTTCGTCTGAAGAATCACAATCGTTTTTAGTTTTGCCTATAAATACGCTTAAAGTTCACACTTTTACTCTTTAATGCATTCATACTTACTTTGAATTCTTTACTCACAAAAACTTATCTCTCTCTTCTTTTTCAAAAACCTAACAATGGCCGCCAAGAACACCAAAGCAACCGAAGCTACTTTCTTCGCACAAGATCTCTTCTTGCCCAGCAAGTGGATCTCGAGAGAGATTGTGGAAAGCATCTCGGATAGAGTGGCTAAGATACTAGCCCACAACGGCTGGATGAAGTTCGCCGAGATGAGAGGGCCATGGCTGATGGAGGCCTATGCCGAGTTCTGGAGTGACGCAAAGGAGTTCGAAGATGGTATTGTTGGTACCATCGACAACAAGGAGTACATTATCACTATAGACTCCATTGCTGAAGCCGGCAACTGCAAGGCCGAAGGGCGCTTTTATAGCCCTGACTAGATGAAGATAGAGTCTGAAGAACACGTGGATAAGATTATCTACGGGAAGATCCGCAACTCTGAAGATCCCAAGTTCTTCAGATCAGGGAACCTTTGTCCCACTGCAAGAATCATCCACAACCTCCTTTACAACATCTTCACCCCACGAACTGGCTCACGAGACAACGTGAGTACTTGAGACAGATTCTACATCTTCTACTGTCTGAGGAAAGCGAGGATGAGTCTTCATCACATCATTCTTGACCACTGGGTGAGTGCGTTAAAGAATAGGAACATTCGTAGGAAGAGCAGCATTCCCTACGCAACCCTCTTCACCAAGATCATAATAAACCAAGGCTTTGATGTCACCGGCGTAGTGTGGCACAAAGAGGGGAAGGAAGTCAAAGGAAGCACCTTTGCCAAGATGCATCTGGCACCTAGCTTCCTTCTACATACCCCAAGAGAAGAACAAGCACCTCTTTCACCAATAACCAAAGACCCCCCACCCTTGAAAGAGTGCGTAATAGCTCACTGATCGAGCGCTCTTGTGTCGAAGATGAACGGGGCTAAGCGATCTGCTGAAGCTGTGGGATGTAAAAATAAATCGGTAGGGGAGCGTTCCGCCTTAGAGGGAAGAACCCGCGCGAGCAGTGTGTTGGACGAAGCGGAAGCGAGAATGTCGGCTTGAGTAACGCAAACGTTGGTGAGAATCCAATGCCTCGAAAACCCAAGGGTTCCTCCGCAAGGTTCGTCCACGGAGGGTGAGTCAGGGCCTAAGATCAGGCCGAAAGGCGTAGTCGATGGACAACAGGTGAATATTCCTGTACTACCCTTTGTTGGTCCCGAGGGACGGAGGAGGCTAGGTTAGCCGAAACATAAACCCAAACACAAGCCCAAACACAAGCCGAAACACAATCCCAAACACCTGACCAAACACAAACCCAAACACCCTTACCTCTTCCTCCCGTGGTTATTTCTGAAGTTCCTTTTGAAGACGTTCTAGAAGAACCTCTCAAGAAAAAGAAAAGAACTATCAGAATTAAGCACGTAGCTGCTAAGACAAAAGGGAAGACGATATCCCCTAGTGAAGATGAAGGGGCTAAGATATCGTTTGAAGGAGTTCCGTCTGTTAAAATACTTACAGACGAAGAAAAGCAGAGGAAAGCAGCTGAAGAGAAAGCAAGAGCTAGAGAAATCGCTCTTCAAAAAGCTGCCAAAGGCAAAGAAAAGATGAAGCAGAAGCTTGCGTCTGTTGTTGTTGGTGAAACAGACGAAGAGAAACAACTGAAAGAGGCTATGAGGGTCTCTATGCTGCTTCATGCTGAATGAGAAAGAATCTTTCTCGAGAGCGTTAGGGGCATTGGATCGTCTGAGGTTACGTCTGCTCCAGCAACTTCAGAGGGCATGAAAAGTGAAGAAACTGCCCAGATCCAGAAGGACAATGCCCAGCTAGCAGAGGAGTTAGAGACCATGCTCAATGATGAGGTCTCTACTATGGAGGTCTCCACAACAACACTCCAAGACGAACATAGGACAAGTGTATCTGATCCTATTGTTGCGTCTCCTCTGAATGCTGCCTTTGAACAGACGTTACCTGCTGCGTCTGAAGAAGCATCCCACCTACAGATGAAGGAGATTCCGTTTGAAGAAGTTCTTGCTGAAGATATAAGTTCTTCGTCTGATGAAGAACATCTAGAAGTAATAAAGGTGGATGCATCATGGGGGAGATCGCACGCTGAAGTTATCAATCCTGAAGATCTACCACCCAAGCACAAGATAGACTATTCGTTTCTCAAGGAATTAGTCATGAGGCGCTTCGCTGAAAGCACTTGTGCTGAAAGACCGGTCAAACCTGACTGGATTATTGGAGAGATGAATGAAGAAATCTCCAACGATGGTGAATCGTCTGAATCTGCTACAGATGGTCTCTTGGCAGACGATGAAGACTGCTTTATAAAGGACATTCCCTACATCGAGTTGAGAAACCCCTATCGTTATAGAGGCAAAAAAGGTTTTCAACTGGGGAGATTTGTCAATCCCATCATCTACCATAAACCCCTGAAACCAGTGGATTTCAAAGAAGTCTTCATCTACACTCCCGAAGAGCAACGTGAATGGCTGAAGTGTCTGCCCTGGGACATACTGGCCACCTTAGACATCAAGGGTTTAGAAGAAATAAAGAGGTACAAGGATCATCTAGTTGAGTCGGTGATTGAAGGACCAGCTCTTGGCTATGAACCCCACATCCCTTTCAAAGAAAATATCAAGTGGAAGGTTCAATACGAAATCAACGCACCTGCATTTCACCACTGCAGATTTGGAGATTCTAGCTCCACCATCTATGAGCCAAAGGACTGCTCACATTGGCATCTGGATGCCATTGATCATCATGATCCTGTACCATTCACAATTCCAATGAATAAAATAGAGTATATAGGTCTAGGATATACTCTTGGAATTGTTCTTCCCTGGACAAGACCCCACTGTTCAGGAATTAGCCCCCGCTATTCCATCCTCCTCGACGAGTTCGAAGACCCTGAAGAGTTTGATCACGCTCTTCCTGAAGACTACAACCTATCCTTCAAGTTGATGGCCGGTGCCTATAGAAGGGAAGAAAAAGCTAGATTCACTTCCTTCTACCATATTGAAAGAGAAGCAAAGAAGGAGAAAAGAGACTGTCCATTCATGGTGGGTTCACAGTTCTCTTCTTTGGTTTCAGACGAAACGAAGTACTCTACCGTCTTAGACCAAAAGCGACCTTGCTTGGTCAAGCTTTTAGCTAAGGGAAAAGAAAAGAAGATTTCGTCTGTCTCCAAAACCTTCAAATTTGCAAGGCACATTCCCGGCGTCTTCCGTCTGCTGCATATTCGCACCTCAAGGCACTTCAAACTCATGTCTCAAGACCTATCAATCCGAAGATACAAAGGATGATAGAAGATCATGAAGTCACATCCGCTTTCTATTCTGGGACTTCATTTGATGAAGATTCCACTATCTGTGGCAGGGTGTATCCTAGAGAAGCCTTCGCTTATACTCATCCATCACAGGAGCATCCGGATCTTGAACTCTCTGTTCCCACAAAAGTGTACTCTTGGCAATGGGAAAGAGACTTCACGGCATACCTCACACTTCCGCTTTTCACTCTGCGTCTGAAGAGGAGACCAACAGTGTTCATCATAGATGACACTACACCTATAGTGGAAGAACCTCAAACACCGCAAGTGCAATTTGATGATATGGTGGAGGTCAGTGATAAAGTAGAGGTTGCTGAGGTTGACGCTAAAGGAGCTGAGGAGTATAACACTCTAAAGCGAAAATATGATGCCTTGGAAGAGGATTGCGAGCACTTGAAGCTGAAGAATAACGAGCTTGAGGACAATGAAGCCTCACTCTTATCTGAAGTGCAGCAGCTGAAGGATATAGTCATGAGCCTTCTGCATAAGAAGCCCAAGCCTTCTTGTTGATCGCATTGTTTTGATGATTCTCAGCCCAAGGGGGAGAGAAGAATATCTTAAGAAAGAAGAAAGGCAAGGAAATATGCATTGTCTGAGGGAGAGCAAGAGTAAGAGAAAGCAAAGCTTCGTCTGAGGGGGAGCTATCGTCTGAGGGGGAGAGAAAATTTTGTGTTGTATTGTATTGATTCTGTTGTAAAGAACATACATGTAATTTTTTTTTATTTGTTTTCTGTATACCTGTGTAATAATGTATAAGGCTTACATCACATTGATGTAACAATTCTTTTATAAAGAGGTATTTTTTCAGAAAACATCGTCTTGATGTAAATCTGACTTGCATTTTATCTGTGAGCACTAACATTGTCTTATGCAGATATCTTCTTGAGAAAGGTTATCGGTATGGTCTGTAATCATCAAAAAGGGGGAGATTGTTAGATCAAGATGATGAACTCATCAAAGGTTTTGATTTTTACAAGAGAGACGAAACTTTCTCAGACG
Organism: Hylodesmum podocarpum; assembly: GCA_026586105.1. NCBI lineage: Eukaryota > Viridiplantae > Streptophyta > Magnoliopsida > Fabales > Fabaceae > Hylodesmum > Hylodesmum podocarpum. The sequence continues at coordinate 1,756,183 of JALJEV010001341.1, forward strand.
GAAGTTCAGCAAGCAAGTCAGACGGAACAAGCACAGACGGAAGATGACTCCTCAGACGGAAGTCATTCGTCTGTCTCAAGTTGAAGACATCAGACAATAGGATAAGACGAAACATCTTAAAAACTGAAGGCATATATCGTCTATCCAAAAGTGAAGCAAAGTTGAGTCACTCACGCCAAGATTTCAAATCTAACTCATTAGAAGCATCCAAGATCAGTATAGAGATTCGCACTTACACATGCAAGTCAAAAAGGTCCTCACCTTTTTGTCAAAGTCTCTGTACAAGTCAGAAAAGGTACTTCGCACGCAATCTAAGTCCGCTGCATCCGCTGCGTACTACATCAATCAATCAAGTACAACTGATAACTTTTGGAAAGCTCTCTAGAAACTATCCAACGACATTCATATGAGTCTAACAGTCATTTGAAGAGGATGCCTATATAAAGACTTCACTTCATCAGAATTGAGTTGGCGAAAACGCTTCTCTTATTCTATCCTCTGAGATTTCGCTCAAATATTCTGAATATTCTTCATCGTAAAAACCCTCTCTGCGTAGAGGAATTTCTTTGTTTTAACATCTGTTTAAAATCCACTTGTGTGGTATTTTAGCCTGAGGAGACTGTGTTCCAAAGAATACCTTTGCTGTTTAGCCTGCGAAGGCTGGGATCAAAGAATATCGTGTAATAGCCATAAGTGGTTGGGTTCAAATAATACTTGTAACCTTTTCACGGTTTGCAGTGAAAACTCAGTGGTTGTTGAGTAACTGGACGTAGTCTTGGATAGACGAACCAGTATAAAAATACTTGTGTATTTATTCTCTTAAGCTTTTGACTAACGGGGATAATCAAACTATAACGTCTGTTCATTAAAATCAATCTTTGAAAGATTAAGACTGTTTCGTCTGAACCCCTTTAAACTCACAGACGAAAGAAACAAATTTTTTTAAAGTAACACAATTCAACCCCCCTTCTTGTGTTTTATCTTTTACAGTTAGACACATGAGAATGCCGTTGAATATTTCTTTGAGAGCTTTCTAAAAGGTGTCAGATAGTACTTGAGTGATTGATGGCGTGTGCAGCGGATTTAGATTGCGTGCGCAGTACCTTTTCTGACTTGTACAGAGACTTTGACAAAAAGGTGAAGACCTTTTTGAGTTGCATGTGTAAGCACGAATCCCTATACTGATCTTGGATGCTTCTAATGAGTACTTCTTAAGATTTGAAATCTTGACGCGAGTGACTCAAACTTTGCTTCACTTCTTGGACAGACGATATACTTCTTCAGTCTTTAAGAGGTTTCGTCTTATCCTATCATCTGATGACTTTGACTTGAGACAGACGAATGACTTCAGTCTGAGGAGTCATCTTTCGTCTGTGCTTGTTTCTTCTGACTTGCTCGCTAATGTTCCGTTTGAGAAAGTTTCGTATGTCTTGTACAAATCAAAACCTTAGATGTGTTAAACATCTTGATCTAACACTTCCTTTAAAATCTAAGGACTTATCAAGTTTATAAGCATTATTATTTGTTTTGGCAACCACTTGAAATGGGCCATCTCCTTTAGGAAAGAGCTTATACTTCTTTAGTTAGCAAATCTCTCCTTTCTAAGTGTACCCAAACCCAATCTCTAACTTTCAAGATAAGCTCCTTTCGGCCCTTGTTGTTTTGGTACATAATTTGTGTATTTCTCTTCTCAAGGCTAGTCGTGACCTTTCCATGTAGATCCTTGATCTTTTCGGCCATTTTGTCTCATTCCTTAATAACTACACATCCAACACTCGTTAGTGGTAATATATCAAAAGGAGAAGTTGGGTTAGAACTATAGATAATTTCAAAAGGAGAATAAGAAGTAGAAAATTGTTTTAACGTATTATAAACAAACTCAACATTTGGAATCCATTCTTCCTAATTCCTTAAATTACCTTATACCAAAAATCTAAGCATTTGGCCTAGGGTTCTATTGGTTACCTTAGATTGACCATCAGTTTAGGGATGACAAGTTGTAGAGAATAGAAGCTTAGTACCCAACTTCCCCCCTAAGGTCCTCCAAAAGTAGCTCAAAAATTTTGAGTCCCTATCATTCGTAGTGGACCTTGGTACTCCATGTAGCCTTACCACTTTTTTTAAGAAGAGATTTACAATGTGAAGAGCATCAGCTACCTTGTTGCACGGAATGAAATGTGTCATTTTTGAAAACTTATCAACCACAATAAAGATAGAATCCCTTCATCCCTTTGACCTCCTAGGACAAAGTCCATGGAAATATCAATCCAAGAAGATGGAATGGGTAAAGGCATAGATAAAAATGTTTAGACTTAGCTTGATGACATGTAATGCAACACCCAATGTATTTAGTTACATCTACTTTCATTCTAGGCTAGTAAAAATGTTCATTTAACATAGCTAAAAGTTTTATAAATGCCAAAATTACCAATTAATCCTCCTTCATTGACTTCCTTTATGAGAAGTTCCCTCAAAGATGACTTTGGAGCACACAACAATTTTCCTTTCAAAAGATAACTATGAAACTGAAAGTAATCTGTGTAGAACCCTTTCTCACAAAGCTCAAATAATTGTTTAAAATCATCATCATTCACAAACAAGTCCTTTACAAGTTCAAAACCAAGCAACCTAATCTCGATAAGAGAAATCAAAGCATACCTTTTAAACAACGCATCAACTACTATATTACTTTTACCTAGTTTATGTTTGATGATGCAGGGGAATTGTTCCAAGAACTCTACCCACCTAGCATGTCTCTTACTTAATTTCCCTTATCTTTTCAAATGCTTGAGTGACTCATGGTCACTATGTATCAAAAACTCCTTAAGAAGCAAATAATGTTGTCAAGTTTGAAGTGCTTTAACCAATGCATAAAGTTCTTTATTATATATGGAGTAATTCAATTATGCATATTTCATTTTTTTCACTTAAGTAGGTAATAGGAAGTTGATTTTGCATGAGAATCGCGCCTATGCCTATGTTGGAAGTATCCATTTCAAGCTCAAAAGAAAAAAAAAAGTTAGACAAAGCAAGAATAGGAACATCAATCAATTTTTCCTTAAGAGTGTTAAATGGATGCTCTTGTTCCTCACCCCACTCGAAGCTCACATTCTTCTTCACTAACTCATTCAATGGAGATACATAAGAGCTAAAGTCTCCCCTAAATATTCTATAGAAAATAGCAAGATCATCGAAGCTTTAGACATCTTTAACACTTTTAGGAGTTGGTCATTCTTTAATAGCTTTCACTTTTTCATTATCAACCCAAACCTCCTCACTTCCCCCATCATCTCATGTAGCATAACTTCATTAGAAGTTTTCTCACCACCTCCAACACTACCAAAGCTTTTGGTTATAACTACAAGTAAACGTTAGTAGCAAAAAAAAAAAAATCACACAAGAATTGGATGTAATGAGGTATCAACCAAAGTGAAAAAGGAACATTTTAAATGGAATCATAAAGAACAAAGAAGATGATAATTCTACACCAAAAATCCAAGACTTCAAAAGAGACAAATAATAACAAATTAAATTGAAATGAAAACTATAATGTTAGATCAAGATGATTAATATCTCAAGTTTTGATTAATTACAGAACAGATGAAACAACATAAGTCTGGAACATCACAAGCCAAAGTCAGACGAAGCCAGCACAGACGAAAGATGACTCCTCAAAGTTTGCATCTTATGAAGTCATTGTCTACTCTTGAAGTGTCAAGACTAAAGCATCAAGACCAAAACTAAGACGAAAGTTATGAAGACTCATCCTCTATCAAGTGAAGTAAAGTCCAAGTTATCAGACGAAGGTACTCGCGCCATATTTCAAATCTAGTCATTACTCAAGAAGCTTCCAAAGTTAGAATAGAGATTCGCGCTAAACCTCTGCAACACGAAAAGTAAATATACTTTTCGTTAATATCTCTGAACAAGTTAGATAAAGGTTTTGAAAGTCGCTGACTCCGTTGTGCAAAACGTCAATTCTATGATTTTAATCTGACACAAGTTGAAGACTTCAAGAAAGAAGGACAACGGTCTCAGGATGAGTCTATTGGATCTCTCAAGACGTTGCCTATATAAAGGACTTCAACAACACTAGTTCAAGTTGGCGAAATTATGCTTGAATAGCAATGTACTTAAGTTTCACTCTCTTCTTGAACTCTGATCTTTATTGTAAAACACCTATCTGCGAAGAGGATCTTTCGTTTCTTAGAAACACCTTCAAATTCACTTTTGTGGTGCCCTTAGTCTGAGGAGGTTGCGTTCCAAATAATACCTTTGTATTAGCTTGGGGAGGCTGTGTTCCAAAGAATACCTAGTTGTTTAGTCTGAGAAGGCTAGGAACAAAGAATATCTGGATAGTTAGAAGTGGCTGGGTGCAAAGAATACTTGTAACCTCTTTTCACGGTTTGTAGTGAAAACTTAGCGAGTTGCTAAGTAACTGGACGTAGTCTTGAATAGACGAATCAGTATAAAAATATCTCTATCTTTATCTGCATTTGATTTCAAACATTAAAATCAACCGTTAAAGAAAGATTAAGTTGCGTCTGACCAATTGAAAACAACAGACGCAAAAAGGCAAAAATTTTGATTAACACAATTCAATCCCCTTCTTGTGTTTTTGTCTTTTACATATACTTAAAGAGGAATTTATGTGACAAAAAGATGAAGAAAAGTAAGCAAACAAGCCACAAAAACAAAAGAAACACAAACACTAGAATTTTAATAACAACCACATTTAGAAACTGATTTTAGCCACCGACATGAAATTTGGTTGCTAAAATGTGTTAGAGAAAAGGCTAAAATTTTAGAGATTGATTTTTAGTTGTTAAAAAAATAAAAATAAAAATAATAACAACAATAAATTGATATAGAATTTTTTAGAAGAAATGAATACAACAACGTTTTAGGCACAAGATACAACACAGAAATAACTACAACAATTTATATACAAAAATCACATGCTATAAAATTGAAACAAAGCTAAAAGTATAGGAATTTCAATGTTGTAATTAACTTTCTAATGTATACAAACAATTCTTTCTCCTTTTCTTTCAATCTTTCTTTTTTTTGTTTTTTTTCCTTTTGGTTATTTCTTTCTCTCACTTGTTTCTTTCTTTTTCTCTCTTTTAACACCATGAAACCTTGAAACTTCCAATATAAAGGAACACCCACTAAAAAAATCAAACAACATATGCAAGGCTCAAATTTATGGAAATGGTGTTTGGAAAGAAAAATCAAAATGGATATAAAGTGCAATAAGGAAAAAATCATTAACAATTTTTCTTATGAATCAAATGATCAAGAAGCTGGAAAACATGAAGAATCATAAAGAATACAAAAATGAATAAAATATGAAATTTTATGAAACTCACACAAAACAACACGAAAAACACTAACTAAAGAGGAAAATGATGTAGCAATTCAAGAAAACTTGAATTAACATCACACAAAGAAAACTAACCGAAAAAATTTTAGGAAGATATGAAACCCAAAAAAGGACCAAAGCTCTTGATATCATTTGACGTGATTCTTGAAGAAGGATATATGAATTTCTTGATTTTTCTTCTACTGGGCCATGAATCTCTGTGAAGAACTCAAGAAAATCCTTTGAATGCTCTCAATTAGTATGAATACACTGAAGAAGAAGGTAAAAACACAAGCGGAAATAGAAAGACTTCACTTCTTGTCTAACCTTCTTGGTCATACTCCTTATAATAATTTTGGTATTCTCTTGCATGTAGTCCATGTCCTCATTAGATTGAGACTTAACTCTAAGTCTTCTTTTGTTAGTTTTAAATAAAACCAAATTAGGGAGTGTATAATGTGAATCTATGGTGGAAAAGATCACCTTAAAGAGTTTAAAGAAGGAAATTGATTACTTTTTTTAAATTTTTTTAGAGAAAGATATTGAGAATATGAGTGATATGTTAAATGGTAGATTGCCACAAGTTTCCTTAATAAAATCATATCTAGTTCTTTATCTTAGAACTAAAAGATACTCTCAAAATAATTTGCAGAAAACTCATATATTTGATTAATCTTATCTTTATTTTGAAAGCACACAAAAGAGTTCATGTTTATAGGTTAAGCAAAACACCTATTAAAGTATAAGTAGTGTATTCCCACTAGGCATTAGTTTCCTTGGAAGAATTTATTTCCCACTTATCGCTTATTTTCCACTAGCAAGTGCACCCCAGTCGACATTAATATCTCACAATAACTTAGTCCTACTAGCCATCATAATGAATTAGGAAATTATGAGACACTAAAAACTAACCTAGAAAATAAGAAAGACATGAAATTGTTATATCCAACTTA